>JASAOG010000009.1:3000000-4200000 GCA_030265305.1 Biomphalaria pfeifferi | reverse complement strand
CCGTCTTTTTTAAAATCGTCCCGGCTGTTTATTTCGAAAGCCATTAGCAGCCAGACGTTCTCTTGTCCAAGCTGGCGCCTGAGAAGTTCTTAAAGGCGTTTCTCGGGGCACCTCTGTTATGTGATAATACAACCATTTAAAGGGGAAATTAAAGGGGAAATAAATGCAGTTCTTTTGTGCATCTTGAATAGTAATTTAGAAAAAAGAATAAGAATTACGTTAAAAAAAAGAAAGGGGTCACGTGACATAGTAAATATATCCAAACATCAGCTGTAGGATTGGTACAGAGGCTTCATGTTTTACTTTTATTTTTACCTGGACAATACACTGACTATTATAAGTACCGTCAGCAGGATAACTGTATTTTATGATTTTTTTGGCCATAGTTTCGCAATTTGTATGTTCCACATATGCTATATACTATATGTAAACGACATTCCCCTTCACCTACCCCTTTATCTATTGAACCTTTGGGGCACCAGACTCAATCGTCTTTCTCCATTCCTCTCTGTCTTTTGCATTGGATAGAATTTCATTTCATTCTTTGACGTTGTCTCCCCATCGCTTTCACTGTCTGCCTCTTCTTCTTTTTCCTGGAATATTTCCCTGAAGGAAGGTCTTTGCGAGCCCCGAGGCCCTTGTGATTAGTGCTATCGCCATATAATATTAGTTTACGTTAACTTTTATAATGGTTAGCAGGTCATCGTGGAGTCCAATCAATGGATTAATCCTGTTTGTAATTTCTTCATCTGTGATGCTGTCTTTGTCAAATTATAACTGTAAATAAGTAGCTCCATATATCAAAAAGACATTTTCTTTTCATCACACATACATTAAAAGTAAGAGGAGATAATGATGATAAAACTCCAGCAGTAAATGTTTGAGTAAATAGATGGTACTCTCCCTTTACTAAATAAACGTTTATGATGATATTGTCTTATAAAAGCCATAGATTTCTTACCCTGAACATGGCCTTTCCATTAGGTAACAGCTTCCCATCTGATCTGACCCAGGTAATATTAGGGTACGGAACTCCGTAAGCGTCACAGGTGATGCTAGTGTTACCTCCCTTGTCGACCATCTTAACAGAGTCTGTGGAGCCTGGTCGTATCATTGGGGGTTCTGGGGAGAATATCAAGAACAATTAAAAAAACACTTTTAGAAAAATTTACACGTGCAAAGACAGACATAGAATCGCAGCCTGGCCTTGAAGGTGACGTTTGAATTTACGTGAAAAAGTTTACAAGCTCAAAATCGATCATATATTCCCCTGCCGTTTTGAAGAAAGATGAATTATGATACATTGTCTGCTGACGTAAAACTGATAGCTTCATTGTCTACTGTTGTAAATCTGATATCTATATTTCCTACTTTCGTAAAACTGATAGCTTCGTTGTCTACTGTTGTAAATCTGATATCTATATTTCTTACTTTCGTAAAACTAATAGCTACATTGTCTACTCTCGTAAAATTGATAACTATGTTGTCTTCTGACGTAATACTGATAGCTACATTGTCTACTGACGTAAAGAAAATAGTCACATCAACTAATGACGCAGAACTAATAGCTAATTTGTCTACTTACGTAAGACAGTCAGGTAGCCAGTTTTGGTTGTCCAGTGATCCACCGCCTGGTTGTGGACCATCACTGAGCAGATGTACTTTCCTGAAAACTCCGGCCGGATTCGACTGATCAGAAGGACGAAGGTAACCCTGTCCCCTTGAGGGAGTCTGAGCACCCTGTAAGTTGGAACCCCACCTTTCCATGGATTCATAACAATGATTTCTTCGTTGCTGCTGATGACTTGATGGATGTTTCCGTCGAAGACCCACCTAACCTGCAGACAACATATAAAGTACCAGTGACAGATTTTAAGAAAGTGGAGGATTTGAACAGAATTTTGTCGAACCTTCTAACTATTAATAACTCTAAAAGAATGTCACATTTGTGGAGAAAAGAAAGTTCTTGAAATTTTTATCTCATTTTCAACTTTTCCTTTTATTTTATTAAAAATCATTTTTTCCATGGGGATGCCATTTGCTGTCTCTTTAAACTGCATTATAATATAAAAATATGCATCGACACATTAAGTACACGTATTATATATCTAAAAAAGTAAAGTAAAGTTGCCCTTTCAGTCTATGCGGTCTATAGGGTAGATGATATAAAGGTTATCTTTTTCTGTGGCAATTGGTCAAAGAGGGTGTCATGTGGCTAGGGATGGCACCATGCATTTCAGCCGTCCATTGAAGGTCACCATGCCAGTGTCTGAAAGTTAATCTCTCACTTCCTCAGAGAACAGGAGAACACTGAGAACAAGATAACAAGGGAGAACAAGGGAGAGAGAGAGGGAGAGAGAAGGAAGAGGGAGAGAGAGGGAAGAGGGGGAGAGAGAGGGAGGGAGGGAGAGAGAGAGGATGAGAGTGAGAGAGGGAGGGAGAGAGTGAGGGAGAGAGAGAGAGAAGGAGAGAGAGAGAGAGAGAGGGAGAGAGGGAGAGAGAGAGGGAGGGAGAGAGAGGGAGGGAGGGAGAGAGAGAGGGAGAGAGAGAGAGGGAGGGAGAGAGAGAGGGAGAAAGAAAGGGAGAGAGAGAGGGAGAGAGAGAGGGAGAGAGGAAGGGAGAGAGAGAGGGAGAGAGGGAGAGAGAGCAAGGCAAAGTTACCGAATTGTCACCCAATCTGGCAACTGTACAGTTCATCATCGCTGTCTGACCGACTCGTTTCACTTCCGGTAATATGTCATTGACGATTTCAGGGTCCTGGCATCTTACTGAAATAGGAATAACAATAATGTCACAATAGTCATGTGAGTCAGTCATGTAATTAAATTTGTAGAAGACCAAGACTAACTATAGTAAATAAGTGAGATTAAAAATACTTTAGCGGCCTCCGAAAGCGGAAATGACGCTATTATTTTTTGTGGAATGTATGTCCGTCCGTACGTCCCGTTTAGAGCTCGTAAACTAGAAAAGATAGTGAAAATCCGACATCATAATATTTTAGACCATTCAAAGTTCTGATGCAACGGCACTTTTTTTTTTCTGAATGCGAAAAATCTAATTGTTAAAATCACTAATGCTAGCAGTTGTTTATTTTTCATAAAAATAAATAACTTTTTACAATTATTCACTATTAATAGTAACAGATACGGGAGGCTCTTTACAATATTTCTAACACATTTATTCAAAACGGTTTTAGATTTTTTTTTACATTTGTTTTATCAAGTTAAATTAGTTCTGTCATACTAACTACTACATATACACACATTTTTAAATACTTTTTTTAAAGAGAAAAAATCTATTTTGTATGCATATAAGTTGGACATAATTTAAAAGTGGTGTATTTTTTTGAAAAATCAGCTTACACTGATAATTTTAATGATCAGACTTTTCACTTTCGGAAAAGAAAAAAAGTAGCCTTTGCATCAGAACTTTGATCTAAAATATCATGATGTTCGATTTTCATTTTCACTTCTAGTTCCAGATATCTTAACGGGATGAACGGACGGACAGATAGGCCACACAAAACTAAAAGAGTCTTTTCCTCTTTCGGGGGCAGCTAAAAAACAAGACTTGAATATTCCTGGTTTATTGGTTAATTCGATTGCGGCCGAATATCTTTGTAATCTAGTTTGTTTTATAAGTTTCTACTCTTCGTGCCGACATTGAAAATGGCCGAATACCACTAAGTCGCGTCAAGATATTGCCCGCGTGCTGTAATTTGTAATTTTTTCAAGTAACATAATTTAAATCTATAATAAAAGATTATGGAGGTGTCTTGGTTTCGCGTGAAATTATTGTACAGTTTTATTAATTTAACCCTAGCGTTTTGTTGTAAATAAGTACCTTAAATATGAGTTTATTGGTGTCGCGTGGAAGTATTGTACAGTTTAAAGTGTTAGCCCTAGTGTATTGTTATGAAATAGTATCTTGAATATGAGTTTGCTGGTGTCTAGGGTTCGCGTGGAAGTATTGTACAGTTTAAAGTGTTAGCCCTAGTGTATTGTTATGAAATAGTATCTTGAATATGAGTTTGCTGGTGTCTAGGGGTCGCGTGGAAGTATTGTACAGTTTAAAGTGTTAGCCCTAGTGTATTGTTATGAAATAGTATCTTGAATATGAGTTTGCTGGTGTCTAGGGGTCGAGTGGAAGTATTGTTCAGTTTAAAGTGTTAGCCCTAGTGTTTTGTTATGAAATAATATCTTGAATATGAGTTTGCTGGTGTCTTGACGTCGCATGAAAGATTTTTGAAGTTTTTAGTCTTATTTATATTAAGTATTAGGTGAACTAATGCCTTGTGACTAATTGTCGGTGGATCCCTAGGGTCGTGGATGTGTTCTGATGCTCCGAATGCGGTTGCTTGAAACTGGTATTGAATTTTGTACTCAGTATGTGTCTGTAATGTAAGGTGGGGTTTATATGTAGGTGCGTGCTATATTGCCCTCCCCCCTAGTCTCTTTAACTTTTAAGACACCTTAAATAGAGAACAGAGAACCTCTGAGAAAACATAACCAAAAAAAAACAACAAGATTAACGTTCTAATAAGATATATATATAGATAGATAGATAGATATAGATAGATAGATAGATAGATAGATATAGATAGATAAATAGATAGATAGATATAGATAGATAGATAGATATAGATAGATAGATAGATAGATAGATTGATAGATAGATAGATTAGATATATACAACAACATGTACAAGTACATGATACATTGAATTTCTAGGAAGAATGTAACTCACTTAGCTGGTAAAAGAATAATATATTATTGGGGATTCCCTTTTAACAACGAGAGTATGACTGAGTCGATTGTGATATTTGCACAGAATTCAAATAAAAATGACATCTATATACCTGAATGTGTTTTGTCAGGGAAAGTTTCAAGTAATTAGTTAACGCTTGATTACTAAGGAACACCGTTTAGAGTGTCATTATGTTCTAAGTAAAGATCAGGTAAGGATTCGATTAATTAAGCTAGAGATGAATTTTAGAATAATAGTATTCCTTTTCCTTAACACTTTCAATTGTTCTGTTCTTTCTCTCTCCCTCTCTCTTTCCCGTCCTCCCTCACTCCCTCATTCTCTATCTGCCTCTCTCTGTTCCGCTTTTCTATCTTTTCCTTTTGACTATTTTTCTCTCCCTCTCTGCCCTTCACCGTCGGATTTACCTAATGGCAGCACAAGCTATAGCCCCCCCCCCCCCCACACAGACACAAATATTTAACACTGAGATATAATATCTGGACTAATAACTAATAAAATAATAAAGGTCATCCCAGAAAGCCCTATCTCACAAATAGCTAAAGGGCCTTTTGAAGTCTGTATACGGATCTGCCTCCTTCTTTCTATCTCTAGCACTATCTCTTTTTTTTTTGTTTGTTTTTCTTTTCTTTATCCCAAATCTTTCTTTATTTTCTGTCTCTTTCTCTCTCTTCTTCACTGCCCCACATCTCTTTCCCCCAACTATTTCTTTTCCTTCCCTCTCTATCTCTTTCTCCTCCCTCTCTATGCCTCCTCTCCCCACTCTCTCCTCTCCCTCTCTATGCCTTCTCTCCTCACTCTCTCCCTATCTCTTCATCCCTCTCTATGCCTTCTCTGCCCACTCTCTCCCTATCTCTTTCTCCTCCCTCTCTATGCCTTCTCTCTCCCTCTCTCACTGTTTCTTCAGAAAATATGTGTACGTAATTACTGTTCATGTAAACATAATATTTACAAGCTGTCAGCTATCCCGGAAGCTAAAAGTGTCTAGACTGAGGCGTGCCTTCTTCTTGAATTACACATTGATAAAAATACATTTACGAGAAATCGATAAACTTCAGAAGATTCATAACAGTTGGGGCACCAAAGATAGGTATAATATTAAGATACACTGAAATGTAAATTAACTTCTATAACAATTTTCTTGTTGTTTGAGGAAGGATTGTGGGTGGGGAACGTGTAGTTGAAACTTATTCAAGTACCCCTTGCTTTAAAAACAAAAGTAAAGTTCCCATTGCGGATAACGATGCGGTCATGTGACCAAGACAACGATCAACCGCTTGATTAAGAGAAATTAAAAATCTTTGTCCTCACCGAGATTCGAAACCTGAACTTCTCGTTTCGAATGCCAGGCGCTTTAACACTCAGCCACCCCTTTCCATTACATACTTTTATAAAGCTTATATCAACTCACTCTGTCTGTCTGTCAGTCAGTCCGTCTGTCTGGTAATAAAAGTGTGTACACGTTATTTCACCCAAACCCATTCTTGCATCAAGCTGAAACTTCGCACAATGGGGTAGTTCCGGATGTCTTCTCAGTCACGTGGGTGTGTTGTTTACATTAATGACCTCATTGATTTCATTGTAATTTAAAAATAAAATAGTCTAGATCTAGACATCCTTAAGTAATAAAAACTATGTTATAATAATTCACTAGTTATTATGATTATTTCGTAGGTCTACTAGATCTAGGCTAGCACTAAATCTAGATCTACATGTTATCATAGGAAGTTATTGCCATTATTGCCATGTATAAGACCACAGTCACGTGACTTTTTATAAAGTAGGTCAGAGATTCGGAACTACCTCCTTATTCAATGACAAAGACAAGACATGAATCAATATAAAGTAGATGAAAGTAATCCATTAGACAATTATTTACACGTAATTCAATATTTTGTTTTATAGCAACAAGGGAAACTAATTCTTCGGTATTCACAGACACGGCTAAATTTGTTTAGTCCCCTTAAATAATCATCAACGCTATTTCTCTCTCACACATTCTCCGATCCGGATGTTACTTTAAACAATTATTTATTGTACCTAACAAACATGAATCAATTAAAAAATATGCTCAATTAGTCAATTAATTATTGGTATTTATAATTATTTGTTTGATATCGAATAAGGGAAATAACTTGTACATATCGGTAGATATAGTTTTAAGTACGGAGTTCTTTCTTTATAGACACGTTTTGTTTTTTTTAAAGATAGGAAAACAATTAGCAGAAAAACAAAACACAACATTTTTAAGGCCTGAATAAAAATATCAAGTGGAACGACCGGTTCTTAGAATTCTCATTTTGCAGATACTTTGTTAAAGAATCACGAAACTGTCCCTTCTCGACCTGGTCAACACTTTCGACTTTCTTTACTGCTAATTGGGGGGGGGGGGGGGTGGCTGAGCGGTAAAGCGCTCCGGGGGACCGGGGTACGAATCCTGGTGAAGACTTGGATTTTTAATTTCTGTATCTTCGGGCGCCTCTGAGTCTACCCAGCTCTAATGGGTACCTGACATTAGTTAGGGAAAAGTAAAGGCGGTTGGTTGTTGTGCTGGGCACATGACACCCTTGTTAACCGTAGACCACAGAAACAGATGACCTTTACATCATCTACCCTTTAGACCACAAGGTCTGAAAGGGAACTTTACTTTACTTTTACTTACTGCTAATTGACCATAACCCTGGATCTTTCCAATCGATGTCGATATGCTGACTTTCGTCTACAGCGCTTGACCCTGCATCTTTCGTGACCATGCCCAGGACCTCATGTTGCGAATAATCCCATTTCTTGTAACTACTTTGACCACGTGTTAGCGTTTATCTTCTTCGTTCAGAGTGTCCAAAGCTGATGCTGCCGAATGTGGAAACGGCCGACGAAAAAAGGAAATTAAATAAAGCACATTTGGTATGTTTGTAAGGAACGCCTTCGTCTCCCGTTGCTGTGCATAGTCTTTGTTCCTGTGTTAATTTCTCAACAAAACGAAGCTACAATTGTCTTCAAACATAAGTAGTATAAAAAGTAGGTATAAACGTTTGTGAATAAATCTAGAGGCGTAATAGAGACGAAGAGCTTGGCCAGCTTGGTTACTAGACAGAGCCATAGTGCTTTGCAATGTTTGGTATTGGATGCAAGTTTCTAAGTTTACATTTTTTAGTCCAGTTCATCCCCCCCCCCCCACGCCACCAATCAGAGGCCTAGGTGGCTGCCTAGATCGCCTAAGCTAAAAGTGAAGAACTCCTCATTTAGAACTATAGATCTTGATGATGTAGAAGTTATTTTCCTTCTTCGATATCAATCAAAATAGTAATTACTAATTTTATTCATTTTAATTAAATAAATTAATTAATTTTTATAAATTTTATAACGGATTCAGGTTTTGTTAGTTTGTTAGGTACAATAAACAATTGTTTAAAGTTTGAACTTGATCAGAGAACGAGTTTAGGAGAAATATGGGAGAAGAACAATTCTCTAAGGAGACAAAACTCCAAATTTTAAGCCATATCTCCGATTGCTGAAGAATTAATTCCCTTGTCGTTATAAAAAATCAACGATTAACATTAATTTATTGACTTATTGGTTAATTTTTCTTATTGATTCATTTATTGTCTTTGTTAATGAATAATTTTGCAAGGTTACAATTTGATCCGAGAGTGGGTTTGGGAGAAATAATGTGTTCAATTTTTAGCCAGACACACAGAGTGAGTTGCAAGGCCGGAGCTAACAACCTATGCAAAATGGATGCGCGGGGCCCAGTCTGGGTAGGGATAAGAATAATGTCAAAATTAAGATTTTGTATTACAAAAAAAACATTCGTTTTTACATTAAATTGTTATTAAATGAAAGCTGACTATGCCGTTTTTATAGCGTGTAGGATTGACACTCCAAAAGGACAATTTTGTCATTTTTTTCACATTTTTATGAGTTTTCAGGAGATTTCAATAATTTTAGATTTACAGGACTTTTTGTATACTTTGCAATTACAGGAGATTTTCACGACCCCCAGGAAAATCAGGAGGCAGCAGAAACCCTATTATTATATAAAGTTATAATGGTTTAATTTTGATAATTTACACCTAGAATTTTTGCGTGGGGCCCACTGCGACCGCATAGGTTGCAGTGGTAAAGGGCTGACCTTGGTGAGTGATATTAGCTTTGAAAAACTTGCATAGCACATCTCCATTAATCTGGATTACAGTATTTTTTAAAAATGTTTGGAACAATATATGATTTAAACTCATGATTTAATAGCCCCTTATCAGGACAGTCTCAGAAGTTACCAAGAGAGAAAAATATGTAATGATATGCTGAAACAAAGAGTTTACGATTTGATAAAGTTATGAAAAAGCATTTTGTGATAGACTCTAAGTGTATAAAATCATAAGTATGTTATTTCTTTTTACAATTAATACCTAGGCAAATTTATTAAATTTTGATCAGTTTTGTATTTTAGAAGAACGATAGTAACATTTGTATAATAACTATCTAGTGATTCTAGTCGAATCAATTTTTTTTGTCAATAAATTATTCTCTCCCTTAAATCGGTCAATAAACTTCTGTAGTTTAAAATGCATATTAAATAAAAGAAATTTTACATATTTACTTTTCTATTGATTTACAGATCTAGGTGAAGGAAAACTTAATTATTTTGTTTGGTATCGAATTATGGAATTATTAGTGTATTGACTTGAGGGAGATTAAACCCTTAAGTTCGAATTCACTTCACTTACTTAAACCTGTGTACTCCCAGGGGAGCATAGCGCCGCAACCACACCTCTCCACCGAACTCGGTTTTGAGCAGCTTCTGAGTTCGAATTTAGGTCGTACAAATTGTTTTTATTAAAATACGTTTCAAAATGCTATCACAGAAACCTTGACACAGACACCCCCCCCCCCTTCTTTCTCTCACCCTTCACTTCCCGTCTGCTCCAGGCAAAGGATCATCGCACATCGAGAACGCTAAACTCATGAAATTGTGCTAATCAAAAAGCAATTAGTGAACAAAATATTTGTAATCGCACAGATTTATTGTTGTTAGATTAGATCTATTACACATTTCACTACATAAGTGAATCCAAAGTAATTGATACAATTACACCTAATTTATGAATTCATAAAAAATAAAGGATTTAAAATAAAAATGTTATATTGAGCTTAGGCGTCCGAAAAAAGGGCGCATAGTCTAATATTGGCGTAACCAAGGTTCAATAACTTATAAATAAAATAAACCCTTAAGCTTTGTTTGATCTTTTCATATTATGCATATCACTTGTCCTGCGCACTGGATTTAACTCATTTTCAAAGATGTTCTATAACCGTGATGGGTAAGCTTTTTTCAGGAGATGGCAAAACGTTAAAAAAATTTATCATATTTGATCCGATTCCTGATGTTGAAGATTTTGGAGATAAACTTACAATTTCAAAATACTTTTTCTTCTCCGGAAATAAAACTTCTCATTTATAAAATTTTTAAAAAAGTATTGTAACGACCTAAATTCGATCTCATGTTTCAAGTCTCCAGAAGATTGTTTAGTTATCTAGATCTAGTTTTTGTTGTCAGGTAAAAGAAATGATTGAGCGAAATTTCAGATTGATCCGAGATTTGGTGTCGGCAAAAATAACGTGTTCAAACATTTTACCAGACAGTGAGTGAGAGTGAGTAGTTATAACCTTAGTAAGTTTATGTTTATGAACCCTCATGAGGGCAGACAAAAAGACTATAATTTTATGACCTACGGTATTAACAAGTTTATGGTTATTGTTTAATTATCGAAAATATTTTGTAATAGAGTCATAGTGTACAAAATGTTGGCGCTAATTTTAATGTAGTTTCTTTGTAAATGTAATAACGAAACCTATTATATTCTACTAAATTCTAATTATGTTTACATTCTAAATATAACGAGGACAACACATTTCCATACGTGCTTCATTCTCACATAGAGATTATGTTTTTTAACAACTCAGAACTTCATGAAACCTCGAACCAGAAACTAGAAACCTGGACGCGTCGCGGATATCTAGAACGGTTCTCATGATTTTCCTATAAATT
Source organism: Biomphalaria pfeifferi (assembly GCA_030265305.1). Classification (NCBI taxonomy): domain Eukaryota; kingdom Metazoa; phylum Mollusca; class Gastropoda; family Planorbidae; genus Biomphalaria; species Biomphalaria pfeifferi. The sequence goes on along the minus strand of JASAOG010000009.1, from coordinate 4,189,187 downwards.
TAACAGTTGAATTATATCGCTCAGAAAAGAATTACTAGCTCGTTAGCCACATAAAGATAGCTCCAGATTGACGGTTTTCAAAGTTAAGAAAGATAATGGGTGTGGTATGTGATCAGATCAACTTTACTTTATTTTCATATTTCGGACATTTCTAACTTGTTTTGAGTTTATTGAACTTATTTAATACATTAAGTTCATATTTTTTTTATTTGCAGTGGCATATTACATAATTTGATAGCTTTAATAGTTTACCAAATTAAATCGAAAAAAATTTAATAAAAAATTTAACCGCATTTCCTACAAATAGAATTTATTAAAATACAAAAAAAATTATACGAAGTTAATTCACCTCACATAGGAGCATAATGAAAAATTCTTTGAACGTACAGTCACACCTTCAAATAAAAAGAGGAGATAACTACGCCAATATCCTTCTGCCAGTCTAGTCTTGTATGCTAACTAGAGACATCAACTCGGTTAGGACAATGGTTTTTATAGCTGGTTAGAGCATCCCATTCCATGCAGGTCAAATAAAAAACAAACAAACACGGCAATTCATGGCTACTGACATTTCTAATACAAAGACACGGCAATGCAGTGCCATGGATATTCCTACACTCCTATTTATATATAAAATGTTATTGCTATACTACTGCTAACCAGGGCCGGTCCTAGCGATGGCCTGGCCCTATGCGAAACGGATCGCGTGGGGCCTAGTCAGGGTAGGGATAAGCATAATGTCAACGTTAAGATTTTGTATTATAAAATACATTCGTCTTTACAATAAATTTTTATGAAATGAAAGCTGACAATGCCGTTTTTTTTTTAATAGCTCGTAGGATTGTTACCACAAAGTGACAATTTTGTCTATTTTTCAAGAGATTTTTGTGAGTTTTCAGGAGATTTTAAATATCAGGAGATTTCCTGAACTTTTTGGTATATTTTGCAGTTGCAAGAGATTTCCACTAGCCTCTGGAAAATCAGGAAGCCGCGAAAAATCTGTTATTATATATAAGTTATAATGTTTTAAATGTAATAATTTACACCCAGAATTAGCGCAGGGCCTATAAAAGTGCGGGTCCCACTGCGACCGCATAGGTTGCAGTGGCTTAAGTCCGGCCCTGCTGCTAACTATTCTTATACTACTGTTATAATAGTCCCGTTATCGTTGTATTATAGTCATTTCTCCATTAGAATTTATTTTTATGATGTGAATTCTAAAACAACTTACCAAAACTAAAATACATGAAAGAGACGAGACAGAAGTGTATCCACGCCATCTTGTCAAATGAATTTTGATAATCTGAACATTCAAACTATTACAATGTTAGTTTTATTGTATTATATTTTCACGTTTTCAACAAGGAATATAGCCACATACTAGAATGTTATCCAAACTTAAATTAGGTTTGTTTTATTTAGCTTTTAGAATATTAAAAACAATTTTTTTTCTCCAAAACTTTGATCTAATTAGGTCAAGTCGGCCATCTTGACCAGCGAGCCCAATGTATTGTTTCAATGTAAAAGCTGAGGTGTGTTGGAAAGATAAAGATTATCTTTTATTAATAACTCGGTTTACTGAGAACGTAACGACACATCAGATCTGTGTCAAGATTTTTGTGTGTGTTTGTCTTGTTTAGCACACAGAGTGGTTTCAGTTATTAGTGATGTGTATCATTGGCATTTCTATTGGCTGTGGGGTGTGTGGCTGTGAGGTGTGATGCTGTGGGGTGTATGGCTGTGGGATGTGTGGGATGTGTGGCTATGTTATGTGTGACTGTGGGATGTGTGGCTATGGGATGTGTGGCTGTGGGATGTTGCTGTGAGATGTGAGGCTGTGAGATGTATGGCTGTGGGATGTATGGCTGTGGGATGTAAGGCTGTGGGATGTATGGCTGTGGGATGTGTGGCTGTGAGATGTATGACTGTTGGCAATGTGGCTGTGGGATGTTGGACTGTGAGATGTGTGGCTGTGAGATGTGAGTATGTGGGATGTGTGGCTGCGAGATGTATGGCTGTGGGATGTGTGGCTGTGGGATGTATGGCTGTGAAATGCATGGCTGTGAGATGTATGGCTGTGAGATGTGTTGCTTGTGAGATGTGAGGATGTGGGAGTATGGCTCTGGGATGTGTGGCTGTGGGATGTATGACTGTTGGCAGTGTGGCTGTGGGATGTGGGACTGTGAGATGTGTGGCTGTGAGATGTGAGGATGTGGGATGTGTGGCTGCAAGATGTGTGACTTTGTTTGCTAACCTTAGACTATTTGTACATGTTAAATAAAATGCTAGAACAACGTCGTACTGCTCAAGAAAAGTAGCTAATGGCAAGTAGCAAAATTTATGAGATCAAATTAGAAGGAGGATGGAGGCGGACAGGTTTCGAACCCGGGACCATCGAGACGACAGTCTAGACTAGTTCAGAGCGAGCATCATACGACCGGGTGGTAGTTAAAACTTATAAGAAACGTTAACCCCAGAATAAATGTGCGTTGAAATTTAGAAAATGACAGAGTTACCTCCCTTCTTTAGACTCCCTTCCATTATAGCTTTTAATGGACCTCATTCTAAATGTTGCTTGTTTACGATTGGTGAATGAGGTCCATTTTATCACTGCAAAACAGCTGAGCTCTGTTCTAAAAGCCAGTCCACTCGGAATGAAGCTTTTAACCAACCGTCTCGCCCCACACATACCTGATAAAAACAACGGGGTGAGAATCTCAAAGTGTTTTCCATTTATCCGGACTGAGCTCTAGAAGATTAGACTACCACTTAACGATAGGGGCCTCCATCTGTAGCTGCAGTTACTGTCAATTCATCAGCTATTTGTGTCAAAGAGTAGAGGAAAAAAACAAAATGCTTTGTTCCTCCATTCTTCTTTTTCCTCCTCAGGCCGACCATGCCTCCCATAGTTTGTTATGGAAGAACGAGGGATTCCTCTTCTTCTTCCATATTCTCATTTTTATGTTGGAGCTTTCAATTTAAGAGATGAACTGCGCAGTGGTTTCCAATCAGGGAACTCTCCATATAGTTTTCTTTCTATACGGGTGTTTTGGGGCCAGTTTCGTGTTAGGGTATAAAGATAAGCTTTATCACAAGTCAAATCGACCATATGCGGAAAATGGTTATGTCAGCTCTAGCTGACGCAAAATATATAGGTCATGGCTGGGGCTGCGTCGCCACGGGAAATACTGCACTCCTCATCAATTTAACTATAATGGGTACCTGACTTTAGTTGGGGAAACTAAGCGTAGCTGGTCATTGTGCTGGCCACATGACACCCTGCTCGTTAACTGTTGGCCAAAGAAACAGATCACCTTAGCATCATCTTTAAGGAGGTTCTATTTTGTTCGTTAGCAACCGGAGATATATCTCTTTGTTTTTCTTTGTATATGTTGCGGTGACATTCATTTTTATGATTGAGTGCTCCTCATATTTGACTGTATTGTGCACTGTTACGTTAGCAGTTTTGTTTAAAAATTAAAGGAACAAAATAACTTTCACGTATTTAATTTTAAAGTTTTTTATTACAAAAATGTATAATGCTACTACATTGCAAGGGACGCTATTAATAAATGAAAATACCTATGAAATCATGATATTTATTTCCCTTTAACTGTAACTTAATTTCTATTTTTACACTTTGAATAGACATGACATGTAACATAATAATAGCAGCATTAAGGTACCAAGGTTATTAAGAGAAGAAGGTGAAGAACATTTGGCGAAACACAGGTAGGTCCAAACGGGGATACGAACCACTTACCCCCACCATCGCCTAGCGATGACATTGTACCAAACTAACATCTCGTTCTCCAAATAAGAGTGTTCAATTGAGTGTAGTTATTTAGTCCCTGCATCAGCACCCAGGGTCATGTGAATATCAGCCCACAACCTGAGCCCACCCACATTCCTATAAATAATAGTCCCCCACAAATAAATCTATATTTAGGATAATAACATATTAGAGCCCGAGACTTCTCTGGGTTTTTTTTTATTTCGGAATCTTTAGGGGGCATCTGAGTCCACACAGCTCTAATGGGTACCTGACGTTACGTGGAGAATATTATAGGCGATTAGTCGTTGTGCTGGCGAAATGACACCCTTGTTAACAGTGGGCCACGAAACCGTTTACCTTTACATCATCTGACCTATAGATTGTAAGGTCTAAAAAAGGAACTTTACTTCTTGCAAATCTTATTAACTCACTCTGTCGGTCTGGTAAAAGTTTGTACACGTTATTTCTCTGACAACCAAACTCGGATCAAGCTGAAATTTCGCACAACTATTTCTTCTGCCTGACAACACAAGAATCAATAATAAAAACAACAACCAATTAGTTTATTAACTATTGGTAATTAATTATTGTGTTTAGTTATCTCGAACTAGGGAAAGAAATTCTACTTGACTGATATGGTTGTATAAGCCGAATTAGTCCTCTTTATATATCGCCGCTTTAAAGTAAGTTTGAAACAAACAATACATAACTATACCTGTTTTTAGTCATAAGCCCCTCACAAGCAGAGTGGTTAGTATGTCGGCTTGAGGAGACGTGAGCCAGGATCTCAGATTCTGGTCGTTACCTTTTTTTTAGATTTTAAAAACCTATTACGGTAAAATCATTAACCCCTAACCCTAGCCTCAATTAACGCTAGAGTTATGAAGTCTTTTGTTATTATAAAAACTTACCTTCCATGAGGTATTTTATTAAAAAGTGGTGTTTTTTTATGAAAAAAAAAATTTTCTTTTTTTTTAAATTCAATATCAAAACATATTGAACGGTTAGCTTTTAGAAATGAAAAAAGTCATTGCACCAAAACTGTTTGAGAACTAAAATATCATGATAATAGATTCTCAATATCTTTTCAGTGTTTGTAATCTACACCAAATTAATTGCAAATGGGAAAAGCCGCTAACAAATTACACGGTTTAAGACTGTATCAAAACTTCCGTATCCTGTTCACCGTAAGCTCCAGAAAAAGTTCGATATTAATGGGTTTGTCTCTAGATCTATATAAAAATCTCTATTATGTCAAGGGAGATTACTCTTACTTTCTAGTGCTGCTTGAGTTCAAGATCTCATATCATGATAATAAAACACCGTGACCTATTAAACTTGTACTTCTGCTAGTTGAAAGGTCAATGAAGTTGAATATCCAGCACACACGCACACACTCACACGCAAACACATCAAACAATCACACACACGCACATACGTTATTGTTTTATCTCGGACACTAAGGGAATACTTTGAACATTTTTTAAGGAAACATTTTAAAAGCTGGTCGTTTGGTATGCGCTTGTCACTGCAGTCTCGCTAGTCCCGGAGGGTTCGAACCTTTTCAACCTCCATCCCGATAGTGCTAGGATGTGAAGTGCTTGTCAGTCTTCTTCCCGTAAGGTGTGGAACACCTTTTGGCAGTTGTTTTTTTTAGCTTTGTAGACACTTATGTAAGTCTTCTTTAGGGTTTAATAAATATTCATATTTAATATATGATCTCAATGCTTCTTACCTAAGCTAAAGCTGCTCCACACGCAGATGATCAGAAATAATGTTTAAAACATTTATAAAGCTAAATATGTATAAAAGATTGTTGATGCTCGAGCGTCTGGTTGTAGCTAGAACAACTAAACCCTTTTAGGCTTGATTTAGTTTGAATGTAGGACTTAATATAAGCTGCGCTTGTCTATTTCCTTTTCTACATTCCCTCCCCTTTTTATAGCTTCATGTGCACAGACTTAAACACGGTTACACCATTTGTAAGCCTCCATGTACTAAGGCTCCGTGCTGAGATTGATCTCTACTAGAACGGTCCAGGTATCTGGCAGTGTTCTGTAAGGTCTGTCTGTCTCCGTACAAAGCGAGACCCCCGCAATACACCAGATCTATTTGTTCCAAGACTAGTCGTATATTCAAATGTGTTCCTGAGTGACCTGGAGTCGTTGAGGATGTCTTCTACTGTCACGTGTTCCGTGTGACAGTCTCGACATCTGGGATCGTGATTCTCCCGGATCCTAGCGAAGTAGGCTCCTATCGGACAGTGTCGATATCTGGAATCGTGATCCTCCCGGATCCTAGAGAAGTAGGCTCCTATCGGACACTCGACATCTGGGATCGTGATTCTCCCGGATCCTAACGAAGTAGGCTTCTATCGGACAGTGTCCCATGCGAAAACTTGCCAAAATTGCCTGATCCTTTCTGTCTAGTTGCCACCATTCGCCCTTCCTGTCTATGCGTTTTAGAAAATTTCAGACTTCCCGTTCCGTGTTACAATGGTCCTCTACTGAGGTAATAGAAACAAATTCTCCGCATGGCACCACTAGAAGAGGTGCATCCATTGAGTGCAGGGCTCTATAAGGGAGTGATCAGTTCGCTAAGGTACAAGGGCATTTCTTTATCATAGATACACTGATGACTATTCGTTGCAGCTTGGCTATTTTGTCATCGGTATATCTGCTAGCACGGCGTTGCAGTAGTCAAGGCGGGAGAGTATGAATGTCACAGCAAGCTTTTTTGTGTTGACTCCGTTGTTAAATATGATTGGATCTGGCCGAATCACCTTGGTCTCATTCAACCTTAAGACGACTATGGCTTATCTCGTGGAGAAAGAGATGAGAGCCTTGGAAGAAATTAGGATCTGAAATGTATTGCTTGCACAGTGGTTTCCTTCTCTCCACGCAGTTGTTAGGTCGAAGGAACTGTGATGTCCGACACAGTTTGGGGTCAGAGGTGTAGGAGGGTCTGTCTAACTGTTAACAATGTGCTACAAGATAACTATGTGTCAAGCTTGACTCGAGATATGGTAATCATGTAAACAAATAAAAATATTTTGGAATGACAAAAGCATAGTACTCGACACTAAAAATCAGACTGATTTGGTCATGGCCACATTCTAGAATGGATGCGCATCTTGGACGTTAACTGCAGACCTTGAGAAGAGAATCCTAGCAATGGAATTGAGATATTACAGAAAGATCCTAAGTATCACATACAAAGACTGCATCACAAACCAAAAGATTAGAGACAGGATTAGTTTAGAAATCGGACCCCACGTTTTTCTGTTAACTTGTGTCAAAAACGCAAGCTAAACCTTTATTGCCATATTACAAAGTCCTCAGGACTTGCAAAGACTTTCCTTTAGAGAACAGTACCAGGAAAAAAGAAGAGGCAGACAAGGACTACGACTAAGAAAGAGAGAGACAGAGAGAGAGAGATAGCGACTCTCAGAGAAGAGTTTAGCCACACTTAACAAAAGAGACAAAACTGCAGTCTAAGGTGTCAACTAATGGATCATCGTAAAGGAAGACCGTGTAACACAGCGGTTTTTCAACGTTTTTGCTCTGTGAACTCTTTGTACTATTCCTCACTATGTCGCGAGCGCCCCTCCCCCCCCCCCCCCCAAAAGTAAATTATTTTCGTTCATAAGTATAAGCAACTGTGCTTTCCCAAATGTTACAAAATTATAATGTAATTATCTTATTTGCATTGCCAAAGCTTTACGCTTAATCATGAAACAATACTTTAAAACATGTTACAATATATTTAATTCTTGCAATATTTATCCCTCCATATCAGCCTAGTACTATTAGAGCATGGAATGGGTTGCCTGTGCTAGCCAGGAAAACCAGTGACTTGGCAGAATTTAAGTCATTGGTTAATATGCATGACTAAATGCATGACGCGTAGGACGTAATCATCTTCTTTTTTGAAGTAACGTCTGTATTATATAAGATGATATATATGAATGAAATAAATAAATGAAATAATATCTTTTCTGAAATGAATGTATTTATCTTTCTATTTCTTATTTACATTAACCACAGTGACGATTTTCTGTATTTAGATTTGATAATGAACAGGCTATTATACAAATAATGTATCAGTGCTAATTGAAGAAGAAGGTGCAACACAGACCAATTGGGACATGACTGCAAACGCTTGATCCAGATTTGTGTAATTATAGAGAATTTTTGCGATGCATCTCTATTAATGAGGTCAATTAACTATTTCTGTTTCCTAAACATCTTTAACTTTGACTTTCACTGGGCTTTCAAGGGGAAATGGAATGTTAAGTAGATTTGGAAAGTTTGATGAAATTTTGTCCTCAAAGCATTAGCAAATGTTCTTTCACAACATTATCATTGTATATGTTTAGTTTAATTCCATTTTCCTCATATAGAGCAGATAAGATTGGCAGCATGTAAATATTATTTTCCTCCAATTTAGGTTGCCAATTTCAAGTTTTATCTGGAATGCTTGGATGTTTTTCAGACGCTAGGTAAACTGCAATTGATCCTTGCAGTGACGTGTTTCATTGCTTTTTTTTTTAAATTTTAGTAGCATTGTCTTCGATAATAATATTCTAGGACGAATCACAAACTGAGTTTTGATGACTTATTCTGTACCAAATGTTGCAATCCAAACCAACAGACGTACATACTTATAACACCACCCGCGAGGATACCACTAATGTTTTATCAAAGATATTTTATGCTTTTCCAAAAATGAACCAATATTCTTCTATATATGCACACATTGTCGTATTTTTTAAAAGTGGATTGCTAAAGGAAAACTCATCTTTAAATGGCCAACATTTATATATATTATAGCTTTTATATTGTGCTACTTTCATGCTTATAGCATGCTCAGAGCGCTTTGGTCCAATCTCATTTGTGGACCAGTGGGGGGGGGGAGGGAAGGGGTATCTAGGAATTGGTTTTCCGTGCTGCCTTTAGGCGCTCAGTAAACGCAACTCTGCCCGAGTCGGGTTTCGAACCTCGAGCCCCCTTCTAGGTAGCCAAGACAAGCCAAGTTTAAGCGCACTTAGCCTCTCGACCACGCTTCCCCATATATGCCTAACCATCTCTCTAAAATACTGGGTATCCATGAAGACAAAGTTCGGATGCTTGCTATCAGGCAGGGGAAACAGTGGTGCATGTCTTAGAACAGGGGTCGGCAACCTTTTGAGTCGAAAGAGCCAAAAATTACAATTTACAAAATTCTAAAGTTTTAAAGAGCCACAAAGTTTTTACTCGCACATTTTTTGAATGAAAAAAAAAAAGAATCTGTTTATTTATAAAAACCGTAAGTAGTGTTTTTCACAACAAATTAAATAATATATATATATATGGCATTATTAGATTTTTTAAAATTTCGTTAACAACTAAAGAAGTTAAACATTTGCTTACAACACTAACTTGAACTTCAATAACAAACAATAGAGCAGACGAATTTAATTTGACCCTTGGCTTTGCATGGTTTTAGAAAGATTAGATACCACTGGCTCATAACTTGTTTTTAGTTTCAAACACAACTCTAAATTTTCAATTGTTAGTTGACTTCTTACTTTGCTTTTATTTATATTCATGAAAAAAAAAAAACGTTTTCTCGCTCGAATATGTCGATCCAAAGATAGTCAGCACTTCAAATGCCAACTTCTTCCCTGTGTAGCAATCTGGAAGAGTATTCCATGCGCCGAGTCAACTCGCGGCATTTCTTTTAAAGCTGTCCATTTTTGTTGCGTTACTTACACACATTTCTGTAAATCCAACTCTTTCAACTTGCTTTTCAACTCTGTACATTTTCCAACCCATAAAGCTTTACTTTTTAAATCGACCAATTGCATTTTTAGAGATCCAGTATCAATTCCAAATAGGATCAATGTGTATTTCTCTACTATTTATGTTTAAGGAATTTACTAGGAATGCTAGAAAGGTTTTGTTTGTTTTGAACTGCTCAAATCTATCAAGAAATTTATCATTGGTTTTATAACTGTGCTGAAGTAATTCGCATCAAAAGTTGCTCTGATTTTATCTCGATACTTTAGACATAGATAGATTTAGACATTCAAAATGAAGTAACTTACCGCACTGAATAACTTCTGCAAAAATAATTAACTTTTCTTCAAAACAAACCAACTCTTCTACCAAAACATAGGATGGGTCTCCCTTTCCTTGCAGTTTTAGATTCAGCTCATTTAGTTTTTCTGTTATATCAACCATAAATAAAATGTTTGCAAATATTTGTCGTGCTCTAATACAGGGAGATTAATGCCTTTATCATTATTTCGTTCAAGCACAAAGCAAAACGTTTCAACACCTTACCTTTGGAAAGCCATTGCACTTTATTGGGAAGAAGTAGCTCGGAATACTGAGTCTCCATTTCGTTTAACAATTCTTTAAACTGGTGATGGTAGTGTGCTTTTGACAAGATGCTGTTAACAATCTTGATTACCAATTTCATTACTGCAACTATTTCGGTCTGTATCGTTTTGGCACAAAGTGCTTCTTGGGTGTATTATTCAATGAAACGTACAAATTTCTTGGTTTATTTTGTTTCAAAAAATCGTTGTTGCCCTTTTATTTTTTTTCCTGTCATATTTCTGGCGTTTTCAACTGTTATTGAAACGATTTTGTTTAAATCGATCTATTTTTTTCCAATGTATTTTTACACGGCATGCAGTATATTTTTCCCACTAGTTTGTTCCGAGAGCGGTTGCATTCCTTGAAGTTTTTCATTTGGACTTTGGGAAGACATATATCTAAACATAATCTGCAACTTGTGCCGTGTCTTTATCAACTTTATGTCGCAAGGTTAGCAAGTGACAGGACAAAAGAAAGTTGAATACCTTCCACCTGTAAATATGTTACATTTGAAGACAGTTTAAATGTTCTATCTTGCAGTGTTTTCGTAGATTGAGGCAAAGCTTTGATTTTTTTAATCAAGATTTCTGGTTTGTTTTTGAAATCACAAAACAGCTCTTCAGATGCGCGTAGGAAGCAGTCTTTGACATACCATCTGTAAATGCTTTGCCTTTTTGTGCAACTTCTAGTGGTACCCCAAAGCCTGCCAGATTAGCATTACTTGTAGATTGCTTCTAAGTTTGAGAAGATAATCGCTTTTAACTTCTTTACTTGAAATAACAAACTTTACGTCACAGCCAAAGCACGTGGTGAAGACGCCAATTCATCTAGCGTCGAAAGCGACTGGAAAGCTACATAGAAACATCCGACGATGGCGTCATTAGAGAGCTTCTGACGGACTGACTACAATGACGACGCGTGTAATTTTCGATAAAATAAATAATATTTTCGTATGGAACTAAAGAGCCGCAGCTTCACATCCAAAGAGCCGCATGTGGCTCGCGAGCCGCAGATTGCCGACCCTGGTCTTAGAAGAGTGTCCAAGAGCTGAGGGGAGAAAACTGAAGTGACAGTTGAACTGCAAGGAAGCTTTGAGACTATGTTTAACAACAGAGTTTCTTCCTTATCTCCTTATCTTATGTAATACAGAAGATGATTACGTCCTACGCGTCATGCATTCAGTCATGCATATTAACCAATGACCTAAATTCTGCCAAGTCACTCGTTTTCCTGGCTAGCTCAGGCAATCCATTCCATGCTCTAATAGCACTAGGGAAGAAGGAGTATTTGTACAAATCTATCCTAGCATATGGGACGAGGAAAGTGTCTTTTTTTTTGTGTCTTTCAGAGTATTTTATTAAATTAAATCTCATAGCACTACGGAGGCCCATGCTTTCCTGTCCTGCTAGCAATAGGAGATCATCCAATCTTCATCTTGTCCAAATATATTATGCAATTCTATACAGATTTTACGTATTCAAATTCAAAATTCATGGATGCGTTGCTCAACCTTTTTCAAAACGTACTTATTTTGTTTAGATACTACAGATTTAAACAGTTTCCATATGCAACTGTAAAATTCGCTAGATATTAAATAATGTTTCTGTTACTATTGTTGTATGTTTAGATTAATCAATTTTCAATTGTTTATGATTTGATACTTGTGAATTATGAGAACACAAATAAAAACATATGGGGAAAAAAAAAAGCCCACAAAAGAGGCAAGATGGCCCATACAAGAGGCACATTAAGCCCAAAAAAAGAGGCAAAGAAAAGAGGCCCAAGGATTCCTATGATGATAAAGCTAAAATTGAATAGCGCAAATTCTGAGGTTTCCTTTAAAAATAAAATAAAATAAAATGAACTATGAACAATTTCAAAAAAAAAAAAGTAATATCTGAGCTTCCTTATGAAATAAAGACAAAGACTTCTAGTATATCCCAATATCCTCGTTCGTCTACAACTGAGGACAACGGACAACCTAGTGATCGTTAACGTAATTTGTTGTGTAAACCGTGAGCTTGTTAGTGTCCTATGTTCTGTTGGCAATGTATTCTCTTTAGTACTGAATTTTAAAAAAATTAAAATGTATTCTGATTCTGCCACACCTATCGTTGAATAACTCTAGTAGTAGTAAATTCCAATGAAAAGAAAAATAATGTATGTACAAAGTTATGCATGTTAGAATTGACAGAAAAAAAATCCATATTTTTTTATAGTCTTAAGCGATCCCTGACAAATTGTCGAATTGACCTCCTGGAACTCGTAACCTACAGGCTGAGAACCCGTGGTGTAACAAGGATGCCTTTTGGATACGCAAGGTGCCAGCTTGCACATAGAAAAAAGGCCTGGGAGCAATTGGACCTCATTCACCAATCAAAAACAAACAACATTTAGCCACGTGATAATATTGATCAAACAATGGAAAAAAAAACGTATCACGGGACAGCCTTTATGGATTGCGTAATTTGTATAGAAGAGATAGAGAATCACGTGGTTAAATGTTTGTTTACGATTGGTGAATGAGGTCCATTAGCTTTCGAACTAGACAACAGTGGATCTCTTACAAAGGCTGCGGGACATTCATTTAACCACCTTGTTACTAAAAGAAAACATAAATAGACCACTGTAACACAACGGTTTTGTCTACCTTGCTTGAGTCAAAATATGTAGGTCACTGATAGGACTGCGTAACCACTTGACATACTGCACTCCTTCTAAATCTCAAGAAAACGTATGCAACCAGCACTGTGTGAGATGAAGTCCTATTTCGAATACTGCATTATGGACTTTCTATTTCAAGTACAATTGAGAATTACGATTTCTGATATTGTTATACCTTGCCAGTCACGTAAAAATAGAGCATTTTTCAACACTACATTCAATTTCTTATTCTGTTCGCTTTGGAAGTTAGAAGCAGGCCTATTTAAATATATAAAAAATAAATGTCGTCTATAACAGAAAAGACAGAATGACATTTCATAAAATGCATGATATTTAAAAAAGACAACGTCTAAAATTAGTAAAAACAAAAAAAAAAGCGTTTTAATAAGAAAATTATTTCCCTTTATTTCACAAAATGTAGCTATTTATATACATAAACCAATCCATACATTTTGAGTTTGTTTCGAATCTTATAAAGCCCACAAAGCAATGTGACAATCTATCACGCTATCAATTACCCACTTTGTTTATCATTGTCTAGTTAAACCTGTTAAACTAATCATTAGTCTTGTGTAAAGATTGCAGACCAAATATCTTGGACACTGTCAAGAACTAGACGTCTAGTCAGCTCAAGAACACGTGATGTCATTGACTGGCTGGTTCAATAGCTGCAGACATTTCTGGACCGAGTTTTATGGTGATGATTACACGCATCATATAGTAGCGTACCTCTGTTAAACTTCAAATAGATGAGCTACCTACTACACAGATACATGTACCATTTATAAGTATCTTTTCGCAGACTGTGGGGCGAATCCCTTTAGAAAGGGGGAGCGACGTGCTTAAAATGGGAGGGGGAATAGAAGAGAAAGCGATCTCTTTCGATTTTTTTTTTCGTGGCGCGGTGGCTGAGCGTTAAAGCGGTTGGCTTCCAAACCGCGGGTTTCGGGTTCGAATCCTGGTGAAGACTGGGATTTTAAAATTTGGGATCTTTGGGTGCCTCTGAGTCCACCTAGCTCTAATGAGTACCTAACATTAGTTGGGGAAAAGTAATGCGGTTTGTCGTTGTGCTGGCTACATGACACACTCTGTGAACCGTAGGCCACAGAAACAGATGACCTTTACAGAACCTGCTCTATAGACCACAAGGTCTAACAGGGAACTTTACTTTTTTTTTTTACTCCACGTAGAAGTCATTTGAGTGGATATAATCCCAAAAATTCCCCTTTAGAGCCTTTAATTGAGTTCACAGGTCACGAAAAAAAAATCGCCATGTCGTTCGTCCGACTGAATAATGGTAAAAACAAATTCAGAACATATCAACACTTTGTATGTATGCTTTTTTTTGGTTGATTAGATGCCCGTCAAAATCCGCAGCATTTTTTCGGGGATAATGACTCACATATTTGGGATCGACTATCCTCACTACTGCCCGTGGAGTCTGGGAGCGCATGAGGCGCCCACCCACACTTCCCCGTGGTGGAGGCTGTCCATGCCTAAGCAAGCTATTATAGCACAGTACAGGACAGGTCACTGTCCTGTTGGCTCATATTTCTCATGGCTATGGCCGAATTTTGATTCACGGTACTCTCGCTGCGAGGAAAAAGAGGAAACCGTGTCTCATATTCTGTTTGACTGCCCCAGACTTGCTGATCTTCGTCTCGACAGGTCTGGGAAACCAAAAATTCTCGACCTGAATGGTGACATGTATGCACTACGCAAGACAGCAGGGTTTCTGTCCAGGGCTTTTGCAAGAGAGGATTTGAGCCTCTCAAGCCCTCACTCAAATGGAGTTTGATGATCACGATGATGAATGTTGCATTCTCTTTTCTGTAGACTTGCTTTGTAAAAATGCCTACTTGTCTCTTACACGGTGACAAGACAAAGAATTAACTCTTTCTCTCCGTAATTATTCTTCTCATCCCGCTAGTATTATTCGTTTTGCACATTTGTATTTCACTATTCTGCTATGATTAAACTTCAATAACTTTTTTGTTTGTTATCAAAAAATGTTATATTTGGTATTCAATTAAAGGAGAATGCGTGCTCTTTTTACACAGCACATATTAAAATTTACAAATCCAAAAAACAATTTAGTTTAATGGGAGTCAAATCAACGCTGGCATCGTCCATTAGGAGAGAAAGAGTTAATAATATTTTGTGCCTGCATTAAACCTTTCGTAGGAAAAGCTGCATGCGGATCGATAGCTGCAGTTTGCGACCACCACCTGCAGCGGCATGAGAAGTGACAACGGTTATAAAGCTTAATTTAACAATTACAATATTTCTAGATTTTGACTCACATAGTCTTGTTTCAGTAAAGATTACATTGCCAAAAAAAAAACACTTAAGATAAAACTGTAAGTTTCTTGTTTTCACAACAATTAAGGTTAACATAATTCAGAGAAAGAGATAGATCTGTAAAATGGATGAGTGACTGTACTAAAATAATGAGGAGTTTCATTGTGTATTGGAAGAAGACTACTTAATCTTAAACCATAATAGTAAATTGTCTAGGGAAAGTTTGCTGGGTTTCTAACAGCTTGACCTACAACTTTTAGCCTTAGCGAATGTATTCTTGTTTTAACATCTTGTAAGTTTATCCCCCCCCCCCCCCCCCCATCCTCTTTGTTTTGAATGAGTGTAGTGTGCTTAATGCTCCTAATAGTGTTTTTAAATAAAAAGCCTCTAATTAATTTGTTCAGCTTGACTATGAATTTAGGAGGGGGCTCTATAATGTTAGTTAAATAGACAATCTTTGAAATGACCAAACTATTTATCAATACAGCTCTACCAAATATTGTAGAACCTGTGTGCTGATACAGTTTAATTAAGTTTGAGGCTTTGACAAAAATATTATTCCAAAGTTCTTTACAATAGAACTAAGGGTTACAGGTATAGACAATACCAAAAATCTTGATGTTATCTATAATTTTGTTTAAAGCGCAATTCTCTTTGAATTTCCATTTTCGTAATCCCATTACTGAGGATTTATTTTTATTTATTTTTGAACCACTAGCAACCCCGAAAAGTGTAAATTTCTTTAGAATATTACCAATATCTTACTCTGAAGAAGGAAAAAAGGTTGTATCAGCCACATAGGCTTTGACTTTGATGGTTGAGAAGGGGCGACCCAGTACATTTATCCCAATAATAGATGGTGGGTCAGATCTTACAGATTCCAAGAAGGGTTCCAAGCAAAGGATATAGGGCCTACAAGAAGGGGTTTAAGGAACAGCCCTGTCTGACAGACCTTTGTATGGGGATACACTTACTGAGAGAATGATTAATTATCAATCTACTTGCTGCATTTGTATAGACAAGCTTTATATATCTGATTAACAGGGAACTTATTTTACTTTTCTCAAGCACATGGAACAAGAAGCTATGGCTTACTCGTCAAAGGCTTTTTCTTGATCTACAGATAAAAGAGACACATTGAGGTTTTTATCCTTACTGTACATGATAAAATCCCGTAAAAAATACGTCAAGCCGTCTGTTTCTGTCAGTGTTGCAACAGTACTGGTCCTGTCCTATGAGTTGGTTAATGAGTGGTTTCATTCTTAGGAAAATCATTTTTGTTAGAAGTGTGTGTTGAGAAGTGAAATAGGCCTATAGTCGCTAGGTGAAGTGTTATTTTTGATATTTTAGGTAAAAGTGTGATGTATGCTTTGTTAAAATTTGCCGGAAAATGCCCCATTTTAATGGCGTCGCTATATAGTCGCAGTAAGAGAGGATCTAGCAGAGGGGAAAAGGTGGAGGGGCGGGGGATAAGTTTATGCACGAACTGTCACAAATCGTTTATTTCTTTTAATGTTTTTTTTTTATTATTATAAATATTGAGTTGATTTCAATAAAAGAAAAATCAATAGACCTACACCAACCAGATTAAACACTACTATTATGTTAACAATATTTTTCTAAATTTTTCTATTTCATATGAAATGAGGCTGGAAGATGAAAATATTAATGTCTGATTTAATTAACATGTACTATTTAATGTATTATTGTTTTCATACATAGTCAAGCATATGCAAAGTATACTTAGAACTTTTTTTTTTTATATCAACTTTTAATTTGTCTTGAGTGCTG
This sequence comes from Biomphalaria pfeifferi, assembly GCA_030265305.1. Taxonomy (NCBI): domain Eukaryota; kingdom Metazoa; phylum Mollusca; class Gastropoda; family Planorbidae; genus Biomphalaria; species Biomphalaria pfeifferi. The sequence continues at coordinate 4,172,291 of JASAOG010000009.1, read as the reverse complement.
CCCCTAATGAAAGAGACAAATGGTACAGAATGGATGTCCTAAAGTACCAGTATTTTTAGCAAGACACCGAGAGGTCCTGAAGTTATGATAGAATCACCATAGACTGAAAAGTTGTCTGTCTTAGTTTTTTTTTATGATCTGCTGATTTTTATTCATTTGGAACTTAGAAGAACAGGGATAACTAAGATAATCCCGTATCAGCTAATACATGATTTCATTTTAATTTACACTTGTTGAAAATATTGTTGTTTAAAAGTAAGTTTATAAATATCTGCATATTTTAATACATATGCAAGTGCTATTTGACAAGCATCATAGCACATTGTCACGCGCCCTGTCAAACACAAGCTTCAATCTATCCTTTATTTCTTTTTAAACGCAAGAAATAAAGATAATACTTGAATCTCTTTAACCCGTTTCTCCGAATATTATTGTCTCTTTCTTAATTCTGTGGTCTGCACAACTATTGATTTTACTTCAAGACTATTGAGCTGTTTGTGACCCAGTAAAGTGGATTGTTCTCCCTTGCTAGGCTTCGGATTCTCCGTTGGCTGCTAGGAGTAAAATAAGTTTGTAGGCTTAGAACAGTTATGCCGATACTACGACCCGTGGGACACATCGGGCCCATAGCTTTTCACTGTCTGGGTCTTCGATGCATAATTAGGCTGCAAAGAATCGGTTCCATTGTAGGTTACTCTACGATTTATTTATGTATTTGTACAAAGCTTATATCAACTCATTCTGTCTGTCTGGTACACAATTTGAACGCGTTGTTTGTCCACTTCCAATTCTTGGATCAAGTTGAAACTTTGCACAATTACTTATTGAAAACATGAATCAATCAAAAAATTGGTTTAATAATTAATAAGTAATTAATAGGTTTGAATATTGAAAAGGGAGATAAATGTTAAAATATTGAGAGTATACGACTGTTATTGTGGAGTTCTCCCCCCCCCCTTTTAGATAATTTTTTTTTAAAAATTGTTTTGTGTTGATGTGGCCCATGACTCGTTTGATGAAAATATGTACGGTCCCAAGGCTGAAAGTTTTTGGGCACCGCTGTCATAGAACTACGGTCTGGTTTAGCCTTGAAAAGGGAAGAACTTTCAGTGTCATTTTGAAGAGGGAACGCGGCATTGAATTTAATCGTTTACCACAGACATTTAAAGGCTGGAACATTATTTTAAGAGATCCGTATTAGACTACGACTTTGACTGCGTTAGACATCACAATACATGTGGGCCACAGCTGTGTTAGCGTTGTCTTGTAAACTACTTTACTTATGAATGTGTGATTTGGCATCATGGGAAATAGCATAGTAACGTCATAGTTTCAACTAGACAAGTAATAATAGAAGAAAAAACTCAAGACAACTTTACTACATTGATCACATGCAGATCACTATACGCGGATATGAGGCTCAAGAAAAATCATGCATATAACCTGTGAAAAGTTGTAGATAACTGCTAGGACTTCTCATTCACGTGAAATTACTGCATTGTTAATTTTTGGGTCTTGGGACTCGATCCTAAGCATTATATGAATGAATGCTGAGCTCGGCCAATAAGAAGTTGTTCTTTTTTATCTTTTGTGATGAATAGTGATAGTAGATAACTGGATGTGACTTAACTGACCTGGACCCTGGATATCTTTACATTCAGTGCGTCGGTCCGTTACACGGATAACTTTCCTGTTTGAAATCTGCATCTGTTTTGTGTAACTTCTAAACTGTTTGATATTTGTTAAGGTATGCATTTATTAAGTGATTGAAATGTGTAGTGGTTGACAGATTTCTAGTCCATTGTGCCGACAAATATCTTCTTTTGATTATGTTTTAGTATGCTGAATGCAAGTATATATTAACTTATAATGAAAAATTATGCGTGTAATTTTAAAAGTGGTAAAGTGTAAGAGATTAAATAATTTAATTCAGTATATAAAATAAATTATGGCTTTTTTATAGCGCTACCTTCATGCTTATAGCATGCTCAGAGTGTTTGGTCCTATCTCATTTGTGGACCAGTGGGGGGAGGGGGTATCTAGGGTATCTGCTGCCTCTAGGCGCTCAATAAACACAACTCAGCCCGAGTCGAGTATGGAACCTCGAGCCCCCTTCATAGGTAGCCAAGCCAAGCTTCAAGCTCACTTAGCCTCCTTCATTTTTTACGGGTGTTCCGTTAAGACCATCAACGATAAGTGAATTTTCGCGAATTCAAGATACTCTACATATTTTAGTTGTTCTTCATTACTTTTCATCTTTATAAAACTTCACGACAATCCTATAGATAATCCATTCTAATGAATACGTTGATATAGATAGAGTTTTAGAGATAATCCATTCTAATAAATACTTTGATATAGATAGAGTTTTAGAGATAATTCATTCTAATAAATACTTTGATATAGATAGAGTTTTATAGATAACCCATTCTAATACATACTCCAATATAGAATTAGTTTCTAGATAATGCATTCTAGTAAATACTTCAAAATAGATAGAGTTTTATAGATAACCCATTGTAATAAATACTTTGATATAGAGTTTTATACATAATCCATTATAATAAATACTTTGATATAGAGTTTTATAAATAATCCATTCTAATAAATACTATGATAAAAAGTAAATCTGGTTATGAAAAAGTTATTACTAGCTCGCAAGTCCGCCCTATGTCACTGTAAAATTACTTTGGCATCTGTAAAATATTGATAAGTCATGACCGTGACATTAGTCTCCAGTGTCTCCCTGCCATTTGTACATTGTTCTCATGACTGACGTATACCTAACTATGTACATTTAAGTCATAGTATCTTTTATCCGACGCTTAACAGAATTGCCGTATACCAATCTTGAGTAGCAACTATCCGTATCACTAGTACAGGCAGAGTTAATATAAACTTTGTAAGGAAAAGAAAATTGAGGCCCATAGAGTTGAGGTTTCATTAATGATACCCAACCGATACCCAAACATGTGTCCACGGGCCATATCTGTAGCATCTCCAAGCCTTTACCCACAACGCATAATGAAACCCCAACTCCATGGGCCTCAATTTTTGTCTGTCTGCCAAGGTAGATTCTTTTACACGCTTTTTTACCACAACCTATTCTCGGATCAAATTGAAATTTTGCACAATTATTTATTGTTGAAGACAACACATAAAACAATCGAAACATTTAACCCATTAGTTAATTAATTAGTGATAACAGATTAATATTTTTTTTATATAGAAAAAAGGAGCTACATCTACATCTAGCAGTATTTAGAGGTTTAGCAGCAGCTATGCTGAGGCGGACATCTTAGTCAAACTGAATTATATTTCTTTTGACAAATAAAATATCTAATCTTATTAGGGTGGTCCTTTCCTTTAAATCAATATAAGATTTTTTAAAATAATATTTTTAGATTTTGCTTTTTTTTTTTAATTTGATGCTGCCCGTGACTTGCCGTGACTGGCATGTCGAAAGGTCGAGGGTCGCCGCTTTAGATTAGAATAAAGCTGCATACGTATACACTTATGTAGGGTAAGCGGTAGCGAGGGTCTCGGGTTTGAATCTTGGTGAAGACAGGGATTTTTTAATGTCGGGATTTTTATTACGCCCCTGACTCCACCTAGCTCTAATGAATATCTGACACATTACACCCATGTTAACTGTCGGACATAGAAACCGATGGCCTTTACTGTTTACATTACCTGCCGTATAGATCTCAAGGTTTGAAAGAGGTACCTTACTTTGTATATACACTAATACACTAACTTTTTACATGTAAAAATAAAAAAAATACACTTTATTTGAGTGCCACTGTAGATTCACCGATCAAGGATGAAATCTCTTTTGTCTAGTTTAACATTCGAGTTTGGTTCGAAATAAATAAAAAATTTGCTATAGAAATAGACATTCATTATTTAAAAAACATCTCGTAAAAAAATGTCTGTCTTTATCAAATCATTTCATTTTTTCTACTTTGCACTTTCTTGATGGGTGGGTCAAAACACATAAAACTTCATAGGAAAATAGGAAAACTTTCTTGCATTTCGAAAATAGCTCTAACGATTTCCCTAGAAATTAAAAGTGTCTACAGTTTTCTTGTTAACAGCGATTTATAAATTAACTCATTATCCTTATTATTTGCAGCTTGTCTCTCAAAAATAACCTTTTCAGAGTCTGAGCTATTAGAAGTTTACATATAGATCTTATGTCAATTGCAACCTCTCAGACTATGATCTTTGTATAGAGATTTTCAAACATGGTGAACAATCTATAAATAGCTTGCTGTTTGGTGTATCCGGTGTTCAAAGTTAAAGAAGTGTTAAAAAGCTAGGTTATAAGATAAGATAAGATAATTAAGATAGTGGTTTTTTTTTGCATATGATTGTTTTGGTACTTTTTAGCACTGCGGAATCAGATATCCCAAGGTCCCTCCGTTTGTAGCACACACACACACACAAATCAGCAATAAGGAAGTACCAGACTTCCCCTCAATAAACTTATTTAAACACAAATGTGAAACTATCTTGCAGTTATAAAGGAGATTGGATCAACGAACAGGTTTTGACATATTGTTAACACTAGAGATCTTTTTTATTTACTTGCCAAAAAAAATGGAAATTCATTTTAGCGTTCTTGGACTTTTGGGGAACTACACAAGATCCGTTAATCGTCCTTCTCCTTTCTTCTCTGTACTTTGTCTTGGATAGAATTTGATTCACTAACAGGCCTGTCCATTCTTTGATGTTGTCTTTCCATCGCTTTCTGTCTTCCTCCTCTTCTTTTTCCTGGTACTGTTCCCTAATACCTCCCTAATACCTCCCTAATACCTCCCTGATACCTCCCTAATACCTTAAGGGTGTCTTCAGCTTATTGACCTGTGCGTCGATATCCTGGGCAGTTGAGTCCAAGATATTGAGGGCTGCAAAGCGTCCTCCTATTTGTGCCTCGAATACGACGACGACATGGGGGTCTAGTCCAGGTCAAATTTTATCCCGGTAGATCCTTGTTTAGTACCTTTGTAAGTGTAATTTGACGGTCAACATAACAAAATCATGGTAACTTCCAGTGTCAGCTCCAGGAAAACAAACTTCTTGTTTTGGCCGTACGGTTGCTTGATATTGTCTTGTGTATGGTGAATTGTCTATTTCTTTAATTTGCCTTGTTTGTTTAGACAACGTTCAAGCAGTGCATACTTCGTCGTGTCACATATTAGACATCCCTACTGAGACGTGTAACGTGATAAGAAAGAATTCCCAACAACAAACACCCAGTGTGAACGTACCATTAAAGTGTTATTCATAGCAGATACTGACCTGTGTAACAAATCAGTTCATGCCTAAGTACAATCACTTGACTGGAGGAGATATACTGTCACTAATAAAACCTGTCCTCCTATCTTTATCAGTTACATAATGTGATAGACAAGTGCGTAGTCAAATATTTTATGCAATTAGTTCTTACTAAAATACTTTCAGTTATTTACTGATAGACAAATAATAATTTGAGATATTGATTTTTGACATTGATATTGATTTACAAAGTGTAAACATTCAATGAAATTCATTTACATATAACTAATGAGGCAAATTATAAATGTTGATTTCTATTTTGTTAGGTACAATCAATAATAAAGTAAAGTTTCAACATGATCTGAGAATGGGTGTGGGAGAAATCAACTTCACATATCCCGTTGGAGCACCACACAGGATATGCCAACCGTCTTTCTCCATTTTTCTCTGTCCTTTCATTCAATGACAGGCCTGCCCATTCTTCGACAGTGGTTAGCACGTCATCATGGGGTCCAATTGCTGTATTAATCCTGTTTCTAATCTTTTCATTCATACTACAGTCTACGTGACTCCTGGGATCTTTCTATAGCATCTTAGTTCCATTGCTAGGATCTTCTTCTCGAGATCTGCAGTCAGCGTCCAAGATTCGCATGCATAGAAGAATGTGGTCATGATCAGAGAGCGAATCAGTCTTATTTTAGTGTCGAATGCTATGCCTTTTCCTGGCCAGATTGAGTTTTGCAAATGCTGCTGTAGACTGTGCAATTCTGGCCAGATTGAGTTTTGCAAATGCTGCTGTAGACTGTGCAATTCTGGCCAGATTGAGTTTTGCAAATGCTGCTGTAGACTGTGCAATTCTGGCCAGATTGAGTTTTGCAAATGCTGCTGTAGACTGTGCAATCCTGGCCAGATTGAGTTTTGCAAATGCTGCTGTAGACTGTGCAATTCTGGCCAGTATCTTCTTCCTTCTTTTTAGTGCACCAGATGGTGTAATTAGGAACATTGGGTTGTTGTTGTTTTTTTTGCATTTAAATGTTGTGGATATTCCTTGACCAATCTTGATAGAACTTGTCATAAATGTTCCTTAGATCATGGCAGAGACTGTAGAGTATATCTGATGCCCCCCCCCCAAAAAAAAAACCCCGAAGAGTGCTAAAAATAGACAAAAAGTACTTAATTGTATCTCTATTAAAGAACGAAACTTTTTTAACAAATGGGGTAAACCCGTTTTCACAGTACTTTATAATATTTGATATCTATATGTCGGCTGATCGGGTAAACCCGTTTTCACACTCTACTTTTATTTTTTCGTGGCAAAAACAAAACAAAAAAAAAACGCGAAGAGAACATTTTCCAATTTGGACTTAGATCTAAATTCAATCCAGTAGATCAGTAATATCCAAACTAAGGCCCGCAGGCTGTGGGTCATATCCGGTTACTTTTAAAATATAATTTTAGAATATTTTACATATTAAAGCACACATCATTATAGATAGACATTACTAAATCATTCTCCCCTGCTTTGCATTATAACGACAATGTGTGTGGAGTGATTAATGTTGACCCAACATCTTTAGTATAATAGGTTTGGTTTTGCTTTTGTAGATGTGTGTCTGACTTTGACAGTTACTCAGCAAATGTTTGAGTGTCTTGTACGGGCGTATTATGCGAGCTCGTTGCAAAGACAAACTATAATACGAGCAAAAGAAGAACTAAGTCCAGACACTTGAACAATATTTAATCCATGAGGGCCCACAGCAAGTCTTTTTCGGTAATCGATGTTATCACTTTGAGGTCCTAATACCAACGGAATAAAATCAACATAGACAAATTAAACAACACTATCCGTGGCAATGACTTCCCTTCCCTTTGACACTAAATGTCGTCTCTTACATTTATTTAATATCTTTATGCGAGCCTCGCCAAGGGTTTCACTTTAATATAATAATGTTCTTGATTATATCTAGGTATCCATAATATACATATAATAACGGATATTAGTCTATTTTAATTTCTTTTAAAATCAGTGTTAAATGAAACTTCAATATTTTCTCTAGATGACAAAGAAAACAAAGCTCATCACGCAGAAAGAGAAGGGTCCTGGAGAACCGAAGACGGATTCTAATGGAACCGAAGGCAATGGAATGAAAGCTGCAAAGCAATCACCCGGAGTAGCTGCCCCTCCAGATGGAGGCTGGGGATGGATTGTGGTGCTATCGTCCTTCTCTATAAGTCTACTTGTTGACGGGACTTGTTTTTCTTTCGGCATTTTCTTTGACGAGTTCAGAACTCAGTTTAACACTAATAAAAGTGAGACTTCGTGGATTGGCTCTGTGCTGAATGGATCCTATTTAATATTTGGTAATGTTCAAAATTCCATGTTGCAATAATGGAAGTTAATTTGTTTAATAATATATTAACAATAGTTCTGTATTAGAATAGGTATAAATAAAAATGAATATATTCAGCATGGTTATTATACTAATATTTTGTCTATTTCGCCATGGGATGTTATGTTGTGTTGTATGCGTATCTTGTCCACAGGTCCAATTATCAGTGCTTTGGTTAATATGTATGGCTGTAGGTCAGTGGCCATTGCTGGGGCCATAGTTTCGTTTGTTGCCTTCTTTGCTAGTACTTTCTCTCAAGAAATTAGTGTTTTTATATTTTCGTATGGCTTTATTGGAGGTAAGTGACAGACTGTCTTCTCTATATCCTCTTTTTGTCTGTCTCAATTTTTTAAATCTTTTTTATTTATTTTTATCTTTTTTTTTTAATTCTCTCTCCCTCTCTCTCTCTCTCACTCTGTCTCTTTCTCTCACACCTCTCTTTTTTTTTCCTCACAAATCTTTCTTTCTCTCTCTTCCTCCAACACACTTTAATGTCCCTCTTTTTGTCTCACACATGTCTCTTTTTTGGTCTCATTATCTCTTACACACAAGCCTCTCTTTTTCTTTTGCACATCTCTGTCACATACATTTGTGTTTAAAGTTGATTCATTCGCCATGAACAAACAGCTCATTTTTAGTGAGTTCTGTTTCCTGTTATTTCTTTTATGCATAGTAACGGAAACCAAATTAAAAACAAATATAATTCAATCAATCATACACACACATACACACATTAACACATACAGGGCACAGACCGGAATCATGGAGATAATTGCACGGGAAGACCCAAAGATAAAGTCACATTGCTTATTTCTTATTAAATGACAAACTCGTAGAAGCTCTATTTTTTTCCGTAGTACCAATAGAGCATAAAATGGGTCGTCTGAATCAGCCAGGAAAACCAATGACCAAAGCCTCTAATTAACATGCATGACTAGATTATCACACGGATACGAGTAGGCAGTAACTATCTTGTCTTTTGAACTCACGTCTGAGATTTCTATAAGATTGGTCTAAAAACTTGAGAGTTCGTGTTCGAACTCAAATATTACCACAAACTTATTTCCTATTGGCACGAAGATTACCACAATGTTAATTCGTAAAAATGCAAATAAGGTTGTGTTCAACTTTCGCTCTAAAAAGCCCATAGCTAGCAGATCATGGACGTGTTGGACCTAGTGCTGAGCTAAGAGATTCAGCTTTGATAACACTTTGTTTATTATTAAAGTCTTAGGTTAATGATGTTTCTTTTTAAATTACTGTAAATCATCTAAAATATTTTCAGAATTAAGAAAGTGACTTCATTGTTCTCTATTTGATAAAAAAATCTGGAATAGTGTTTTTAGTTTGAATATATAATTCTTTAGTCGACCTACATGTTCTTAAATTTTTTTATACGCCTTTCTTTGGGCTTAGGTTTAAATAACTTTATTTAAACCTGACATTTAGATAATGCTATTTAAACATCAGTATGTTAAATAATGCTATTTGAACAAATGTATTTTAAATAATGTGATTTCAATAAATTTATTTGAACGGATGCTGGTTGTATAATATTTTGTTAAATAATGGTACTTAAACCCTTTTTTAAATACTGAAACGAGTGTGCGTTAAATGATTATATTTAAACAAATTTATTTTAAATATTTCTATTCAAACATAAGTATATTGTATATGTATATTAAATATTGTTGGCTGTGTTTTCTATTTGTAATTTTTTTGGTCTTTTCCAGGCATTGGTTTTGGACTCATGTACCTTCCGGCCATTGTTATGGTCGGTTACTACTTTGAAAGGCGGAGGGCCCTGGCCACTGGTATTGCTTGTTGTGGCTCTGGAATCGGCGCATTTCTCTTTGCTCCATTCACCGAGTACTTGTTACATGAATATGGCTGGAGGGGAGGTAAGATGTTAGGGGAATAAGGGTAAGATGTTGATAAAAGTAAATTACTTTCCTTTTTTACGTATTTCAAAGTTTAAATCACATGGTTGCAAAGTGTGAAGTAGAATTTCTGATAACTTTACTTATTTTTTTATATTTTTTAAAAAACTTTGTTTAAAATTAAGCACAATTAATAGAGTAGTCAGTGTGGCAGTTGCGTAGATGGTTGGCCTTTCAAGTCAAAGGTAGAGAGTTCAAATCCCTGACGATAACTTTACTTCTTGATTTGGGAAAGTAATGACACGAAAACCCACTCCAAAAGCTTTGAGAGTGTAAGGTTTATATAGATTTTTTGTATATTCTTGGCTGCATAAAATATTAGACAAGTGGTACAAATCTATATTGTGTTTACGATCAAATGAAATTGAAGGTACAAAAGAAAAAATGAATTGAACAAATAAACACTCTACTAGGTTAGTATTTAAGATCACGACCTCATAGAGGAAAAAGAAAGTAAAAAGGGAAAATAATTACCAAAAAAAAAAAAAAAAATTACCAAAGGGACAGCACCAAACAATCAGTACCATATGAAATATCGATGCACGGTTACCTCCCCCGTTTCTATATTTAATTAAATAAATTGATTAGCTAACTAATGGGTTAATTTCTTTTGATTGATTGATCCGTTGTCTTTGGCGATGAGTAATTGTGCTGAATTTCTACTTCATACTAGAATGGAACGTTTGGGTATTACGTAACGACTAAAAAGGGGGTTAAGGGGGGGGGGGGGTGTAATAATGTGTTATGATTTGTTACAAGTGGGATGTGACTTTAGATTTTATTCACATGTCGGGTAACAAAACTTGAGACTTACTTATATATTAATAGCAAGTGATTTGAATTTATTTAAGGTAAATAAAGTTAAGGATATCTTTTTTTAAATCCAATAATTAATTTACCTTCTTGTGATTTCTAATTTTAGCAACATGGATTATTTCTGCTTTGATCTTTAACGGAGCATTTTTCGCCATTTTCTATCGACCATTACCAAAGCCAACAACCAAAGAGCCACCTGAGGTCACCAAGAACAATCCAATCTATAGAGATCCATCACTCAAAGCCAAAGGATCTACAGCAACAGTAAGCCAAAGAAAATCTATTGACTAAAATGGTCTTTAACTATTTTACAAGATCAAATTTAAATGTATATTTCTATTAAGATCGGTGGGGAAATGCACCGGTGCAGACATACTTTTTTATACCAAAGATTTATTCACATAATTTTTCTCTTTGTTTACGTAGCTATTTATGGATAAGCACTTTGTGCCAATCTACCAATATCAGCTTATCCTATGCCTTAGTCTATCTCCATTCCTTTTTGTCTTTTGCCTGGATAGAGTATCTTTCAATCACAGCCCGTCCATTCTTTTAGGTTGTCTTCCCATCGATTTCTCTGTCTTCCTCTTCTTATTCTTGGTACTGTTCTTTGTAGGAAGGTCATTGCAAGCCCTGAGGACCTTGTGAATGGCCATACAATTTATAGCTTGCGTTTATTGGCAGTAATTAGGAGGTCATCGTGGGGTCCAATCGCTATATGAATTCTGTTACTGATCTCTTCGTTCGTAATGTGGTCTTCATTAGCGTTCTGCTGGTAGTCGGTTTAGGTGTTATATATATACATATATTTACATACTGATTTTGTAGATGAATGATGTCCTAGTTAATTTTAAACGTAAAAAAGTGAGAAATCCTTTTAAAGTTTTAGACTCGAGCCTGCTGACATTCTCCCTTCAATATTCACAAACCATTTTTTTAAATTAACTAAATGAAAAATAATCCTTATGACTTAAGACGTTTCCTTTAATGATTTAAGTTATTATTTTCAGATAAAATTAAGACAAAGGCTTACTATAAACTTATTTTTGTATCCATTGGATGGGGTGGCTATTTATTCTTTAACAAAATTTTTTTTTTATTTTCAGCCAGTTCTATTGCAAAATGGAGATAACGATACTAAAGACATTCGTCAGATGACTAAAGGAGAAATATTTCATTCATTAACTTGTGCACCAGCTTTAAAACCTGAACAAAAAACAATGTAAGTATTATTACCAGGATACAATGATGGCTGCTACATATGGAGCATATTTTGTACGATTGAGCTAGTGTTTCGTAATTAAAAAAAAAAGATAATTTGTGTGGAAACATTAACACCAAATCGATCCCAAAAAGATACACTACACGTTGCATCAAAATTTGTAGGCCTACATCAAAAATATCATACATAATATCAGATTCTGGATATCTTTTCCAGTTTATTCGATCTATACGGGACAGACAGCCTGATGGACAGACCACACAAAATCATTAGCAGATTTTCCATTACTGGGAAGAAAAGTTGCCCTTACATTACTTGCTGTCCGTTTAGGAGCTTAAGAAAAGCTCAATTTTAGTTTATGGCTGACGATCAACGAGGGTGTCATGTGGCCAAACTTTTCCCATCAAATATTAGGCATTCATTAAAGAACAGGTGGTTAATCTCCTTCTAATGATTCCAAAGGTAAAATCCCTCGGCTACGACTGGAATGGGAACTATTCACATGACACACTCCTTTAATAAGTACCTGACATTAGATGAGGATAGTAAAGGTCGTTGTTCATTGTGATGACAACATGACACCCACTTTAACCTAGATAATTACAATTTTCAAAATATTAGTTGCTTAAAAGTGATGCGGCATTGACATTCAAGTGAGGACAGAACTGGCCTACATTTGTATTAGTTCAAATAGAGAGGGCTTTTATAATACTGCCTTGTGCATTACTTTACCTTGAAAAAATTACATGACGGTATCTTAAGAGACTATTTTGTAACCACGAGACCAATTTGACATTTAAAATGTGTCCCATCTGTGTTTTGTTGTTGTTTTTTATTAATCAAAACACTGGGGTTTTTTTATTTTTCAGGTCAATGACATTGTTCCCGCCACCAGCAAACTACGATCTCAATGTGAAGGGCCAGTTCAAAACCCCAGTTGCTCGGCTGGCTTACAGCCAGGATCTCACCTCTTATCGCAGACACAAGGGGATGTCTCAACGAACTGAACTCCAGCAGCCAATGTCAAGGAAGGACATTTTCTATAGCGGCAGTTTGTGGCATCTCAAGGAGTTCCGGTAGGTTAGGAATGCACTTATTGAGCAAAGTACTACCAAAACCTTTAGTCCAAAGACTAGTTAGTTAACGAAAAATAAAGTTCCCATTTCAGACCTTTGCGATCTATGGGGCAGATGATGTTAAGGACATTTGTTTCTATGGCCAGGGGTTAATGAGAAGTGTGCCATGTTGCCAGCACAACGACCAACCACCTTTACTTTCCACAGCTAAAGTCAGGTACCCATTAGAGTTGGGTAGACTCAGGGGCGCCCTAAAAATCCCGAAATTAAAAAAAGTCTTGGATTTGAACCCAGGATCCTAGGTTTGGAAGCCGAGCACTTAAACACTCATTTTTTTTTCACTCTGTCTCTGATATGAAGTAACATTTCTTTAAATTTATTACCGTGACAAAAAGATGTTTTAAATTAATAAAATGAGTTATTAAAATAAAAGTACACTGTCCGGATTCATGCGCAAATAAAAGAAGTGTAACATTTTTGCATATAGTCTTTTAAAAAATAAAGTTATTTATTTCTATAATATATTAGAAAGTAGAATTTTGCTTATAATGCCTTTTAAAAAATACATAGTTATAAATATTATGAAATTTAGCTTCTAGTTCTAGAATAATTGTTCGCCAATACATTCAAAATACTATGTTGATCACATTAAATTAGTTACCTCCTTTACTTTATATCATTATTTTTATATACGAGTTTAAAAACTCGCTTCAAATAAATCTAAATAATTGTGCAAAGTTTCACTTGATCCAAAAAAAAATTATTGATGAAAATTATTTAAATAACATTTCTATTTTAATATATAACTTCACAAATTTTGCATAAAAAAGAAATTAATACTTTTTTAAATTTAATTTATAACGTGTCAGAGCAATTAAATAATCAATTTTAAAATAAAATATAATTTTAAATAAAAAATAATATTTATAATAACAATAGATTAGAATATCTTTAATAAAATGTTTTAAAGTGACAATTAACAGCTTGAATTATGTCCTCTTAGAAAGGTGCAGATGTAATTTCTTATTTACCTCCCCTTTATCAGTTTCGTTGGCAATGCTGCCTTCCTCAGTACATGTAGTGGTAAATCATCGGACAATATGTTAATGTCAATGAGAAAAATCAAACTAGCATGTACAAAGAGGAAAAACAAACTGAAATTGCAAATTTAAAGAATTTATTTAGCTTATTTCCCTATGTTATTAGTACTTACATTACCAACATTTTTTGTTTGTATTTTCCAATCATTTATAAAAGAAAGCAATGTGATTAAAATAAAGCAATAATACAATATTGAATAACATTTATATTAGTGAAACTACTTAAATTAAAAAAAAAGACACACGAAGGCCGGATTTAAATATGTGGAGGCAGATTTTTTGAGGAGGCCCCCTACACTTTTCATAAAATTTTAATAAAAAAAATTCACTTAATTAATAACAATGCTTATATCTAAAAGCATGCCCTATTATAAAAGAAAGAGAGTACTTGTAAATTAAATATGCTTTTCCTTCGTTTATTATTTAATATGGATAATTTGATAACAAAAAATGTAAATCTGTTGGGTTTACGAAATGTGAAGTAAATTCGGAGTGCATTACAACAATACGAGCAGACACTACTTAACAAAGACAGTGTTGCCAACTGTAAGTTTTAAAGTACTAAATTGTTGGTAAAAATGCAATTAAAATATTTTTAAAAAACACATAAAGTTGCTGACCCTTGAGATTTCGATTTTTTTGCTCTGTTGGGGGGGGGGGGTCCCCTTTTTGTGGTGGCCCTGGGCTGTAGCCTCTCCTTCCCTCCATTAAATCCGGCCCTGGATTTTAACAAGCTTGATAGAATGAAGTCATTGAATGATCAATCTCAACAGAGAGGCAGGCTCTTTGGAAGAGTTTCGTCAAGAGATGAAGTCAGGGACAATTGAGGCGTCAAAGACAGCTTCAACGTTCCAGAAGTTTCTACAAGCCGTGGCGAATGTCTTCGACATGTCAGTCCTACAGAGTCCAACATTTTTAATCTACGGCGTCTCGTGTTTTCTTTGTATGGCAGGTAGATTTATAGTTTAAATGTATGGCAGGTAGATTTATAGTTTAAATTTTTGGCAGGTAGATTTATAGTTAAAATGTATGGCAGGTAGATTTATAGTTTAAATTTTTGGCAGGTAGATTTATAGTTTAAATGTATGGCAGGTAGATTTATAGTTTAAATGTATGGCAGGTAGATTTATAGTTTAAATGTATGGCAAGTAGATTTATAATTTAAATGTATGGCAGGTAGATTTATAGTTTAAATTATGGCAGGTAGATTTATAGTCTAAATGTATGACAGGTATATTTATAATGAAAGTGTATGACGTGTAGAATTATAATAAAAGTGTATGACAGGTAGATGTATAGTTCTGATGTATGAATGGTGGATTTATATTTTTAGAGTGTATGGCAGGTTCATTTATATTTTTAATTGCATGGCCGGTAAATTTATAATGAAAGTGTATAAGAGATTGATTTTTAGTAGAAGTGTATTGTAGAAAGATCAATTCTTAAAATCAATACTTCAAATGCTTCAATTTCAATAACCTTTTTGTTTGTTGTCAGAAAATGTTAAATTTGGTCTCGAATGCTAGGGAAATGCATGTTCTTCGTACACAACACAAATTTAAGTTTATAAATCCAAAAATCAATTTAGTTTGAGGGGATCAATAAACGTTGGCATCGTCAATCAGGAGAGAAAGAGTTAATGTCTAATTTCTAGTGATCCAAGTCTAGACCAAACTCTTGACTCGAATATCCATTTGCACTTTTAGGTTTCTTTGTTCCGTTCATCTATCTTCCAACTCACGCTACAGATCTAGGACTGGACTCGACACAAGGGGCGTTTCTTATCTCTATCATCGGCATCACCAACACTGTTGGTAGGGTGGCAGTTGGATTTATATCCGACCAGGTAGGTGACATTACACAAGAGAGTACAGCTCCAGTGCCTAACACCAGTTAAAAAAATCCTCAGCAAGTTTTAATTGTGTTCTATGCCACTGGATATAACAGTTTCTACAAAATGTTACTTTGTATGTCATTTATTCACATGTCAGCAGTTATTGTTAATAATAAAATTAATAATCTTTATTATCCATAAGGAAATTTGTCTTTTAAATTTGAGCATTACACAAAACAAAACATAACTATAGAAAACCAAATTATACATTCACACCAGACTCACTCATGCAAAAAGTTTATGACAGTTATATCTTCATTTCTTTTCATTGATTATTCAATTTCCCATTGAGAGTTTAAATATATTTCTAGAACATATTTTTTAATGAATACCCTATAAAACTTTATCAATTTATTGATTTCTTCCTAAGGTCTATAAAACAAAAACAAATAAAACTATTTCAACAAAATAGTTCAATTTAGGTCTTATATATCATGTACATTTTTAAACACACTAACAGCATTCCAGTACAGAATGGAACGATTTAGTCGAAATATGAAGTCATCTATCAATCACTACCTCTTCCTACCTCTCCCTCCCTCTCCCTACCTCTCCACCCTGTTGAGGAAAAATGAATTGTCTATTTAATTTATTATTGTACAAAATGCATGACAGAAGTTTGATCAAAGACTAGCTGTGTAATGCATTATTTACTATACGTGGCTTGTAGAAACACAAGAGATATACAGATACTCTAAGAGTCAAGGGCTCCTTTAAGTTACGTAGAATTGATACGAGTGGAAAAATGGGACATGCGCAGTAGCACTCTTGATCGTTTCTCGTGATGTGGAGTAGTGAATAGCGCTGTTTCAGACTAGGAAGCAAGAGGACCCACAACATAGAGCTAAGACCATTAAAAACAAACAGTTAAGAACAAAAGAAGCAACACTGCAACAGGCCCAATCTACTCGTGCCTTCTGCGTGGCCGGCTAAGAGTTCATAGTAAATAAGAGTATAAGCTTTTACCCGCATGGAGAAATGTATAAATCCATACAATACAAGTCACATGCTTCTATCATTAGTCCTATGTCATTTTTTTTTATAACACTAGTCTCTTTATGCCGCCCACTGCGCCGAATGGAGGAGAGGATAAATATACATAGTTCGTCCATCGTGGTTCGATGATGACCGCTTTGTCATCCAGGGGGCTGAGGGCTTTGCACTGGGATTTTATGCCTCCTCATGTGGCTGGTGAGACCTATGTGAGCCCTGAATGTTCAGCTGCACACAGGGCAGGTTATTCCAGCTGGAGCTAATGAACCACTTCCACATGACATGTTTGAGAAAAATACTGAATGTCAAATGGCAAGACGAAATACCAGATACTGAAGTCCTTCGAAGAGCGTGTCTGCAAAGCATCCACACAATCCTGATCCAGTCCTAGTTGCGATGGGCAAAACACGTCTGCAGAATGGAAGACCGCGCATCCCTAAACGACTCTTGTATGGCCAACTAAGCGAAGGAAAGCGCTCGCAAGGTGGTCAAAGAAAGCGCTTCAGGGACACTCTCAAAGCTTTTCTGAAGGCGTTCAGCCTAGACCCAGGCCCTGGGAGACAGGCACATGACAGAGCATCATGGCGTCGCGCTGTGAAAACTGGCGCACAGGTTGCTGAGGAAAAGAGAACAACGCTGGCAGAAGAAAAACGCCAGAGAAGAAAAGCAAGGAGAGGATATAAGCCTAAGTCTTAATGTTATCTAAGTCTATAATGTTATTGAGCAGGGCCGACCTTACAAACGGCGGGGCCCAATTTAATGGATGCTTGTGAGGCCCCTTTTGTATTTTTTTTTACAATAGCAGCTATTACTATTATATTATCAGTATATCAACACTTATTATACAGCGAGCATATGAAGAAACTCAAACTCAATGGGGCCAGTGGCTTAATTAAATTTAAGCCAGTCGTACGATACACTAAATATGTTAACCCTTTAAGTCCTACATCTTTAAAAGCCTGTAATAAGGGCCAGAGGCCCAGATATGAAGCAATCAGTCAAATCGGCCTAAGGCCGGCTCTGTAAAAGTATCGAAATATCAGAAGCTATGTTTTCAAAAATAATCACTGTTTGGTCACATATCATTACTTCAGCTATATTCACAACTATTGTTTTATTTTTGTTAATGAAAAAAAACAGCTTTTGTTTAAATAGTGTTATTTCCATTTCAGTCTTGGGCCGACTGTCTGCTCATCAATAATGTAGCGTTGATATTAGGCGGTGTTGCCACAATTTTTGTCCCATATTATCCAGAATACTACTTACTAGCCATTTACTCTTGCATTTTTGGAGCAGCCATTGGTAAGTCTAGGTCTCATTCATTCTGCTTGTTTTGTTTAGGCTAAAAACTTTTTTTTTCTTCCCACTGACATAAATGCAAGTAGCGCTCTGAAGTTTTATTATATTGAAGTCATAACCATTAAAGACAAATTTTGGGAAATTAGAGATCTTCAAAAGATAAACTATGTAAAGGACGCCAAACTACTCTTCACCGTAGTCAACTAAATAAAATAAAATTGATCTATGTATTTAGCCGTGACCTAATAAAATAAATAATGAGTTTATGTCTGTCTCTTGTAGCTGTGTTTGTGTCTTTAAGATCAATTATCATGGTCGAATTAATGGGTATAGAGAAACTGACCACTGCATTTGGCTTTGTCATTATGTGTCAGGGAATGTCTTCATTTGTTGGAGCCCCGATAGCAGGTAAGTGTAGACATAATATAACAAAAATATGCATAACACCTATAAATGATTGGAGGATACACTCCAAGCCTCATGTGGAAACGTTTATTTAGAGAGACTGGCTAACTGGGATAAATAATTTCCTCCAATGGTCCACCACACCACTTTCTAGCGAACAAGCATTGCAGGTGGGGATTATGAAAGAACTGTTCCATCCACCATTCCGATACTCTACGATGTGGTGATTGCTTTACCATGGTTAGTGGCGGTACCTTAAAACCACTGTGGCCTCGACCTCCGGTCTCAATTACTTTCTATTTCGTGCCTCCTGTTGGGATGCAGGGGATGTTAGCTGGTAGCTTTTCAACTCGGGGTGGCGCAGTCGGTGGCTGAGCGGTAAAGAGCTTGGCTTTGTACGGGGTCCAGAGTTCGAATCCTGGTGAAGACTGGGATTTTTAACTCGGGATCTTCGGGCGCCTCTGAGTCCACCCATTTCTAATGGGTACCTGACGTTAGTTGGGGAAAAGTAAAGGCGGTCGATGTGCTGGCCACATGACACCTTCGTTAACCTATAGACCACAAGGTCTGAAAGGGAAACTTTTTAAATTTAAACTCGGGATCTTCGTGCCCACAGTCCGAAGCGCTTATCACGCAGCATTTGCATATTGACATAATGCACCAAGTGACTCTCTTGTAAATTAGGGTTAAGTTATTTTTGCACTGTAGGATATTAAAATGACATCATTCTCATCCAGGTGCTATATCAGACGCCACAGGTAACTACAACGCTTCCTTCTATCTCGCGGGTATCACTTTAACTCTCAGCGGACTGATCTGCCTTCCTTTGAGGAGAGTGGCCAACTGGGAGAAGAACAGAAGAGAGTCGAACAGCAAGAGTTACAACAAGGGCAAGATTCCGTGGGATCAAGAGATGGAAGTTATAGCAGGGACATTGCAGGAAGAGAAACAGCCTATGGTGTGATGTTGTTATAAGCTGAAATTGTGATTAGAAATATAGTCTATATACAAATACATATCTGATAACTCAACATTCTCCCATAATTGTGTACATTTATGTGAATTATATTTACAATGAATGTAAATGCTAAAATTGTTCATTGCATTATAAACCTGTTTTACTTTATTATGCAACACTTACATAAAATATATTTTTTAAACACTTTTTTTTAAAATTCTTTGCAGCAGATTAACCAATTTAATTCATTGAATATTGAATAAATCAATGTAGAAATGTTTACGGAGTATATTTCTAAAGCATCGTTTTTCAAAAGTGAATACGCTATACGAATATATTTTCGCCAATATGTGACATCGTTCTGTTAGCGTCCTTTTCCCTAACCAATACCTGCCAGCTACTAGATGTCTTGCTGAACAAAAAGATGAGTCCATTACAAACGATTGTTCTCTGCTGCCTAGAATGCCTCATCACACTTCAATATCCCCCTTTATGTATACTATAAAACATCAAGCTAACGGTCTAGTCCACCTCTCTTACTGTAAGCCTGGTGTGGCTAATCAAGCCAATTCTAGAGCGGCAGACTTATCCACAATTCATGCATGTGTATACCTCTGATTCAGGGCTAGCGGACAGGGCAGCTTTCGTTTTTTTTCCCTCGTAATTAAGGCCTCAAATCTTTTGCCTTTAGCGAGGATCGTCCCAGCACGCACAGTTTGTCTCCATGCACTCCGGTCTTTGGCTATTTCTTCCCACATACTTTCGTTTATATCTGTGGATCTCATGTCTCGCTTGCAGACATCTTCATAGGTTAGTTACTCCCTTGGGTCTTACTCCCTCCACAGCTCAGAATATATGATATCTTTCGGGATTCTACCATCTGGCATGCGGGTGACATGTCCGAGCCAACGTAGTCTTCTTTGTGTCAGGAATACATGTTGTTCATATTGGACAATCTCAAAACTTCCTGATTGGAGTCATGGTCCTTCCAAGAGATGCGCATTATGCGTTAATCTGTTCTATTGGTACATGTATGTTGACCAGCTTTCACTGCCATAAAGAATAGTGCTCACAACACAGGCATTGTAGGCCTTATTATTAATACAAATCATAGTACCTGTAGAATGTACTGTATTATTATCCTTTTGATTACATGAAGTACTGTATTGCAATTGTTCTACTTGTGAGATTTTGCTTGCAAGATTTAGTGATACATAACTAAAGATCTAGAAACATTTAGCAATAAAAATAATAAATTCTGCTATCGTGAGAGGTGGGGCGGTTTCCCCAATCACCACCCTCGAAATCCACCTCTGCTCTACGAAAACCCTTATCTGACTTAATTGGGTGCAATTGTATGTTTATTTCTTGGATGGGAGCATCACAAATAAAATTTGGAGCAACTGGTTAGTGTGATGTTTTTCTAGTATATGTGGCAAAATCATATGGAAGAGATGTGCTCATAAAATAAAACAGTTCTTTACACAAGTAGCTAGTTTTAGCTACTTTTAGCTAAACTTCTAGAACATTATTCTCATTTAGCGAATCAAAACTTAGTTAAAGAATAGAAAAGGACAGCAAAAAGAATAAAATAGTGGCAAGAAACAAAACGGAAAATAGCAATTAAGTAACTACATTTACTATAGACATCTCTGATAGTTATGTCTTAATTGTTGCCATTCAACAGACTAATATACTGCCTTAATTTATTTTTATTATGTTTTTCTACACCTTTGTATTTGTTTCGTTGTAACTATCCCTGCTTTTTTGCATTATTGTTAAAACATACACGTAAGCTACTCTGGCTAGCGCTCTTGTAGTGTTTATGCTCAGTGACCGAGTTACGGTAGAGTAAGTCCCTGCTGCCAGCAAGTGCTCCTAATAAACGTTTTACATGATAATCATATCAATTATAAAATATAATAAAGTAACTAAAAAATATTTTTAAAAATTCCAGGATTTCTTTCTTCATAAATAATAAATGATTTTAGACTTATTTGGATTCAGAGTTTTCTTTCTCCTAGATGGGTAGCCAACCAAGGCTAACGAGCCCCTTTTGCCCGAAGCTTACTATTTTAGGCGTCAGTTGTTCGCCTCTGCCCCTTCTCCTGAATCATACGTGAAGGCCAGGAGTTTGACTGATTGTCAAAGGCTATTTGAGACACGTGCCATTGGAAGCATTTTATAGGTAATGGTGGGCTTAGAACCATTACCACATCCGGCGTTAACAATCTTGCGGAACTGTTCATAGTATTAAATGCATTTATATGGAAGCTTGGAGACGGTAGGGTCCTCTGAAGACGTTTTTGCGCGATGGCTTACAATTTGGCGTAATGTGTAAGCCGCATCATGTTTGATTATTGTATTAAGTCCTTAAAAGAATGATACATATTTATGTTTTTGTGTTGTTGGTGTTGGTTGTTGAGTCAATCAGTGTAAATATATTGTACATGATGTTGATTATTTGGAATGTTATTGATTACAACTGCGAGTTTCTTAAGTACAACTCACCACAGAAAAAAGATAATTAAATAAGATAACGCGGCCTGTTCAACTTAAAACTTTACTACAGAAATAAGGGCAAAATAAAACGTCGCCAAGATTCATCAACAAGCCGACTCTTCGTCTCTCGTCCTTTATTCGTCTCTAACCTATTTCCATTCTAAATTTTTAAATGTACTCTTGCGTCACTAAGGAAAATTAAACCCAACTTTTAGTCTTACTATTGAGTCATTTCCGTGTTCACACTTATTTGTTTAAATAAAGAATAATTATTATGTTAGTCCATTGAATTTGAAAGTTAAGTTTGTTGTGTATCTATTGTTATGTCACTAGCATTATAATGTATGTGTGTGTTTTTTAATTTTGTCCCCACAAAAATTATAATGAAAAAAAAAAAAACAAGGTAATAAAGATAGTTTGTGTACAAACACAAACTCACAGACGGCCCCCCGAAATGGTCCAATCGGGCAGGTAAAAAGCTATTTTCAATATTTTTAGAAAGAATATCGGAAGTTATGAACTAAAAACTATCAACAACCCCAACCGTCTCCCACAGTACAAAAAGAAGACATTGTACGTACCAAAATTTTACCGTTCTTATTATATTGTTAGCATGACTGACTACATGATTGTTGTTAACAACGGTCATAGACTTGTAACACCAAACTGCTGGTTATTATATTTTAACTTATAAAACTTGAAATAATTTGAATAGCCTCTGTTTGAACACTACTAAACTTATCTTTTATTACAATATAGACAAAATTTAACTTCAGATGACATTAAAAAAATGAAGTAAACTTGAGTAGAGATATAAAATGGTAATTTAAACAAAGACTTGCTCAATAACAAAAGCACTTCTTTTAACTGGCTTTTTTGAGTCTGGCCTCCCCAAGACAGCTGACGACAATGCCAATGGCTTATCATGTATGGATTCGCTACTTTGTGATTCATTTAGCGTGGATTCGCTACTCCATGGCTTATCATGCGTGGATTCGCTACTTTGTGTTTCATCGGGCGTGGATTCGCTACATTGCGGGATTTTTCAAGTAGGCCTATGACCCTTTATCGCCGATATTTAGGGACAATCTGAAGTAGCAAAGAAAAAACAACCAATCTTTATAATTTCGTTTTCAAATCCCTTCCTGTTCTTTTTAGTTTATGCTTTATTCTCTTCTGTTCTTAATTAGAATAGCGTAGCAGACACTGCGCATCCGCTTAGTAAATGAAAACAGCGTTGTTGTTTTTTTTTTAAATTAATGTACTGTAAAAGTACTTATTAGACTAGGTGCCTAAAGTTGTCATTTTCTTATTGTGTGTAAATTAAAAGTATTTTTGTTTATTACATCCGCGTGATATATTTAGCTCGTAGTTGACAACTATCTCTGTTTTAAATATTTCTTACGTACAGTCCATGTACTGTACAGTTCCAGTGTTAAATAGAATCGTGAGAAGTATACTTTCTAAAGCTACAAAACAATAGAGAGAGAATTATTTGATTTAATGAAGGAACATAGAACATAGTGACTGCTATTCGCTAATCATGATACATACATACTAAACACAAAATAATAGCAGACCAGGGACCAAGGTTTTAAATGAGAGAAAGTAGTGAATTAAATGCGACGAAAATAAGGGACTGCGCATAACAAGGCTCTAACCAGTGACCCTGGAAACGACAACAATGCAAATTACCACCCCAGTGGTCAATGGTCACATGCCCTAGCTAGCCCTTCCCACACCCCGCCACATCCGTTCACCAACAACTTCAATAGAGCCGACACAGACAGCCGTTATGCATGTATTAGACAAACAATTTAATTGTGTATCTCTCATAATAACAAGTGGACAATATAAATACAGTACATATAGAAGCTTCAGTGGGTACGAGCAATAATGGTGTGAACGTAAATATACAGTTGAAGCTAGGTGCTGAAACAAATGTGATACATACATATTAAACATAAATAAATAGCAGCACCAGGGACCAGCATTTGTTTCAGCACCTAGCTTCACTTCTATATTTATATTCGCTAATCAACCGCAAATTCTTGGATAATTCACGAGAAATAACGTTCTTAAGGGCTGAGTTTCTTTCCTTCTAAAAAATCCCGTTTCACTTTTACACAACAAAAACACTTGAACCTTGACCTCTTCTCTCAACAAATTGTAGAAACAATAATTGTTAATCTAAGTCTTTTTTTTTTGAAGTTGTATGAAATCATTATCGGAAGCATCCAATTAGCTCATGGGTGTGTGTGTATGTGTTCGAATAAATGTGTAGTTAAATTTACTCAAACTTAAAATGACGATTAGGGCACAAGAAATTGCTGCGGTGATCCCCAGTTCGTATCCTGGTAGAACGTGCCTTTTATTTAAAACTTTTGGACCTTTTCTCTCTGTACCAATCTCTCATAACTCTAAGTGGTCGAAGATGATTCACATTTCTCATGAACTCGGAGAGGGTTAAAGAGGCCAATCCTCACTTTTAAAAGTGCAAGCCACATACTCATCTTCCAAGCTCTTTTCTCTTTCTCTCTCTGTCTCTCTCTCTCTGTCTCTTTATCTGTCTCTCCCTCTGTCTCTCTCTTTCCGTATCTCTCTTTGTCTCTCTCTGTCTTTGTCGCTCTTTCTCTGTCTCTCTCTCTCTCTCTGTGTCTCTGTCTCTCTCTGCCTCTCTCTTTCTGTCTCTTCGCTCTCTCTTTCTGCATCTCTCTGTCTCTGTCGCTCTCTCTCTGTCTCTCTCTCTGTCTCTGTCTCTCTCTCTCTCTTTCTGTCTCTCTCTGTCTCTCTCTGTCTCTCTCTCTGTGTCTCTGTCTCTGTCGCTCTCTCTGTCTCTCTATCTCAATGTCTCTCTATGTCTCTCTGTCTCTCTCTCTCTGTGTCTGTGTCTCTGTCTCTCTGTCTCTCTCTCTCTGTATCTCTCGCTCTCTCTTCCCTATTTATAATAGATATGGGTTACCACATGAGTTAAGAAATCTTGGAAACTTCTAGTAAATAACCTAATATGTAGACATGTCATGCAATTGTTAAAGTTACGCACACACAAATATATATATACATATTCACGAGAAGCTGAGATCTCATGGAATTTAATTCTAGCATTCTTATGTTTCCTACTTCTCTGCACCACAATTTT
Source organism: Biomphalaria pfeifferi (assembly GCA_030265305.1). Classification (NCBI taxonomy): domain Eukaryota; kingdom Metazoa; phylum Mollusca; class Gastropoda; family Planorbidae; genus Biomphalaria; species Biomphalaria pfeifferi. Next base: position 4,147,277 of record JASAOG010000009.1, on the reverse strand, counting down.
AGAACCACTGTTCGTAATGAGGACCGAAACTGGGACATTCCAATACACTTATGACTTAACCTTATTGTTTAAATCGTCGCCATTTGCTTATTTTGGCATCGATAAAAAAAATCAATTTTACAAAACAATACAAATACAAAAAAGGCTGATAATAAATTGTTTTGTTGTTCTATAATATGGTTGTAATTTTTTTTTTCGGTCGGAATAACGTGAATCGTTGCTATGGTGACTAAACAATGGGACTACTTCTATACAAGTTAATGACACTGATGGTGTTTGCTATGTTAGAAGATTGTATCAGTTATAAAGGTAAGCCTCCAGTCAAGGGTATCTTCCGATATTTAATGTCACAGTGACCCTTTGTGAATTTTTTTTACAAACTTTGCATAACTGTTGTTCCCTAATTGAGTTAATTAGACCACAGAGACACTGCGAACCCAAAGACACACATTCTAAGATGAATTTATTGTTGTTTTTTTTCTCTTACTCTCACTCTTTAAAATTCTTCACGTTTATTTGGTTCATTTTACATTTTCTTTTTTTTTTTTTTGTTCTTTAGGTTTATTCTTTTTTTTGGTCTGTCTGTCTGTTTGTTTGTCTGTCTGTCTCTTTTTTTTTATCATTGCCGTCTCTCTCATTTATCTTTTTCTGCTTCTTAAAATTTTCTCTCTCAGTTTTTTATTCTACTTCTTCCAATCTTTTTCTCTCTCTCTCCCAACTTCTCTCTTTCTCTCTCTCTCTCTTTCATCGATGCCTCTCTTATTCCTTTCTTTCTTACGCTTAATCTTTCTCTCTATCTCTCTCTTTCTTTCTATTACTCTTAATCCCCCCTCTCTCTCTCTCTACCAATCTTACTTTTCTCTCTCTCTCTCTCTCTCTCTCTCTGTATCTATTTTTAGTGTCTGTAACAAAGTCGTTTATGTGCGCATTTGTGTTCAACGTAACCATTTTGTCTCACGTGACTGAGACTCATTAACATTTGCATAGTAGCTGTTAATAGTATTCAAATATTGTTCAAGTGAAGAAAACAAAAAAAAACTATTACCGTTGTTTTTAAAGTTGAAATAGTTACATTTGGGTGAATCAAAGGGAAACAATCTTTTCTGCGGTTTATGCTACGAGATCGACTGAAAAAGTATTTCTAAAGAAAACATTCTAAAACGTCTCTAGCCGAGACCATTTGTTATAGAAGACCTCAACACCACATACGACGTCGCAACCTGTTGGTAGTGGAGACCAATTGCTCGTTGTAAAAACTTTTGCATGGCAACGAGCTATTGGTTTAAACTGCCCACAGGTTGTGACGTTGCAGGTCAGTGTTTTCGCCCTCCAAGACGCTTGGCCTGGCTCTAGCATAGCGATTCTCCCCATCTTAGAACGTCAGAACTGTGCCACTAAAAGAACTGTTCCTACGTCAAGCAGTCTTCGTTCCCTTTATGCCCCCTTAAATTGTACGTATGAACATCGGGGTCCATGCCGCTCTCACTATTTTTGAGTTCATTAGACCTCCCTTGTTTAAAAAAAACTATGATGAATATTTATTTTGTAGACGCCAGGAGAAGGAATTTCTAAAACTAACATGGAAGGAACAAGCACGGTGGTGATGTTAACAGCTTCTTGATTTCTAAATACACCCTCCACTCCAAACGCGCTTTATAAGGGACACGATTTGAACTGCGAACGTAATTTTATTTTTCTGGAATAGTGGATGGAGGGTCAAACGTAAAAGGTTGAGAAGCACTGCGCTACAGACATAATGCATTAAAGTCCAAGTATGTCTTCTGTTGAACACAAAATGTTTAAGTTTAAAAATAACATTATCGTGATTATAGATGCAGAGTCCTCCTTTTCTTCTTCTCCTGGCCAGCTTTTTGCTGCTGAGCTGTCAGCTCTTTTTCCAAACTGCGCCAAAGAAAAATAGTGAGCTGCTCTCTTCAGTTGTTCGGCACTGCCGTACAGGGTGTTGGTTATGTTGGGTCTGCCTAAAGTGGATTAGGAAGGGGCATTAAAAAGGTTTAGATCCTTTTATCTAAACTAATTAAAGCATTCTTCAACATAAAAATATACATTTTGTTGAAATTTTTCTCTTTAAAATTTTACTAATTATCGGAGACTTCCATGCATTGAGGTAGATATCAAGCATCATGTTGTATTTAAAACATTAAAGTTTAAAGTTTAAACAGAGTGATTTTTGTGATATAAGCTACACTCTCTCTGTTATTTACATTATATATTCATATACATGTTGTATTCATTTTATATAGACTAATTTATTGACCCTTTATTTGTACATGCAGACTCCAACCCTCCAATCGAATTATATGTTGCCGGAGGAAAGAAAGATGGCAATCATACAGTGCGTATTGAAAACGGAAGTGACGTCATGCTCATTTGCCAGACTTCTTTAGAATGGCCCAAGATGATCAGAAACGAACAGAACCAGACATTAAACCAGACAGCCGATCACGCTGGACTTATATACGTCTTCAAGACGTTTCGCTGCTCTGACTCAGGGAAATACACCTGCCTTGTTAAACAATCTAGTTCTATGTTTGGACAGAGTGAGGAGGTGTCTATTTATTTGACCACACAATCTAACTGTGAGTTCAAGCAATGAATTGCCAATGGTGTATGTTAACCTAGAGCCTTTACACGAGAGGTTCCAAGGGGAGATTTCTCAGACTGTCTGGTGTATGGTGTAAGGCTTTGTGAATAAAAAGCTTTTTTTCCCTGGAGAAATGGTCACTTTTTCTTGTCACGTTCAAAGAAAAAAACGATATTAAAAAAACATGTTTAAAAAAACCACGAAAGCGGTTTGACACGTAGTCTTACAACACACTCACATTATCAACTCAATTACAATATCAAGAGAGACCAAGGTGGGAGCGGTGGCTGAATGGTTACGCTTGGCTTCCAAACTTGAGGTTCTGGGTTCGAATCTCGGCGAAGACTGGTAGTTTGAATTTCGGGATTTTTCTCTCCTGAGCCCACCCAACTCTAATGGGTTCCTGACTTTTGTTTAGGGAAAGTAAAGGCAGTTGGTCGTTGTGCTGGCCACATGACACCCTGCTCGTTAACGGTTTGCCAAAGAAACAAGATGATCTTAACATCATCTTCCTTATGGACAGCATGGTCTAAAAGGGGAACTAATCTACCATATAGAGAGGTCTGGGCAAGATACTGACCTGAAAACACCCCTATAGTAGAACAAGTGTATAAAAAAAATTATATAAAAAGAGTACTGCAATACTGTTATATATGCAACATGTATCTCCCTTTTCTATGTAAACATTAATTTATTAACATTAATAAATGTATCAATTGGTTATATTTTTTTATTGATTCAAATATATAATGTTTTTATTAAAATAATCAATTATCAATCGTCTTATCAAAAGGTCCTCTCAGACTGTGTCACGGGGTAATCCAGCATCAAAACATTAAGGCCACCCTTGGCTCGAACTCGACTGTTTCCGTCTGCATCATCTTTGACCGGCAACACGAGAGCAAGTACAGCCTGTACGTGAATGACCAGCACTTTGACCACGCCCAGGGCCTCAAGTACCATGTGGAGCTCATCAACAGTTCGCCCCTTCACGTGATGGTCTCCCTGACAGTCAGGGATGTAGCGCCTGCTGACTTGACCTTAAACACCATCACGGTCAAGGACAGCGCTACAGAAGAGACAGTCTTCAGCTATAACTTTACCATCACGGCTGAAGGTGAACACACGCAAACACGCAGACACAGTGCATTAGCACGTACACACACACAACTAATACTACTGCTATCACTACTTCTCCTCTTTCTCCCCCTCCTGCTACTATCATCCCCTACTACTACCACTACTGCTACTGCTAAAAACAATAATAATGATAATAACAAAACTCTGCGAGATCTACATTTGGACAGTTTTCTTTGTACGGAATGTTAGAAAATAAATTAAAAATCTCATTTTTTGGTATCTATGAAGATTATTGAGTTCAAAGTTCATTTCCGTACAAGAAAAAGTCTACGCCTATTTAAATATAGACTTAGTACGTAGCCTTCTGGTTCAATTTCCTATTTCTTCTTATTTTACAGAAAGTGTGTCCGGAGGTCCTGACGTGAAGCTCATTATACCAGTTACAATTGGAGCTGTCTTTGTTATTGTAGTGGTTCTAATTGTCTACCGATATATGAAAGGTAAACTTCACCAACAGTATGATTTTTGGGACTAAGACTAGAGGCTCTAGTTCTGTCAAAGTGGAAAGAGTTAGTTGATTTTTCGTAATACCATACTTAATTTATCCCTTTCCAAATATACAATGGTAAAGATAGGACTGCAGAATAACTGATCTAAATGTACTGAAATTGTATTTAATAATAATAATAATAATAATAATAATCATACAGGGACCTTGCAGTGTCAACACATCAAGCTGTATATTTAGAAATCACTGATCTATATAGAGATTTCAGGCAGTAAACTAGTAAATTGTAAATCATCAAATTGACTTAAAAATGTTAGTTTTTTAAGTTGAGATTTATAAGTGAAGGTTTTTAAAACAAGGTTTTTAAGTCAATTTTCTTTTATGTGAAAGTAGTTTTTTTTAGTCAAGGTTATTAAATCAAGGTTTTTAAGCTAATTCACTCAACAATAGATTCAGTATTTGTAATAGTAAAGTTTACCCTGCTGTCCATGGGACATATAGACATCAAGTGTTTCTGTAAAACACTGGCTAACGATTGTATCATATGGAAACCAGAGGCTGGATGAATTAAGAAACGTCCTTTTAATACAGAAACCAATTGTTTCCAGAGTCAAGCTTTTATCTCGGCCACCTGATACTCTGTGCGTTGTGATTTGTTGATATTGTTCTGGTTTTATAATATTACTCAACTGTATTATTGTTACAGATGTTATTGCAATTGTTGAATTAAAATAGGATTAAATAATTTATGAACAAACATCTTTAGTTTTTCAGTAGCCTTTTTAAAGTCGATTCTAAGAATAACAAGTTTAATAGCATGACTAAATCAAGGATCCTATAGTTTGTATAACTTCATGCCTTCACGTCAATTTTAGGTGTTCATCTCTCTATTTCAACAGTGGACTCTGGCAAATATCAAGTCAGACCAAGGCTCTCAACATCAGCTAGCTCCAATTCTGAAGACCACTACGACAGACTTGAAGAGTACTATCGCAACAAGAGAGGTCGCGCTGGCAACCAGTATCTGACCAACTCAGATATACGGAGTGAGCGGCTCAAGTACCAGACCCTGTCTAATAATATCAGTCAGGGTGCCACAGGCAGAGACTTTCAAGACTGGAATGTTATTGAGTACATAACGCCTTCTGATGGCGGCACTCAAGAATTTCCTTTAAAACCACAGCCATGTGGAAACACGCCAAAGCATTCACGACGTCAGCATTCTAGACAACGGAGAGATGCAGAAAGCGTTGATATGGGGGAAAGTTTACAAATTTGGTATGAAAATCAAATCTTTGAGTATGAACAACAAATTAGAAGTCGTTGCCGAAATTTCGGAAGTGAGACAAGAATAGATAGTTATAACACGGATGTAATTGACAGCTTCATCAACAATCCCCTCTACGACGATGGCATACGCCTAGAGCACATGAAATACTCAGCAGATATGAAACAAGACTTTACGGACCATTCAGTCGCCGATGAACTGGCTGACATTGAGCGAAGGATCGTTCTAAGTGTGAAAGAACTTGACAGCTTCGAGAGAACTTTGACTCGACCTCAAAAGAAGCATCAGACAGAAACCAACTCCGAGAATATCATCGCTGAAACAGATGAAACCATGGCACCATGTAAAAAGTCTGTTGATGTCCTCAGTAGGATAGCTGAAGACGACATTTGCAACAGCACTCATACTATCGTCGAAAAACGATCTTTGGACGACGAATTTGGACAAATAAAATTTTTCCATCTTTTTGGAAACAATGGTAATGTTAAAAGAAGCTGTGATGCCATTGGGCTATCCCATCAAGATGCTCAAACCAAGGACGATGAATCGTCGTCCTCAACACAAAATATTAGGCAATATTTTCAAAAGCGTATTGACGATGATGAATTTATGGCTCTGATTGAACTTATAGACTACGTGAAACGTCCGGATACCACGTGATGTTTAGATGTTTCACTTTCTCTTTAAAATTAAATTAATTTTGTAGAGTCTTCAATCTTATCTTATAAACTTAAGACGCTCCTTCAAATGAGAAGATAATTACGCCCTACTCTTATCCTTGTGCTAATCTCGTCATGCATTTTAATCCGAAACTTGAGCTCTACTATAGTATTTGTTTTTCCGTTGATTATGGCCTTCGTTTCGTACTCTAATGCCGCTTAAATATGCATGTGGTGGCATGTGGAATAAAGTAAAATGTGCCTTGATCATAGTGTTTACCGAGTATGTAATTAGGTTTTGGTTTCAAAACATAATATAAGAATTCTAAAGAGGATCGTCAAAGCCTTATATATTATATATATGATGGCAGATGTTCAATAAACTAGCTTTAAAAAATGGTCTATAATACACAACAAAAGTGGCCGTAAAGCAAATGTCCAAAACAAGGGAGAATAAAATAATAATAATCTTTATTATCTATAAGGAAATGCATTACACCAAACACAACAATAAACCTTATCTTACTGCTATATATCTCAACATAATAGGGTTTAACTCCTTTTCTGTTGTAAAATAAAGAAATTAATTAATTACCAATACTTGATTAACTTATTGGTTATTTTTTTAAATTGATTCATGACTGTGAATAATTATTATTCGATATGACAACTTCTTCAGAGAATGGAAAGTAAAAAAAAACTAGTACAAGGTGAAATTAGGGGAAAAACTCCAAGCTTATAGGTATATATACTTAATATAGCACCATGTCTAAATAAGAAGCATTTCTTTTCCTATTTCAATACTAAGCAAAATAATTAATTACATATAATTAGTTAACTAATTGGTTATTTTTTTATTGATTCATGTAACAAGGTAAATAAAGTTACAGAGTGCAAGCTTTGTATTTGTACAAAGCTTATGTCAACTCACACTGTCTGTCTGGTCAAAAGTTTGTACGTTATTTCTCCGACACTCGAGCTCTGATCAAGCTAAACGTTTGCACAATCATTTCTTTTACCTGATAATACAAGAATCAATAAAAAAAAAAAGAGTTTGCCAATTAGTTAATTAGCTATTGATAAAAATTATTCTGTTTGGTATCTCGAACATGGGAAAGAAATTGTACTTGACTAATGTGGTGGTATAAGCTGAATTAGTCCCCTTTATATGTCGTCGTCTTAGTCTCAGTGGGCACCAACCTGATAAAATGGCCTGAGAAGGTTTGAGCCATAAGTTCGAATTCAGGTCGTTCTACCTTTTTATTATTTTTTTTATTACTTCCTTTTATTGTTAGTCTACAGCTATTACAAATTTAATGACATGGCTAATCCAAACTAATTGATACAATTAGGCGTAATTTAAGCTTTGTTTTATAAAAAAAAAATTTAAAAATATTTTCTTGTTTAAGAGTGACTTTGATATTTTTCAAAAGTTGTTCAAGTTTATTATTCTTTTATTTGTGTATCTGGTAAGTTCTATATACATCTCCATTGTAGTTGAAAGTTGTGCATATTTGCAAATAAAAGTTTTATTGAGTTTTTATCTTTTAAAAAGAAGCTTCTTCAAGTTTTATCTTAAGCTCTGCATTACAAACGCTATTCAACTACATCGATTTGTGTATCACCGCATTACGGTGGCAGAGTGGTAAAGGGCTTGGCTTCTGAACCAGGGGTCTCGAGTCGAATCCTGATGAAGACTGGGACTTTTCATTTCGTGGTCGCTATGGTGCATCTGAGTCCACCCAGCTCTAATGGGTACGTGATATTAATTTGAGGTAAAGTATAAGTGGTTGGTCGCTGTGCTGGCCGTCACCCTCGTTAACCGTGTGCCACAGAAACAGATTATCTTTACATCATCTGCCCTATTATTTTATTATTATTATTATAGCTTTTATATAGCGCTACTTTCATGCTTATAGCATGCTCAGAGCGCTTTTGGTCCAATCTCATTTGTGGACCAGTGGGGGGGGGGGGGGGGTATCTAGGAGTTGGTTTTCCGTGCTGCCTTTATACGCTCAGTAAACACAACTCTGCCCGAGTCGAGTGTCGAACCTCGAGCCCCCTTCTAGGTAGCCAAGCCGAGTTCAAGCGCGAACTTTTACTTCAACGACCAAAAACAATGTGTCAACCTTTGACAAAAGAACCTCATTCAACCGGATGTTCTACAAACAGCTTCGTTTTGTTAACGAAAAGTTTGTATCGAACATATGAAATCTATTTGTTTGTAAAATGTTTTAAATGTTTCGGATGTTCCTTCAGAGTTGAAGATAATTAACTTTCTGGTCCAAACCTCCCGCAGGACGACGGGGAATGGCAGCGGGCAAGGTATGAACCCGGACGAACGACAAGTCATGACGACAGTCCAGCGCGCATACCGCACGACCAGCAGCCAAGGATTTGTATAGATTGCATTTCAAGCTACTATTTATATAAACAATTTAAATACATTTCTCCGTCTAATGATGTACATTAATTCATGTTGTTGTTTTTAACTTTTTAAGTAATGAAGCAAAGAGAACGTCGCAGCTTTAAACCATTAGCATATCATTATATTTGGCCTCTAACATTGTGAAACATGAGCCTTAAAACAATTACTAGTGAAGATTACTTTAGCATCAGCCAAAGAAAATAATCAAGCTCGTGGACATTAACTGCAGACCAATGTAAGCAGTTACAATTGTAACTGGACCTATTAAACCGTAATCTTCACTCTGTATAGTTGGGGAACTGTTTTCACTAATAGGAGAAGGGGGTAAAGGCAATTAACAGGCGCCTTAACCAGCAAGCTTCGCGCAGGAAGGGCTCATTAACCCTGGCTGGCTACCCACCAAAGAGAAGTAAAATTTGAATTTAAACTTTTACTGCTTTTATTCTTGCAAAAGACAAAGAGGAATGAAGAAAGACGTTAAAGATTCATGTGTGGTGCCTTAAAAATTGATTGGGAAACATATGGAGATTATTTTTTCAGTGATACTGCATGAAAACAAAAGGAAATTTATGGTATCCTATAGCCCAGTGTTTCCCAAATTGTGTTCTGAGGAACTCTAGTATTCCGCAAGGCCTGAATAGGTGTTCGAGGAACTACTGAAATAATTAACTAGTAATTACCACGTGAATTAAGTGAATTAATCTCTTAAGAAATGAGCCACTTGTTCTGTTAAATACTCAGAATGCGCGAAGTGTTCCGTAAAGGAAAAAGCTAACAATAACCCATTGATAGGCTGTTGGAGGAACCTGTAATGATGTGCATTAAAGTAGTTTCAGATGAAAAATAGAAGTCGACGTTAAGACACTCTCTGCATTCACGATGATTTGATAGTAAAAATGAAAGGTTTTAACTCTTTCTCTCCGTAATTATTTACCACATTCTGGTGGAATCAACATTGGTATCGTCAATTAGGAGAGAAAGAGTTAAAAAGGGATTCTTCTTGACATTGTTGGAAGTAAAGCTACAAGGGAATGCACGTTGAAAATGGGGATGGCTAAATGCCAGGATGTCACATGTGTATTTTAAGCTATGTGACTGTGGGTTATTATATACACGAATTTAATTACTTGCTTGCATGCGTTACTACTCCACGTGTGTAGAGCTGTGCTCGGTCTGTGAGTCAACTCTTCGACTACTCTCTACTAAGACTTCTGGTTACTGACTTCAAAGTCTTTCCATCAGGCCAGATTATTATAATGTCATCGTGAATTCTCGTGATTTAAACCGAGACCAATCGCTATAGAAGGCCTGAACACTGACCTGCAACGTCACAACCTGTGGGCGAAGTTTAGACCAATAGCTCGTTACTAGGTCACAAGTCTGTGCATGTGTTACTATTGGGGGTGGTGCGGGTAAGATATAATGTGGACTCTCCTACTGGAGGATTTACCTTTAGGCAACATAACTCACAGCTTAGACAAAATAATCTGAGAGCGTTTATTATGAAAAATAATGATTGGAGTTTATCTACTGATTTATTACCTTCATGATCTGCTTATTTAAATATCCGTTGGAACTTCCAGGTATAAAAAAGTAGTCAAATACATTGTACAAAAATACTTAAAAGAAGAAAAAGAAGCTTATCAAAGAGACAGAACTCCACATTTACAATTAAATCTCAATAATGTTGAAGTTATATCCCATTTTCGATAGACAACAAATAAATTATTTACAAATAATTACTTACTATAAATTAACTAATTTGTTGTTTTTATTTAATTAATGCATATCTCTCTAGATACAGTAAATAATGTTTAAAAGTTTCAACTTGAACAGAGAATGGATGTGGGAGAATTACGTATATCTAAGGGGACAAACCTCACATTTTTAGCCATGTCTATATTACTGAAAATAAAATGTTGAAATACAATATCTTTTGTCCATTATTTTGTTCCGGATCAAACAATCACTGCGTGTGATTTTTAACATCTCCGGAAACGTCTGATGAGATCTTAAATTTAATCTTTGAGACGGAAGAGTTCTTTCCATGCGTACAAAGTGTAACTAGGCCAACTATCAAAAACGCCTTATGACTGGCAACATATCAATAAATGGAACGTTATATAATCACACATAACACCGTCACGTGTTGTTAGATGTATTGTATATATCAAACCGGTAATGATAAGTGGCTCACGTGAAATAGAAACCAAACTCATTTGGACCAATCAAAAAATTACATTTTGAGTAGTACTGCAGTCGCTAATCAAAACGGAAATGGCAGTTGCTCTTAAGAAAAATAAAATACATCCATTATGGTTACTATAAATGAACAAAAAAAAAGGATAATAATTGAAACAAGTAAAAAAAATGTACAATTAATATTGTAGGAACTTAAGAGAAATGACTCAACGATATTCACAAGAGAACATCAAAAACACATAATAACAATGTCTGCCTTAAGGACAGCCTCATAGACTTATATATATATATTATATCTAGACTGGAAATCGGAAAGAAATTCTTATCCGCGATTGACCTATATAAATATAGATTTTTATGTGCGTAACTTTTTTCAAGCTGTAAGGGAAGTCGCCCCAAACAATTTTTTTCTGTCTTAGAAAAGTAATGATCTTTTGTTTTTAAAGTTTAGAAATAATGCAAAATCATTTCTCGGATTTTCTTTAGAATGAGCTTTTAGTCACAGAACTATATATTCATGCAAATATATGAAACAAAGCCATTTCCTGTTAGTTTCCATTGAGATAATGTTTCAAAAATCCTAGATCGAAATAATATATATATCTGTTGATTTTAATCATTGTATGTACATTTAACTAGATTGATTACCTAGATCTCTCTAGATTATGTATCTAACAATTTCAAAATAATAATAATTATGAGACGAGAGTAGGCTATTCTTAGTTTTGATGTTCAATTACTACATCTAGATCGAACAATTAAATTATAAGTTACATACTTGACTTCTTATAACTACATTACAAAAGAACGCCTTGTTTCAACTTTAAAAAAAATATTCACAACATTTTTTGTAGTATTAAAAGATCGCCATGTCTACTCTAGATATAATATATATATATAAGTCTATGGACAGACTCTTCATCAGTTTTGGACTTGGTCGGAAGTCCGTTGCTTTTTTAATGTCAACATTCCTTTCTAATCTATCTCTTAGCAGTGCACCTTTTCGCAGAACAAGATGTCGGTGCGCATCACAGAGATGCAAATCAGAGTTATAGTCAATATAGTCAATAAAACTTTCATATTTTATATGTCATTTATAAAATAACAGAGACGAGGCGGGGGGGGGTGGGGGGGGGAATGTTCCATTTTTTTTTTTAAATCATACATTCATTTGTTATTAAGATCAATATAATCTCTCTATAGGGTGCTAAAACGAGGTTTTGTCTTTTATAAACATGATTTTATATGTTTTTCATGTTTGAACATGAAGAGTAAGCTAATAGTATTTATTGAAAGAAAATATTGAATTAAATTTTTGTTATCAGTTTTAGTGTAATTGTTGTTTTTATATCCGTTTTAATTAATTTTGTTTCAGTTTGTCTTTTTTTCTTTAATTTCAATACCACGTTACATTTTAATTACTCTTTTAAATTCTTTTTTTTTTATTGCTCTTTGAAATTCTTTTTTTTTGCTAAAGTTGCGATTAGAACAATGAAATATATTTGTCAACTCTTTTTTTTCAAAGCTTATATCAACAACATCTGTCTGTCTGTCTGGTAAAAAAAGTTTATACACGTTATTTTTCCACATGGAATCTCGAATAAAGCTGAAATTTCGCACAATTATTTCTATTATCTGACAATAAAAAAAATTCAATGAAATAAAAATAATTCGTCAGTTAATTAAATCTTGGTAATTAATTATTTTGTATGGTATCTAGAGAGAGGGAAAGAAATTGTACTTGACTGCATTGGTGGTATGAGATGAATTAGTTCCCTTTATATGTCGCTGCTTTAAAGCAAGTATGTAACAAACAATAGAAAACTATACATTCTTCTATTTTCATAAGCACTTTCCTATAGAAGTAGTTAGTATGTGGGCTTGACGAGGCTTGACTCATGAGTTCAAATTCAATAGGTAAAAATATTTCTAATTGCACGAATGTACTGTTGTTAGTCTAGATCTATTACAAATTAAATTACATGACTAACTATTATTGTTGTTTTTTTTAATAATTTTTTTATTAATATATATATCTATATATATATATATATATATATATATATATATATATATATATATATATATATATATATATATATATATATATATATATATTACCTTCCTGTTTACAAAGGCGTCACTATTTTTTTTTAATTTGTTAGATTTTCATTTTTTATTGCAGTTAATGGCCATTTCATTTCCGTTTCAATGAACGACCTAGAAACTTTGTTTTCAATCAAAGCCAAGCTTTTTATTACAAACAACAGAGCACTAGATTTTTTATTACAAACAACATAGCACTAGATTTTTTATTACAAACCACAGAGCACTAGATTTTTTATTACAAACAACAGAGCACTAGATTTTTTATTACAAACAACAGAGCACTAGATTTTTTATTACAAACAACAGAGCACTAGATTTTTTATTACAAACCACAGAGCACTAGATTTTTTATTACAAACAACAGAGCACTAGATTTTTTATTACAAACAACAGAGCACTAGATTTTTTATTACAAACCACAGAGCACTAGATTTTTTCTTACAAACAACAGAGCACTAGATTTTTTATTACAAACAACAGAACACTAGATTTTTTATTACAAACAACAGAGCATTAGATTTTTTATTACAAATAACAGAGCACTAGATTTTTTATTACAAACAACAGAGCGCTAGATTTTTTATAAACAAACAACAGAGCACTAGCTTTTTATTACAAACAACAGAGCACTAGCTTTTTATTACAAACAACAAAGCACTAGATTTTTATTACAAAAAACAGAGCACTAACTTTTTATTACGAACAACAGAGCACTAGCTTTTTATTACAAAAAACAGAGCACTAGCTTTTTATTACAAACAACAGAGCACTATCTTTTTACTACAAAATACAGAGCACAATCTTTTTACTACAAACAAAGCACTATCTTTTTACTACAAACAACAGATCACTTTCTTTTTACTACAAACAACAGAGCACTAGATTTTTATTACAAACAACAGAGCACTAGATTTTTATTACAAACAACAGAGCTTTAGCTTTTTATTACAAACAACAGAGCACTAGATTTTTATTACAAACAACAGAGCACTAGCTTTTTATTACAAACAACAGAGCACTAGATTTTCATTACAAACAACAGAGCACTAGCTTTTTATTACAAACAACAGAGCACTAGATTTTTATTACAAACAACAGAGCACTAGCTTTTTATTACAAACAACAGAGCACTAGATTTTCATTACAAACAACAGAGCACTAGCTTTTTATTACAAAAAAAGAGCACTAGATTTTTATTACAAACAACAGAGCACTAGCTTTTTTATTAAAAAACAACAGAGCACTAGCTTTTTTATTACAAACAATAGAGCACTAGCTTTTTATTGCAAACAACAGAGCACTAATTTTTTAACTACAAACAAAGCACTATCTTTTTACTACAAACAAAGCACTATCTTTTTACTACAAACAAAGCACTATCTTTTTACTACAAACAACAGAGCACTATCTTTTTACTACAAACAACAGAGCACTATTTCTTTACTACAATAAACACAGCACTATCTTTTTACTACAAACAAGGCAATATCTTTTTACTATAAACAACAGAGCACTATCTTTTTACTACAAACAACAGAGCACTATCTTTTTACTACAAACAACTGAGCACTATCTTTTTACTACAAACCACAGAGCACTATCTTTTTACTACAAACAAATCACTATCTTTTTACTACAAGCAATAGAGCACTATATTTTTACTACAAGCAACAGAGCACTATCTTTTTACTACAAACAACAGAGCACTATCTTTTTACTACAAACAACAGAGCACTAGCTTTTTACTACAAACAACAGAGCACTAGAGTTTTATTACAAACAACAGAGCAATATCTTTTTACTACAAACAACAGAGCACTAGCTTTTTACTACAAACAACAGAGCACTAGAGTTTTATTACAAACAACAGAGCACTAGATTTTTTATTACAAACAACAGAGCACTAGATTTTTTATTACAAACAACAGAGCATTAGATTTTTTATTACAAATAACAGAGCACTAGATTTTTTATTACAAACAACAGAGCGCTAGATTTTTTATAAACAAACAACAGAGCACTAGCTTTTTATTACGAACAACAGAGCACTAGCTTTTTATTACAAAAAACAGAGCACTAGCTTTTTATTACAAACAACAAAGCACTAGATTTTAATTACAAAAAACAGAGCACTAACTTTTTATTACGAACAACAGAGCACTAGCTTTTTATTACAAAAAACAGAGCACTAGCTTTTTATTACAAACAACAGAGCACTATCTTTTTACTACAAAATACAGAGCACAATCTTTTTACTACAAACAAAGCACTATCTTTTTACTACAAACAACAGATCACTTTCTTTTTACTACAAACAACAGAGCACTAGATTTTTATTACAAACAACAGAGCACTAGATTTTTATTACAAACAACAGAGCTTTAGCTTTTTATTACAAACAACAGAGCACTAGATTTTTATTACAAACAACAGAGCACTAGCTTTTTATTACAAACAACAGAGCACTAGATTTTCATTACAAACAACAGAGCACTAGCTTTTTATTACAAACAACAGAGCACTAGATTTTTATTACAAACAACAGAGCACTAGCTTTTTATTACAAACAACAGAGCACTAGATTTTCATTACAAACAACAGAGCACTAGCTTTTTATTACAAAAAAAGAGCACTAGATTTTTATTACAAACAACAGAGCACTAGCTTTTTTATTAAAAAACAACAGAGCACTAGCTTTTTTATTACAAACAATAGAGCACTAGCTTTTTATTGCAAACAACAGAGCACTAATTTTTTAACTACAAACAAAGCACTATCTTTTTACTACAAACAAAGCACTATCTTTTTACTACAAACAAAGCACTATCTTTTTACTACAAACAACAGAGCACTATCTTTTTACTACAAACAACAGAGCACTATTTCTTTACTACAATAAACACAGCACTATCTTTTTACTACAAACAAGGCAATATCTTTTTACTATAAACAACAGAGCACTATCTTTTTACTAAAAAAAACAGAGCACTATCTTTTTACTACAAACAACTGAGCACTATCTTTTTACTACAAACCACAGAGCACTATCTTTTTACTACAAACAAATCACTATCTTTTTACTACAAGCAATAGAGCACTATCTTTTTATAACAAAAAACAGAGTACTATCTTTTTACTACAAACAACAGAGCACTTTCTTTTTACTACAAACAACAGAGCACTATCTTTTTACTACAAACAAATCACTATCTTTTTACTACAAACAACAGAGCACTATCTTTTTACTACAAACAACAGAGCACTAGCTTTTTACTACAAACAACAGAGCACTAGAGTTTTATTACAAACAACAGAGCACTAGCTTTTTACTACAAACAACAGAGCACTAGATTTTTATTACAAACAACAGAGCACTAGCTTTTTATTACAAACAACAGAGCACTAGATGTTCATTACAAACAACAGAGCACTAGCTTTTTATTACAAACAACAGAGCACTAGATTTTTATTACAAACAACAGAGCACTAGCTTTTTATTACAAACAACAGAGCACTATCTTTTTACTACAAACAACAGAGCACTATTTTTTTACTACAAACAACACAGCACTATCTTTTTATAACAAACAACAGAGCACTATCTTTTTACTACAAACAACAGAGCACTTTCTTTTTACTACAAACAACAGAGCACTATCTTTTTACTACAAACAAATCACTATATTTTTACTACAAGCAACAGAGCACTATCTTTTTACTACAAACAACAGAGCACTATCTTTTTACTACAAACAACAGAGCACTAGCTTTTTACTACAAACAACAGAGCACTAGAGTTTTATTACAAACAACAGAGCACTAAAATTTTATTACAAACAACAGAGCACTAGATTTTTACTACAAACAAAGCACTATCTTTTTATTACAAACAACAGAGCACTAGCTTTTTACTACAAACAACAGAACACTAGCTTTTTACTACAAACAACAGAGCACTATCTTTTTACTACAAACAACAGAGCACTAGATTTTTACTACAAACAACAGAGCACTATCTTTTTACTACAAACAACAGAGCACTTTCTTTTTACTACAAACAACAGAGCTCTATCTTTTTACTAAAAAAAAAGAGCACTAGCTTTTTACTACAAACAACAAAGCACTAGATTTGTATTACTAACAACAGAGCACTATCTTTTTACTACAAACAACAGAGCACTAGAGTTTTATTACAAACAACAGAGCACTATCTTTTTACTACAAACAACAGAGCACTAGCTTTTTACTACAAACAACAGAGCACTACAGTTTTATTACAAACAACAGAGCGCTAGATTTTTACTACAAACAACAGAGCACTATCTTTTTATTACAAACAACAGAGCACTAGCTTTTTACTACAAACAACAGAGCACTAGCTTTTTACTACAAACAACAGAGCACTATCTTTTTACTATAAACAACAGAGCACTAGCTTTTTACTACAAACAAAGCACTATCTTTTTATTACAAACAGCATAGCACTAGCTTTTTACTACAAACAACAGAGCACTAGCATTTTATTACAAACAACAGAGCACTATCTTTTTACTACAAATAACAGAGCACTATCTTTTTACTACAAACAAAGCACTATCTTTTTACTACAAACAACAGAGCACTATCCTTTTACTACAAACAACAGAACACTATCTTTTTACTACAAACAACAGAGCACTATCTTTTTACTACAAACAACAGAGCACTATCTTTTTACTACAAACAACAGAGCACTTTCTTTTTACTACAAACAACAGAGCACTAGATTTTTATTACAAACAACAGAGCACTAGATTTTTATTACAAACAACAGAGCACTAGCTTTTTACTACAAATAACAGAGCACTAGCTTTTTACTACAAACAACAGAGCACTATCTTTTTACTATAAACAACAGAGCACTAGCTTTTTACTACAAACAACAAAGCACTAGATTTGTATTACTAACAACAGAACACTATCTTTTTACTACAAACAAAGCACTATCTTTTTACTTCAAAAAACAGAGCAATAGCTTTTTACTACAAAAAAAGCACTGTCTTTTTATTACAAACAACAGAGCACTAGCTTTTTACTACAAACAAAGCACTATCTTTTTATTACAAACAGCATAGCACTAGCTTTTTACTACAAACAACAGAGCACTAGCATTTTATTACAAACAACAGAGCACTATCTTTTTACTACAAGCAACAGAGCACTATCTTTTTACTACAAACAAAGCACTATCTTTTTACTACAAACAACAGAGCACTATCCTTTTACTACAAACAACAGAACACTATCTTTTTACTACAAACAACAGAGCACTATCTTTTTACTACAAACAACAGAGCACTATCTTTTTACTACAAACAACAGAGCACTTTCTTTTTACTACAAACAACAGAGCACTAGATTTTTATTACAAACAACAGAGCACTAGCTTTTTATTACAAACAACAAAGCACTAGATTTTTAATACAAACAACAGAGCACTAGCTTTTTATTACAAACAACAGAGCACTAGCTTTTTTATTACAAACAATAGAGCACTAGCTTTTTATTGCAAACAACAGAGCACTAATTTTTTAACTACAAACAAAGCACTATCTTTTTACTACAAACAAAGCACTATCTTTTTACTACAAACAAAGCACTATCTTTTTACTACAAACAACAGAGCACTATCTTTTTACTACAAACAACAGAGCACTATTTCTTTACTACAATAAACACAGCACTATCTTTTTACTACAAACAAGGCAATATCTTTTTACTATAAACAAAAGGCACTATCTTTTTACTACAAACAACAGAGCACTATCTTTTTACTACAAACAACTGAGCACTATCTTTTTACTACAAACCACAGAGCACTATCTTTTTACTACAAACAAATCACTATCTTTTTACTACAAGCAATAGAGCACTATCTTTTTATAACAAACAACAGAGCACTATCTTTTTACTACAAACAACAGAGCACTTTCTTTTTACTACAAACAACAGAGCACTATCTTTTTACTACAAACAACAGAGCACTATTTTTTTACTACAAACAACAGAGCACTAGATTTTCATTACAAACAACAGAGCACTATCTTTTTACTACAAACAAATCACTATATTTTTACTACAAGCAACAGAGCACTATCTTTTTACTACAAACAACAGAGCACTATCTTTTTACTACAAACAACAGAGCACTAGCTTTTTACTACAAACAACAGAGCACTAGAGTTTTATTACAAACAACAGAGCACTATCTTTTTACTACAAACAACAGAGCACTAGCTTTTTACTACAAACAACAGAGCACTAGAGTTTTATTACAAACAACAGAGCACTAGATTTTTACTACAAACAAAGCACTATCTTTTTATTACAAACAACAGAGCACTAGAGTTTTATTACAAACAACAGAGCACTATCTTTTTACTACAAACAACAGAGCACTAGCTTTTTACTACAAACAACAGAGCACTAGAGTTTTATTACAAACAACAGAGCACTAGATTTTTACTACAAACAAAGCACTATCTTTTTATTACAAACAACAGAGCACTAGCTTTTTACTACAAACAACAGAGCACTATCTTTTTACTACAAACAACAGAGCACTATTTTTTTACTACAAACAACAGAGCACTAGATTTTCATTACAAACAACAGAGCACTATCTTTTTACTACAAACAAATCACTATATTTTTACTACAAGCAACAGAGCACTATCTTTTTACTACAAACAACAGAGCACTATCTTTTTACTACAAACAACAGAGCACTAGCTTTTTACTACAAACAACAGAGCACTAGAGTTTTATTACAAACAACAGAGCACTATCTTTTTACTACAAACAACAGAGCACTAGCTTTTTACTACAAACAACAGAGCACTAGAGTTTTATTACAAACAACAGAGCACTAGATTTTTACTACAAACAAAGCACTATCTTTTTATTACAAACAACAGAGCACTAGCTTTTTACTACAAACAACAGAGCACTAGCTTTTTACTACAAACAACAGAGCACTATCTTTTTACTACAAACAACAAACACTAGCTTTTTATTACAAACAACAGAGCACTATCTTTTTACTACAAACAACAGAGCACTATCTTTTTACTACAAACAAAGCACTATCTTTTTACTTCAAACAACAGAGCACTATCTTTTTACTACAAACAACAGAGTACTATCCTTTTACTACAAACAACAGAACACTATCTTTTTACTACAAACAACAGAGCACTATCTTTTTACTACAAACAACAGAGCACTATCTTTTTACTACAAACAACAGAACACTTTCTTTTTACTACAAACAACAGAGCACTAGATTTTTATTACAAACAACAGAGCACTAGATTTTTATTACAAACAACAGAGCACTAGCTTTTTATTACAAACAACAGAGCACTAGATTTTCATTACAAACAAAAGAGCACTAGCTTTTTATTACAAACAACAGAGCACTAGATTTTTATTACAAACAACAGAGCACTACCTTTTAATTACAAACAACAGAGCACTAGATTTTTATTAGAAACAACAGAGCACTAGCTTTTTATTACAAACAACAGAGCACTAGATTTTTATTACAAACAACAGAGCACTACCTTTTAATTACAAACAACAGAGCACTAGATTTTTATTAGAAACAACAGAGCACTAGCTTTTTATTACAAACAACAGAGCACTAGATTTTTATTACAAACAACAGAGCACTAGCTTTTTTATTAAAAAACAACAGAGCACTAGCTTTTTTATTACAAACAATAGAGCACTAGCTTTTTATTGCAAACAACAGAGCACTTTCTTTTTACTACAAACAACAGAGCACTATCTTTTTACTACAAACAACAGAGCACTATCTTTTTACTACAAACAACAGAGCACTATCTTTTTACTACAAACCACAGAGCACTATCTTTTTACTACAAACAAATCACTATCTTTTTACTACAAGCAACAGAGCACTAGAGTTTTATTACAAACAACAGAGCACTATCTTTTTACTACAAACAACAGAGCACTTTCTTTTTACTACAAACAACAGAGCACTA
This sequence comes from Biomphalaria pfeifferi, assembly GCA_030265305.1. Lineage (NCBI taxonomy): Eukaryota > Metazoa > Mollusca > Gastropoda > Planorbidae > Biomphalaria > Biomphalaria pfeifferi. The sequence continues at coordinate 4,126,347 of JASAOG010000009.1, read as the reverse complement.
GATTTTCATTACAAACAACAGAGCACTATCTTTTTACTACAAACAAATCACTATATTTTTACTACAAGCAACAGAGCACTATCTTTTTACTACAAACAACAGAGCACTATCTTTTTACTACAAACAACAGAGCACTAGCTTTTTACTACAAACAACAGAGCACTAGAGTTTTATTACAAACAACAGAGCAATATCTTTTTACTACAAACAACAGAGCACTAGCTTTTTACTACAAACAACAGAGCACTAGAGTTTTATTACAAACAACAGAGCACTAGATTTTTACTACAAACAAAGCACTATCTTTTTATTACAAACAACAGAGCACTAGCTTTTTACTACAAACAACAGAGCACTAGCTTTTTACTACAAACAACAGAGCACTATCTTTTTACTACAAACAACAGAGCACTAGCTTTTTATTACAAACAACAGAGCACTATCTTTTTACTACAAATAACAGAGCACTATCTTTTTACTACAAACAAAGCACTATCTTTTTACTTCAAACAACAGAGCACTATCCTTTTACTACAAACAACAGAACACTATCTTTTTACTACAAACAACAGAGCACTATCTTTTTACTACAAACAACAGAGCACTATCTTTTTACTACAAACAACAGAGCACTTTCTTTTTACTACAAACAACAGAGCACTAGATTTTTATTACAAACAACAGAGCACTAGATTTTTATTACAAACAACAGAGCACTAGCTTTTTATTACAAACAACAGAGCACTAGATTTTCATTACAAACAAAAGAGCACTAGCTTTTTATTACAAACAACAGAGCACTAGATTTTTATTACAAACAACAGAGCACTACCTTTTAATTACAAACAACAGAGCACTAGATTTTTATTAGAAACAACAGAGCACTAGCTTTTTATTACAAACAACAGAGCACTAGATTTTTATTACAAACAACAGAGCACTACCTTTTAATTACAAACAACAGAGCACTAGATTTTTATTAGAAACAACAGAGCACTAGCTTTTTATTACAAACAACAGAGCACTAGATTTTTATTACAAACAACAGAGCACTAGCTTTTTTATTAAAAAACAACAGAGCACTAGATTTTTTATTACAAACAATAGAGCACTAGCTTTTTATTGCAAACAACAGAGCACTAATTTTTTAACTACAAACAAAGCACTATCTTTTTACTACAAACAAAGCACTATCTTTTTACTACAAACAACAGAGCACTATCTTTTTACTACAAACAACAGAGCACTATTTTTTTACTACAATAAACACAGCACTATCTTTTTACTACAAACAAGGCAATATCTTTTTACTACAAACAACAGAGCACTATCTTTTTACTACAAACAACAGAGCACTATCTTTTTACTACAAACAACAGAGCACTAGATTTTTATTACAAACAACAGAGCACTAGCTTTTTATTTCAAACAACAGAGCACTAGATTTTTATTACAAACAACAGAGCACTAGCTTTTTATTTCAAACAACAGAGCACTAGATTTTTATTACAAACAACAGAGCACTAGCTTTTTATTACAAACAACAGAGCACTAGATGTTCATTACAAACAACAGAGCACTAGCTTTTTATTACAAACAACAGAGCACTAGATTTTTATTACAAACAACAGAGCACTAGCTTTTTATTACAAACAACAGAGCACTATCTTTTTACTACAAACAACAGAGCACTATTTTTTTACTACAAACAACACAGCACTATCTTTTTACTACAAACAAGGCAATATCATTTTACTATAAACAACAGAGCACTATCTTTTTACTACAAACAACAGAGCACTATCTTTTTACTACAAACAACTGAGCACTATCTTTTTACTACAAACAAATCACTATCTTTTTACTACAAGCAATAGAGCACTATCTTTTTATAACAAACAACAGAGCACTATCTTTTTACTACAAACCACAGAGCACTATCTTTTTACTACAAACAAATCACTATATTTTTACTACAAGCAACAGAGCACTATCTTTTTACTACAAACAACAGAGCACTAGCTTTTTACTACAAACAACAGAGCACTAGAGTTTTATTACAAACAACAGAGCACTAGCTTTTTACTACAAACAAAGTACTATCTTTTTATTACAAACAACAGAGCACTAGCTTTTTACTACAAACAACAGAGCACTAGCTTTTTACTACAAACAACAGAGCACTATCTTTTTACTACAAACAACAGAGCACTAGGTTTTTACTACAAACAACAGAGCACTATCTTTTTACTACAAACAACAGAGCACTTTCTTTTTACTACAAACAACAGAGCACTATCTTTTTACTATAAACAACAGAGCACTAGCTTTTTACTGCAAACAACAAAGCACTAGATTTGTATTACTAACAACAGAGCACTATTTTTTTACTACAAACAAAGCACTATCTTTTTACTTCAAACAACAGAGCAGTATCTTTTTACTACAAACAACAGAGCACTAGCTTTTTACTACAAACAACAGAGCACTAGAGTTTTATTACAAACAACAGAGCACTAGCTTTTTACTACAAAGAAAGCACTATCTTTTTATTACAAACAACAGAGCACTATCTTTTTACTACAAACAAAGCACTGTCTTTTTATTACAAACAACAGAGCACTAGCTTTTTACTACAAACAAAGCACTATCTTTTTATTACAAACAGCATAGCACTAGCTTTTTAATATAAACAACAGAGCACTAGCTTTTTACTACAAACAAGAGCACTATCTTTTTACTACAAACAACAGAGCACAAGCTTTTTACTTGATATCAAAGCTGTAACGAGCGTGTTTAACAAGAGGAAGGGGATGACTCTGGTAGGAAATGAGTATATCCTACATCCCCACCTTTGACTCCCTCCCCAACCCCCATGCTTGAGCGTGTGTAAGAACCTTATTTTTTTTTTTTCTCTCTTTTCTTGAACAGTTCGCATGGACTAAGCGAAGCCCTCACAAGTCAAGTCAAGTCAATAACAGTATGTAGGATCTCATTTTCCTGGAAAGAAAAATATTCGGGAATCCCCAAATCGCCGAATGTTACCATGTAATACTGCATTACTAAGTTTTAAGGTACTTGGTTTTTAAAAAATGTATAATCCTGTTTATGATGACTTTACCACAAATGGTAGCAAAAGACTTGAAAGGTGGAGCATAAGGAGATCTATTAAGTTAAAATAAAATAGTAGACTGAAGTCACATTTGGTCATGTGATTTGATGTGATACTATTGTGTTTAGTGGTCAAAGCTAGGGATCTATCAAGCTGTCATCCTCTATATATACTCTATGCCTTAACGTGGACCGTATATAGAAAACATGTAAAAACAAAAACAAAAAAACTAAGCTACTTCTACATGACCTGTCTCAGAAAAATACTGAATAAGAAGAAAGTATAATAGATGCTGAAGTCATTCAAAGAGCGGGTCTGCAAAGCATCCACACTATCCTGATGCAGTCACAGCTGTGATAGCCAGGCCACATCTGCAGATTGGAAGAGCTCCTCATTCTAAACGACTCCTGTATGGCCAATTAAGGAAAGGGAAGCACTCACAAGTAAACGCTTTAGGGTCACCCTCAAAGCTTCTCTGAAAGCCTTCAGCATTGACCCTGTCACCTGGGAGCCAGAAGCACACGAGACAGCATCATGGCGTCGCGCTGTAAAAACTGGTGCCTTAATTGCAGAAGTAGAAGAACAGCGCTAACAGAAGAAAAGCGCCAGAGAAAAAAAGTAAGGCCACTGACACTAGCTCCAGCTGCTATAACCTTCCCAGTGTGCAACCAAACATTCCGGGCTCACATAGATCTCACCAGCCACACGAGGAGGCACAAAAACCCCACTGTAAAGCTCTAGCCCCCCTGAATGACAAAAGTAGTCATCATCGAACCACGATGGACGAACTATATATAAATATAGTATAGATTGAAAACATATCATATAGATCTAGATCTTATTCACTCTTGCTTATTCTGTCTTGGAGAACCAGTTTGTCCGAATCCGTATCACTTTTAAGCATTTAATAGTCATTGATGACTAAGACCTACTTCCTCAGTCACGAATCACTCAACTCTACTCCCACACTGAAAACCCATTTAGTGTCGAGGCAGAAGTTGTTTTCGTTTTTTGTTCAAATCAGACGATAGGTCTAGCTGTAACAACGAAAACACTTACATTAAGTGTAACAGTCTAAGCCCGACACATGGTAATTATTTATTGTCGGTAAATTTGATCATATACGGGTTCACAGACTTAACTAGAATCCAAATACAGGCTAAAGTAGGTAATGGCAACTCGAGATTTTGGGTATCAAAATGTACATAAGACTCGCTGTCATTGACCACTGGTTCCAATGAGCGACAGAAAAACACCTCGATAAAAAGATGTTCACCACACCTAGAATAGTATCAACCATCGAGGAACTTTCAGACAGAACCTGGAGAAATCCCCATCTTGTCACCTGGTATTTGTCCTAATTGCGGAGATTAATGTAAGACGTGTGAGTGGTGAATGGTGACTATATTTGTTGGGAACCTTTCCGTTGTGTCCTGTGTAGAGTGGTGACTAGCCAGATGTAATAATTAAGTCCAAATAACAAGTAGAAGAGGTTCAAAAATTTCACGTGCGTTACCAAGAGGTTATGGAGTTAATCCCCCCCCCCCCCCTACCGCCAGTAAAAAAAAAAAACCTATTCAAATCTTCGATCACCGAATTACATGAGCGTAGCCAATGAGGGTTTTGAGGTAAAAACATGCACCAATAAGAAGTTATGTTTTGCAAACGTGCTGTCATCGAATTAAAAAAGCGTAGCCCAAAGAGGTTTTAATGTTAAAACCCCCTCCAGTCAAAATGAAAGCAAAATTACGTTAATAAATTCCATGAGCGTGGCGTAGGTGGGTTTTTGAGATAAAAATCTCCTTCCAACTAAAGCAGTTTAAAGCCAACAGATTCCAATTTTTAAAAAGCAAAACAAGACTCACCAAATTACATAAGGTTTTTAGGTTACCCTCCAATCACCAAATCCAATTAACGCAGCCAATAGAGAGTTTGGGGTTTAAATTTCTCCAATGAAAAAAAAATACTATAAAAAAATACAGTCATTTAAATTTTGAGAGTAGCCAAAGAAGTTACTACCCCTCCCCCTCCTTTTTTTTCTCTGCAAAACTAAATATTAAAAAATCCTCTAACTACAAAAGCAAAACAACAACTTGAAGTTCAGCCCTACCCAAAATTAAACGCTTTACACATTGACCTATTTTCCTAACGGTCTCTAAGCACCATTTATGAAGTGCTGTGAATAACAGAGCTCATATCTGAAAAGTAGAAGTTTCGTAAGAAGATATTGCGCTGTCTACTTCTCAGAAGTGCTTTTAAGAAGTAGATAAACTTTACATGTTTCCTAAGTAACCGATATACATTAATGCCTCTTTAGATTCTCAAGGTTCTGCAGAGTTAATGCGTGGGCAAATGTTTACAATAGAACATCTTGGAATTTGGAATGATATAATAAGTAATGAGTGACTTTAATGTATTAATCTCAGGTCGCTGGGAGGCTTCCGTTAAAATAGGATGACGCCATACAGGAAGTTAAATCTTCATGTCGCCCAGCGCTTATAGAAAACATCAACTTAGATCACACGCCAAATAGAGGAGACATCATGACACTTCTCTAGATGATTGTTTCTATATTCTCATAATGCATAACAATGTTATCTTGGAATGTAAGATCGCAGGGGACTACCCAAAACTACAAATTCTGGATGAGAACAAGACTAAAAAAATGTAGATTAACTTTCTGAAAACTTGACCAAAAAAAAATGTGTTTCTTCGTGATGTGCCAGTTTGTCTTTTTGATTACAATGTGCAGTTTCTATCTGTCTACTGCTAGCAATCCAATAAAGTTTGACGATGACAATGATCTGTCTACTGAGCCAGGTAAACCACACGTTTTTTGGCTATTAGAAATTTTGACGCAAATTTAGTCAATTTCATCCCAATTATTATGTTGTTTAAAACATGCTGAGATAGGCCAACATAAGGACCGATTTTAATGTAGGCGACACAAGTTATAGCTTAGAACGCCAAAGAAATATTTAGAATTGACATATAATATCTGAACTTATAAATGGCCCTGAATGGGCCTCATAGTCCAAATATTTTTAGGGCCTTTTTAATGTATAAGTACGGCACAAGCCTACATTCTGTCATTCTACTAGTCCCTTTTATACGTTGTCTCTAAAAATGTTGAAACTAACAATAGATAGCTATGAAACCTTCGCTTGCACAGTGGTTAGCACATTGTCTGAACAGCTTGAGCCCTCGAATTCGAATTCTAATTTAAGTCGTAATACTTTTTTAAAAATATAAAATACACTTAAAAAGCTATCACGGTAACATTCACCCAGATACCCCTTTCTTTCTCCAAACTAATTGATACAGTTACAATTAATATAAGTTTCGTTTACAAATTTTTTTTTGTTATCTTTCTTTTCTTGTCTGTGTTTTAGGTACTGAAGACCACCCACGCCTCTGTGAGGCTTCACCTCAAAATCAAACGGTCGAAGCCTCAGAGGGCGCGAGTGTGACGTTTTCAGCCTGTGTTAATGTCACCGCTATCAGCAGCAAACTCCACTTGTGCGACTGGTATGACCTCCGGCACAGCATCAGCGACGTCATGGTGATGTACGGCAAGCTCTCAGACGGGAAGTACCGGGTTGAGTTGACCGTCCAGCGAGTGACACGAAATCACTTCGGCACTCACGTTGTCAAAGTGACTTTTAAAAACACTAACGAGGAAATAATGAGAGTTTATCTAACAATATCAAAGGAAGGTAAAAGCTTAATCAGATTATAAAGGAAACAAAACTTTTTTTGTGTGGAAAATTAAGAAAGTAAAGTTCCCATTTCAGACCTTGCGATCTAAAGGCAGATGTTGTTAAGATCATCTGTTTCTTTGTCCAACGGTTAACGAGCAGGGTCTCATGTGGCCAGCAGAACGATCAGCCTCATTTACGTTCCACAAACAAAAGCCACGTACCCATCGTAGTGCTAACTGAAAAATAATAGTAATGTGACCATTATCGGTAACGATGTGTTTTATATTCCAGAGTCATCAAGACCCAGTGTGGTTGTAGCTGCCAGTGTGTCCACTGCTCTGATAGTTGTTATTGGCATCATTTGTTTCTTGGTCAGAACTATAGGTAAGACATTGATCTATTTGTTGCAAACCTTATAATGAACTCATTCTGCCAGGCTGGGTGGAGTCTCTTACACGTGTTTTCTCCCACTCGGACCTAGTTGAAGTTGACCAGACGTATTCATTTATTCTTAATGATTGTAAAGGTATCAATAAAAACAAGAAAAAAAAAGTTAACCAATTAAATGAGTTATCCAATTGGTGGTAATTAAGGAATTTTTTATAGAGAGAAAATGGTAGAATAACAAAAATAATTATAAATGTAACTAATATTTGACAGTCGTCTCCCTTCACTCTATTGTGTTGGCTAGGATCTTGTGTGCTGTACAAATTGTCATTAGCAACACATATATTTATCTATTGATGGGAAATGTATTTGTTGTTAGACATTAATGACATCATTGTTAGTTAAGTTTGCAGACTTGAGTGAGAGACTTGTATGCAGTTGTAAAACAATATGTTCTTTTGTTATTTATTCTAGATGGACATTAAATACCTGGTTTAAATAATAAAAAAAAAGTGCTGTACAAATCCAATAATATTTCATCAACCAGTCGAAACAAGCAAAGGGACATTACAATTAACAAGATAGATGTAGTCAAGACTTTTGAACACTTCAATTGATGTATTTCTTCACAAATGGGAGGCTTTGTCTTGTCTCACGATCCGTTGTTTCCTTATCCGCCTCTATCACTATTCAACTTTCTCTAAGCCCTAGCCATCTTATTCTTCATCTACGCCTTTTCTGCTACGTCATTCATCTGTCTGACAACGTCACTACTTTTGGCGTGGCTAAAAACAATGCACGCAATATATTCATCTACAAAACTAACATACTCTCTAACTAAACTAGGCCACTTGACTCACTACACTATATAAGCTTTTTTTTAAAAGTATTTTTATATATATATTTTGCTTGTTAATGTTACAGCCATACAATGACGATGTAGACAGTAAATGTGCAGTTATTCCTTACGTTTAAAAGGAGACTCTTTCTCATACCTTCCGCTCATGCTGTAATTGTGATCAAAGCAGAAACAGTTTCAGCTGCATTCTTCACTTTTCCCCATCACTGCAAACAAACAATTTTTTACGCATTCGCCTTTGGAAATGGCTAATTTTTTTTTTAAAGGTGAGCGATTCGGTAATTTGCCATTTGCCGCCCGGTGGCATTGCAACACTGACACGAAAGGAGCTTAATGACCAAAAGGGACCCATAAGAGCCAATAAAAAAAACAACAAATGTTTGATATTTTAAAAGCTTAAATGTATAGACGTCTTAGATAATTGTATTGAACATTCAAAGTGCATTTATCGTTATTAATAAATGCGAACAAAGAAGAAAAAGAAAGAAGCTAGTAATTCATATTTTAAAAATGCAGTACCTATATAAATGCACTGATAAATAGGCCTACTGAATAACTCGTTTTTTATATATGTTACGCTTTACCTCGTGAAGGGCGCCTAAAGTAGAATTCTTGATCTCCGCTCCATGTGCACCTTGCTACGCTACTGTTACAGCCGACTTCTATTTGCGGTAAATACTTTCCTTTTTTTTTTTTTTTTTTTTAATTTGCGCAATTCAATTTTAGCTTTATCATCATAGGAATGTTTGGGCCTCAGGCCTCTTTTCTTTGCCTCTTTTTTGGGCTTTATATGCCTGTTTTATGGGCTTTCTTGCCTCTTTTGTGGGCTTTTTTAATATAGGTTTTTAATTTGTAAGCTCTTATAATTCACAAGTATTAAATCATAAACAATTGAAAAGGGATTAACCTAAAAATATAATAATAGTAATAGAAATAGTATTTAATATCAAAGACATACTACTAACCATTGAAACCATTAGAGACAGAAAAATGATACAAGGATCCTCTACCCCAGAACAATCAACAATCAAATATCCCTGACCCCCAACACCCCAGTTCTGGAATACTGTACAAGCATATGAAAATCAAACTAGATAATTCTCTACCCTAAAATCAATAATTCCCCTAAATGTCTATTCTAAGTGATTAGGGTCAAACACTTTATTATTATGTAGAGCTTTGAGCCAGCTAGCCCAAACAAGATTCCTGTATTCGGAAACAATAATCAAGTTGAAGCTATGTACTATTTTTATTTTTTAGTTTTGGCAGCGTGTTTAAAACAATAGACAAGTTAACATTCACATAGTTGCCACAGTTTGCTTCTAATAAGTCCCTTACAGTACTTTTAACTTTAAGGAATAATAGACATTCCAAATACATATGTTTCTCATTACCAGCATTTTCAAGATGGCATAATTTACATTCACGGTCATTTGCCCGTTTTATAACCATAGGGGTCATCCCAAGGATAAGTCTATAACTTATCTCTCTAGCTTTTGGTGGGATATGTTTGCTGTGTAGGTTTATGAATGTGTCCTTAAATTCTGTCACCCCAAGAACTCTCACCCACTTAATCCTATTCACTAGGCTTTCATGTAACAGCTTTTTAAGTGTTGTGTATGATTCTTTGATTTTGTTGTGTATTAAATGTTCATTACCAGGTAAAATTCTTGAGAAAGATCTGTAAAATGGATGAGTGACTGTACCAAAATAATGAGGAGTATCATTGTGTATTTGAAGAAGACTACTTAATCTTAAACCATAATAGTAAATTGTCAAGGGAAAGTTTGTTGGGTTTCCTAACTAGTTGACCTACAAATTTTAGCCTGAGCGAATGTATTTTTGTTTTAACATCTTGCAAGTTTATCCCCCCCCCCATCCTATTTGTTTTGAATGAGTAAAGTGTGCGTAATGCTCCTAATAGTCTTTTTAAATATAAAGCTTCTAATTAACTTGTTCAGCTTGTTTATGAATTTAGGTGGTGGCTCTGTAATGTTAGCCAAATAGACAATCTTTGGAATGACCAAACTATTTATTAATACAGCTCTACCAAATATTGTAGAACCTGTGTGCTGATAAAGTTTAATAAAGTTTGAGGCTATGACACAAATATTCTCCCACTGCTCTTTACAATAGATTTATAGACAAAGGATTACAGGTATAGACAATACCACAAATCTTGATTTTATCTACAATTTTGAAAGCGCAAATGTCAAAAATCGATATACATTCGCAATTTATTGGGTCGGCGTGGTTATTAGATTACTTTTTTTTTTGTTTCCTATAGCAATAAAAATTGTATTATTAGTGGTCTAGGGTAATTTGAATCCAAGAAAGATTTCGAAATTTCAATTGAGAGATTACGACGTTTTGGAGGGCCATATAGTATCGCGTAGTGGGCCGGATGTAGCTCACGGGGCCGTATTTTAGGAATTAAAGCTATAGAAAGATTTGATATATTACACACTAAGACGGCATCACAAATGAGGAAATCCCAACATGGTTCACAATATTACATCGGGTCCAACAATGACCTGCCTTCTTACCAATGTCGAAAACGCAAGGAATGACTGTACGGCCGCATAACAAGATCGACAGGGCCTGCAAAGATCTTTCTTTACGGAAAATTAAAAAGAGAAAAAAAAAGCAACAGCAGAGAAAAGAAGTAACGGGCAGAGACAATCTAGGAATGGCAGGCCTGCCGATTAACTAGATTCAGCCTGGTATGTTAAATGACAGAGGAATTGAGAAGATAGTGAGTGGATCATTTACGCTGCCCCAACGGTCCATAACGCTAAGTAACAGAAGTAGGTTAAGTTGAAAGAAGTCATTTGTTGTCCTGAAGGATTCAGGCAACCCGTCCAACGCTCTAACAACGTCACAGAAGAAAGAGCACTTCTAGGAATTCACAGCAGCATATGGAATATGAAATGTTCCTTTTCTTGGTGACTTTTTAAAAAGTATTTTATTAGCTTGTGTATTTGAGAATCAATGCCAGCAGAATTGAAAAGTGAAAATGTATCCATAGATCTACCACAAAGACAATGTTAATCTAACCCCTTTTGTAAGGCATATTAATATCTCTAATTATTTAAGCAATAGTTAAAGGTCGTAGACAATACCATTTTCCCTGTTGTGTCCCTCTGTGTCTATAGAACGTGCCTAAATATTAGTCAACATTTCTTGAAATCAAACTAGGCGTCGCATTTTATAATGAAATTCGAATATATTTTGTACTATTGAGTATACATTGAAAACCTTTTATTTATTTATTTTTTACTTTCTACTTTAAGGTAAAAGAAAACAAACGTACACGTGAGTATTACGTTAGTCAACAGTATTGAATGAAGACAAAAATACTGAAATAACATTGTTGGGTTATTTAAATATGACTGTGCGAAGCAGGATATATAAGTTGTGGTTTATAAACATTATTGCAATAAACTAATAAAGTTAAACCAGCCGGGGAAAAAAATAGAGCTCTAGACTTCATTAGTTATGACTTAAATTTGAAATGAACATTGTATGAAATTACAAACACTAATATTAATGTATGTAACAAGTAAAGGTGCCGTGGCTAAGCGGTAAAGCGCTTTGCTTTCGAAACGAGTTCCCGGGTTCGAATACTGGTTAATACTTGGATTTTTAATTTTGGGATCTTTGGGCGCCTCTAAGTCCGCCCAGCTCTAAATGACATTAGTTGGGGAAAGTAATGGTGGTTTGTCGTTGTGCTGTGGCCACACGACACCCTCGTTAACCGTGAGGCACAGAAACAGATGACCTTAACATCACCTGCCCTATAGATCATAAAGGTCTGAAAAGGGAACTTCACTTATTTTTACTTTACTTACAAGTAAATCGGACAGTGACTTCAACTTTAACTTTATAAAGTACTTTCTAAATTGACTAATCGTTGTCAATCAAAACTTGATGCTAAAAGCATGTTTATTAAAATATTTCAAAGACAAAGTATGAAATCAAATAGATTAAAAGCTCATTTAATTTATTCCCACGGATATGGATTTACTATTATTATTTTGATATGAAATGTTAATCAATAGCAGACCGAATCTTACAATTTACAATAAAAAATATAATTCTTCTTACGATAATGTATTTGTAGCTTATATTTCTTATTTCTTTCTTAAAAGATGTTCAGCCGTTCTCTTTATGTGTTTCAGAATCAATAAGAAAATATACACTCTGACAAAACGTAAGTAAAACAATTTGATTAATGTACAAACCTTTTATAGTCCTAAAATATGCATTTATGTCAAACTAAATTCTAGAAACAAAAAAAAACAGTTGAATTTATTTTTACAATCACATTGCGCATTGCAGTACTCTCAAAAGTGGTCCATATAGACCCCCAGGGGTCCACGAAGACTTCCAAGGGGTCTATGAAAGATAAAAATAAATTGGGGGTCTATGAGATGTCCACGGGGGTCTACGATAATAAATTTCATTTAATCAGGTTTAATTTTCACATCCCATTAGATTACTTTAGGAAATAATTATATTATGATTTGTACCTAAGTTAATCCTTTAAATATGTATCATGCTATTCAAACGAAAATTGTTGCATGTAATTTCAATATTTATTTCAATAGCTTCATTTTGTCAACATGTAACTAATGTCTAACAAAAAGAAACACTGTACAGCGTTGATTATTTAAAATTGGGATTTATTCTTTCCTTGTCAAATAAGTGGTTTTATGACGATATGAAACCAATTACGCTGGAGGGTCATTTGAGACAATGCCACCCTGACAAAACAGATAAGGTTTGAAATAATTTCGAACACTCAAAGAGAAAGTTCAGAATAGACCCACGAAATCCCTCTTCGACATCATATAGAGAAGATGATGGTTTGTAGGTGTCTTACAATATCTCTTAACTGATAGCAAAAAACGGAAAACACTATAGGTAAAACATGGATTTTATCAGCCGTTGTAGTTTTAAACAAACCTACATCAGATATTATTAAAACAATTTCTTAAAGCAACAATACAGTTCAATGACACATTGGCGGCATGAGTTATAAAATTAAAAGCTTCTTATGTAATTCTGGTGTAAAGGGTACTCTATAGAGAGGTAGAGGGCTTTTCCAAAGCTTTTTAGAATAATCAATTGAATCACGTTCCAGCCTAAACCTACCGTAGGACTATAGTGGATAGTAGAGGGATATATTCCATACCAGAGACCATCGCGACGATAGTTCTGAGCACATACCACACGACAAGGCTTATCCAGTGGACGAAGGTTGCTCTATGGAAGCGGACACAGACTAAAAGCGCAAAAAATCTTGGTGTTATAATAAATGAAAAACTACTATTATGGAATCCCCATATTGATGAAACTATCAAAAAATCAAACAAAGCATTAGGGTTTATTAAAAGAAATTTCTATAAATCAAATAAGAACATAAAACTAAAATGTCGTTTAACCTTGGTTAGGCCAATAATAGAATAAGCATCATCTGTTTGGGGCCCCTCAACTCAAGAAAACATTAAGAAACTGGAACAGACACAAAATAAAGCAGTGAGATTCATAACAAACGAATATTCACATTTGACTAGAGTAAAACCTTAGTAAAATCACTAAATTTAGAAACCTTCAGGAGAGAAGGCTTAAAAGTAAAGTAGCAATTATACATAAAACACTGAACCATAATCTTCAAATACAAAAACAAAATTTAATAAAATACTCAGAAAGACACAAAGATAAAAGTACATATCCTGTTCCATATGCTGGGAAAAATGTGTACAAATACTCCTTCTTCCCTGAGCCAGCCAGTGACTTGGCAGAATTCAAGTCATTGGTTAATATGCATGACTAGATGTATGACGCGTAGGACGTTATCATCTTTTTTAAGTAACGTCTGTATTTTATAATATAAGAAAAGGACACAAGGGTGTAGAAAAGTAGCTCTGGGAAAGTAGGGAAAACAGTGGATGAAGGCAGCACTTTGGAAGAGGGCAAAAACGGTGTAGGAAAGTTGCACTGGGAGAAGGCACAACAATGGAGTAAGGTAGCCATGTAGAAGAGTAAACAACAGTATAGAAATTGAGGGAGCTCATGGAAAGAGGGAAGATAAGTGGAGGAACGGAGCTCATGGAAAGAGGGTAGATCAGTGGAGGAACGGAGCTCATGGAAAGAGGGTAGACCAGTGAAGGGAGGGAGCTCATAGAAAGAGGGCAGTCCAGTCCGTGTTTTTAATTTGAGAAAGATTTATTTATTTATTTTGTATTTATAAACTACCTTTAAATCAAAACGGCCTGTAACGGTGGTAATGATTATTATTTTAACATTTATATGTCATTGCAAATTCATATACGTTCATTTTTTGGTATATGCATATTTTCTTTATTATGCAGTTTTCCAGTGTTTCCGGAAAACTTCCCAGCACGCATCGTTCTCCATGAATGATTTTAACCATTACGACACAGTTGACGACGTCGTTGTGAACGCCAACGCAGAGGACGCTGGCGCCTCGACGATCAGCGAAGTCCCCGAGGTCAAAGACAATCTCGTTTTGCAGTCCCCACAAACGCCATACGAGTCTGGAAAACTCAAAGAAATAAGCAATGGCATTTATATCACAGTCCTTGACGACAACTCAGGGTACATAACTCCCAAAGATGTCAAAAGGTCGTCCAAACTTAAGAAAAAATCCTTGTCTTTACAAAGAGATCGAAATCTTCAGAAGACTCGCTATCGCCGCGAACGCTCCAGATCCCTAGAGTCTTTGGATAACGAACTTGGAGATACCTCACCCGCAGACCACCATTACTGCAACTGCGAACCGTTTCGAAAGAAGGCGGAGCCTAGGCTTATTTCAGTAAAGCATAGAGGCGAATCTAAAAAAAGCGCCACGCTAGATCCTAACTATTCCTTGGATTGCAAACCTAGCAGGGGACACAACTCAAAACTTGAAGATACGTACTGCGGTACCAAATATGCTGGAAAGTGTCAGAAATATGTCAATATCAGAGAAGATTTAGAAAAGTATTGGGAAAATTTTAAGAATGTGAATAAAAATATGGACAGGAAAAAGTCTCTCCGAAAAGAAGTTAACGGAAAGACTGAGTAATGGAAAAAGGACTATCATTATTCTTATTGAATTTGTGACATTGTATAGCAAAGGAAGACTTCACAGTTACACTATTAATAATATAACTTTGAATGACTGATTTCGGCGATTACTTTGCCGAAAAATGGGTTCCGTAATTTTTTTGTGTGTGTACACTTTAACTAAAGGAAATTTTTTTTTTTTTTTACGAAAATGTTATTTTTTATTTTTTTTTTGAGAATTTGAATTTGAGATTAACCCTTTACAAAACAATTAGATCAATTAGATATTCATTATAAGACATCAGTTAGATTTTGCCATTATGTAATTAATTCCATTGTGAACTGATCTCCAACTCTTCTTACTTTTACCATATAATTAAAAGCATACATTATGTTTAATAATTGCAGGGCCTGTTTAAATAAAGTTATGACTTTCCGTTGTAAATTGAATCTATTGTATTTAACGTTTTGGGCATTGAAGGTTTATATTAATTGTAGGAGTTATATGAAGCTTTGCGTCAACTCGTGCAAGGTAGATAACTGTTATTAATTATCATTCTTAGGCATAGAGAAGGCTCTTTTGTTTTCTCATTGACCTACGAAAAGCAACAAAAATGTAAATTATCAAAAGCTGTCAAGTGCCAAGCATGGCATAATACTGATAAAGATAATTGTATACTTAAAGAAATGATACACTAGTAAACAGAATAATGTAACGATTAAGTCAGTCTCGGCTTTTTACGCCAGTTACTCCCCTTAGACCTGGTGCTATTAGAGCATGGAATGGGTTGCCTGAGCCAGCCAGGAAAACCAACGACTTGGCAGAATTTACGTCACTGGTTAACATGCATGACTAGTTGCATGGTGCGTAGGGCGTAAACATATCCTTTTTTGAAGTAATGTCTGTATTTTTTAAGATAAGAAAAGCCCGTTCTCCTGTCGGTGAAAACAGTTTCGCCAAATGCTGCGCTCCTTGGTCACGGAACATTCTTATATTCTTGCAAATCTTGGATTTAGCTACATAACTACACAATTTTGAAATTATACTCCATCAGTAATCAAAGAAAAAAAAAGGTTACTAAGACAGTTTGTGTGGAAACACAAACTCAAAATCGGTCCCGAAGTGATCCATAAAGGCAGGTAAAAAAGCAGGTTTCAATATGTTCAGAAAAAATGAAATTCTATCAAAGACAAATGACTGAGAAGAATGGAGAAAGAAGGTTGACCGATCTTCTGTGGTGCCTCAATGGTCCAGCAGAACAAGAGATAGGTGAAAGTTTAGTTGAAGTTAGATGTGAACCTGGCCAAACTGATGTCTTATAATGCTTTTCTAATTGGTCTAATTGTTAAGTAAAAGGTCAAAGCTTCGAGTAAAAAAAATTCTGTTAAAAAAATCCTTTAGCTATGTATTCTATGGATAACTAGCTCTGCTGTATAATATGAAAAACTACTTATTAATTATTGTTTTAACTTATGTTCCACTTATAATTCTATTAAATAGATTTTGTTCTCTTTTTTAAAAAGTAAATATTCTTTTGTGTGTATGCGGAAGTTAGTATGACAGAACTTACTTAACTTAGCAATACATTTAGCAATCTAAAACCGTTTGCATAAATGTTTTTAAAATATGATAAATAGCCATCTCTCTTACTAAATAGCCTCCCGTGTTTGTTACTATTAATAGTGAATTGTTGTAAAAATGGTGTATTTTTATGATATATATATCTTTTCTAGATTACGAGATCTAAACGGGACGGACGGACGTACAGACCACACAAAACTAATAGCGCCTAATCCCCTTTCGGGGGGCCGCTAAAAAGGCGTTTTGTGTGACAGCAAAGTTAACTTTTTTAATTTTAGTATTAATCAATTTTATAGTAACTTCCTTTTTTTTTTTGTTTGTCTTTTTGGAGAGAAAAAAAAAGCTATGAAATTTTCTAAGAGGCCACAAAACCTTTTTTTTTTTCAGCTTGCCTTTAAAATAAATATTGTTGGAATAGTAGAAAGTATTTTAATTGTTCATGAATAGTCCTCTATTACTTTGTGGCTAACGTTGGTCTACTATGTTCGTGAAGCCGACTTGGTTTGATTACTTCAAATGAAAATGTTGTCATTCAAAGTAGAACATTAGAATACGTTTCTAGAGGAACTCGATCATACTAATTTGCTTCCTGGAATTGAAACAATTATAGATTCCGCCATAAACTGTTTAATAATGTGCTTTCTTTAAACCCTTATCCATATGCTGGTAACGGAGAAGGGTTGAAAGAATATCCGCTTGAAGACACGATATCAAAAATTACAATCTTCACCACATAGAAGTTTTTATGGCTGTGATAGCTACCATTGTAACCTTTATTGATTGAAAGACATAGGCCGTAAAATCAATTTTTATTATCTAAATAGCATATAGTGAACCCATAGTCTTTTAAAAGCGTATAGAGCAAGAGGGCTAGAAAGAAATAAGCTTTAGATTAACACTAAACATGGGCAAGATAACGGGACTTCTGATTTTCTTGTTCACGTCTGTACGGGTCACTCCTAGTATGAAGAATACAGTGAATGATATCTACAGAGTAAGAAAAGACGTTTTGACAAAGTATCGCAACACGGAAGAGTATGATTTAGGTCAGAGAAAAGGTTAGTTTTAATATTACTTTTAAGCTACGGTTTCTGTAAGATACAATGATAAATCACATGCCAAGTGAGTGGATTATATGGTCTTTCTAAGGATACGTAAGGTATTTTCTGTTTTAATACATTATAAGAAATAGTACAGTAATCATCAATAACTGACTCATGTATTTAGCGATCCCTTGGGCACTGTCGCTTCGTACGTAGGGAGGAGGCCTAATGTAGGGGCCACAAAGTTCCACCTTCACCTTGACCTATTTCGGGCCACATAGTTCCACTTTCACCTTGACCTATCCCGGGCCACATAGTTTCACTTACACCTTGACCTATCCCGGGACACATAGTTCCACTTTCGCCTTGACCTATCAATGAGTGTGTTGAACCACTGATCTGTCTACCGTCTTTCTCCATTCCTGTCAGTCTTTAGGCCGCCTTAATGTCTTTCAATGATTGGCCCGTCCATTCTTTGATATTGTC
Source organism: Biomphalaria pfeifferi (assembly GCA_030265305.1). NCBI lineage: Eukaryota > Metazoa > Mollusca > Gastropoda > Planorbidae > Biomphalaria > Biomphalaria pfeifferi. Next base: position 4,108,103 of record JASAOG010000009.1, on the reverse strand, counting down.
TGCCCTTCAATTTCTCGCCTGCCTCGTCTTCTTTTTTCTGGTACTGTTCCCTGAAGGAGAGTGTTTGCTAGACCTGAGGACCTTATGAAATTATAGTTAATTTGTAGTTTGCGTTTTGTGACAGCGATCAGTAGGTCATAGTGATGCCCAATTGTCGCTGTGATCCTATTTCTAATCTTCTTGTTCGCAATGCGGTATTTATATGTGATACCTACAAATCCTCAATAGCATCTCAATTCCATTGCTAGAATCCTCCTCTCTAGCTCTGCAATCAGAGTCCAAGCTTTGCAAGCATACAAGAATGTGGCTATGACCAGATAGCGTATCAGTCTTTAATCAGTGTCGAGGGGTATGCCTTTGTACTTTCTTTGTTTAGAGCTATGCAAGTGTTGCTGTGGACTGTACAATTCTGGCCAGTAGTTCAGCTTTAGTTCCTTTAGTTCATTTGAAACGATAGCTCCGAGGTATTAAAAACTTTGGAAACTTGCCAACTTTTCGCCTCCAATACTGATATTCATTTTAAAGCCCTGCTGTTTTTATTTGGTCGTCTTTTTGTTTTGGCATTGATCTTATAAGATATGATTCACGGAAATCTTGTCTATGCGTATCTTCCAGTCAGCTAGCTCTTCTTCTGTTCCCTGCCAGACCATCTATCTCATCCACAAAACGGAAGTTAATAATTATTTTTCCTCAAAAGTTTACAGTATCCTCGTAGCCTTCCAGAGCATCCCCCATTATCCTTTTCAAGCTAATGTCCAGGCTTTCATCTTGTTACTTTCTGCGAGATGAACCATGAAGCCTATCATAGAACTGCCATCATTAAGGAAATGTATGCCATGTATGTGGCGTATGCCTTTAGTAGTGTCCCACAAAGGTCCCAGGTCCTGCAGGAGGTTAAAGCTGGGATGTAATCAACTTCTCTTCTGGACAAACTTTTGAAATTTCAAATCTAATCAATAATAATTAAAAACTACGTTTGCCTTCATAGCGCTACATTCAAAACATATCAGAAAGCATAGTTTTATTCGATTGCGTGCTCAAATTTAAACCTTGCCTTAAAGGGTACTTTGATTTTTCTTTTTTTTTTATATAAAGCCTATATCAACTCACTCTGTCTGTCTGTCTGAATTTTGAACACGTTATTTCTCCCACACTCATTCTCGGATCTATTTGAAACTCTTTAAACTATTATTTATTGTACCTAACAAAACATGAATCAATTCAACCAATTAGTAAAGTAATTATAGGTAATTTATTATTTTGTTTGATATCGAAAAATTGAAATAACTTCTACATTATTGAGAGATGTAGTTGTAAATGTGGATTTCTTCTCTTTCGATATACCTTTAAAAAGTATTTTTCTGTTTTGCTTGTTTAAGGATCCTTGAAACAAATGGATACAAAAGAAACTCGTACTCCTTATGAACACTTCATTTCCGACACTGCTTTCATTTCACCAAAAAATATTTTTAAAGCACCAAGGCCATTGGTGTTCCATTTCGGGAACCTGAAAAATCAGACTTCTCCATGTTCCACCTGGAATCTTACAGTGGACTGTTCCTATAAATCTCTTGACCACATCGAGTCGTCCTGGTTTCCCAGCAACACCACAGTCCTCCTTCTCAACAACAACAAGCTAGACACTTTGCACAACGGAACATTCGTCCAACTGACAAATCTGACAAGACTTGATCTCTCAAGCAATGACCTTCGAAGAATAGACGCCGGCGCATTCCAAGGGCTGCAAAATTTGCGAGAACTGAACCTACACATGCATTGTTGTAATTTCACTGATCATTATTACCTGGAAAGCGTATTCGCACCTCTACGAAATTTACGCATTTTGAATGCGATGCACAACAGCGATGTCGGTGTATTAACGTATAGCTACACATTTCTGACAAGGTTGCCTCAGCTTCAAAGACTTTCCATTGACTTTGACTTGGACACTCTCTATTGTGGCCCAGAGTTCAACGATCTGAAAAATCTGACATTTTTAAAATTTTCAGGGCAAGTGATGTACATTGATGATAGGTCATTTCAAAATGTTGCACAATTAAAAAATCTCTCACTGGACCATCTGAATGATATTAATAACATTAGCCACAATGCGTTTAAGCCTCTAAGTAATTTGAAAGTCCTCACAATGTGCCACGTTTTGCTTTATGCTCAGGAGATTTTGAGCCTGTTGGAACCATTTCAAGGCAGGAATATGACTGAGATTACTCTAGATACCACGACTAGAACCTTGAATCAGGTGAACCCAACGAGGAACGGCATCCTGACTGATCATGATACTAAATACCTCATGAATATTTGTCTGGAGAGTTTCACATTGATCGACAACAGAATATTTTATATTAAACCGGATGCTGTTCAAAATATAAACACGTGGAAAAAATGTTTGATGAATCTATATATAGCATCGAATCCCATCCAGGGCAATAACTTTGCTTTGATACGTTTGTTCTCGCTTCATAATTTAAAGTCCTTCACTTTTATCAACATGTTTCGAGCTTGCCACGAGTTTCAACCTTTCCCTCAATCTAGTCCTCAAGCTACCAGGAATGTAGCTTCTAGGTCAATCTCAAGTAAAAATAATCACTACCAGAAAGATACGACTTCAAACCAACAACAAATGATAAGGCATTCTCCTTTCAGTCCATACTTAGACACGAATGATGTAAATTCCTATCAGCTCAACATTCCAAATTACATTTTTATTTCCCCAAGCTTACAATATATGAACTTTCAAAGGCTGGTCATGTCCCAGTCGTTTGAATATCATTTTATATTAGTCGGGGCACAAAACGTGACGTCCCTTGACATCTCAGACAGCGGATTCTATTGGTTCAATGGGTTAATTGAAGGCGTTTCGGCAATAAAAACTTTAATAATATCCGGAAATGACGTCAGCGTACTTTCTGTTTCATTTTTTGACCCTTTTGTCTCTTTAGAAAACTTTGCCATTTCAAGTTGTAAACTTGATCGTGATTTTATCTCGCTGAACAGCCGAAGGATATTTCAAAATCACACGAGACTTATAGAGCTCGATATTTCGTCCAATTCTCTGAATTATCTTTCCCAAAACACCTTCTCGTTTAACAATCGCCTTATGTGGCTTAATTTGTCTGGAAACCAGTTTAAGGACATTCCGTTTGACTTGACCAACACCCCAGAACTCCAATTTCTGGACATTCGCTTTAACTCTTTAACTACAATAGACGAGACCACGGCTCAGCTAATGGATCATCTCGTAACCAAGTCTGGGAAATTGGAAATTTTGCTGGAAGGGAACGTCCTGTCATGCAGCTGTAGTGACTTGTCATTTATGCGTTGGATGAGGATGACATTAGTGACATTTGATCAAAACGGAAATTTCCCTTGTATAAACACCGATGGGGAGAGAAAGTATACACTAGATTACTCGAACCTGGATTCCTTGTGGAGAGAATGTTGGGGCAGTTTTTTCTTATATTTTGCATTGATAATGCTGTGTCTTTATTGCATTGGGGTATTTGCCGTTTTTATCACAATGAGAAACAAGAATTATATTGTTTCTTTTTTCCTGCAGCTCTTTGGGGGATTCAAATTACACAGCAGGCGTGACTACCCTGTCGGTGTATATATCGGATATTCTGATAAAGATTATCAGTTTCCTTGCAAAGAATTACGAAGTTTTATCGAAAGTTCACTAAAATTAAAGACATTTTTAATAGACCGCGATCTTATAGCTTCGGTAGATAAAGCCAGTGGGATTATTGAGGCTTTGAACGCCAGTTGGAGAATCCTTCTCGTCTGCAGCGAAAGTTTCTTGAAGGAAGACGATTGGTCAATGTTTACAATGAGGTCAGCTATTTATACACAAAGTCCAGCTAACCCTGCTCGTGTTGTTGTGTTGGTTCACAAAGATTGTCTTCCCTTGCTTCCTCCAGGGCTTCTGAGCTCAGTCAATGATGACAATATATGTGTTGTGTCGGAGTGGGCGATGAACTACAAGATGATGCATGTGTTGACCACTCGATTACATTAAACATAATCTTTTAGAAAAACTCATGTTTTTCATACTTTTGATAATAAAAATGATAACAAAATGTATATGGCTCTGATGTGATTCAAGGCGCTATAACATAAAAAAACATTAAAACAAGAAAAACATGTAAAAATACAGTTTTTTAACAGACAATACCTCTATTATACAACTTACTTACAATAATATAATATTGTTATTGAATTGAGAAGTTATTTTAATGTGAAAGTTGAAGAAGTATTATTAAAGAAGTTTGAAAGAAAATACAGAGAGATGTTTCTTTCTTCACTTCATTGAGTTATCAAGTTTGATAATATAATCCCCGTGTTCGTCACAGCCAAATAGCTAGTAATTTTTTTCTCAGCGATATACATCAACTGTTAAGTTTCTAGTAAAAGAGCCGTCGAAGCCGTTTTTAAACTCCGTGTCCAGGTTCCACCCTTCCCCCTCCACCCTCATGGTTTCATGAAGTTCTGGCGTTAATAGCATTGTAAAAAATATTTTCAACATATAAGATTTCATTCACTAGTAGAAGTTCATACAATACTATAGCCTATGCAGTAAGCTTGTTTTCTAATGTAGTTGTACTCCCTTGGTGACGAATTTTTATTACAAAGCTTATCAACTCCCTCTGTCTGATACAAATCTTGTACATGTTATTTCTTCAATGCCCCATTATGTGATGAAGTTAAAAATTTGCACAATTATTCACTGTCAATGACAACACATGAATCAATCAAAAATATTGACCAAATTATTTTATCAATTAGTCGTAATTAACTCAACCACCTTTACCCAGGTACTCATTAAAGTTAGGTGGACTGAGAGGCACCCATTAAAGATTCCTAAATTAAAAATCTTAATCTTCACCAGGATTCGAACCCGGGACCCATCGGTTCGGAAGCTGCTGCGTTTTGCCACTTTCAAAGAGTATTATGCTTTCTCTGTGAAAACGCCTACCAAAATCAGTGTCTACCAAGTAGTGGTTCTCTTAACCCCTTTGTATGGATCTGAGACATGGATACTTTATAGAAAGCAGCTAAGACTTCTTGAACGCTTTCATCAAAGATGCTTTCACACTATCATGGACGTACGGTGGCAAGACCGCACTACAAACAGCGATATTCATGCGTGTGTGGTATGAACTTTTTATAGTCCGACAGTCACGATGAGCAGGGCACGTATTCTGTATGGGGGACGAACATATGCCATAGAAAATATGCCATTGGCATTCTTTTTTAGTGAAAGGTGGTTGGCGTAACAGAGATGCCCCACGGAAACGCTTCTTTAGAATACTAACGCGATGTTTTTAAGTCTCTTAGGGAAAAATGCGCCATTTTACTTTGTTACAAAGTTCATGCTTTACCCTATAGCGTAGAGATTTTGTATCACTTGATGTTTCGTACTAAAGCCATGATGAATATACTAATTACAATACTAATTACAATATTAAATGAGTGAAAATAACCATTTGAGAAATTACACTGCAAAGACTTTCTTTAGATCAATCGATATATTTCCGAAATGGCTTCGAGTATATATCCTACCTTACGTAACTTTATAACGGATCGAGGCACGATTGCCTGGTAATGTAATTTTTTTTCAAATAAAATGGTCGATGACTAAAAATAGTTCCCTTTGTTTATCAAGGGCAATAAATCTATAGACTTTTATGATGTAGTATAAATTTACTGGCACTTCTGGCAATTCAAATTTAGACTTTCTTTGGTACTCTCTTGTAAACGTTTTTATTTCCCCACCCCCCCCCCCCCCCCTTTTCAAATTAGCTGGACATAACATTGCAATAGTACTTAAAATACTAAACGCGTACGGGAGATAACTGCACATTTGCATAGTACCATAATTTAAGAAGAGTAATCTCCTCTTTGTAGAAACGATTTTTATCAAGCTTATATCGACACACTCTGTCTGTAAACTGGGATTCTCTTTCTAATTACAGTGACAAGAAAGACAGAAAAAAAATATTCTTGTGTAAGAGTGGACAGGTCATAAAGGCTGTAAATATGTTTGTAAAATGTTTTTCGGATGTTCCTTCGGAGGTTAAGAGATAATCTACTTCCTACTCGAAACCTCCCTCGGGACAACGGGGGATGGCAGCGAGTAGGGTTTGAACCCGGGATTAGATGATTAAACGATAGTCCAGTGCGCATACCGTACAACCAGACAGCCATCCTTGATAAGGATGTAGTGTAGAGAGGATGGATTTGAGATTTTTCATTACAGCACTCTCAAAGACAACGTAAGGAATTTGAAATGTTACTTCTTTCTCTGAATCACGTTGTTTTCCCCTGAGTAGTCGTGTCGTTAGGACAGGTAATTGCATTTTTCTTTAAAACAGTATAACATTTATACAGTTAAGTCCCTTGCAATGTTGTTTTTTTTAATCGATTAGGCAAAGTTCCAAGAAATAAATCTTATCTTATCTTCTTATCTTATATAATACAGACGTAACTTAACTAGAAAATAGTCCTATAATTAAAAAAAATTGAAAATAAATGGAATACATGAAATAGATCTGATATGACCATTTTGTCATTTCCATACTGGTCAAATGAGGAGAGCTGGACAACCATTTAAATTCAATATTACTAATCAACTCTCTCCTAAGCTCTCATGTATCCGACTTGTGGAGGAAATTTATAACAAAGATCTAGAATATTGATAGAAATATAAAATGATCATGGAATAATGGCATTCACTCATCAATGCTTAGTATTTGGAAGAAACTTGGGTTATAGTTCAGGAAAGTTAACACCATTTTAGGCTATTTATAATAAAAAATAAAAAAAAGACCAGTCTTTATTTAAAATCACTTTGAATATTGAAATTGAGGAAATGAAAGCCCCATAGATTCATAGCTACACCTGTTGAGCAATGCGGATCTAGCAAAATACAAGTACTAAAGGAAATCAAATCCGCTCCATTGTTCATATATTGCTAAGCAGAGTGATCATTGTCAAAGTTGTGGTTGATGAACAAATTATTTAAGAAGTTCTATGCCAATAAATAATTGTGCAAAGTTTCAACTTGATCCGAGAATGGGTACGGGACAAATAACATCTATACACTTATTTACAAGATAGACAGAGTAAGTTGAAATAAGCTTTGTAAAAAAAAATGTTCAATATTTGCATTGCAATGTCTTTTGGTAAATGTACCAATACATTCAGACTTTTTGATTTTTTATGTCGCACATTAAATTTGTCTTATAAATACAGATGTTACTTCAAAAAAGAAAATGATTACGTCCTATGCGTCATGCAACTAGCCATGCATGTTAACCAATGACTTAAATTCTACCAAGTCACTGGTTTTCTTGGGACCCATCTCATGCTCTAATAGCACAATGGATATTGGGGGTATGGGACCAAACAAGTTTTTCTTAAACCCAGGACCAATCGAACCTTGCTACGCCACTGCTCAGGACCTACAATTGGCTTAGGCTGACCTGCTATATAAGTATACATTTTACTTTGAAAAGTAATGGGTGGGCTAGGAGGAAAAAAGCAATTCTTGGGATAAAATATAGATGTACTGTCTTATATCCCAAGTACATCTGAGAAGGTAACACATTTCTAAGCAACTGTTTGGCCCTAAATTTAATACACTTCATCGTTTGACCACTCACTCAGCAGTATACAAATAATAACTGCCAGCAGCATCGCGCGAGACATCAAGGCGAGTTTTTGATTCCAACCACAGCAGCCACTCTCATCGCTCTTGTCACGGAGAACGCGGTCTAAATTTAGATTGCAAGGTAGGTGAAAGAGAAATGATGAGAGAAAGGGAAGGGGGGAGAAGTGGCTGTATCAGCTGATAGGAACAGCTGACTTGATTACGTCGAATGTTGTCGTCTGCTCGGCATTGAGTGTCAGGATTCAGAGTTTCCTTTATTATTATTGGTAAATCGTAACAGTTTCCGATGCAGGCAGTGTACGCTAGCCAAGTGTGTTCTGTCTGCTGTGTACATTTCGTATTGAAGGATTGCAGTGTATAATTATTGTGTTAAGTTAGCTGTAGTAAAGCCAACAGCTGAGCCTTCAGGCAACGGTCGGTGACCTCATTTTCATTTTCTCGGTTGCTTTGTTTTCATTTAGTCTAGAAAATTATAGCATTAGTAGATCTATATCTACAGGACTGCATCTCGCCCTTTGTTTACTTCATAAACTAGAACAGAAAGATATTGATCTATATCTACTCATTTTGACGTAGAACTATTAGATTTCTAGATCTATATAGATCTAGTTCTAAAATCTAGATCAATCCTTTACTTTTAGTCATTTATGCATGGAGCTATGATGTCGGCATGTACAAATTAAATCATAATTAACAACGTTAAACTTATGCCTAAAATAAAAATAATATGAGCATTTGAGTCAATTTTCGGCACTATTTCTGACCTACAACTATAATCTATATCCGTGTAGATCTAGATCTAAATTGTAATCACATGTGTTGAAACTTTTGTTTCCTGTAGTGCATTTGCAAGTCACACACTAGATGCTCTATTAGAAAATCTACTTATCTACAAGTACTGTAGATATTGTTCTACTTATAATGTAAAGCAGTATTAAGCTTTTTTAAAAAAAAACTTTATTATGACAATTTGTAATAAATTAATAAAACTCGGCTGGACCCTGGTGGTCCGTTCTTGCATTTTATATTTTAAGAACTTTTACAATTGAGCACTCGACTATCACAGTCCTGGGCAATGTAACTCCACAAACTTCGGCACCCTCGTCTATTTCCCTAATGCACATTCTTGCTTTGTAGAGCTGGGTAAACACTGGGGCAAGTCATGATTCAAAAATCTGAATAGGTAGAATTCGAACTCGTTACCTTTGGTCTTAAATGGACATCAACGTTTACCACTTCACGAGTGAACCCAAATTAAATATTGCAATATTTCCTCTTTCTTTCTAAATCACATTTTATTCATTTTTATTTGATGTTTTTACTTTGGTAAAAAAAAAATGTAGTTTTCGTTAACAATTTTAGGCCCACAACACTTTTGTAGATGTAGTTACAAAATTGAGGCGGAGAAGAAGATCTAGCTATATCACTAAAGCTAAAAATTAGACTAAGGCCTATTTTTAGTAAAGTAATTGACACTATAATTTGAGTGTTTTCTTATTTGATAAAACCACTAGGACTTCGGACTGCACTTTTTTTGTTTGTTTGACATGGTTGATACTTGATACACAAGTCGTGAATTATTAGAAGAATAAGAAAGAAAAGCAACACCTATGGCATTTATGTAATCTAGTAATTGTTGCTGCGGTAAAAACGTTTTAGTTTATAGGTTGAAGATTCGTTTATTTATTAAAGGTATAATATCAGTGGCGTAGCTAGTGATTTGGGGGCTTGACCTCTTCAGGGGCCCCCTGCATTTTGACACTCGACATCATTGCATGAAATATTGATGTAATGTTTAATGTAAAACCAAATTTCGGACACTCATTTAGCCCCCCCCCCCCCCCGTAGGATTTTCAAAGTCAGAACCCCCTCCATAGCTATGCCATTGTATAATATTTTGCAAGATGTTACTTATATAATGGGAATCCAATGGCATAAGATCATATTATTAAAAAGTATAACAAAAAATAGATCAAATATAGATATTATAGTAATACCGTATTTTAAAAGGGGGCATGATGGCCAAGCAATTAAGCTTAGCTTCCGAACCGTGAGGTCACGAGTTTTCATCCCTATAAAGACAAGGACTTTGAATTCCGGGAATTTTTAAGACGCCGTTGTAAAATGTTTTACACGCTTGTGATGTACCTTCTGAGTTTGAAGATAATCTAATTCGTAGTCCAAACCTCCTGCAGAAGGACGGGGGATGGCAGCGGCCAGGGCATAGAGCACTGATCAAGAAGACCGAACGACTGTCTAAAGCGCATACCATCCCAACTGTAATGCAGTGTTCCCAAACTGCGTACCTCGGAACCCTAGAGGCCTGAATAGATGTTTCACGAACTATTGGAATAACTAACTAGTAGGCCACCGCGTGAATTTATCTAAAAAAAAAAAATAAATACAAAAAATAAGCAAAGTGTTCCGTTAAATACTAAGAATGTGCGAAGTGTTCCGTTACGGAAAAAGTTTGGAAAACACTGCTCTAATGGGCACCTTATATACTTTTGTGCTGGACAAATGACACCCTAGTAAACTATAGGACCTAGAAACAGATGGGCTTTACATCATCTGCTCCCTTAGGTCGCTGTGAGCACCTTTACTTTTTTTGTACCTATAAACAACAACAAAAAAAAAAGGATCCAGAGATAGATAATTACTAGATCCAGTAGGTCTATACGTCTAAACAAATGGACCGAAAGCTTATCGATCAGAAAGAGAGTGGTGTAGTTTTTTTTTTTTTAAATAGGGCCTATTTTAAACAGTAATAATGTTGGGAGGACAAACTCAGGATTTCCCCCCCTTCACACACATACATCTTCGCACGCACACGCTTACACACACAAAACGCATTTATATCTCCGTGCTTAGACTAGATCTAAGTATTTAACACTATACACTATGACTTATAATTCCATGTGTGTAAATCTCTGATCTTCCTTCTGACTGGTATCCTCCTAGGCCCGTGTTGTGTACTACTCTCTGTGACTGGCCTACACTCTGCTGTGTATGTCGACAGACGCATCAGAAAGTTCTGACAATCGCTGGAACATATCGTGTGTTTCACTCGCATGTTGGACTACCAGGACAAGCAGCTTTGATAATAAATTGAAAAGTGCAGTGATGCAGAACTAACCGCATTGAAGAGGAAGAAAATAAGAAAAAATATCATTTTGAGTCTCTTTTGTTCAGTCTGTTTGGGTAAGTTACATAGAACTAGTACTATATATATATATTAGCATTGCATGTTATCTTATGGGGTAAGGATCTGACTTGAAATATTATTCAATGTAAGTTAAATGCTCTGAGATTCCTCAAAAACAAAAACAAAAAAAATTCAAGCATGTTTAATCTTGTGAGTAACGCTATAAAATTCTAAGCTTTGACCACCAATTTTACTTTATCAATATTTCAATTAAATAAAGTAAATTAATACAGTATCTTTGTTTGCAATGCTTTGTACATGCAAATTCATTATCGTCTGATTTTCGAAGGAAAAAAAATAATTTTACGTTTTAATAAACTGACAACCCCCTAACCACCCTTTCCATTTTTTTTTGAAGGCTTTGACTGTATTGATTCGTAGCCTTACGACTTCGTTCGTGTGTGCACCAATTGGCAACTTTTGAACTTTTTATGATGTCTGTCTTGTGTTGTGCTTTCTTGGAAATATAATTGTTAAGACGAAGGTTTAAACAATACAAAAAATAAGATCTCAACGATTCCCAAGTCGCCGCTATCACTCTGATTGCAGACTTCTCTTCGAAGCACAATCCAGTGGGTAATGAATCAATAATCCCGACATAAGAGATACTTTACAATACTCCTAAATGAATTCACACACACGTGTCCACAAACACGAAAAGAGAACAATCCTCAATCTCTCAATCCAGAAAATCCAAAAACTAGTGTCCCGTAATTTAATTTTTGTATATAGTAAAAGGGAAATAAATATTACAGTCTTGAAATAGATGGTCTGTAAATGTGCAGTTTTTTTCTCATATATATACTTTGTGTTTAAAAGTATTATTTATATTTCTTACCTCTGTGTACAAAGCTTGAATCAACTCAGGTACAAGGTTTGTACACGTTATTTCTTCCACACCCATTCTCATTGAAATTGTGTATAATTATTCTTGTACCTAACGAAACAATTTCCAATAACAAAGACACATGACCAATTAGTTAAATAGTTATTGGTAATTGATTAATTTTGTTTGATATCGAAGAACGTTGTATATGACAGATTACAGACGTATAAGTCCCTTTTAAATTTTTTTTTGTGTAGAAAATTAGGTGGTCGCTTTAAAGTTGGATACTAACAATAGATAACTATACAACCTATTTCTTAAGTACTTCTTTTGTAAATGCATTTAAAGGATGACGGTAACTTTCAAACAAATACACCCTACCCCCCCCCCCCTTTATTTGTTTCCCAACTGGTCCAGACAAGTGATAGGATCATAGCGTAGTGAGACAAGTGATAGGATCATAGCGTAGTGACACAAGTGATAGAATCATAGCGTAGTGAGACAAGTGATAGAATTATAGCGTAGTGAGACAAGTGATAGGATCATAGCGTAGTGAGACAAGTAATAGGATCATAGCGTAGTGAGACAAGTGATAGAATCATAGCGTAGTGAGACAAGTGATAGGATCATAGCGTAGTGAGACAAGTGATAGAATCATAGCGTAGTGAGACAAGTGATAGAATCATAGCGTAGTGAGACAAGTGATAGAATCATAGCGTAGTGAGACAAGTGATAGAATCATAGCGTAGTGAGACAAGTGATAGGATCATAGCGTAGTGAGACAAGTGATAGAATCATAGCGTAGTGAGACAAGTGATAGGATCATAGCGTAGTGAGAATGCTAAAAGCATGAAATAGCGGTAAACAAAAACAATTGATAAAAATATGCCTAATCTATTGTTAGTCTAGATCTATTACAAATTTAATGACATGACTGATCCAAACTAATTGATACAATGACACTTAATATAAACTTTTTAAAAAAAAAAAGTATTTTTTACAATTTTTCTTGTTTTAAATTCAGTTTATATCTTAATTACAATAACATTCCTCGTAAAGGCACATTCATCGTTCCATATGCTAGGACAAATTTGTAAAAATGCTATTTCTTCCCTAGCGCTATTAGAGCATGGAATGGGTTGCCTTAGCTAGCCAGGAAAACCAGTGACTTGGCAGAATGTAAGTCATTGATTGGTTAATATGCATAACGCGTAGGACGTAATCATCTTCTGTTTTGAAGTAACGTCTGTATTTTATAAGATAAGATAAGATAACACACACGATAAACACGCAAACGGGGCCTCTTCTAGACTGTGCAATTGGAATAAGCTGTTCAAGAATTTAGGGAACAAAAAATATCACAGATAGAGTATTAATTTTATGTTTATATTTTCTGTATTTCTAATTTATATTAACGCTGTTGTGTTCTAAAAAAACAACAACTCTGATCCAAAACATTTTGATTGATGTACCCAATTAAACAAACGATTTCTGTTTACACAGTTCAACACTGGAGTCTTCGGCTAGCCAGATAATCGACACAAAATCGATGTCTGTATTGATTCTGTCAATAAAAAAATAATAAATATCTACTTGTCCACTCCTGTAGGCCATGGGACGATGTCCATGAGGACACTTCCTCTTGTCCCCATGTTTCTTTTCATTTGTTTAACGACATTGACATGTCATTGCCGACCCCCCCCCCTCCTCATATCATTGCTTCGACTTAAATCCTGGAAAATGTTTTATTTTTTTTTTTAATTTATAAATAACCATGTCAGTCTACATTCTGCACCTCAGACTATTAGAATAGTAGTGCAGATATCATGGATGATGAAATTAGTGAAATGCGAGCCTTTCATGGATCTATTTGTGGTATGTCTTTGTCCTACTAGTGATGCAATGTTAATGTTTGTGTACGTGCGTTTGTGTGTATGTTTGTGTGTCTGCTCCAGTTGGTAGGACAGGAAGATGATATGATACATTCAGGCAAGGTCAAGGTCTTGATTCTTACCATAAAATTAGTACAAGGGGAGAAGAAGTAGAGTTTCATTGTAAAACAATCTGAAATAATTCCATTGGACAAATAGCTTGAGTGCTGGGACAAGTCCCTTGGAGTCAGGGAGCATTCGAGGCGCCCTGACTATGCCTCCCCGTGGTGTACGCTTCCCTGGCCTGAACAACTTATTATAGCACAGTGCAGGACTGACCACTGTCCGGTTGGTTCATATTTCGCACGGTTGAGGCCAAACGTCAACTCACGGTGCCCCCACTGAGGCCTGAGGGTAGGACGAGGAAACCGTGTCTGATTTTCTTTTCGACTGCCGCAGACTTGCTAACGTCCGTCTCGACAGCTCTGGGAAACCGAAAGTTCTCGACATTGTATGGTGACATTACGCACAACAGCAGGACTTCTGTCTAGAGCTTTTGCAAGAGAGAATTAGAGAAGCTTGTTTTCATTCCAATGGAGTTTGATGATGATGATGATTTCCCAGAAGTTCGCTGTTTGAGCATGTCTCAAAATTTTCTGAAAATTTTTTAATTGAAATAAGATCTGATGTGGTCAGAGAAAAGTGTCGCAATTCTTAGCGATGATATTAATCTAAGCATTGTTCATCTAAAACAGGGGATGACCAACCATTCTCTGCCTGTGAGCAATCAACATATACAGACGCAAAAAAAAAAAAAAATATATATTTCCAATGGAACAGATCTTCTGCTGCTTTGTTATACAATATGAGCATGAATTTCGAGGAACTGGACAGCAGTACGTCACAGTCCGCATATAGTCAACGTTTTGTTCCTCATTGATCTAAGAAATGGTTTGAAATGGAAGACTCCTAGTCGTTAATAAAATTATGTATAAAGGATCATACCAGTCTTTGTCTTTCTAGCTCAGCTGTAGCGTAGAGGCAGATATTACTTAATGTAATAAAACAGCCTATTGCTATCTATTTAAAATCTCTTCAACAAAGTGATTTAAAAAGTTGAAATGAACTTTCTCTTTGATAATTTTGTTTTTAAAATGCGATTCTTTAAAGCAAGGAAGTCAAAAGAGAAATAAGAGAATTAAAAAGCCATCTTTCTCTCTTCCACATCCCGCCTCAGTCTTGTTCTCTTTAATATTGCTCTTTGACTTCCTTCTTCTACAAAGCAAACATGTACTCACGTCAAACTCCTCCACCTCTCATGGATCCGATGTCATTATTAAAATATTGACTCCCCTAGAAGCTCTACCAAGATCTTATTAATGTAGTCTTGTGTGGAAGGTTAATTTTGTCTAGCTACATAGGCGGATTCACAGAGAGACTTCAGCTGTCAGGAATTTAATAACTTGTATTAAAAGTTTTGGATCTTAAATCTGGATGGTGATTACGTGTAAATCTGTAGAGCTCACACCTCTAGATGTCTAGCTCAAAATGTTTTAAATTTTGGTCATCATGCTACCACGATATCTATCTATCTATCCATCTATCAGTCTGTCTGTCGGTCTGTCTGTCCGTGCCATTTTATCGTCAACAAAATACTCTTTTCTTCTCACACACTAAGCCACTACGACACTCATATAAAATCAACATAATACCCAAACGTCAATCCTATAAAGACACTTGATTGAAAATGTTTTTATGTTACAAATACTATAGCAGTAATATTATCAGATGGGACTATAGTTGAAAACATATCCTGTTGCTTTAAGATGTATCCGATTTCCTTGAAAATTTCAGCTAGTAGGGCTGGAAAGACCAGAAGTTTCATTAAACGTATTGTTGTTGATTTTTGTTAGCTCTGAACTGTGCCCTCTGTCCTTTAAATGTGGTAGCTGTCTTGTTGACCACTTCTTAGATCTTTTGACTTACTCGTAAGTAACGTTTGATTTCTGACTTTGTTTTTTTTTTTAAGTGGTAAAGTGGTTAAGCCGTTGGGATTTCGTTTTATTCGTGACTTCAGAGCTTCGGAGTCTTTATCTTCTTCTTACCTTATAATAATACAGACGTTACTTCAAAAAAGAAGATGATTACGTCCTACGCGTCATGCATTGAGTCATGCATATTATATATATGCAATGACCTAAATTCTGCCAAGTCCACTAGCTTCTTATGCTTCAACTTTGTTGGGAAAAGGGAACGCCGCTGGTTGTTGCACCACTCGACATATTATTATTATTATTATAGCTTTTATATAGCGCTACTTTCATGCTTATAGCATGCTCAGAGTGCTTTGGTCCAACCTCGAGTCCCCTTCTAGGTAGCCAAGAAAGTTCAAGCGCAATAGCCTCTCGACTGATTACATAATAGATGAACTTTGAACTTTGCATTACACTCCCACAAGCCTCACTTATAATGAGACTTTTTTTTATTCATTTTAAAACGTAAGCATGTCGGCTTTTTTTTGGGAGGGGTGGGCGATGGCTGATTGGTTAAGCGCTTGGCTTCTGAACCTAGGGTCCTGTGCTTAAATCTCGGTGAAAACTGAAATATTGAATTTCGGGATTTTTAGGGCGCCCCTGAGTCCACCCAACTCTAATGTGTACCTGACTTTAGTTGGAGAAAGTAAATGCGGTAGGTCGTTGTGCCTGCCACATGACACCCTGATCATTAACCGTTGGTAAAAAAAAAACAACAGATGACCATAACATCATATGTCCTTTGGATTATAGATCATAAGGTCTGAAAGGGGAACTTAATATTTTAAAACTATGTCGTTGTTTTTTACTGTTTTTTTTTGTTAAGAACGATTTTCTTTAAGTCTTTTTGTCTTAATTTGAGATCATCTGTATCTATTTACAAAGTAAGGCGCTATGTAAAGTTTCCAATCCTGATTTAATAAAGATATTTGTCTATAATAAAGGGTATGGATTTCTTTTTCTCTTTTATCTGTTTCAAAAAAGTTGGCACTAAACAAATTCTATTGTCAACACCAGCAGGTCATCGGAAGAAATTTGAAATTGGGTAGAGGCCTGTTTTAAGTTCCTCAAAATTAGATCGTTTTATTTGTTCTTTTTCTTCGTCTTCTCTCTCTCTCTCTCTCTCTCACACACACACACACACTCTCTCTCTCTCCTTTCTTAATTTACTACAATATACTCTTTAGTGGGGAATATCCGAGTGGAAGATGCCTTGATTTCTTGCCAGAAGAATGTCGAGGTAGTTCATTTTAAAATATCTTAAACCTTTTAAGAAAATATTTAAATCTCATTTCTATATATTTGGGCGCGTGGTGGTCGAATGGTAGGGCGCTTTTCTGTTGAACCTAGGGCTCTCGGGTTCAAATCCCGCTGAAGACTCAATTTTTTAATTCGGGATTTTTGGGAAGCCCATGAGTTCACCCGATTCTAATGTGGTTTCCTGACGTTTTGTTAGTTGTGCTGGCCAAGTGACAGCCTCGTGTTAATCGTCGTCAGCCTCATAGATCGTATGATCTGAAAGGATTACCCATCTATATATCTAGTTTTTTTAATTATTTTTATTTATTAATAACTTATCTTCTGTTTTATTTAATATAATCAATTCATCTACATCTTCTGTCCTGTTCAGTCTGTTATAATTTAGATTTATAGTTTTTTTCTTCTTACTTCCCTTTCCCTGGACTGAACATTATCTTCTTTGCTTATATTGCCAATCATTGCTTTAGACTACCATTAAACCCACAAACTCCCTACTACCTTGCCAGGCTTGAGCATTCCATCCTGTCACCTCTATCAAACGGTCAATGCTGTTTTTCATGTCGTCACACTAGGTTTTTCAATGCGCAGCTCTTCTTCACAGATCGATAGTATTCCTCAACATTTCCCTGAGCTCAGCACAAATGTCACAGCTAACCAAAAAAAATAAAATATTTCATTGTCTCATAAAGCGACTTGGTAAACGTTTGAACTCGGTGAGTTGAGCTTGGTTAAGCTCTATGCATCGTGACTTTCTAGTCAGTAAAGCGTAAATGTTTCTTAAAATTTTTTTTGAAAGGGAATTGAATCGATTTGATAGAACAATTCAATTTATATTTTTTAAATTGACTGGTTTGAAAAGTCTCTGAGACTTTATCATGCAAGTTTGTCTGATTTCGCGAATGCAATTTATGTTGCTATTTAAGTATATTAGTCTTTAGAGTTAGTGATTGGGCATAGCATGTTTAGTAAGGTACTAATGTATGTTCTCTCGAACCCATTGAAGACCTCTCTTTCTCTTTTCATTCTCTATTCCCCTCTCTCTCTCTTTCTCGTCTGTTTCACTCTTACTTCCTTCTCTACTTTCTCTCACTCCATTCTCTCTTCCTCTTATACGTTTATCTTTTTCCTTCCTTTTCTCTCCGTCTCTCCTTTCTTCTCATTCTCACTCTTTTCATATCTCAGTCTTTCTCTATCAATTTGTTTCTTCTTTCTTTCACCCAATCACTCTCTCTTCTTTTTTTTAGCCCCATTCTCTCACCTCTCCCCCTCTCTGTCTCTCTATTATTTCTCTCTAATTCTTTCTCTCTCTCCCTCTTTTTCTCTTCTTTCTTCTCGCTCTTCTCTGCCGCTTGTTTCTCTTCTCCTTTCTAATTCATTCTCGAGATTTTCTAGCTAAAAACATATCCGATGACATCATCGAAAATTGCGCTGCTCACTATTAAAAGCCCCAAGCCTGCTCAACCGTTCGAGATCACGCTCAATTAGAGCAGACGAATCCTGCTGAAACAGGAAATCTCGCGTGTAGTTGCGTGATCTTGAGCATAATCATTTGAAATTCTTTACAAAATGAAAAAGTTTTGGTTGTTTTTTTAAAGAGAAAAACAAAACAAAAGATGGCCCGGGGAATCAATCAGTGCCTCAATCGATAAGTGTGCAGAGAAAGACAATGCTTGACAGTGACACTACTTTTACGTAGATCTATTTCTTTGTTAGCATAGTTTTATAAACGTTAAAAACTATGACCAGCACTTACTGTTACTATTCTATCAAAAATATTTTTTTTCTTACCATGACCTATATAATTAGAGCATTCTGAAAATATGTATGCAAATTTCTGTACACGAATCATTTATATACAGTTTGGCCATTTCCGCCTAGAAAGCATTTAATCAGTGCCATTCTGCGAGACTTACAGGATAATATACACACTGTTGTATTTAGGGTTCAATCCTTGGCGTTAATTTTTCAACATCATCACGTGAAATTGATACGGCATCAAGTTTATTTTCTGAATTACCTTTCGGTCACGTTCTGTATCCTGGAACAACTTTTTTTTTTAAAGCATTAAATATCAGCTTAAACACTAACAAGTTTCACGTAAAGTCACACTACCTTTATTCACCTGTACCGCCAGGTGTAATTTACCTGAGTCTGCCAGATTGCGTGCTACTATCTGGAAAGATTACAGGGAACTTTCTCACAAGACTTGACATGTTTTTTAAGTGTGACTCAAATCCTGTTGCTTAATATCAAGGTTAAATTTTTGACAGTAGCTTCTCGAATCGTTCAGCAATCATTTCATGTATAGACCAGAGTGTCTCAATGAATAAAAAAAAAGATAAAGTTCCCCTTTCAGACCTTGTGGCCTAGAGGGCAAAATGATCTGTTTCTGTGTCCTACGGTTTACGTGGGTGTCATGTGGCCAACTAGACGTGGGTGTCATGTGGCCAACTATTTTCAGGTACCTATTAGAGCAGGGTGGACTCAGAGGCACCTAAAGATCCTGAAATTGAAACTCCCAGTCTTCACCAGGATTCGAACCCGGGACCCCCGATTTGGAAACCAAGCGCTTTACCGCTCAGCCACCGCGCCTCCAATGAGTCAATAGCATGTACACTTGTGTGATAAATTTGTAATATTCTTGCCTGGTCGAGTGGTATACGCTAAGGATGTCATCACAGTGGTCCCGAGATTGAACCATACTCACCGCCCAGTTCCTGTCATGCAGGAAGTTTGAACTACGACGTAATTATCTTCATCCTTGAAGGAACGTCTGATTGTTTCCAAGTCAAGTCATTACTCTAATAGATGACATCGCTTTTTTGCGCCACAGCCATATTTATTACATACTCTTGTTTCCGACGACATATTCTGGCAGCCCTGTCTTTGTTTTTGTTTTTCTGCGTTGTAAGATGTAGAACTTTCTTTTGACATTTAACTACATAATGTTGTTTCATATTCAAATATATAATTGCATTATAATGTATAAGTATTAGTATACACTAAGGGAGAGAAATCATGCTTAAAACGAAAAGGTTTAGTAAATGGATACTTTATTTTTTGTCTGAACGACTACCTCAATCTTTGTATCTGTATCGATTCCCAGTGATTCCCAAACGTTTTACTTAACGGAACACTTCGCACATTCTGAGTATTTAGCGGAACTCTTTGCTTATTTTTTTTAGAGAGATTATTCGCGCAGTGGCCTACTAGTAATTTATTACAGTGGTTGTTGGAAAACCTCCTCAGGCCTCGTGGAACACTAGTGTCCCGCGGAGCACAGTTTGGGAAACACTGCCTTAGAGTAAATTCCATCAGCGTACTTGGTTCAAAACACTTGAAATGTAGTGGCATAGATCTTTTCCACATACTAAGGTCTAGGAGCGTGAACTGAAGGCCAGGCATGTTATTGATCTCGGCATTGACCTTACGTCGTACTGGCAGGAGACAGACACGTGTGTCGCTGATAGTGAAAGTTGGCTGCCGAGGTCATAGTTCGTTAAATAGACATGTAGATACATAGATTCTTTTTTTTTAAATATGAATATAGATGAAAAAGAGGGTGGGGAAATCATTCTTCAGGACCGTGACTAGCATTGTTTTGTGCTAAAATATCTGATTATTCTCAAGCCCGTTCAGAGAGTATTAGAGTGTAAAGCTAAACAACGATTGTAGGCTTAATAATAAAATAGTGTAATGCAAAATATAGATAGTAGGCCTGATGGTAAAGTTCCCCTTTAAAACCTTGTGGTCTATAGGGCAGATGGTGTAAAGGTCATCTGTTTCTGTGGCTTACGGTTAACCGAGGGTGTCATGTGGCCAGCACAACGACCAACCGCCTTTACTTTTCCCCAACTAATGTCAGTTTCCCATTAGAGCTGGGTGGACTCAGAGGCGCCATAAGATCCCGCCTTGGTAGGCCTAATAAGTCTCTTAATTTTGTGGGCCTTTTTGTGTCAGTTAAACTAGAGGGACAGAAGTTTTAAAAATCTAGAATCAAAAGTGCTTCTCCACAGAAGGCACATTTACACATACACGCATATACACATACATACATACTCAGTTTCTTGACGACATATCTTTTTTTCCTGTTTGATGTATTTTGATCGGAAGCCTCCATACGACTTATTTCACATTT
The DNA here is from genome assembly GCA_030265305.1 of Biomphalaria pfeifferi. NCBI lineage: Eukaryota > Metazoa > Mollusca > Gastropoda > Planorbidae > Biomphalaria > Biomphalaria pfeifferi. The sequence goes on along the minus strand of JASAOG010000009.1, from coordinate 4,087,083 downwards.
TGTCCTTTAACAAGAACATCTACAAAGGTAATGTGTGCCTTTTTGTATTTAGTTCATTACATGTTTATCTATTTGTCAATTGGTGTTACCCCCTTCCATGCTAATAAGACGCGTGGAACAATTGTTATCGTTTGAGCTTGTACTGTGATCAGGGGCGAATTTAAGGGAGGGCAGGCGTGGCTACATTTTCTACCAAGGGCCTTACCTTCACAAACTCAAACATATACAATTTGTAAAAACTAAAATATGCAAATTAATTTTTTTTTAAAGAAAGTGGCTTTAAAATTGCAAGTACTCTATTTCTTTCTACTAAAATATAGCATGCTTTTAGCTATACGTATTTTTATTATTAGAGGATCTTTATAAAAACTTTCGAAAAATATATGAGCCTCCACAAACTCTTGCCCCGGGGCCTCCACATATTTAAATCCGGCCTTGGCTGTGATATAAACAATGAATTTGTCTGTATATTAAGAATATTCTCAGTTGGTCATTATTGTATGCAAATTATGTTTCTTCGTATAGGCTGCTGTGTTTACAGTTATTGCAGTGTTACGACTTACGAGTGACTAAAATAAATGAAATGTTTATAAAATTTACAGAAGCTACGACCCAAAAAATCCAGAGTTTAATGTCGATCTGTTTCCAATATGTTTGAAATTGATGAAGTTGAAAATGCATGTATGTAAATGTTGACCTTGGCCCTGAAGTGTCCACCACCTTGACCACCCTAGAAATGCCCGCTGATAAAGTTATCATCCAACGTTTTCCATGATGAACCCAAGGAATGACCACGGCATGTTGACCCCAGACATGTGAGGTCAATCTTCGTATTGATGAACTTTTGACCAGCCGTACACAGGGAACAAGAGAGACTTAATGTAAGTGGTCAAAATGTTTAAGTCTGTTACAATCACACAATAAATTCCTTATTACAGCTGGCATTTCTGTTCTGACAGAAGATTCGCCTGTGAAAAATTTTATTTAACTGGCTAGAGCTGATAGTAAGGTTTGGACCTGAATATTGATAGAATAATTAGGTAAAGATGAACAAGCGGTGTACAGCGGTTTGATATGGTGACAGCAACGCTCGGACGCTTTTTATCCTTTGCTTAAGCATATGTTAAGCTTACCCATTGAAGTTTGCTAGACTGGTAATCATTCTTTCTTGGAATGTGTCGAAGATGTTAATGATTAGATGTCAAAGGGGGTAGCAGAGAATTGTTAATCAAATAAAGCTTTAATTACCAATCAGTAACTAATACACAATTTATAACTACCATTACTGCGGGGTTTTATTTTAGTTCCTCTCTCAGACCTAGCTATCTATAGGGCAGATGATATTAAGGCCATTTTTTTTTTGTCCAACGGTTAACGAGTAGGGTGCCATGTGGCCAGCACAACAACCAACCGCCTTTACTTTCCCCAACTTAAGCCAGGTACCCATTAGAGTTGGGTTGTCTTAGGGGCGCCCTAAAAATCTCGAAACTCAAAATCAAGTCTTGACTTTTGTATAACAATGGTTCCCCAGGTTCGGAACGCTATTTTAATTACGTCTTAAAATATTTGTTTAAATTTAGTTTAGTTTAATGTGAATAAATAATACTCTAACAAGTCAGAACATTGTGCGTTAAAGCGTCACATGTTCACGTGGCGACAAACAATTTTGGGCTTAGAGAATACCAGAAAAAAAAATATACTAGCCCTATATGGCCAGCTGGTCTCAATATGCGTGTCACTGATATAGTGTATTAGAATAGTTTGTGGGAAGCGTAGTCGAGAGGCTAAGTACGCTAGAACTTGGCTTGACTTGGCTGCCTATAATGGGGGCTCGAGGCTCGACACCCGACTCGAGCAGAGCTGTGTTTACTGAGCACCTAAAGGCAGCACGGAAACAAATGTGATTGGGCCATAGCGCTCTGAGCATGCTATAAGAATGAAAGTAGCGCCATATAAAAGCTATAATAATAATTAGAAACAATGAAATGAAATAATAAAGCGAATGCGTAAATGTAAAAATTGTATGAATAGTGCTATTAAATCGACCTAAATCCATTTTTGTTACAAAAAGATTCGCTTGCATAGCCTATATATTGAGATCTAGATCTAGAGTCTAATATAGTTTTTTACCTAGATTAAACGTAGATTCATTCGTTTAAATTAAGTAAAATACATCTACTTTCACTAAACATTCTTCATCTATCAGTTGAAGATTGAGTTTAAGGTTCAATAAGCTTATTAATTATGTTATATTAGTATATTTAAGATCACCCATATAGAGCCTCATTTGCCTGTCCAATCACAGCGTGTTTTCACTGCAAGCATGTAAGGTTTGCGCGACACATGAATGGAACTATTAAAATGTCTGTCAACACAGCATTTCAGCTATAGCGTACGAATATATGAAAAATGCCTTAGCAAAACATTTTGAATTTTAATTTGATTAAAATATCAATATCTTAATGAATGGACTATAATTAGTGTGTTCATGTGTTAAAGTATAAAACTATCTTTGCGAAGAGAAGTTCTATCATCTTAGAGTTGAATTAGACCTAGGAATAGAGTTGATTAGAGAGATGTGTAACATCTCAGTCTTGTCTAATGAAAGAATGTACGTCAGGACTTCTAACTTCTCAGATATAAGGAAAGAATTTATGTAAAAATGCTTTTGAAAGACAAATTTAAAGCTTAATTTTATCAAATAATGAAATCAATAGACTATATATTGTAATTTTCATGTGTCATAGTAAAAAACTATCTGTGCTAAGTGTAGTTCTTAAAATTAGATCTAGATCTAGACCCTTTCGATCTTCTCTCATGTCAACATGGTAAACACGGTATAGATCCATAAAATACTGATACTTTAATAGAGATGGGAACTTTTTTTTGAGGGTCTTAAGTTTATTTTAGGGCTACTATACATACGTCAAGGTTCCAGTTAGTACCTACCCAAGGAACATTTACGCCTAGTTTTATCAAGATTGGTCAAACGGTTTTGATTTCTATTCGGGACATACATGCATGCTTCTTACATTCTTACTTTATAGTATAGATGTAAAGCATTGGTTTCACATGTATCAGTGAAATATTAGACCTGTCCTTTGTAAACTCTGCTTGCAACAACGATTTGTAAAATTGCCATGACTATACATCAAAATGCGCGTTCAATCTATATATCCACACAGCACACATGGACTTGCAATGTGTATGTGTATGTATGTGTTATAAAGAAGTGTAAACCCGTTACATTAAAGTCCTGTTTGTGAATCATGCCTTCTACACAATTCTTTTCAACCCGTGAAATCACTTTGAGACGGTGACCTACATCTAAAGTACTATTGTACAATGTAGTCAATGCAGGGGTAGTCCTACTTACTGTTTTCATAGTATTAAGTGTATGTAATCGAAGGATGTTTATTTTACAACCAGACATTTTTTAACTACTTCTCCTTCGCCTGTCCCGAAGTCTCTTAACTTATCTTATATAATACAGACGTTACTTCAAAAAAGAAGATGAATACGTCCTGTCTGTTTCACCACTGGGGGCACCTCTAGATTCGACACGCAGATTCCTCCACTTCTTTTTCCTGCCTTCCTAAACGTCTTACAAGAGAGGATATACAAGAGAATATATTTTTAAAAAAAATTATGTCTGTAGTGCCGAGACCAATCATTATAGAAAGCCTGAACACTGACCTGCCTCGTCGCAACCTGTGGGCATTTTAGATCTATAGCTCGTTTGCCACGCCACAGGTCGTGACGTCAGACCTCTGGACAGTTTAAATATTATATTTCATCTTTGATTCAGACTAGAACGTGTAAGATTCAGATTATACTTTAGGGATTACAGTGGCATTAAAATTACAGTTCCTCTTTTAACAAGGTTTAGAGGTTAAAGAGTTTAGTTCTGGCATGTTCACGTCTAAAGCTCGATCTAGATATATTATTGAGGTATCATTGTTGTCATAGACTAATAATCAGTGGTGTGAAGAGGGGGGGGTGAGGTTTGAATCTCCTTCATTGAGTTCGCTTCTACTAATTGGATACATTGCATTAAACTGAACGTATGTTAAGTAAAAAGGAGTCTCTCGTTAAGTGGGCTGTAGTCCACATTTTCTTGTTACTTATCATGAGCAATGATGGTTCTATATGAGTATCTGAGATATGGTGAGGTTGCTTTTAGCAGATTTCATAGGGAACAATCATTGATAATAATAATAATAATAATGATAATAATGATAATAATCTTTATTGTCCGTGAAAATTTTAGTATCTACTGGTGTTTTTTGTTGCTACTGTCTGTTTATTTTAATGCGTGGAGTTAGCTTTTAGAATTGAAGATGATTACATCCTAGCCCTAATCTTTCTCAGGATGGCGAGGAATGACAGCAGATAAGGTCGCAAGGTTCAAACCCGGGACCACACGATGACACTTTTTAGACTTAGGTCCACAGCGCCATTCGACGCGTAGAGTGGCAAGCTCTCTCCAAAGAGATCTGTCATATGTGGCTTCTATAGCCTCTGTCCGGCTAGAAGAAAACTGAACTTTTGTATGTGAAATTAAAATTGCATTCGTAATAACAGATTTGCTTACAGAATCGGGCTGGCTATCTCTCCTCACATAGTTGGCAATATTTACTATGCGACATGTTATTGCACAAGATCGTTAGGAATGTATTGGTCTATTAGACACATTTGTATTTATCTTCTCTCGAGGCGTAAAATGCCATAGAATGTATTTCTGCTATTGTGATGAATTTCAGTTTTTAGGATGTGATAGATCTACGTATTTCAACTTGAACTGAACACGATCATTACAAAAATAGAAGAAAACATTATAGTCTTTACTTTTCATTCTCATAAACATCAACATTTACTATTCACAATGGCGAGCGGCCTATCTACGTCATCTGCTTGAATGCATTCCCATCATGCTGCACCATTTCACCAAATGAAGTGTACACAAAGGGCAGCAACTTAGGGGGTCGAAATCTTCCATAACAAAAGAAAAGAACTCATCCTGAAATAGCATTGACAATATTATGCATTTTTTAAAAAGTCATTATTATAATTAAACAAAAATTAGATGTATTTTAAAGTCGATAATTAGCTTTCATTCAACTGTAATATATTTTTAAAAAAGAAATTATACTTATTAACAATTTTGTCAAGCGAAACTATGGTGCTCTGTTAAATTTACAGCTAATCAATCTGCTGTTAACTAACAATTAGTTGAACAGGTGGAATTATAGTTCTTTGATTAATATGCAGATTATTTGTCTTTTGGTTCCAAATATACTCCTTTTGGAGTATCGGAAGATTGAAGTCTCAAGAATTTTAGCCAAAAATTAAACATTGCACATTGTGTAATTTGAATAAGCTTTTTTGCGCATGATCTAATTGGATCATGTAAACTTCTAGACATCGGGACATTGGCCATTCGTCAAGCTACTAGGCTGTTTATCTGAATCCATCGAGTATCCCTTTACAACAGGAATAGGTTGTTTTGGAATGATACAATTTTAGATTGTTAGAAAAATTCTTGGGGTTTTCTAAATTAAATGATAAATACAATGGTAGTTAAAGTGTAGGTTATAAAGTTATCAAATATAATAAGGGTCAAAGTGGAAATATGAACAAAATAATGTATCCCCCTCATTCTTTACTAAGCCCGTCATCTCTTCATATAATGTTATTTAGAGATGTTTTATCTTACGCAATATGTAACGAGTTGTGGTCCATACCGCAACTCAGGCTTACATTGACCTTATTAGGTTCTGTGGCGATATTCGCTTAGGGCTGTGGGCGAAATCCATGCTTCCCGCCACCGTAAGTTTTCATAGCAAGATCGCAGTTCTAAATACCTGAAAAAAAAATTTTTTTGCTCCTAAAGAACAAAAAAAATAAAGAAGGCAGACCTAAAAAAAAAAACGTTCAATCACTGTCTGAAGCAGATACACAATTGATTTTTTTTTTTGGACCAACTGTTAACTGGTGCGTTGAGGTTTTGTTTCTATGTGTGTGTTTGTATCTTTGTTGTCCGAGTGGGTATATGCGTCGGGTCCTTTAAGTAGAACCGTGTGGTGACATGTGGTGCTGATGTCATTTCATCTAAATCTTCAGTTACTTGACGAGCCTTGTGACGAGCGAAGAAATCGATACCGTCATCAATAAAACTTGAACGGCTTGAGTTTCTTTAGAAGTTTTGTAAAACACCCGCAGAGACTCTTGTGATCTTCATAGTTTGTATTATATTATTAATTTATTAAAGAGTATAGCCTACATGTAAAATATAATTAGTTTTACAACACTTCTATTCAAGTCACAATTTCTTGAAACCTTGGTGGAACCTGGACATGTATCTCAAAAAACGGCTCTAATGACTTTCCTAGAATTTTCGACAGTTGCTGTATATCGTTGGGGAAAAAAAAATTACTAGCTCGTTGACCACACTGGGTAAACTCTATTTAGAACTTTATTATATTTTTTCAAAGCAAAAGAAATAAATTTAAATTTGGCTAGAGAACTAGGTCTAGATCTAGATCCCAGGAAAAAAAAATGTCCCATCGTTTGCGTGACAGTATCTTTCGTCTTGTAGACTGTTATAAAGTAGTTGGTAATCGTTAACAGAAGGTAATTACTAATCAGGGTAATTCCCATTTTCTTACTGAGCTTGTTATTGCAGTGTCACTCCCACATTCTGTTTGTCTTTCATTTTGATCCTATTAATGTCTACTCCGGCACCGATTCCTAACTGTCAGCATGACCCCAGGGTTCTAATCTAATCATAGATCACTTTCCCCACTCACACCGCTGTTTACCTCCTACATAGTTATTAGCCCTAGATTGACATTGTGGGGCGCAGTCGACTTAAATCAGTGGTGAGAAGATCTACAAGAAATACATACAAAATACTTTAAAAAAAAAAAAACAAAGCTTATTGTATCAATGACTTTGGATCAGTCATGTAATTAAATTTGTAATAGATCTAGACTAACAACATTAAATCTGTGCGATTAGAAATATTTTTTACCAATTGTTTTTTTTTTTTTTTGTTTGGCGCTATCTCATGCTTTTAGCTTTCTCAATACGATACGATCCTATCATGGGAAAATTGGGGGGGGGGGGGGGGGGGTACAAAGTAAAGTATGCCCGGGTGGATTTTACCGTAATTGTTTTTTTTAAAGCATTTTTATACAAAAAAAGGGGTGGGGAACGACCTCAATTCGAACTCGTGGCTCACGCCTCCTCGAACCGATGTGCTAACCACTCTGCTAGTGAGGTACTTATGTCTAGAGAAGATTACATAGCTTTTTATTGTTTGTTTCAATTTAGAGCGGCGACCTGTAAAGGAAACTAATTCAGGCTTAAACCACCACTTCAGTCAAATATTAATTTTGTTCGTAATACCAAAAAAAAAATAATTATAGTTAATGAACTAATCGTTTGTTTTTATTGATTCTTGTGTTGTCATGTAAATGAAATAAAAGTGCGAATTTTCAGCTTGATCAAGAGATTGGGTGTGGGAGATAGAACGAGTAGCCTACAAACTTTGACAAGATATATATAGGCCTACCATGTGACTTTGTATAGGCATAACATGTGAGTTTGTATAGGCCTACCATGTGAGTTTATATAGGGCTACCATGTGAGTTTATGTAGGCCTACCATGTGAGTTTATAAAGGCCTACCATGTGAGTTTATAAAGGCCTACCATGTGAGTTTATATAGGCCTACCATGTGAGTTTATATAGGCCTACCATGTCAACTCGTTAGAAGGGGTTAACAATTACTTTATTTTAATTTAAAAAGGGAAAACAGAAACCCCTTCACATTAATAATGCTGTAATGATTGCTCTTGCTTCCCCTTAGTGTTTTGTTCTGGAAAGGACATCGCCATGTGTGTGGCTTCATTGGATTCCTATACCTAGGCTAACGAACCCCATTATGTAAACACTCATATGTAAACTCTAACCAATTAAACACAGTTACATGGTTGGGGACAACCTGTGTATAAAATATTGATATGTGTGTGTACACCACTTCACTGGGAGTACAGAAGTGTCTCGGCTGTGTTTGCTGGGATGGCATGTCCTAGAATCACCTTCTAACACCTCACGCCTCGTTCCAGACACGGGTGACAACTTGCCATGACCAGCCGTCTATTAATGCTCGACCATCCTCAGCACAAAATGAATATATATTAAAAAATGCTTCAATTATTCATTTTCGTAGTAGGTCGGTGACCAGGGGCGATAACGCGTCGGTTATGCGTAGCGTGTATTGTGTCCCCTTGACTTTAATGCCCGAACATTAATTTCTGGGCATGTTTCCCATTATAGACATAGTGAAACTATGAAAACCTATTAACTTACATAACATGTAGTGTATTCCCATGGCAGAAGTCATGTTGACGCATAATGGCCTTAATGTGTGATTCTATAAGTGATCTTAAATTACTATATTCTTAGCGATGATAAACCTTAACAGTGCACTTACCGACTTGCTCAACTAGAATATAATATACTTTATGTAATTCAACTCCTTCGAAATATCGATGGTGAATACGATTTGAAATCATGGTATCTTAATGTATTAGTGTTGCTGTTTTTTTTAATTTAAAATATCACTCGATTTAAAAAAAAAAAAGTTACTTTTTTTTCTATTGATTGTGTCATACTATACATGATAAATTTGGTTTTAAAAAATTGCATAATGAAGCACAAAACGAGGGGCTATTATCACCAAATCTCTTCTTATAGTCTCTCTTTCTCCTCTCTCGATCTCTCTCCCATTATCCCTCCCTCCAGGGCCGGCCTTAGAGAGAGAGAGAGATTGTAATACATTCTTACAATTGGCGCTGTATAAATTTAACTTATTTGTTAATTTAGAAATAGATACGGGAAGCTTTGTATTCATCGCATATTGTTAGCCCTTCATTTCGTGTTTGTCTTTTTCGTTTGGGGCCACCCATATTCACTTCGCCTGGGGCCTCCAATTACCTGAGGCCGGTCCTGCTATGTCTGTCTCACGCTTTCTCCCCCGCTCTTACTTCCGCTCTTATCTCTCTATTTTCTCTTACGCTCTCTCTCTCTCTGTCTCTCACACTCTCTTTCTCTTTGTCCTGTCTCTGACACTCTTTTTTTTTCCTTTCTTTCCGATAACTAAAACAAATTTCTGTCTGTTTTAGCATCTCCATCAAAAAGTGATACTGTGTACTATGTAGGCCTATACTTAAACCTATCAAAGCAAGTGTCGGATAACAACTTAAAACCGCTAAAGCTAAAAATATTTGTAATTATTATGATACTACTCATCACAGTATCAATCTGTAATAAATCCACAACACTTGGGGGATTAAACTGTTTGGATCCTACTCAAGCCTTTACAAAATTCCCACTTTAGGATTAGCTCACTTGCCTACAAATTATTCACTAAAACTACTCTTGCTTCTATTTCAACAGTTGTTGTTCCTAAATTGTATAACTTAAAGTTATCGAGTCCTTATGTTTATGTCTACGTAGGTTTTTGTTTTCCATGCTCAAATAGAAAACATTGACTATCTAATTCTAAACAATGTTCAAGGTGATTAGGATCTGCGCTGTAGAGGTTGACCTGATCACCGGGACATCTAGCCTTAAAACTTGGCAGACATATGTATGTAATTGTGAAATCTATAACCTTGACTAGCCCCTCCCACAGCCAATGTTTAGCTACTAGTGCTTACCACCGTTACACCGTGTGACCTCGCTCTGTCATAGAATTGTCATAGTAGGGCTCTCGTGCTGTCATTGTGCTCGCTTCCCAAGTGTACAAGTGTGCTTCCCTTTATGCACTCATTCCGCCCTTCTTCACGCTTCGTGCTGTGAATCTAAATAGTGCCGTTTTAAGCCATGAAGGCGCCCAAGATTTATTTAGTTTAATACATTTATAAACATGGATGGGTCAGGGATTATGTACCAAAATATAGTGTGTTTCTTTACAAAGCTTAAAACAAAAATTATCTCCGCAAGTTATTATGTTTAAAAAAATCACAAGAACGCGTGAATACAAACACACACAAATTCAAAGAGAGATGAAGGTAGAAAAAGAGAAAGAGACGGAGCGGGATGAAGAGAGGGGGGGGGGAAATCAGAAAGAGAGAAATGAAAATAAAGAGCAACAAAACTAAAGATGTCGAGAGAGAACTGAGAAATAAAGCTGTGGTAGAGTAAGCACAATTTTTATATTAATTGGAAATTATTTAAAAAAAACATTAGCAGTAATGTATAAAAACTGGCCCCAAATGTCAATGTCACACAGAAAAAAAACAACAACAGACAACTGTAACTGGGTGTTTATTTGTTCTCTCATTTAGAAACCCAACTCCTTGTTGTACATAGGCTATTTCATAGTATCGATTGTTTAACTCGAGACATAACTCTGATAAAAAAAAAAAAAAAAAACATATAACTATTTTATTGTCATCACTTGTTGACATGTTTTTAGTATCTTTCAACATTATAAATTGTTAGAGCCACAGACTTATTTATATTTTAATCATCGAGATGTATCTCTGTATCTTTCCATGTTTGTCTGTTGTTGCTTTGATTTGTAAAGTATTTTCTTTTTGAAATCGTTGTTGGTTTGTATTTTCACTGGAATAATTTTTGTTGTTTTCAAGTTATAATGAAGACAAAGCAGACTACTTTTCAGATAAGTCAAACGGTTATCACTTTCTGTGGCCAACTGTGAAGAGATGTGTCATAGGACTCAACTTCACTAAACATCGCTTTACAATATGTAAATCTCCTTAACATTGAGAGCATTTATTGAACAACCAATACAGCAAAGTATTCCGACTATAAATAAATCTAGACAGAACAAAGGGGGAAAAAATGGTGCAGCAAATTATTAGGACGGGGGGGGGGGGGAGGGTTGACGCGGAATAAAAAGGGGGATATATCCCTTACGACTAAACCAGGTGTAGCATTCTTAAATGTGTTGGGTTTTTTTTTTGTAAACGAAAGTGCAGCAGACATTTGTAAATGTGTTGGCATCTGTACTTTGAACTTTGTCTTTGTTGGTCTCAATACGTCAGAAATGTGTGTTGTGTTAATGACGTGTGTGTGTGTTTGTCGATATACGGGGGTGGGGGATTTTTCCCCGCTGCACTTCTCGTGACCTACATTACGAACAGCTGACAGTGAGTCAGTTTTTTTTTCTCTTATGTGTGGTTGAATGTGGGTCAAACTGAGTGCACCGTGACTTTCACAGAAAACTGGGATCTATTGTTATCTGTGTCTCTAGTTACTTGTCCCATAAGTCATATCTACTTAGAGACTTATCTTATCTTATATTAAACGTTACTTCAAAAAAGAAGATGATTAAGGACTTTATACTTCTTGCAATAATATCCTAAACTTCGTTTCTATTTCTATACTTAATATGTAAATAGTTTCTATCCTAAGTATGTAAATTTGACTTTGTTTTGTTTGTTTGACATGTTCATTTTTATTGAAGATTAATACATCCTAGCTAACATGTCACAGGGATGGATGGCGGTGGGCAGGTTACAAAACGTAAACGACAGTCCAGAGCGCATACCAGGGCAGCCATACATAATCAGCTCATCTTTCTCATCTATTCATTTTTCTCTTTTCTCCTATTCCTCTTTTTCTCTCACTCTCTTTCTCTCTCCTCTTTTTTTTTTTTTGTTCTTTCTTTCCCATTCTGTTTCTCTCCCTTGATTCTCTTCTGTACATACAGACTGCGCCTGTTAGTTCATCGTTCTGTTGACAATAACGATTGCTTGCCCTATCTCGCTCGGTCTCTTTTCTGTATCTGTCTGACTCTTTCTCTTTCTCCCATCTTTTCTCTCTCTCTCTCTCTCGCTCAATCTCTCCATTGACATTACTCCCTAAGCACTCTGGCCAGCTATCCCATGTCTGACATTGTGACAGGCTACTGTAGGGTTAAAAGCCCGCCCCCCCCCCCACACACACACACATAACTGGGCACAAATCCTACTAGTTATCGGATTTGTTCGACACTCAAACGGATGAAGAGAATCTGGACTTGTTATCCTTTGGCTACCCTATAAACTGGACGAACACAAAACACGCTGTCCATCTCACTCACACTTCTATTCACACACAGACAAAATAAATGCACCCACACACACACACCCATATAGCTCAGGCACATTCACACTTTACTCATTGAAATTTATAGTTTGAAAATGCACAAATAGAAAACGAAAAACGAGAAATGAAGAAAACAAAAAAAGACGACGGAATTTTAAAGCATGAAAGAGAAAGAAATGAAGAACAAAAACGTGTTCATGGTATTTGCACAATGTATGCTGCCTCTTCTTCTGGGCAGTGTGGAGACCTTTTTTTTTTTAAGCGACCCTCGAAAAAGGGAAAAGGGGTTTGCGTTGTGTGCGTGTCCGTTCGTCTGTCCGTTTGTCACGTTAAGATCTCAAAAACGGAAAGCGCTTTTGAAATTTCGATCGTACTTATTTCGCAGCATGCTTAAAACTGATGTAATTGAGTATTTGTCTTTTGTAAGCTATTGGATGTTGTTTTTTTTTTAATAATAAAATATGTAAAAAGTTCTTTTAGTCATAAAAAAAAATAATTTCAAAGTTATGCTTCTAAAGCTTATATAGTATTTAGAAGAAATAGTGAATCAGTGATCTTCCATACAGCTGCAAGGCTAATATAAAAAGTTTGTATTTCTTTCTATATGCAGTTTTGATAGTTCTCAAGATAAATTATTCAAGTCGCACATTCGTATTAGGTTTTAGCTTTTGCCCATTATGAATTTTTTATTCATACCTTCATAGAACCTGGGTGGAACCTGGACACGGATCTCGAAAACGGCTCTAAAAATTTTCCTAGAAATTTGAAAGTTGATTTATATCGTTGGGAAAAGATTTATTAGCACGTTGGTCTCACTCGGAAAACTTTAGTTTGACCATTATAACTCTTTAAGGTTTTTTTTTTTTTTAAAGAATTTAAATTTGGCTAGAGGACTAAAAATATGTATCCTGATGTCTTCGGGTATTTTCGCATTGAAGATTTTAATAAATTAATGTTCGGGAATATATCGCGCGCTAAAATGGAATTGAGCTTCTGACACTTCGCTATTTAATAGGTTGACATTTCCAGATAGCTCCTTTTCTTGGCCCTGATAAGACCCATTATGTTTCCACGTGGAATGTGTATCTTTTCAAACCTTCCAACGTCGGCTACCCTTTTTTGTTCTACCTCTGGCTCTATCTATAAGCTTGAGAACTTGCTATCTTATGAAGATAATAGTAATAACAGCGTACTAGGACGGTTGTGGATAAAGATGACGGTGGTCAATCTATGGTATTCGTGTTGTCAGCCTTAATGGTCCAGTAACCAAAGGCTAGCCCTGCCGTGACCTTTGGCCCTGCGGACCTAACAAATACTGGTACATTGAATACAGATATTTTTAAACGCACACGTCAGTATGCCTACTTACATACATACATGCTTTAGAGACCGAGGTATGAACGAGGTAAACCTTACTATGACCAAAATATTTTGCACCAACTAGTATTTGACAAAGCCTTAACACTAGTTAGCATTCGTGGGCAAACGAATATTTTGTTAAAGTGTCGTTAGTTGATGTGTAAGGTGCACTGTAGAATGTTTAAATGTATCTTATGTTTTTTTTTATTTAGAGTTTGATCGACTTTTTTTTTGGGGGGGGGGGGGGGGCACTGGTACCACTCGTGACATTTCGAGGTCAATCAAAGAACAAATTGACATTGACAAACTATTCTATTACATATCTTGGCAAATAAGCCTTAAGAAAAGTGTGTTGAAACTTAATCATATAGTATTAACATGAGGTCATGTTTCTGTCAAATACATTGTTTGAAACTAGAGATTCTGTAAGATTCTGTAAGAAATGATAAGCGTTAGTAGGCTAAATGCTGACTAAATCTTATCTAATATAATACAGACGTTACTTCAAAAAAGAAGATGATTACGAGATTTGTTATCCAAGAAATAAGCAATGTTTAGTTGGGCATTGTCAAGGTCCCCGTTTAGTTGAACTCGGCTCAAGGTCATTTTACGAACTGTAAAAGTGAGGGCCACTAATTGTCAATGCACATTCTATATTCTGTTTGAATTTTGTTGTTTTTTTTTTGCTGCAATTTTTTGTTGCTTTCTCTAATCACAAGAATATTTTTTTAGCCTAATGTCAAAAATTCTGAAAAAAGGAAAAAAAAACGAAAGTATTTAGAATTGGGGGGAGGAGGAGGAGGTCTCGGGGAATGATGCTGCAGGCTCTCATGTCTTCTCTCTTGCCGACTGACGTCCCTGTCCTGCTCGGATAAAGCCGGGTCTTAGCTACTTAAAACAGCAAATGGACGTTTACGCTGTCCGGCTTAAAGCACTAAAACATTGCGGCCGATTCAAATCCAACGATTCAAATTTCCTCAAAAAAAAAAAAAGGAATCTTAAGAATAACCCTTTTTCTTTTCACTTTTTTTTTACGGTGTTTGTTTTGTTGACTAGATAATATGAAATTACAATTCTTTTAATTGATTTAGTAAGAATGTAAGCGTTCAATATTTCTATGTTACGCCGTACAGCTAGTAGACTCACTGGAGTGTTGTTAAAAATTATTCTGTGACCAATGCCGAAATTCTTTGATCAAAGTCTGCCTAGGGCTATTCAAAAGATTTTTTTCCTCTGTATTTGATGCATTTCTAAAAGTAGCCGACTTAGTTATTTAATCAAGTGTTTATTTATCGCGATAACATTGCACGCCAAAGATATATCTGATTTAGTGATAACAAGAAGAAATGACAAGGCTTTGATCTATAATATGACATGACCTGAAAAAAATGATGCATTATTTGTACCTGTCTTGGAGGCTGGGATTTTTTATTTCACTACGTATGTTATATGTTTATCATGTCTATAACAGTATGTTAATTTTGATGGTGAACTCTTTTACTATGATTTAATACACAGCTTGTAATGTTTGTTTTTAGAAACGGTGAGTAACTTTTATGTCAATCTTTTTTTTAACTTGAAAACATGTTTAAAATATTAGGAAATCAGTTGTTTTAAAGAATGCTGAAAAAGTATTTATAAAATATCTATACCAATGTGTTTATTGTTTATAACTAAAATACTTCTTTATTGTATCTGGCACTAAACAAAAGTATAGACCTTAGGTGTTTCCTAAAAAAAGTAAGCACATTGAATTGACAATCTGTTTGCTAAATTGGTTAGTTAAGAGACACCATGAAATCTCAAAAACTTTTTGTTTGGACGAATTCTCTCCCTTGACCTTCGTGCCCATAAGTTGCCTGGACGAATTCTGAAAGTTAAAAGTAAAGACCTCGAGATCTTCTGTTTCAGCGGCCCACTGTTAACGAGGGTGCATTTACTTTCAGCAACTATTATCAGGTATCCAATTTAAGCTGGGTGGACTCAGAGGCGCCCTAAAAATCTTGAAATTGAAGATTCGAACCCAGGACCCCTCCGTTCGTAAGCCAAGCACTTTACCACACAGCCACCGCGCCTCGAACAAAAAACAATACTGACGTCATTTGAAAATGTTGGCTTCTGATAGTGTCTGTTGTTCCTTTTTCTTTTTAAAAAAATGTCATATGAATTTGAAAATTTATTCTTTTTTTTTTCGTGGACACCCGGTAGTTTTTATAGAAAGAGTCATTTAACCATGTCAAAGAAGAAAAATTGTAACTAATGAAAATCTTGTATCTGAAAAATAAAATAAAATGTAACACACTTCATCATTGTAATCTTATTTTTTAATTAAACGTTATCTTTGCCACTTTCAAGTGTTTTCGAACTCATTCTGTCACAGTCACTATCTTAAGTATCAAATGTGGGCACAATAGTTGGCAGGCGTAACACATAAGGCGTCATCCAGTTTTGACGTCCACAAATAGCAACTTTAGACGCTCTTTTCTCTCTTCTCACCCCCCCCCCCTTCTCCTTCTCTGTATGCGTCAGCACTTTCATTACTATCAACAAACTACCCTTTCTATCCTTATATATTATGAGAAGGTGCACGTATGTGTTATATGTGTCGTATTATATAGGCCTACCGAAATTTTCTATGTTAATGTGAGTGTGGTCACTGTGGTGGGCATCTTAATGTGCGGAGTAACTTAGTCTCTGGCTATATCATCGAGAAACAATGTTTTGATTTCATGCTGACTTGTTAAGTATCGGTTACTTTGATTGGTTTAAAATTAAATCGACGAAAAGGAGGATAAAATACCACACATTTTCAAATAAACCCGTAAAAGTCTTTTAGATATAATACACACTTTTCCAATAAACCCGTAAAGGTGTTTTAGATATAAATTGCCCTGGATGTGTCAAAATATGTAGGTCACAGCTGGGACTGCGCAGCCACAGGAAATACTGCATTCCTCACCAATCTTCGGACTCGAAGACTAGCCTTATTATAATACACACTTTTCCAATTAACCCGTAAAGGTGTTTTAGATAAAATACCACCCAGGTTTTCATATATCATCTAACATCATAGCCCGGAGTTTCGATATTTGAAGTTTATAAATATAAATTGTATAACACACACTTTGCTTGGAGAAACACATTGTGTTTTTTATAAAACCTCTTCTCGTGTCACGGTATAAAGATATAAAGAAGATAATTTATTGTCAAGATATTAAGCGTACGTTTTAATATCAGCTTTATTGAGAACATATTTTTAAATGTACCACACAGAGGAAGAGTTGGTATGTTCATTGTAGGCCAACTATTGCCAGTAGAATGATATTAAGCTTCTAAAAATTTTAAATTTGTATAATCTATACCTAGAAGACGATCAAGTAGCCTATAACTAAGTAGGCCTACATGTCAAGAATTTCACGCACTATTATTCATTTACCTAAAGAACATAAAGTCTATCTTTACATTTCTCTGTCTCTGTTATAAAGTATATCAAACGTATTCACTAAATTCACTAAGTAATGTTACCTTTCGAGACTTAATAGACGAATGGACACATTTTGTTATGTTAGCTTGTTTCTGCAGACAAAAGTTAATAAGGGTGTTGTATCTCCGTAACATTTAATATTCCTACATTATTATATTATTATTATTATTATACATTACAGACGTCAATTCAAAAGAGAGGATAATTACGTCTTACACATTTTATGTGTCAATCTAAGTATGAATGTTAATCAGTGACGTTAACTCCGCTAACTCGTTGGTTTTCCTGGCTGATTCAGGCAACCCATTCCACGCTTAAGCGGTACTAAGAATAACATTTAGCCTTTATCCCGTTGTTAAGAGCTAGCTGAACACGAGGATGCCAATTCGTATAAGATGTAGAGTTACTGTGTTAGTTTTAACATGGTTACCAGACACTTGCACGGCCACAGGAGGACACACAAAAAAAGAGGGCAAAGCCTTACAAAGGACATAAAACTAGACAGATTAACTTTTAAAAACTGGGTTTATATTTTATTAACAATATGTCAATAGATCGATGGCTTTAAAACTACTAGATCTATATGGAATATCATATTTCTGAGACAAAATGACTTTATGCAGTAGCTTATCATTTGCGTGAGAAACTCTTTGCACGGCAGTTTGTAATTTGTAAGAATAGCACATCTCGCTGAGTCAATAGACTGTCTTTTTCTCTCTTTTGTCCACTGTGCATGAATCAGCGTAAACGATCTATCAATATTAGCATTAAATTACAATGAATAAAAAAAAATAGTCGCATATTGAATTGTCTAATATATTAATAACTGTTACTGAAATCGATTGTCAAAAAAAATGCGATATTATATTTATGAATAAGTTAATGTGTTTAAACCAGCAGAAATAAAATTAACAACAATAAAGTCGGACATTTTCAGACAATGCGTGCCGGACGGCACTCAGTTGACCTACACGTCTGCTCACCCTACCAAGTTCCCGCCCCTGGGAAAAAATAATTGCTGAGTAGATGGTTTAGCTTGTTGCAACGCAAATCCTAATAATTGTATTGTTTTTATGCGTGTGCGTTTCCTCCAGACTGAGTGTAGGCATATATCTTAAGGTTATCAAGTCACGGCAGAGATATCAGTAGAATGTTGATAACGCACAAAGAGGTGCCCGTATGTTGACCTATAACTGTGACTTGGCTGTACCTGAACAATATGTCAGGTTCTGAATGTTTGAACCCAGAATGGGTATGGCCTTCTGCAATCACGAAGCGACTATGGATCATCTCAGACTGATGCGTAGCAGAGAAATGCGCGGAGGGCGGCCCGCCTTACTGTCGTGTATTTCAGTTTGGCGTGAATCTTGTTTAAATGTGCGATTTTCATTTGCGATTGACCATATCTAGTCAATAGTATATATATATCAGTCTCTGTCATCTCCTTGGTCTTTTATTTTTCTTTCTCTCATTCTCTCCCTCACTGATAGGTACTATGAAAAGCTTTAAAAATACGAAATTATATTGAAGGTTGAGAGTTTTTTTTACACTTTTATGTGCTTTATTCTTAAGTGATATCACCTACCTTTGTGAAGTTAATTAGAGTCTAATAGATAAAGGTTTGAACATTATTTATAATAGAAAATTAGGTCTTAGGAAGTATTTAAAATAAAAAGACAGGCTTTAAAAATACTCAGCACGTGTTCTTAGCTGGATATCAAGAGAGATGCTAGTCCAATCCTTTACGTTATCCAATCAGCTTTTCTTTGATTGACCCTTTCTTCGTGCTCCCTCCACTGTAACTTGATGGATGAATTTTAACAGTGAGTCATGTCTTACAATAGGACCGAACCAGCATAGATTTTGTCGCTTTGTCGCTTTACACTATTGAGGAGTTCTCTGCTTAGCCAGCCAGATTGTTGGCTTGTAAAATTACAAACTCATTTGTCTTCTTTTTCCTGGTACCTGACACCCAGCATTTTCCTGCAGCATTTACTCTCTAAGGTTTGAATTCTTCTTTTAGCCTCAGCGTTCAGTGTCCAGCTTTCACAGTTAAAACTAACGATAGATAGAATGTAAGTAAAAATAGTGCACAATATGATTAAATCAAAGTTTTAGTAACACAATTAGACTCCCTTTTCAAAATTCTTAAGCTACTTATGTAGCGTTAAATAGATTTCTTGATTTTCGTATCGTTCCCTGGTCCTTCAACGAAATGCCGGACTGGGACATTGGTTAAAGTAAGTCCATGTTTTGTAAAACCCAGTACATTCATATATTTTTTTAGCTTTGGATTATGAGTTTTGATAGTTTAAAACAAGAAAACATAAAGAAACTAGAACAAATACAAAATAGAGCCATGAGAATTATAACAAACGAATATTCAAATTTGATTAGAGCAGCACCTTTGGTAAAATCACTAACCTTAGAGACACTACAGGACAGAAGATTAAAAAGTAAAGTAGCAATAATACATAGAACATTGAACCATAATTTACAAATAGAAAAACAAAGCCTAATGAAATACTCAGAAAGATGCAAAGATAGAGGCACATTTCTTATTCTATACGCTAGAACGAATTCGTACAAGTGCTCCTTCTTCACTAGTGCCATAAGAGAATGGAATGGTTTTCCTGAATCAGACAGAAAAACTAACGACTTAGCAGAGTTTAAGTCATCGATTAACATGCATGACTAGATTAACACATGAAATCCGTAGGACGTAATTATCTTCTTTTTCCTTTTTTTTTGAAGTAACGTCTGTAGTATATAGAGCAAGATTCAATGTCACGCCGATGGTATGTAGTTATGTACAAATTTATCTTTTCATTACCTATTTACTTTAGCGCTTTGTAAGCTGACATCATGACTCCAGAGAACTCCGCTAAGAAAGAAGATGGCGGAGGTGGGGACGAGGAAATCAAGCTGAACGGGCCAGACAAGATGAACTCCGCGGATCAGAAGCAGAGACTTCTGGACAAAAAGAAAGAGGCAGCGAAAGATAAAGCCAATGAAGTCAAAGGCCGAAAGAAACGTCGAGGTTCTGAGGACTCACAGGTAAATTTGTGAACTGGACTTTTTGGTTTGGTGATCTTAGTTTTATCTTATTTATTTGCTTGCTCACATGTTGTTCTGTTTAAGAATGTAGATATTTAGAGCACAGGCTTACCTATTCCATGCCCCTAATGCTTTGAAAAAGACTGCTAGTTTAATAATGTCATAATGATACCACACACTGTCGAATTAGCTATATTTTATTAAAAAAAACAATTATACTGTTATATCATACTTAACAAGCATAATGTAGGCTCAATGTGTTAAGGTGACACAAAACAAGCCTATAAGGTTATAGTAATCAAGTAAATTTTGAACAGGTGAGCCTTTATAGTCATCTTTAAGTAGTCAAACATGTGTTCTATCTTAGCTAAATTGTGATTGTAGTTTCAAGCATTCTCTCCCAGTAGAAATAAACCTTAAAGTCGTAGTTTTGGAGCTGATTTTTTAAAGTCATTCTAGGACAAGATGTCATCATTATTGTCTCCCTTTGAGAGCCATATGCAAGACTTAATTACGCCCCTAGTTAAAAAAAAAGTAAAGTAACGTTCCCCTTTCAGACCCTATGATTTATGGGACAGATGATGTAAAGGTCATCTGTTTCTGTGGCCTACGGTAACTGAGGATGTCATGTGGTCATCACAACAATCAACCAACTTTACTTTCCTCCAACTAATGTCAGGTACCCATTTATAAGACCAGTGTAATAGAATCCTTATATAAACACAATAGGCTAATTCCCAAGTAGTCAATGGAAACTCTTTGCATATGAATTCATTTGACAAAAAATACTCTTAACCAATGTAATTTCATTTGTTAACCAAATTAAGGTCATTATAGTATTTTCCTGTAAATGCTTGTAATTAACTTTTCAAAAAAATTATATTATTTTGTTTTTTTATAAACATGTTCCTTTATTTTGCTTTAATGATTTCTTGTGCACTGTCATATTATTTTCCCGCCATTTTTTTTTCAAAGGTATCTCTAGAGAGTATAGAAGACTACATCCCAACTCCACCAGATGGAGGGTGGGGTTGGGTTATAGTGGCTGCCTCTGTTGTCTGTAATCTTATTGTGGACGGAATCGGATACAGCTTTGGTGTCTTTCTGTCGGAATTTGTAGAGGCTTTCAAGGTAGGTACTGGCAAGTTTATCAATTAGATCATGGAAGTAAGCTACCCCGCTTGTCACCATTTTGAGCTTCATGTTTCAGGTTAATTTACAATACTTTCTATAACTTTTAACAGTCATTTACACAGGGATTGAGAAATATGTTTGAAAAAAAAAAAAGCTTTGTAAGACATCTAGAACTACTTGGATTTGTAAAACCCATATATTAATATAAAGCTCTGTCAGCCATAGATAATTTCTTTGTTGACAAATCTAGAAAATACTAGAGCCCACATATTTATATTTGAAATATGTTTGAGAAAATAAAATAATTTTTTGATGGACTCCAAAGTGGCATCAACCTTGCAATGGCCAAAGCCAAAGATGATATTAAATTATGTAATAAGATCTACTATTAATAACAAGTGTCTTTTATAGTAGAATTTTTTTTAAAATCTTCATTCTACACGATAATAGAAACATGACACTTAAGTTCAACTATTTGAATTGAGATGTCATGACTAGGTATATAAAATATACATTCTACATACTTATATCTATCATTTATATTGATTGATTTATATTGATTGTTTAGATAGAAAATAAGTATAATTTTTTTAATGGATGAGGTGTTTTAGATATATAAGCGTGTAAGGATTTGTTATATGTACAATAAACAACTTTATCTTCAGTTTTTTACAAATCTAGAATTAAATTTTCAACAGAAATAAGTTGTTTCATTGTCTAGGTTGACATTAGTTGCTCATATATTTTAAAGTCCTTGACGTTCCAGCATTAAAAAATAGTTCAGACCTGGACAAGTCTTGTTATTTAACAGTTTAAAAAAAAAACAAGCATCTGTAATCAATTATTGAGCAATGCTAATGCTTCTCTCTTTTATTTGTTGTGTTTGCTAATTTGAAGAGCGGCTGCTTGCAGTTAACAATGTGTTGACCAAATGGATTTTTTCTCTTGTTATGTTTTGTCTGTTCCCTCGTGAATGTCTGTAATGTCTGTAGTATGTAAACATCCCAATCTGTAACAATAGATGTCTAGACACTGTTCACTTTTTCTTATTCAATGGCACTTAATTAGTTCTTTTTATATTTAGATATAATTTTCTTACATCACATAATGGTTGTTGCAATTACCAGAATCTAGTAAATATTTCAATCTGATTGATAATGATAATGTAGTATATTTTTGGGTTTCAATTTTTTTCAAGGAAAATAAGTGATCATGCAGATTTCATCATAAAACCAATGACATAAATAAAATCATATTCTTAAGTTATTTTTTTATCATCCCTAATCAAATTTATTATCTTTTGTAAGTGCAAAGTATATTTCTAGTTATTTTGTTTAAATCAATGCCATCCAAAAACTTTATAAAAGCAGGAAATTTCAAATACCAATGATGACTCTTTTAACTGCAGATTTTATTTTTTACTCAAAAAAAGTAATGCCAATCTAAGACTAAAGGTTCTCCTTGCATTTAGTAATCTAATGATTATCCATTTCAGTTCATTAATTTAATTAATTAAAGAAGGTAAAAAGTAAAGTACCCCTATCAGACCTTTCAATCTATGGGATGGCATATGGAATGTCTGTTGGGATGTCATTTAGCCGCCTAAATGGTCCAGGGTTCATACCCTGCCCGCTGCCATCCGCTGTCATTCTGCAGGAGGTTGGGACTAGGAAGAAGGCTTCAACTTTAACTCTGAAAGAAAATCAAAACATATAAACAGATATAAACATTTAACAAACATTTTATGGGAGGCAGATGTTATAAAGCTTTTCTATTTCTATGCCTAACAGCTAGTCATTTGGCCAGCACAATGACAGCTACCTTTACTACCTTAATGTACCAATTAGTTGGGTGGACTCAGTTGGGTGGACTCAGGGAAGGCCCTAAATATCCTGAAGTTCAAAATGTCAGAAGCCTAGCACTTTATCTTTCAGTCTTCAAGCCCTCCATTACTTAAGATTGAAAAAAAAAACTTAATTTTGTGTTTTTTTTTCACCAGGAGAAGAAGAGTACAGTCTCATTGGTTGGGTCTCTGTTATGTGGCACATATTTGTTTGCTGGTAAGTAGATCTAATAAGTGGAATATATCTAATGTCTTCAATTTATTTAATGACTATGCTCAATATAAATCTGTACTTACATCTGATTGAATACAGGACCTATTGTTAGTGCCATGACCAACAAGTTTGGATGCAGGGCAGTTGTCATCGCTGGAAGTCTGGTGGCCACAGCTGGCTTCATTATGGCCACTTTCTCCAATGGGGTCATTATGCTTATTATTACTTATGGAATAATTGGAGGTCAGTTCATTTTACATTAGGGCCTATGATTGTTTTGTTTATTTTTCTGCAACTTATCTGTCTTCCTTTTTGTTTTTTTTCTTTCTGTCATTCTCACTCTTTGTCTTTCTTTATCCCCTCTCTCTGCTCCATTCTTCTCTCTCTCTCTCTCTCTCTCTGTTTCTTATGTTCTCTACTCTCTTTTCACTCTTTCTTACACTTTCTCATTTCTTTTTTTACTGTCATTAATTTGTCATGAAACCAATAAAGAAATTATTGATTTTCCCAATCAGCCCTCTGTTATTTCCAACAAGTATATATACAAAATATATATACACATTTAATGAATGAAAATAAATGGTGAATATTTAGCATATCTCTCTATCACAACATTAGGAGCAACTAGCTTGGATCATTCATTAATTCTATTTACATATTACATTTTCAGATTGTTGCTAATCTCTAGGCTAGATTATTCTGTCTGCATCTCATTATAGTCTATTGTGTATATTGTTTTAAAATAGATTGTCTTTGCCCTGTTAGGTTTTGGTCTAGGCATGATCTACCTCCCAGCCATTGTCAGCGTGGGATACTACTTTGAAAAGAAGCGTGCCTTCGCCACAGGTCTAGCTGTAGCAGGCTCAGGCTTGGGGACATTCATCTTTCCCCCTCTCAGTGAGGTCATCCTAAACAGTTTGTCCTGGAGAGGTGGTCTACTGATTATAGCTGGTATTATCTTACATGTAAGTAGATCCACGGTGTTTGCCTGATAAAAAATTGATAAAAATTGATATAACAGTTATAGTATTATTTTCAATGTAAATTTGTTTGGTTGTATTATTTTTCAATTTGCTGATTTCATCTTTGTTATGATACAATGTAAATATCTATAAAAAAAATGTATACATCTTTAGTTGGAAGAAAAAAATTTGAGTATGAATTTTAAAAGTATCTTAATTACTTTGAATTATTGTTTGTTTTAAATGTTTGATGTTTCTGCTGTTTAATATTAGTATTTCACTTCACACAAGTGTACATAACAGAAAAGTAACAAAATAATTAACTGTTCAAGCATGCAATTATTAACCTCCACATTTTTGTAAAACAAAAACTTTTTTTTTTTGCCTCGATCAGAATAAATTTTTTTTTTTGGTCTAACCTTTTTAATCATTTTTCAAAAACTATTTTAAATATTTTCTTTATGGAGTATCTAGTTTCAATGCCAACAGTTCCAGGTGCTTGAACAGAAAGATAACTCTGCTATTTCTTTACTAGGGCTGTATATGTGGAGCGTTGATGAGGCCACTCAAGGCGAAGAGACCAGCAAAACCCAAAAACAAGCCAAGAGCTAAAAACACATTTGATAGAATCAAAGAGCACTCCAGAACAAGGTTTGTCTCATTTTTACTTTATTTTGATGATTTTCTTTTCAAATGTTTTGCATTTCCCATCATCCTTGACCTTATTCCACAATGATTAAAAAGGTTCTTGTAAAAAAAAAACTTCTGAGAATATCAGCTTTTTTTCTTTTAGACTTTTTATTTAAAAGGTCTTCTTCATTCTTCTGTTCAATTGAGTTTTCTTTTATGTGGCTTTCTATTTTTTAATGTGATTTCAAAGTCAGTCCAATATAAGATAATATAATATAGTACAGGAAAATATATAGAAAACCTTGGCACATATTTATTCTTTGATTTATTCAATTGAAAACACACTAATGGTATGGGTTATTTTCTACTAATTCATTATTTGTGCATTGTCATAATAGGCATGTGTATAATTTGATTTCTTAATAGATTCCTGGGTCTAAATAACTTTTTCTGATTCATCTTGAAAAATCATTATAATTTCATAACTGGCTCATAATTAGCATCGTTTGGAATCATTTTTTTTACATTTCTCTAATGTAAAATAAATTAAATTTTATTTCCAATTAGTTACATTAACACAAACTGTTGAATGATCTCTTTCTCCTTTATTTATTTTTTAAATTCTCACTGCAATTTCGTTTAACATAATTTACTTAAGGGTTTATATCTTAAGAATATCTTTCCATCTTTCCCAATATCCCTATGTAAAGCTTCAACAAAGAGTCTAAAACCTTAAATTCTCTATTTGAATTAAATCAGGCCTCAGTATAACCAAGGTAAAATAAAATAAAGATTTTGTGAAAAATGGATAATACTTTAAAAAATGTTTTTATCAGTTTATTTTCATAAAAGGGCATTCATTGTTGTTGTTTTTTTTTAAAAAAAAGGTTACTTTACAGAATTTTTTAGCTGTTTAAAGAGTTACTATGTTCTAAAGTGAGAGGTTCTAGTTAGCGTTCTATATGTGTTTGCTTACCTTCCACCAAATGATCTACCTGTTGTAGGAGTGTCTCAGAGAGCAGCAGTGCTGTCCACTCTATAGCCGACACTAACTTAATTCTCCAGGGAGTTCTGGAGGCTAAGCTTCACCGGGAGAAAAGACTTCAAGACAACGACTCAGAGCTAGGCTCATTGCCAAGTGTAGCCTTCGTTAAAAGGCAGGATAGCTACCGTGCTGAGGAGAATGGCCGCCCTAGGTCAGAATGACATGAAAGCAAAACATCATTTAGTTGTTCATTTGTTATATCCTCCTAATAATTCCTCACTAGTCTTTTATAGCACATTTTTATTCATATAAAAACATATAGCTAATTAGCCTTTTCACAAGCTTTTCCTAACCTTATATAAACATAAATACTTACACAATATTTAGATTTAGAGATGTTATCTATAAGGATGTTTTCACCATTTTGCTTATATTTTTTGTCCTTGAAAATATTTGAAAAACTTAAATGTAGGTCATTACAGTTTTGTTCCATCACATTTTTTCTTTCAGTTCGAGGCATGCTTTATATGTTTGCATGTTTGGATTTTTCTTTTATTGCATGTTTGATTCATTTTGATTTTGTTTTTGATTTCTTTCAAGCTAAATCTAATGTTCATGAGAATGAGTGTAACTTTTTATTTGCTTTTTGTCATTATGAATGTTTAACATCTTTCAATTTTATTTTATCATCTACAGCCAAACATTTTAAAATTTATATTATTAACATAATCTGACTTATTTGAGTTAATTATTCTCCATAATAAGCTAGTGTAAATCTAAAGATTAGTTTATTGGCTACTAGGCATAAGAGCCATTGTGTTATGCAGAAAATAAAATATTGTGTTCCTTCATATATTTGTAATGTTCATAAAACCAGCTCAAATATGTTTAACATGTTTTACAATTAATACGTTCTGCTACCAACATAAAATCTAATAAGAATTATGTATTCTTAACATAAAATGTTAGGACTGATTATTTTCTATATTTGTTTTTAAATATTTATATAATATTTAAGCATAAAAGGTTATCTGAACAAAAAGATTTTAAATTATATACAAATGTTATGCATTAAAACAAATATAAAATAGTAATGAAATATTAAAAGAAAATTTAGAACCATATATGATGACATCGATGTTAAAAATGTTGCCTATTTTTGTGAACATGTAGAAGATAATTTAATCATCTTTTTTTTCAGTGGACTTGCAGCTATTTCAACTGACACAAGTAAACAAAAGCTGTCCATAAGCAGCACTGGCGACTCACTAATGACCAGCTCACCAGCAAGGGATGTCACCAGCTCACCTGTGTCACAGACTACTGGATCGCCAGCAATGCTGACAGCTAGCTTGGTACAAGAGAAGGAAACTGCTCACAATGGCAGTGTCTCACCAGGTTTGTGCCAGTCTTTATAGCATAACAAATAGTTGTGTTTAAATTTCCTTATTATTTCAAAATAAAAGTATAATTTCAATTCCTAGTTTTTACCTTTTTAACCTTTACCTATCTCTTTGTCTGTTGGACCATTGGGATACCATGCAAGATTCGTCGACCGTCATTCTTCTCTGTCTTTTGCCTTAGTTAGAACCTCTTTCAATGGTAGGCCCATACATTCTTTTATGTTGTCTTCCCATTGCTTTCTTTGTCTGCCTCTTCTTTTTTTCCTGGTACTGTTCCCTGAAGGAAGGTCTTTGCGAGCCCCAAAGATCTAATAATATGGTCATAGATTTTTAACTTGCGTTTTTTTGCGATAGTTAGCATCTAACTATCATAATACCTAGTTTTAAACAGAATTCAACCATAAACATGTTAGAGATTAAAAATAAAAATTGGAATAATTCTGGAAACAAAATACAGAAATATCCAGGAAAGCTATAATAAAATTTAGAGACACAACAAAATCTAAAAACATATTTAGATAGACACAAAAGTAAAGGCACATTTCATATTCCATATGGTATGACAAAGTCATAGCCTAAAAGTGCTCCTTCTTCTCTATTGCTATTTGAGCATGGAAGTGGCTGCCTTAATCAGCCAGGAAAACCTATGATTTAGCAGTGTTTAAGTTTCTAATAAACTTGCATGACTAGATTAACACATTGATATGTGTACTGTGTAATTCTTTTCTTTTTTTTTTTTAAGAAACATCTGTTATTTATAAGATTACAAGTGAAACAAATTATAGTTAGTTCTGAAAATTTATAACAACTATTGTTGTTATGTAAACTGAATTGTGTGGCAATTTTATTGTTAATATTCAGGTAGATCTTTCATTTTCAATATAATATAAACTATATCAAATACATTATTTTATTTTGTAAATGAGTTTTTAAAAAAATAATAATAATAATAATCTTTATGATCCATGAGGAAATTTGTTCTACAATTGTGCATTACCAAAAACAATACATGATTTTAGCAAACATTTTGTACAATAGCACACAAGATATACTTTCATACCCCATACTTAGCAGTTCAGAATCTTAAGTCAACATTTAACACTGCTATCTACGCAACTGGCAATGTATTTGTAATTTAAAGTTGATTTTCTCAATCTTTCCAACCCAAAGACCCAGAGAGTGAAACCAAAGTATCTGAGATGGCAGAGTCAGTAGCTACAGTGGGCTCTGAATATTTCACCCCGCCTTTGTCCCCATCAACCACCACTCCAAGCAGCCCAGTTCATGATCAGGAGGATTTACAAGCACATACTGGCAGCAACGACAACGACAACCAATCTGATTTGGTTAGTTTATAATTAGATTAGTCTTTATATCAATATCTTTAGCCAATATCAACAGTATTAACTTTTTATTTCATTTCTCCATTCCTTAATAGGAGAACAAAGTGTACACACATTTAGTATACTTTGTAAAATGAAATACTTGTGCAAAGATTTATGGTTAATTTTTTGCTAAGTCTGTTTCTCTTGATCTCCTACTAATTCAGCTTTTCTTGTTGCACATTATTGAAAGTTTTACATGAAAATGTCAATGAAATGTGGGCTGTATGGCTGAGTGACATAATCCCAGATCCCACCTCCCCCTTCCCTCTCTCTCTCTCTCTTCCCTCCCCCCCCCCCCCCCACACACACACACACACTGTTTGGACCAGAGCTGACTATGCTTAAAGCATGGTTGTGTGGTTTGAACGCTGGACAGTCACTCGGACTTGTCAATGGTCCTGGGTTCATATCCTGCTTGCTGCCATTCCCAGTTGTCCTAGGGTAGGTTTTGGACTAGGAAGTAAATTATCAACTCTGAACAAACAGCCAAAACATATAAAACATTTTACAAGCATTTTACAAAGCATGAAAGTGTGCTATACAAAAGTAATTTAAAAACATAAATGAAATTGATTCTGTGGATAAGAATAAGAAAAAGTATCCTTTTACAGTTTTTCATTTGTAAGTTTCAGATGTTTCCTCAAAGATGAATTCAAACCTCCTTTAGAATAATATTAAGAAACTATACTTGGGGTCGTCATTGTGATAATTTGAAATGCATACCATATGACCAGCCAGGTTTAGAAGCTATCAGTCTCATGAAATGTGCAAATCTATTTGTAAAAATTATGATGGAAATTAAAATGTTATGATTATGTATTTATCTCAAAGGAAAACAAATTGCTTTGTTTTGTTTTTTTTTCAGACTGATTCAACCAAAAAACAAAGTAATGGAGCATTGATGCTAGGTGGTGAATTTTCCCCCCTGTTAGAAGTGCCTGCTCCTGTCATCAAAATTGGAGGCCAACGTGCAGGAAGCTATGGTGGCAGTCGAACAAACATGTTGCACATTCAGAGCATAAATTCTTTACATGTGTCCAAAAAGGACTTGTCCAGGCCTTTGTACCGTAAAGATATTTTCTACAGTGGCAGTGTGCTGAACATCCCCCAATACAAGTCTCAGACTGACATCAAGAGTTTCATCACCAGTATCACCACCATCCCCGGAGAGATGGAGTTTGTGGATGGACCCAGCCCATCCTTTAAATGCATAAACAAGTATTGCAGCTGCCTGCCTAGGCCAGCACGAGATGTACTCAGTGAGATGGTGGACATTACCCTGTTCAAAGACATTAGTTTTATGCTCATCTGCTTGGGCAACGTGGCAGCATTCTTAGGTTTCTACATCCCTTTCATGTTCCTTGTAGATCGCTCTGTTGAGCTAGGTATAGACAAATCACAAGCAACCTTTCTTATATCCATTATAGGTAAGTTTTTCATTATAATTTTTTTTTAACAGTGCTCTATATATTAAATTATTATTATCATTATGTGCCTGACCAGTTCTGAAATGAGAGAGGCTGTGCTCTTAACTATGGCACTTGTGTTGTAAATGATAAAATCATATTTTATGACACTTTGGCAGTTACCCATATAACTTTATGATATATAATTCTCTATTAAGTTTAGGCTTAATAAACTAAAACATGAAAAGGAAACCATTTGATACAATGTAAACATCATGCAGTAAATTACCTCTCTCCTAGTGGTGAAATTGAAATTGATGAGACTTGTTGATGTCTTCAAAAAATTGAAAATAAATAAAAATTAGTATCTTTAGGTATGGCTAATTAAATTAAATTTGTGACATAAAAGTAAGGTTCCCCTTTTAGAACTTGTGATTTATAGAGCAGATGATGTATGGGTCATCTGTTTCTGTCGCTGACAGTTAATGAGGGTTCAAGTGGCCAGCATAATGACCAACCGCCCATACTTTTCCACAACTAATTTCAGGTACCCCATTAGAGCTGGGTCAACTCAGAAGCCCCCAAAGATCCTGAAATTAAAAATCCTAGTTTTTACTTGGATTCAAATACCCAGTACATCTGGTTTAGAAGTCAAAGCACTTTACGGTACAGCCACCATGCCTTCAAATTTGTGACATGAGTTCTCTTTATTCATAAACATAGTGCTTTACTCTTTATTGTATATAATGTAGGGTCTCTGCTAATGTTCATTACTACCTCTTCTTAATTTATGTAGAACTCAATGATATATTTGTACCAGATTGAACTCCTTGTTAAATCATTTTGATATCCTTAGTTTGGTATAACAGTAAACAGAACACAACTGTCAAATTTAGAACCTCTAGGTCTCAAAAAGAAAGTTTTTTTCTATTATACTCATGAAAATGTGTTTGTGTATCATATGGCTAACTTTACCTTGAAGCAAAATTTGTATTGGACCTAATTTGTTACCATTCAATATGTTATTTTCAGGCATTACCAACACTATAAAATACTGTATATTATTCCAGGCATTACCAACACTATAAAATACTGTATATTATTCCAGGCATTACCAACACTATAAAATACTGTATATTATTCCAGGCATTGCCAACACTATAAAATACTGTATATTATTCCAGGCATTACCAACACTATAAAATACTGTATATTATTCCAGGCATTACCAACACTATAAAATACTGTATATTATTCCAGGCATTACCAACACTATAAAATACTGTATATTATTCCAGGCTTTACCAATACTATAAAATATTGTATATTATTCCAGGCATTACCAACACTGTGGGGCGTGTCTTGATTGGCAAGCTTGCTGACCTTCACTTGATTGACAGCTTGATTATAACCTATATATCAATAGCATTGTGTGGTGTAGTCACTGCCTTGGTGCCATTCTGTAACACTTATCCTCTGCTAGCTACCAATGCTGCTGTATTTGGTCTAGGAATGGGTAACCAATAATCCTTTCTTTCTTTCTTTTTTTAATACATTTTAGTTGTATGATTAATATTTTTGAAAAATGTTTTAAAATAATATTGCTTTGAACAAGAAAATCTCAAGTTTACAAGATCCAATTGTACTATAAGAACACACTGGGTTGCACTTTGTCCTAGATGTAGTTCAAATTTAATACTTAAATATTGACTTAATTATACTTGGGTCCACTTACACATAGGGTAGTAATTTCTCTGCAGTGATAGGTCATAGGTGACTTCCCACAGCTCCTTCCTATGGATTATAGGTCTTCTGAAAAGGTGCGACACCATGTTAGACGTGGTAGGCCCTGCGCTTGCTTTCCTTATATTAGCATGTCATTGGTACATGATAGTTACCGGATAATGTGTTTTGTCTTTTCTATGGATGTGTGACACATATATCATTTGACATTCAGTCACACTTTGCTTTAGGGGAAAGTGTTTGGGTAGAAAAAGTTTTCTCTTTAAATATCCAAAGTGACATGAATTTCTCTATTTTAGACTGCACAACATAATTGTATAAGTTTGTGATATGTGAGAATTATTTGATATTTAACCATCAATTTCAGACTTTTATCTATAAGAAGAAATACATTTTTAAACAAATGGTATTTAAAGATTACTATAAAATATTAGAAACCTCATTTTGCTTTAGCCTATTTACATTTGTCTTGAGGTTTAACTGAACAATATACATCTAGCAAGATATTTTACAGTATTCTAAATCTCTGGCAGATAAATATATCCATAGATATCATTTAACCAATTTACACTCTAATTTACTTTCACCTTCATTTATCCCTTAGTCTGGTGGACCATTGGGGCAACACACAAGATCTATTGACCATCTTTCTCCATTCCTCTCTGTCTTTTGCCTTTGATAGAATGTCTTTCAATGACAGACTAGTCCATTCTTTTATGGTGTCTTTCCATCCCTTTTTGCGTCTGCCTCTCTTCTTTTCCTGGTAATGTTCCCTGAGACCCTTGTCATTTGTCCATAGAATTTAAGTTTGTGTTTTTTTGCCAGTAGTTAGCAGATAATCTCCAGAAGAAATGAAGAAACTAATAATCAATAAAATAAATGAGAAATGGATGAGTTCTCATCCAAATCATAAGACAAGATCAACGTCTAATCTTTCGACTCAGGACCGGACACAACAGAATGTGACAACATGTGTACCGGAAGCTCAAAATTGGAACCAGTGAAATCTACCCAGTGGAGTGTCACCAGAGAATGCTGACCATGTCCTCCAAAACTGCTCTCTTTACCAAGAGGCCCGTACAAGACACTGGCCCCAAAACACCCCAATAGAAAGAAAACTATATGGAGAGCTCCCTGATTTGGAAACCACTGCGCAGTTCGTCTCATGTATTGGTCTAGTCATCTGAAGGCTCCAACATAAAAATATGAATGAAGAAGAAAAAGCAGATAATCATCATAATTTGTTTCACTGACTTTTAAGCCACAAAACAAACTGAAGTACACTGATTACTTGTTAGATAACTGTTACAGTTGATAGAAAAAATCAAGTTCAAGTTTTAAACAGTGTGAATGTAAAAAATGTAATTAGTTTTGTTTGTTTTTTTCAGCCGCATTTATTTCTCTGTCCTCCATTGTTATCTGTGATCGCATGGGTCTTGAAAAACTGACCAATGCTTTTGGACTTTTGTCCATGGTGAGAGGAATAGCTGGCATGGCTGGTCCTCCAATGGCTGGTAAGTAAAATAACTATTAATTAGGTTATACCATTGAAAAATAGCTACTTTTTGTGTGAATGACTACCTCTTAAAACTAAGCCTTTTATATTAAATGCGGATAAAATCTTTTAAATTCAAGTAATAAGTACCATTACTTGCATTTTGAGAAAATATTTGTATTCATCAACTAGTCAGTTCACTATTATTTGAAATGGTTATGATGTAAGGGAGACAACCTTCCGGTTTCAATATGCAGGACTATGAAGAAAGAGAATGAAAAAAAAGAGATTGACTTGTATATAGTTGAGTTAATTTCCCTGAAAATAAATACTAGAGTGGTACTTCTAATGTTTCATCAGTTTAGAGGCCTTTTTTTTTTTAGTTCCATAAATGTTTCCAAATGGTTATATCAATTACAAGAACTTTTTTTAGTTCCATAAATCTTTCCAAATGGTCAAACAAGATGAATTTACATATTACACACTACCCTACCTCTATAAACATATAAAATGTAGCATGGCCCCCAGTGGACATAGAGGACCGAGAAGTAACTTAAAATGACAAAGATAAAGGTATTGTCTACATTGGATGTGGCAAAACCTGTACTCCTTAATTTTTGGACTCAAAGAGAAGCTTTTTAGATAAATTTTCATATATCTACACTATAGGATCAATGTGGCTAATCTCTATGATTGTAACAGAAACAAAAACAAAATTTGTCTCATTATTAATTGCTTTTGTAAAATGTTAGTTCAGAAAAGATTGCATTTCTAAATAGCTCTTTTAACAGACTATATTAAAAAAAACTAACTTCTTGATTAAATATTTTTATCATCTTTCTTTTTTTTTTTTTTGTAGTTTATGATTTTATTTTAAAATTTGATGCACTATCAAAATAATTTTTTACTATAGGATTTATAAACAGCCAACTTTTTATTGTCTTGTTCTTCTTAAAGGGATTAAGTGGGTCTGATTCTTGGTAATAATAATGATCATTCTTTCTGACTTAACTCCAGATGTTACTCTTTCTGTTACTTTTACTACAGATGTTTTTTTTTCAGACTCAACTACAGATGTTTTGTTATTCTTTCTGACTAACTATAGATATCATTCTTTCTGATTTATCCAGGTAAGATGTATGACTCCACTGGACAATATGATATGTCTTTCTACATTGGTGGCTTGCTCTTGTTTGCTGGTGCTGGTTGTCACTGTTTGTTACATCTGAGTTGTCTCAGGTTAGTTTTACTTGTGTGAAAGATACCAGTAGCAATATTTCTGGGCCTTGGGAATGGAATAAAAACAATCAAAACAAAAAATGTGGGCAATTTCTTTCTAGTTAAAAAATTGCCTATCAAAACAACTGCAATTGTAACTTAATTGTGGGATGTAAGCATAAACCACTTGGCTACTTATCAAGGGAGCTAGAATTCATGTTGAGTTGTGTTTGTTGAGCACGCTATGTAGCATGGAAACCTCCCAGATAAACCCTTCCCCATAATGTCTATAAACAATAACAAGGGGTGACTGCTGTCAGGAGTTTAAAAGTTTAAAATCTACCCACTTATATCCCCTGCCATTGTACAGGGAGTTTGGACTAGGACATAATTATTATCATATCTTAAAAGGAGCATTAGAGACTTTTAAAACAAATACAAAGAGATCTGACAAGAGAATTGAAAAGGAAAATGGTACTTCCCCAATTGCAGTTTTCTGAAGAGTTTGTGGTCAAAAATTTAAAATTAAATTGATTTTAAAACTGAATAATTCCAAAGCATTGTTGATTGTTGACCTCCAAAGCACTACCACAAAAACAGTGAACATTCAGAGACTAAATATTATTCCACTTATTTATTTCTTATGGATTGAGGTAATTACCTGATAGTGGACTTTGCTTTTTGATGAATTGTCTCAGATTAAAATCTTGACCTGGTGAGTCTACTAACCATCCATACAGTCCACACAATTCTGGTGCCTAGCAATGTGGGTAAATAAAAGACATTTAGCAGGGGACAGAACTGGGTGAACTAAACATCACTTGTTAAAGTATTTATAATGGGGGGGGGGGGGGGGACCTTCATTCATTTAGATTATTTACGCTAGAAAAATTATTACTAATATTTTGTTTAGGCTACTGTGTATTTATCTTCGCCATTGCAATCCTTTCATTTATCTTTCTAGGAAAGAGAAAAGAACAGATACAGTTATAGAGCAGCCAGATACAATACTGGAACAGCCTGAGTTGGAAGAGATCCTTGAGATGGCTGGCTCTAAACCAAAGATTGTTTCTAAAGAAGAGGCCTTGTCATCTGTGTAAATGCTTAGTGCTTCTGCTGACTTTTTTGTTCTAAGTGAGACCCAATCCTTTTTTAAGAGTATCAAAATAATATAATGATCATAATGACATTGATGGAAAGACAATTGATTTGTAAGATATGATGTGCATTACAAAGATGAAACTTATGTTCATTATTATGATAACAGTTTTTTACCTCTTTACCTTGAGTAAGCTGTAGAAAATGATCTGAGCTAATACAAAAATAAATGAATAATGCAACTCACCCCTTACCTATTTTCATACAGTATCTACCATAACTAATACTTCTTACCATTCACCCTTGTGATATCACCTATAACATATTTTTAATGTATGAATTACATTGTTTAGTGATTTCCATATCAAATTGTTCTCCTTTAACTTTATCCTTGAGAGAGCTAGTATCTCAAACCTCTTGTTACAATAGAAAGGCTTTGGGGGCATATCAGTAGCTTGTGTTGCTGGTTACACAGCTAATCAAATGGAGTTTTTCTTCCATGTTCACTGCCAATGTACTTGGACATTTCATCAAACTCATGAAATGTATTTTCTTGTTCTTCACATTCAAAAGATCTTCTCCTGACACCTTAGTGTAGTAATATGTAACTAGGTTAAAATTATTTAGTCCCTTTTACTGTAACTCTTATAACAAACTGGAATCTTTGTCTATTAAAATCACTTGTTATGCCTTAAATATTAGCTTAGGACTTACTTGCTTCATGTTTGTTAACTTAGATCAGACTTACTCTACAATTCAGATTGTATATTCTCCTAAACATGTTAATATTGATCACTAATGGTTATAGTACTAATCAACTGCACAATTAATTATCATATCATTATTCCTAAAGCTCATTCTAATAACTGCTTAGTGTTTTCTAAATGTTTTCTTACATTGTATATTTACTTTTGCATTATAAAAAGTTGGTATATATTGTTTTGAATTTTTTTCACATATTGAAAAATTGTGTTGTTTTTTTGATGATAGCACCCAGCTTTATGTATGTGGTGTGTATCTTGGTTGTTCTCTTAACTGAAACATTTCAGCTTTTGTGTATTTATCACTGCCATTTCCTATTCTTGTAGCTACATATGTCATCATTACAAAATAGTGTCCCAATTACCAAATTTCTTTTTGGATTTGTGTTCAGTCCGATACATATTATTCCCATAGTGTTGCCACTAGCTTTCAAAGACTGCTTAGAAAGTATCATTGTAGATAGCCACTAACTAGCTTCAACATTCCAATAGCTATATTCACATCTTTTTAGCTAACATTTATTTCATTATAGTAAGTGACTTTTTTTTTTTCCAAGAGGCTGTAACCTTTCTTGTACAGACAATACCACTTACCAGTTTACAAGATGATATCATCATCATCATCACATGGTATGCTAGTGATATATTTTGTGTATCCGATTTTATGCATTTGAGTGTTTTTCATTATAGCCTCAAGTATTTTCTAAGTACAACACTAGAAACATTTTGAATTACATAGGCTTTTACTTTTATTGATAATCGATAATCGTGACCTGTTCTTATATTTCACAGTTCATATAAATTGCATTGGTACCAGTGTTCTTCTTTACATCCAGTTCTTAGTTACATTTAATCTTAAAAACTAAATGTACTGGTAATAAATTTAATCAATTTTTAAAACATTTCTTTGTAATCAAGATGTAATTTGAATTGTATTTTGGTGTATTTTGACTTTAAATTTGAGGTTACACTTGATTAAGTTTTGCCCTTTTTCAAATCATTGGCTTATATAAATAATAATAAGAATTTATTAGGGGCAAATGATCTATGTATGTGACATGCAAATTGTGTGTAAATAGTAGACCTTTTGTAATTACCTCCTGTCATTGTCTTCATTTAGCCTTCTGAACAGTGTTCTTGTCATCTAGTCTGATTATATAACAAAGTTGTCTGTAGACATAATCACACATCTATCACAAATATCTTGATGTGAAACTCCTTCAGAGATGTTAGAACAGTGAGAACAAACGTGGGCACTAGCAATATCTATTTTTTTTTGGTCCTTGAATTCTTGAATTTATATTTCATCTTTTATTCAGGCTTTTAGCATTGTTCCATTATTTTCTAATGTTCTTTTATTGTTCTTGAAATGTATGCTTTTTTAATGTCCCAAATTGGTTTATTCTTAGTCATTACTTATTTTATTGTATTTTTAATGATTTTAGTCTCTACTTCCCATGTTAAAGATACAAAATTTTAGAATACAAACAAAGAGAACAAACATTAACAAAAATAACTTTTGTATATTTTTTTGCAATAAGTAAAAACATTTTTTTAATTAATATATTTTTTTTAAATTTTTATGTAAGGTCATTGGCATTAACTAATAGTTTTAATTTTTTAATTCCTTTTTTTTTTTTTTTTTTTTTTGTTATTAACATTTTATAACATTGTCATGTTGCATCTATTTTTCATTAATGTTGCATCAGTCTTTCATATGATGAAATGCCATTTTTGATATCAATAATTGTCCAAAAGTATAGAAAATTGAGTTATTGTACATTGAAGAAATGTGAATCATTGAATTATATTCAAACTTAAATAATATACATGTCCTGATTTGACTGATTAGTCTTCATTTTGGATGACTGAGTGGATGGCTGCCTTCTTGTGTGACATGCACTCTTGATGGTTCTGGGTTTGAACCCTGCCCTCCACCTTTCCATGTCATCCTGCTGGAAGTTCAAACTAGGTTGAAAAAGTCTTGATTTGTCCATAAGTTACAAGTCATGCTTCTTGAGTGTTGCAGAAAGGATTATTTCAATAAAAGCCAACAGGAAACAAATGTGTAGGCAATCTGTCCAGGCCATATTTCTTCATTTAATAATTGTGAGACTAACTCTTTTAGTGAATACTACTTCAATTATGGTAGATATCATTATTACATGGTATTAACATTGTGGTTTAAATCTTCACAAATAATCATTATGTTATAATTATTCAAACAAAAATTAGAGACAGTGATCTTTGTTTTTCCCTAGTTAAGTGTTGGGAAATCTACATAATACAGTATCCATCTTTTTGAACCCATTACGTCAAAAATTAACAGTTCCTGAGACAGGGAGTGATTCAGTATATCAGGTTTGAAGGTCTGTTTTTGTTGTTGTCTATTTTTGTGAATATGGTTACATTTTGTACATTGCAGACATAATAGAATGATCAATTCTGATATAGTTTACATATGTCTGTATTGGATGTATTTCTACAAGTCTACATATGTCTGTATTGGACGTATTTCTACAAGTTCAACATTTGTATTATTTGTTCATTTTGTTATAAATGTGATAGTTAGTTTTTGCAATATTTGGATACAATTAAGTTTTTGTGCTTGTCATGTTTGAATGTCAGCACAAGTTCAGATTAGGGAGTACCTACCTTTGTAATTGCTTCTTCATTCCCTCATAGATATGATTATCTTTTACATTATTGGTTTTGTTGTTACAGTCTTATTTTCAACTTTACATATTTTGTAGAACATTGCCATTATTACATTTTTATTATACAGTAAAAAAAATTTTCCATCAATCTCTAGATATTTTATTTGCTTTTATTTTAATGTATTCTGAGTTGAAGCTTCCATTTTGTTCTAGTTCCTGGTTTGCTGTCAGAACTGTAGGTTTTATTTGTTGTATATGTTTCAGTTGTTAGTTTTATTTTCTTAAAGAATGTGATTGATGCTGTTGATAGTATGAAATGTAGTACTCTTTAGTAGTGAGTGATAGATGTGTATATTTTTAAGCAGGCTAATGAAAGGATTGAAAAGTGTAATAAACATTTACTAAAAGAATTTGAAATAAAACATAAAATATATTTCTTGAATTTTTGTGTACCTTATATATTGTTATATTTGTTTTTCTTTTGGTAAATATTCAGAATGAATATTGTAATCTTTTTTGGTCATTGAAATGTAGGTATTATAAATTGTTTAAAATATCTATCTATATATCTCTCTCTATATATATATCTAAGGCATGCACGCAACGAAAGGAGTTAATACTAGACTATATATTTATTTACAGTTGTAACATACACAATGAGACATGGACTTCAGCTATCCAGTCCCATCTACAAGTCCTTTTCTATCTAAACATTAGTACAGACCACGGACACACTTCCCAGTGTCCTCAATACAGTTCACTTATATCTTGAAGGATCGCTCTTAGTCCCAGACAGCTCAGACTCCCATAACCTGCAAATCACCATCAGCCGGATCTAAAACATTCCTTGCCTGTTGTATAAATATGTCATCTATTTCTCATGTTGAATGGTGTGCTGGTGCACACCATCAGTTTTGGTGCAGGAACAGAGTTATAACAATGTATATATAAACATACAGTTGGAGAACTCTCTTGAGAAATGAAGATAAACCTTTTTTGTCTGTATTAAATATGACAAAATATACTAGCAAATCTTCAGAATATTTATAAGACATCTCTTCAAGGTTTGAACCCAGCCCATCATTTCCCACTATCCTGCATGTCTCTACTAGTATATAATACTCTTCAAATTTAAAGAAACATGCAAATATAATGTCTTTTCATTATGTGTTTGGTTACCAGTATATAGTTTTAAAATTTATCTTTAAACATTGTGATTGTTTAAATTTTTTTATTACAACTTTGTTACAAGACAGAAACAAGTTTTTTGATTTTTATATTATTCGCAAAATTAGGAAATTCACAAAAAATTCATTAAATAACATTTGTCTTCCTAGCTTAAAACCTAGTTGGATTTTTGAAAACTCAAATAGTCATAACATCCCTAGAGAAATAATAAAGGGGATTAAATGTTGGGGGAAATGACAGTCCAGAAACTTTTCCAGATTAATAATCCTAGGCAAATTTACTCTGTTGCATATAAATTTTCCTTAAATAGGGAATTGAAAATAGATATTTCAAAAAAAATTAGTAGTCATGTAATACAAACTACAGTAGTTCAAAAGTTGGCAATCCTAAAAAATATATTTTAATGAACAGTTCAACATCTCCAAAAATGTACTGTATAAGAAAATATGACATAATAAATAATAATTTTAAAAATATGAATGAAATAGTCTTAGTTATTGCACATAACAGATTTGATTTCAAATAAAAATAAATAAATAACAAATAAAGAATAGTCATCAAAAGTGGAAACACATGGACAAGATTTTTAATTATTTTTTTTGCCTAGTACTGGTACATTTAACAGAGTTTGTACAAAGAAAAAAAACTATCAATACACACCAAAATGAACTTAAACAAATCAGAATTAGTATGATTTAAATAAGAAAATAAAATAAAGAGATCACATATCATCAGGTTTCATATCGAAAATGGGTAGAAGCAGATAGGAACCTGAGCAACCAGGACACATTGGAGCATCATATTCAACATGTGGCTTTAACTTTGACTATTTCCCCAAGGATACATACTTTTTACATCCATGTGAATGACATATAGCCAACATCAGTTTTTCATCAGAGCATTTTACTGTTGGATAATACTTGGCTACAGCAGCACACCAATATTTGATGAAGACATTTAGATAACTATCTAATTTTCTGACAAGATCCATATCACATGTGATGCAAAAAAATTTGCACAAGTCCTCTTCCGATTTCATTTTAACAATATAACTTCCCCTTACATGGACAACTTGATCTTCTCCCTCATCAAAAAATAGAGTACACCTGTAATTAGTTGCATCTTTGCAGCTTTTAAACAAGTTGGCAGAGGTCACAATTCTTATCACTCCTTATTCATTGGAAGGATTCTGGCTAGTTGTGTACTTAAAACAACTGCATTTGCGATTTTCTTTTTTATTAAAAAAAACATCATCAACCTTCCTAGTCCCTTGTAAATAGACTTTTTTTTTCATGAGGGACTTGGATCATAACAACCAGATCTGCTAAAGCCATAACTACATCAGACATTTTGCTGTGTTGATAACAAGGAGGTAAATTTTCTACAGTAAAGTCACGTAAGCCTATAAAAGAATTGTGTGCAGTTCCTTTTGAGCATTCCACACTTTCAAGAGGTTCCAGACAGATCCATCGTTTTTTTAAGGAATATGTCATGATAATCTAAAAAGAAAATACAAAATAATAAACATAGTTAATGTTCATTATATAATAAATATAAATATTGGAAAGCTCATAGAAAATGGAGACAGTAATTAATTAGCCAATTGGCAACATTACAGGATGTCTTTCCCTCCCATGGTAAATTGAAAGCAAAATATAAAGATTAATATTGATTATATAAATATATATGATCTAAATCAAAACAGATATTGATATTGCCCATAAAAATAAATCAAACTGAATTTTATTATGTTTAGTTTAGCTTCCAGAAGATTTTTAAGTTTATTTGTTAGCATTAAATGTTTTCATGCATTGTTATTACATATCCAGATCTTAATCCAATCTACTATTTTGATCAGGAGTTGGCAACCTTTTTTGACTAAGTGGGCCACAAAATTTTGTAAAACCTATTTGCAGAATGCAGAAAAATTTGAACAATATTTGAAACAATGACTCCTTTTATTCTCTAGTCATTCAAAATATATTCAAATATGACAGTATTATGTGAAGGCCTTAAATTTTCTAATTTTTGGTTAAGTATACAGCAAAAATGTATACACAGCAATTTTTTTTTAATCTACAAATTTGCAATACAGGTAAAAATGTAATGACAGCTCCAAATCCAGAATCTGCTAATAGTTGATGAATGTGAATTGATGAATTCATGAGTTGAGAACAGATTTTTCTATTGACTATGTACTATGTAGATTTGGCTAAATGGTCAAATGCACGCACTGACCCCAAATGTAAATAAGTGAAGTGATAATGCTTACTAACTAAAGAAGAGAAGCAAAATGGCTGTGCCTTGATAGGTGTGGGGCACAGAATGCACAGATGGTGCTCACCCTCAACGAGAAGAGGAAATTAAAACCCATTTTCAGGCAGCTCTTGCTCTAATTAAATTAAAATTAAGTTTAAGCTTGTCAAGGTATGTCATAAGATCAGATCATGAAAGCAGATCTGTGTGCATGGGTATGAGTTAGTTTAGGTGACACAAAGGAGTGAAAACGAGATGTGAAGGGTGAAGATAGTGTGGGCTTGGCAGGAAGGTTATAACATTTGGGGAAAGAGATAAGAAAGGTAGAGTTTGGCTAGTCAGTTAAAGTCAGGGTCAGAGTTAGGAATGAGAGCTAGATGTCGCTAATACAAAGTAAAAAGTTGGATAGTTGGTTAGTTGTAGTTGTATTTGATCATTACCAATATTATAGTATCCTGTATCTGAATTGTACTGTATTTATATTTGTTATTTTTAAAAGAATTAAACTCAAGAAAATTATGTCTACACTGTGTCATTTTATTCTGTCACTATCAGTGGGTCTTCATACAATTGAAATATCTCATGGTTAGTGCATGTCCTCCACCCTGTTTCATCTTGTATAGCACCATAGATTTTCCTAAGAATTTCATGTTCCCAAGTATTTAGTATATTTTCGGTTGTCTTTGTCGGTGTTCAGGTCTCCCTTGCATACATTTATGCTGGTCTTATTATGCTTTTGTATATTATTTTCTTAGTTTTCCTTGATATTGTTTTGCTCTTAAGTAAATGATGGCTGCTATAAAATGCTCTGTTGCCTCCTGCTATTCTTTCCTTTATTTCTGTTAGTAGGTCATTTTTTAAATCAATTTGAATATATTTGAAAGTTTGGACATTTTTGAATTTGTGGTCTTTAATTTTAATATATTGTCCCTCTGTTTGATTGTCTCTTGTCATTGCAATGTACTTAGTTTTACTGTCATTGACCTCAAGTCTTGCTGGTCGAGATGCTACTTCTAGTTGTATGAAAGCTCTAGCAATGTCAGAGGTATCTTTACCCAATAAGGCAATGTTATCACCATAAGTAAGTTATTATAGAGGTTGGCTGTATATCGTCCCTGTAGGCTGGTGGTTTTCTCAGACTTTTATATATAATCCCTGCATTTCAAGGAAGTTTATAGCTTTGCTTTGCACGCTGTCTTATGTTAGAGTAAAAGGACATCTGAGTTCGACTGGAATATCCCTCAATAATTGACACATAGTTGGGTTGAAGTCAAATGATCTATTCTCCCCCCATCCACACAGCTCTCCAAATGAAATTATTTGTAGTAAGAAAGTTTTATCCTTGGTCATTTCCAAGACCCTGATACCCACACTGGGATTTTTCCTTCTAAATGGGTTGCATTATTAAAGTTATGTTTGTGACCTATGAACACACAGCTGACTGGTTTTGAGGTGCAAGTGATCTGCCTTTTATCCATTCTCTGTTTGTTATAAACAGCTTCTGCCTGATTTATTAGACAATCACAGGTGAAAGCCAGGAGATGGATTTGACTGTCAGAGGCATTAGACACGCAAGACGCCTCAGGAGCATTTCATAGAAAGTGGGAGATTATCCTCACTTTAACCCACAGCATTGAATATCCTTGGAACCCTACTCATAATGTTAAGACAAACTTTCGGTGTTACAGAAAAATAATGACAGGTGAAACTGCTGGCTTGAGGACATGGGTTAAAGGTCAGGTACACACAGGCCTGGTCAGCTCATTAATCCAGCCAGCCATCATAAGATCATAATGTCTAGACACACTGCTCCTCCACCTTTTTTTGTTAGAAAACTTATGTTTAAAAACAAAGATAAAAATTTGAGAAGTGCAGTC
Source organism: Biomphalaria pfeifferi (assembly GCA_030265305.1). NCBI lineage: Eukaryota > Metazoa > Mollusca > Gastropoda > Planorbidae > Biomphalaria > Biomphalaria pfeifferi. The sequence goes on along the minus strand of JASAOG010000009.1, from coordinate 4,042,803 downwards.
AAAAATATTTGGAGAATTCATGCACATTTTAGAAGAATATAAGGATTTTAGGAGACTTAATTTTTATGACATTTGGGATTTTAGGAGAGCTACGAACCCTGACACAATGTGTATCAACACTGTCAGTAGTCATCATTTGTTAGTGATCAGTTTTGGTAGTAAAGTAAATCTGATTCTTTCACAGCTTTAATACCATTAAAGAACCTCCAATCAATCAAATTTATCAAATCATAGTTACAAGAATAACAAATAAGGTGTGTTGGTCATGTCCAGGTAAACAACTACATCGACTCCAGTGAATGATACAATAAGTTAAAAAAAAATGTGAAACACAAAAGTTACTTAGCTCTCAAAAATGGGTTTGGTGACTCTTCAATCAAGTTCTAAAAGCCAAAATAAAATTCTAATTTATTCAGAGTAGAGTATGAGAAACATCTAAAAATATTAGGATTTTTGCATTAAAAAAATACCATCACTTAAAGTTTAACATTTTCAAAAATCCATATTTTTTATAAAAGGAGTTGGAGTTTTGAGTTTTTGATACATCAGCACACTTTAGGCCATGTCGTGCCCGTAATCCCTAAAGGGTTACTCTTCCTTCATACCACAAGGGCTAAGTTTTATTTAGTTAAGTCATTAAAAACATGGTCTATTCACAGTTAAAATAGTAAAGGTAGTAAAAATGTAATAATTTAGTAAAAATTTCTCACCTATGTATTGATCAAAGGTCATGTTTTTAGTTGCCAGATCTTTACCCACATCTTCTGGAGTTCTGTAAAAAAAAAAGTAAATGTATCAGTATACCTACCCTGATATTCATTGTTAGGTGCAGGTAAGTTATGAATGACATGAAAGAACTAAAGAGGTCTGTATACCCTGATATTCAATGTTAGGTGCAGGTAAGTTATGAATGACATGAAAGAACTAAAGAGGTCTGTATACCCTGATATTCATTGTTAGGTGCAGGTAAGTTACGAATGACATGAAAGAACTAAAGAGAAGTTGGGGAACAAAGTGTTGAAAAAACATTAAATATCTAGCTCATCAGTGGGTAGGGTTGGTAAGATGAGATAAGATAATTTTTATTGATCCAATCAAATGGAAATTTAGTTTGACTACAATTGACAACCTCAGTGTAACTACTGTACAATAACAATATAGATGCAAATACAAACAACATTCACACACAAAAACACATACACACTCATAACCAGCGCTTTATAAATTAAACTTCTATGTACTTCTCGATGAAGACAGATGATCTTGTAACACTCTGACCCAAAGTGGGATGAAGGAGTTTTTAAATCTTTCTGTTTTAGTTCTAAAGAAAAATTAAAAAGGAGAAAAATTAATACTGCTAAGAGGTAAGGTGGAACTAAAATATGAAGAAATTAAAACTGCTAATAAAACTTTAATGAGGAGTTCAATTCTAGTCTCAAACCAGACCAGTTTAGTTTGATCACTATGGAAAGAGATGTGGGCGGGATCTGGAAGAAAAGTATAATCACATAACCCTGAGTATCAATACATAGGCCAGATAACAATACAGACTTTCTGTAGATCTGGTTGGCTTAGGTAGATGGTACCTGGTCACTGCTAGGCGATGAAGCAAGTTTGTAGTCCATTATCTCTTCAGGTCTTATAGAATTTCAACACATTTTCTTCACCTACTCAATACCTTAGTGCTGCTATTATTAGCTTTTTTTTTTTTTTTTTTTAATTAGCCAGGGAAATACTGCATTCCTTATTAATCTTCGAACCCAAAGACAAGCCTTATTATTATAAGCTTTTAAAACAGTTATATGATCCCATGTTTATTCTGAAGTCATCATGCCAACAATAAAAAATATATATTAACCCTTAATCTTTGTAATAATTGTAATAATACCTCCCTACCCCCCCCTCCCAATTTTTAAGATTTAGAAAAACTTTTTAAAAAAGCATGCGCCATTGCTGTTAAGAAAATAAATGTATCAAACAACTACTTTAATCTTATTTAATAATCAAAATAAAAACTAAATGCAAACCTGTTAATCCCTGCAAATGATTCAGATTCATACTGTGAATCCATAGCAAAAATTGTGATCCAAATTACCTGTGTAGAAAAAAAAATTCTTTAATGTGTTTACTTTTGAAACATCAAATAGCAGATAAAGTAAGGACCCGAAAATGATTTTTCCAAAATGGTCACAAATGGAACTCATGACAGAGGATACCAAAATATTAAGAAAGTGAGATTTTTAAAAACCTTTTTTTTTTCTAAGGCCTTCAAAACTTGTGTTTTTTGAAGAACATTTCAAGAGAAATTATAAGACCCCCAGAGATAAAACTTACTAAAAACATAAATGTACACACAGAGAATTTGCTCATTTTTTTTTCAAAGTTGTCAAATAATGTTTTGATTTTATTTACTTGTGCTGACTGTTGCATGTTATCATTTTTAGCGCATTTCAAAAAGGCAGGTAAAAAACAAACAAAAAATACCTATAAAATCTATATGCATGTAATATGTGTCAAAATGCAGGGAATTTATAGATCTACAAGAGTAAATTATCATAAATAATATTTTACTTCAATATTTTGTTGTACGTGTAAAATAACATGCACTAAAATAAGTTAAACTTTAATGAGCTAAAACTATGACTTGAATATGGCAATAACTGCAAATTCTATACCATATTTTAAACAATGAGTATATCACTCTTCCATTATAAAATTAAATGGCACATTTATATTTACAAAAAAGTCTGTAAGTGTATTGCAAACTAATAATAGTAAAAAAAAAAGACATTCAATGAATAGATTTACATTTTTAGACATAGTGACCTACAAAGCCATTTAGTTCAATGGTATTTTATTATTTCTTTTGAAACTTGGAACTCTATTTAGCTGATCTAATAAACTCTAACATTTATTTATGACACATTTATTGTCTAAACAAAGAAGTCTGCATTAAAGTATAGAATATAAACTATAATTCCTCAGGCTACTATAATAAATTAGAGAAACCTCACTCCCATATATTTGTCAGCAATTTATACTCATGGCAAGTAGGCTATTTCTACAAATCTTTAAATTATTTTAACAAATATATGGGGGCCTTTTCTTAGGGAAAGCTTTTCTTAGATTAGCACAATAATTTAGCTATTACCCCCATCCAAATCTAGATGGTGATATGACTCTGGGCAAGATAAAAAGTCTAGATGTAATACTGAAATAAGAGAAGTCTGCTATGCAACTGAAGATCAGTCACTCCAGATTCTGTGTTGTCTCAAGAGACACAAGGAGCCATATATATATATATATTATATTTCATGCAGCTGTTCTGTTTATTGAAGGACCAAATATCTGTGCTCTTGAAGTATCTTTTTCCATTGACAAATTGATTCAGAAATGCAAGAAAAGAAGTGTGAAAACTTGAAAATATTCCTCTCCTAAGGAGCATGCAGGCGACTTTCTGTTTGAAAGATGCAAGTTGGATAGAAAAACTGATATATTAGAGACAAGTGTAAACTTTTTACAAAAATTGTGCTGAGTATCTCAGAGAGAGAGAAGCAGCTGATTCGACAAGTTAATGCTTTTAGATGGATCGCACAGAAAGATGGTCTATCTTGGAAAAGGTTTCAAAAAGCCCGCAATTATTTAAATTACTGTGTGTGTAGGCCTACTTTGTGCCTAGATTGTGTGTGTACATTGTGTTGTACTAACATTTAAGTTGTTGAAAGCTATAAAAAAAATCTAAGCCTGTTCTATTAATACCTCATAACTCTTTCACCCTGTTTTGTCAGTATACTCACTTTTGGGGGGGTGGCTTCTAAATATACTCGGTGACATGTAGTTACAGTTTTTAAAATTATTACTTCTAAAATCAAAAATAGTGTAAGGAAATGAAACCTTCCTTTTTATTTTGTGTGTTGCTAAGTACATATAAAGAAACATGGATGCTATGCCTGGATGCAGTGGTGTTAGTGGTAGGCCTAAAAGATTAATGGTAGCACAAGCTACTAAATTGTTTTTAAACTTAGAAAGCTCTAATGATAGAGACAGTTAAGATGATTCAACTTATTTGCGAGAAAATCATGGTGTAGATGATAACAGTGTGAAGAAGAGCTAGATATGATGATACTTTGATTGACTCAGATTTCTGACAGTGACAGCGGTAGTGAAACTAACAATGATGGGACTGGCATTATTCAATTTTATTGCTACAATTCCAGAACCGGAACCAGATGATTTTAGCCCTATAACTAGTGGTAATAATAGAGGGTGGCTATGGGAAAGGGTTGCTGACAATTATCCTGTCAATACTGCCAATTACAATGTCCCAGCCTTCTAAAAGTGGAGTCAATTCTGAGTTAGATTTGACAATAGATTGTACATCATTCAATGTCTTTACTAGGCTAGTAGATGGTTGTATCATGACTTTTTTAGTTGATAGCATAAATGATTAATGCTAAAATTGTGATTCAAAAGCACAATCCTCTTACTGTTAGGTCCATTTTTAATAATTGGACAGACACAAATGTAGCAGAAATGTATAAGTTTCTTGAAGTTTTTATTTTATTTCGATAGGTTTACAAAACAAAAAGTCTGACGTGACTTTTGGTCAAATAAAGAAATATATTATCATTATTAAGTTATTATTAGCCACGGTTTATTGCCAAGATTTCAAGAGCTTGATTTGAGCTTTTGTTCTTTAGCATGATGCATGTAGGTGAAGCAGTCCTAGTTGGTTAAGTTGAACCCTTTGTCCAGATGATGTGTCCAAATTTTCAAAAGGCATTTTATCCTTTCGAGGAGGTTGCTATTGATGAGATGGTGATAGGATTTAAAGGCAGGTTTGGACCATTACAGTTCAACCCTAGTAAGCCTGAAAAGCACCTAAAAAAAATTATGGCATGTGTGATAAAAGTACAGGTTATGTCAGTGGTGGGCAAATACGGACTGTTGGCCACATGCAGACCACCGGAGTGTTCTATGAAGCCCTTGAACACCTATAGAAATCAGGTGTGCCCACAATATATACATATAAAAATGCAAATATATTAAAAATAATTTGTCTTATTATAAAAGTTTCAAGTAAACGGAGATTATTCTTAATGGCTATACTTCAATTCACAATCTCAGGCCAGTATTTATTCAATGCTATGAAGAACTGTATTGAGCATTGAGTATGCTTGGAACAAGATGGCAAGTGTAACAAACTGATGAATCTCGATCTTTGATTGAGAAAAACTTTTTTTTAATGAAAAATATCCCAACCAAAAATTATAAACAGGAAAGTTTGCACAAAGCTGCATAGAATATCAATAAGTTATAGATGCAAACATTATAGTACGGGGTAATGAAAGTTATCAGAGCTAGGGGTCTTAACCACAGGCGGTTCCGAAAGTACTTGAAGATTTAAAAAAAAAATATTCTGATGTATCCGCTGGTTAAGCATAGGCAAGTTAATGAGAATATAAAATCCATAACTTTGTTATTAATACTTCTAATGAAGAGTGGAAGAGCGATGTCATGTTTCTCATATAATGAATAATGCCATGGGTTGTTTCCATATGTTAAATCTTTTTAAACAATCTTCCCATTTCTCCTTTGGCTAGCTAAAAAAAACTCAAGGTTCAATTCTATTAGATACGGGTAAGTTAGGAATTAGAATGCTTTAATTTCATTGGGTCCAGCACCTAGGTACTTTCAAACTAAGATTCAAAGTATCCCACATCTATTTGATCCGGCACTAGTAGCTATGTTAATAAGTTTTAGGCCCAATCTATATTATATAATTAAAAGACACACCTGCAAAACAGATTTCTTCATTAAACAGGCAAAGCTAAAACTTAGCTTCTATCTGATAAGCCGCCTGTATTTTGCGGACAACCGTGCCTGATTGTTATTTGTAGTGCAATACTACACACACTATACTTGCAGCTTCTATCACCACTAGATCTGCAATGTCTACGCCTGCTAGATCTTCAGCAAGGACTAGGTGTAGAGTGTCACAAAACCTGAGCTGACAATGTCAGACCCCCCGCCCTCTGTCAGCAAGAAGGTATCTACTTAGTGCCTACTAGAAACAGCTTAAAGCCAAGAGCCCACTACCAATTGCCTATATTCAATGCCCAGAGACTTTCCCAGTGTTCAGTACCTACTGCCCAGTCCAGTATACTGCCCATTACCTAAAGTAAAGCATACCCCTCCCACCGTCCGCTACAGATGATAGACTTCTACAAGATAAACAAGACCATCCCAGAGCCCATCCTGCATCTACTACACAGACAAGTCCAGCAGCCACCCAACCAGCAGTGAAAAGATAAGGAGCAAAAATAAAGACACTTATCCACTCTTCTATAAGCAATCTATACTATGATGAAATGGCTCAATCAAACTATAGTCATTTAATTTTGCAATCCATTTGTTGACCCATAACCCAAGCTATTTTTTTTTTAATTAAATTATTCATATAGATCTACTTTCATTGAATAACTTTGTTTATTTTGTTCTCATTGTTAGCCAGCAGTCGCAGTTTATTAAACAAAATTTCTTATAAATGTGAGCGGGGAAAAACATAAAATTAACTTCCCCTAGAGCCCTAGACTGCCGCCTAGAGACTAGATCTAGACTTTGTCTATAGAGTCCTAGAGTTAATGAACCATAATCTTTTAAAAACCTCGCCACATTTTGACATTTCACATTATGATTGTAAACTAAACTATCTCGACATCTACAATTGATTGTAAGTTGTCATCAGTGACTTTGTTACCCATCATTGATGAGTGGAACTTTTTTTTTTGTTAATTAATATACAAATGAATATAGAGATAGGTAATGTACAACTTTAGCTTTCTTCTGATACATGTTTTTGTGTTTGTTTATTAAAAATAACGAAATTATAAGCATTATCGTTAAAAAAAATGTTTAGTGACCTCATTATTCTTTTTTTTTTTTACCTTAATTACTTTAGCATTATATAAATTATTAACAGGCTTGTGTAGGGCACAGCATAAGCTTTCATTTGATATATAATAATAAATGGTGAGGTCAAAATTAACGACACTGTGCGTGTTTTTTGTTGAATTTTACAAAATGTCGTCACACTTTTTCCATTGGGTCCAATGTTAAGCAAAAACGCGTCAAAAAAAATCACAACTTTCTAACCGTTAAACATACAGTCATAATTTTTACATCGATGGACAGTTCTAATCAAGTACTTTAATGATTTACTAAGCAAAATTTTTTTTTTTTTTAAAAAATTTTTTTGTTCACCTCCCTACATCTAGATATAGATCCTTTCTAGATGAATTAGAATAAATTATTAATCAATTATAAATGAATTAATTTCCAATCAGTTTGCAGACTCCATAAATTCATTTAAATTATTTAAAATTGTCATAATAAACTCACTGACAGACTCACAGTGAAAAAAAACTATCTTTTATTACTTTTAAGACTTTATAATTTATTTATATTCTTAGATTTGATCTAGATCAGTTAATAATAATAGTTTAGCTAGATCTATTCCGAAGTCGAAGATTACGATTGAAGAATCCTAGAAAGTAGAATGATCTCTATTTAGATCTGAGTCTAGATCTAGATTATAGAGTCTAATATATAGACTAAATCTATACAACCTATTAAATTAACTATTACTATCAGCTGAGTTTCCCGTTTCTCATGACGGTTCACGCGTTATTTTGTGCGAAACACGGAAATGGTAAATATAGATCTATAAATAGATATAGTTTTAGATCTCCATTTTCAGACCGACAAACACGATTTCCGGTAATACCCTAAGCTAAACGGGGTTACTCTAAATTAGTCTAACTAAAGGGCTATAAAATGAAAAAAAAAATCGGGAAAATAATTCACACCCCAATTTTATTCATATAGTGTACCAGCATTACCTACTAGCTTCGTCCGTTGATTTGTTCGAAGACTATAGATCTAGAGTCTAGATCTCTCTGACCCTACAAATGTTTAGAAAAATGACAGCTACTAAGAGTAACAAAAAAAAAAAAACTAAAACAAAGGAAACCTACCTATTTTATCCATGATGAAAAGATTACACAGACTAAGAAATACACAGACTAAGAATTTTTTACTAATCAAACAAGAACATTCAACTAAAAGGCTATTTTACCTAAGCTTAGTTAGGCCAATATTAGTGACTTCACTAGGGGTTTGTTGCCGCATCGTGTGACAACCATGTGGTAAAATACACTTTTCCAAAACTTTCGGCCAACATACTAGAGGGGGGGGGGGGGCGAAATAATCTAAAAATAGGTTGAACTATTAATTATTACATAACTCATAAATTCGTATCGAATTATTTCTTTACTGAAATTCGTCCGCCCCCACTTCAAGGGGGTGGGTCGGCCCTAGTTGTGGTGGCGATCGCCCCGATATAAAATTTAAAGCAAACTAGTCACCTAATTCCAAGAGCATAGCCAATATAAGAGAGGTTACTACCAGTGGCTGGGCTCCATCAATAAAGTGCAGTGAATAGTCAACTGCCGAAATTGAAAAAGACTAAATGTGGCTTAACAAAGATGGCTTAGAACTTAGATTTTAGGAGACAGTTATATAGATCGTGTCTCTCAATCAAGGAAAACCTAAGCCGAACTAGAAGTCGACCCCTTAGTAAGGTTGTGACAGAGCGTCGCACGAGTTTGTGGGACATTTTCTCCAACAAAATGAATTACGATAATAAGAGTTGCGATGACATGGTGGCCATTACGAGGAAAGCGCAAACAGGGACATCCTAGTACACCTTGGTGCCACATTTTCATGGTGCTCAGAGCAGATGGGAAGAGGCTTCAGACATTGCCATTGACACATTTTTGTGGAAGCAGCTTGCCGCCCAATGCGCCGAACGACGCCGGAGGATCTAAGTCATTAAGAATAGCACATAAGGTTTTTGAAATAAAACTTTTTAATAACAGGATAATGCACTGTAGAAACCTCAGAATATGCATTTTGTTTGCTCCCCCAGATCCCCTTGCTGGCAACGGAGGGGAGTCTACAATTTTTCCAATAACTCCAGGTAGAACCTATTCTTGGGTACAGTAAGAGTCTTCCAAAATAATAAGAGTTAGAGTGTAATAAAGATTAATCATGTATACACGCACACAAACACATGTTGTTTTGTTGTTTTTTTTGCTTTACAGTATCACTGGCATACAAAAATAGATCTAAATCTATCTCGACCTCTTAAAAAAAACAAAGCGATATTTTGTTGTTCGATAGTAAATCTGAAAGACAGACTAGAATGTTTATCGGCTTTTTGTTGGAAAACTACTATCTTCTGTAGATGGCTTGTAAATTTAATATGACCGTGATTTTGTTCTTAGTAAAGTTTGAATAAAATGCAAAGACGAATTTATTTTCTAATACAAAATCTTAATTTTCACTTATTATCCTTATCACAACCCAGAATGGGCCCCGCGCAATCCGTTTCGCATAGGGCCCCGCAATCTGTAGGACCGTCCCTGTCTCCAGATGTCTCGTTCCGAAGCAGTCAGAAGTTAGATGAGCTAGGCACTCTCATTTATGTTAGTTAAACTAGGTTAGAGCCTAAGCTAGTCTTTATAGCCTATCCATGTGGCAACTATCTTACGCCGAAACCTCGTACCAAAGAAAGACTGCCTTTTGCGCACGTTTGTTCCCCATACGTGCCCTTCCCAGCCTTAACTGTCGAACTATGAACAGCCCCTCTATAGTCTAAACCAGTGATGCCCAAAATAAGGCTGGCGGGCCAGAACCGGTTCGCGATGTTGTTTTCTCCGCCCGCCGAAACGTCTGCACAAAGTGTAGAATATAGGTTGAAAAATTTATCTTTACCCACGTAAGGGTCCTAACTTTTTCTCTGATGAATTGGTTCCATGCCATTTAAAATGCGTAGGTTTATGAAATGAGAGAGCCGAAGAAACTACAAGTTGACTCTGAATTTAGAATCATACCAGGAAAATTGAACGGATCTTTAATATTTTTTTTGGAACATGATTATAAACCAACATATTTGTTTTGTAAATTGTAGCTGTTTTAAAAGCAACAACATATATACATACATATATACTTTATAAATCAAATATGACGGCATTCTTGGTTTGAGCCGCGAATAAAAGGTTGTTAAATTAAGCCTAGAAATTGGAGGATCGATGGGAATATTTACCAAAAAGAGACAAGAAAATGAGTCGTTGGTAAAGCTAGCTACAATGTTGCTCACATTCTAAGAGAGAAATGAAGCCAGTTAATATCCTATTAATTAATGCACGAATTAGATCCACTTGTTTCTAATACAATTCTTGTAGGTCAATATCATTTCGTTTATGTACATTTTCGTTCATATGGCCCGCGACACGAGTGTCGGAAATAAAAATGGCCCGCAGGTCGAATTACCAATAAGTTAGTAAATTATTATATAAGGGGAAAAAAATGCTACTAAAGGAGAGATGTGGATGTATATGTGGATTTAATCCCCTTATTACAAGTTTTTTTCTGTTATTTTACATTATCGGATCAAGTTGAAATTTTGCATAGTTATTCACAGTAGATGGCAATTCAAGAATCAATCCAAAATTTTACCAATTCTTTAATCAATCAGTTCTAATTCATTAATTTTGTTTTAAATAGCCGAAAGGGAGCTAAATCCTACTATTTTCAGATAGTACGATAAACATGCATATATGCAGGGCTTTTTTTGTGACGGTACGTACCGGTACTGCGTACCGGCACCTTTTTGAAAAAGTTATTATTTTTCTTGTATTTTAACGTATATTATTAATTTTTAGTAGTTAAAAGTTAGGCATTCAACTACTGAGTACTGGCACCTAATCACTGGGTACCGGCACCTATTTTTTTTAAAAAAAAGCACTGCATATATGTATCCCTGTCGGAGTCTTTGAACCTTATTTTCAAATAAATGGCAGTAATTGGCAACACAATCCATAGCTTAGGGCCCTTTCAATAACCTACTAAATACGATAACTGTATACGATACTGTCTCTAAACCCACTGTCATAGCACTCTTACATGTTTAGCAGTGTTTAAGCTTAATTTTTAGCTTATTCAATATGTCATCCTGTAGCTATATTTCTGAATAATACTTTAATACCCTAATGAAGAGAAAAAAAAACATATTTTTTTACTGCAGTGCATTTTGGCTACTGAAGAGAGAACGAGGTCTGTCTATTTTTTAACCTTCAAAGTTAACGTCATAATCACGTGTGTAAAAAAAAAATCAATTTGAGCTAAGCTTTGAAGAAGACTGAAACGAAATTGTAACCTAGTGTCTCTCAAAGCTGGCACTAGACACTCGGCTCAAGATTGAAACAAACTCTAGACTCCATAAATTATGGTCTATGGACTGAATAGTGTGTACTGTTTACATACAAGCATTTCAAAGAAACTTAATAAACTTTGAGATTACACTAAGAAGGTGGATCTTAGACAACATCAATGGCCTATGTATATGTTTCCTTATTAACTCTGGATCAACTTTTTAGATTTGAAATAGCATCGTTTTATTTCTTCTTCAGATCAGAGCAAATTATTTTTTTAAAACAAATCTTATCTAAGGGAAAGAGCCTCGAAACCACTGCAATATCTTAATATTGCTGGAATAGTCTCCCTTTTTATATAAAACAAAATGTATTAAATAATTAATTATCACTATTTGATTAACTTATTGGTTAATTTTTTAATTGGTTCATGTATTGTTAGTCAACAAATATTTGTGCAACGTTTCAACTTGATCCGAGAATGTTTGTTGGGAGAAAGAGCGTGTACAAACATTTTACCTGGAAGACAGACGGACAGACAGACGGACAGACGGACAGACAAAGTGAGTGGATATAAGCTTTGTAAAAAAAGATGAAACGAGATTCACTTGTAAGTAAGTGAAGGCCAATGAGCTGAAAAAAAAACTCTTTAGAAAAGCCTCCTTTCACAGCTCTCCTTGTCTCGATTCTCCCATTTTCCTAACATAACCAAAACCACACCAAGATTCGAACTTCAATCTCATTATTGAGCTTGCAAATGACACTGTCACAGCAGCGGTGCAGCATAAATAAAATAAAAAATTACGTTATAAAGTGCACATCTTGACGGCTTGGGGGGAAAGTTTCTTATGCAAATCAGAAAATAAAAAGTGTAATCCCGCAGTGAAACTTTCGTCTAACATCACTCGTGACCAAATTATTTATTTTTCTTGTTACAGTCTTGGTGTAATCCTTGAAATGAACACAGAATATGTCCTTGGTGTTGTTAGAGACTATTTATAAAGAAAACTATTGCAAGGCCTACTTTTATGTGTGTCCTTAAAATGTTTTTTTTTTCACTAAGTTCTTGGCATCCGATCAAAATGTGCGTGTCTGTGTAACACTTGCTGACAATTGCTGCGGACAATTAAGCAGCTTAATTAGCCGCCACAACTAAAAATTTTAAGCTCATTAAAGATTTTCACAATCTATCTACATAAAGTTCTATCCGTTACCTATTAGTCTAATCAACAGTCTAAAGGGCGAAACGACTCTGAATGGATTTGCTCGATTTAAATTGAGGTAGATCTCTGAACACCAAAAGTAGATACCATATGGCTTATGTCCAATCTTTTCTTAAGCCACATTAGATACCATATGTCTTAAGTCCAATTTCTTTTCAAGCTACGTTAGATACCTTATGTTTTAAGTCCAATCTCTTTTTAAGCCCAATCAAATGCAGTTAACACAGATGTAGTTAAACTAAACAGCTTCAATATTAGTATAGTAATAGAGAACTCGGTAGAAAAAAAGCGAGACTTACTTAAGACTTTAGATCCTCCAGCGCCTTTTGGTGTATATATTACATATTTTTACCCCCCCCCCCCCCCCCCACTGAGAAAAAAATCAGGATACGCCCATGTTTAAATCTAGCTCTACCGATCCTGACATGACAACATTAAAAGACAGAAGTCTAGACGACTAAGATAAGATAAGATCTTGATGCATGGTACAGAAGATTCTAGTTTGGTAATAGGCATATAGATCCAGGCTTAGAAGACGGTGCCAAAATGTTAATGAATGTCTATTTATTCATGTAACTCTTCAATGCAAGAATACCCGCTGCATGGGATAGCCGGGGGGGGTTCAAACCCCCCCCCCCCCCGAAATGAAATCCCACTCCCGGCAGGGGGGGGGGGGCGGAATTCAGTGACTGATTTTTTGCTTTCATTTTGTTTATTTTAGGTGATATTTTAATACTAAATCATCACTTACCAAAGCACAGCCGAGGGTGTTTTGAGTTAAAAACCCTCTACCAGGGGTTTTTGAGATTAAAAAAAAACCCTATCAGGGGGTTTTGAGTTTTAAAAAAAAAACTATCAGGGGGTTTTGAGATAAAAATCCCTCTACCAGGGGGTTTTGAGTTTAAAACCCCCTACTTGGGGTTTCGACTTTAAAAACCCCTACAGGGGTTTTGAATTTAAAACCCCCTACCAGGGGTTTAGCAGTTAAATCCCCCTCTTCTATAAACAAAACTAAAAAAAAATGCAAACGACAATCCCCAAATTCCAAGAAAACAGCTAAGGAAGATTTTGACTTTAAACCGCCCCCAAAAATTACGAAAACCCCCTTTCAATATAAAAAAAAGCAAATTACACACTCAAAATTCTACGAGCCAAAGGGGTTTTGAATTTAACCCCCCTCCTCCAGTTGGGGTTTGAAGGTAAAAAGTACCTATTCAATAAAAAAAAAAAGCAAATTACACACTATATAATTTATGAGCGTAGCCAAAGTGGTTTTGAGTTGAAAACCCCCTGCCAGAGGGGTTTGCAGCTGAAAAATACCTCTTCAATATTTAAAAAAAAAGCAAATTACGCATTCAAAATGCTATGAGCGTAGCAAAAGGGGGTTTTGAGTTTAAATCCCCCTTCAGAGGGTTTTGATGCTAAAAAATACTTCTTCAATATAAAAAATCCAAATTACACACTAAAATTCTTTGAGCATAGCTAAGCTAATGAGGGGTTTTGAGCTCAAATCCCCCTCCTCCAGATGGCTTTTTTATATAATTTAAAACCCCTCCATATGGTTTTGAGTTTAAAACTCCCCTACAGAGCGTTTTAAGTTGAAAACCTCTCTCTTCAGTATTATTTTAAAGCAAACTACAGTGACCAAATTATATGACCGTAGGTAAATGGGGTTTTAAATTTAATAAAACACAAAAAACAAAAACTCCAGAGATTTTTTAGTTTAAAACCCCTCAACAGATGATTTTTAAGATAAAAGTTTCCTTTTCCATATAAAATCTAAAGCGAAATACAGGCATGTAATTCCAAGAGCGTAGTGAAGAGAGGTTACAAATTTCTACCAGTGGCTGGGCTCCATTAATAAAGTGTCAAAAGTCATCTGCCGAAATCGAAAAACACTAAATGTGGCTCAACAAAGATGACTAAGACAGATTTTAGGAGTCATTTATAGAGATCAGGTCTAAATCAAAGAAATCATATGCCGAACTGGAAGTCGAACCCTTAGTAAGGTTGTGGCAGAGCGTCCCATGAGGTTTTGCGGGACATGTTCTCCGACAAAATGAATTACTCATAATAAGAGTTGCGGAAACAGCTTGCTGGAAAATGCGCCGAACGGCGCGAGAGAGGTCTAGGTCAGTAAGAATAGCACATTAGGTTTTTGAAATAAAAATGTTTAATAGCAAGATAATGCACTGTAGATACCTCAGAATATGCATTTTGTTGGCTTTCAATACCAGAAATAGTGCTCGGCGGCACTGAGAGCTCCCCCAGACCCCCTTGCTAACAAGAGCGGGGAGTCTACAAGTTTTCCACTAATTTCAGGAAAAACCTATTCTAGGGCAAAATAAACGTCTTCCAAAAGGGTCAGAATGTAATAAAGATTAATTATGTTCACACACACACACACACATATATATATGTTATTTTTTTCCGAGGGGGGGGGGGAATACCCCCCCCCCCCCCACCACCCCCGAGACAAAAATCCTTGGCTACGCCCATGACCCGCTGACGTACCGTATGTTAAAGATAAAGATTGTCTAGAACTTCAGACCAAATTTAATGTTACAATGTTACAAGATAGTATTTAGAAAAATTATAACAGTCAAACTAGAGTTTCCCTCGTGTGGCTTATCGGCTAAAAATTATTTTCCCTAATATATACAAAAAATGTCAAATTTCTAAGCAAATCAATAGAGCGATTTTCGAGACTCGTTTTCAGGTTTTTGCTGCTTCCTTCTTTTGTTTCTTCCCATGAAGAATTTACAAGCTGATAAGAAGAATTGTTACACGGTAATATCACATCAATACAAAATTTTCTCAAAGTAAACCAAGGTATCCTTTAAATTGCAATATATGTATAGCATTAGACTGAATGGTCATGCTCCAGTTACTTATCGGCCTATAACATATGTCATGGTTCAGAATCATTCTCAAAGCCCAAACGCTTATATTTACAGTTCTTGTAGGTGTGCTACGATCGATACACTAGCGTAAAATAATGGATGTATGTACATTATACAATCCATTCCTTCTTACTTCTCGATTGTGCTTCTTTTAAGTAACTTTCTTATAAATGAATTAATTATATATATAATCCAGGACAATTTTCATTCATAGATTACTTGAAATTTGGAAATTTACCTACTAATTGGTAGGTGAAATTTTAATACATGGTTACATGATGGTTTTAATGATCGACTTTTTAAAATTACAACTGTATACTGATTCGAAGGATGCCTGGTCCTGCATGTCATGGAGTGTGAGTCTCCAAGGTGATTTTGAATTAAGGGAGTATTTATTGTTAGATGTAGAGTGAGAGCATTAATTTAATGTTAGTCTTATAGAATGCTGCACAATAATGGGCACTGTCGTTAGCTAAGTACGTTAGACGACTCCAGGATACAAGAGTGTACAGACGTATTTGTATTGTGACTTAGATTTGTTTAAAATATGTTTTTTATGTCATTTCAAGTTGAATTAGTCTAAATTATAATAAAAGTTATAGATCTATTTAGTCTTGTTCACAAAGATGTTAGTCTAGTTATTTTAAGCTTTTTAAGTTGAAATATGATAAGTCTACATCGTATTAGTTATCTACCAGCAGTCTGGTACGCGCTACCATCTCCTGTCCACTGGCACGTAATAATAATCATTTCTGGAAGAAAGTCTTATAATTATAAAAGAAACAAATTAACTAACTAATAACTAACTAACTAATTGGTTGATACAGGCGTTTATGCGTCTTTTCTTGTGCCTATTGGAAACTTGGTCGTAGTGATAATGCCTGGTCGTAGTGATAATGCCTTCATGGAAACTTCTCGGTAAAAAGTGAAGCGTGGACATGACTCTCGACAACGGCTCTAACGATTTTCCTAGAAATTTGAAAGTTGCTGTATATTATTGGTAAAAGAATTACCAGCTCGTTGGCCACACTGGGAAAACTCTAGTTTGTCAAAAGTATAAAAAGAAATTAAATTTTGCTAGAGAAATAGAAAATATTTTTCCTTGAACTGACCATCGGGTATTTCGCATGTTCGATTCTTTGATGAGTCCAGTAAGAATAAAGTCTAGTAGATTTATACATTTGCTTTACCAGGTTTGTTTGTTGATGTTGTTGTTTTTTTAAAGGGGGGTGGGCGGGGTAAAAAGATGTTCCTTTTTTTAAACAAAATCTAATATTCATTAGTTATTCATATCCAAATAATCGCTCTGTAAGCTGAACAAGGGAGGTAATGTCTTTATTTGTTTTCAAGCAGTGCAGAGTTAAACTTCCCACGTTGTCCCATTGAAGCTCAAAAGGATTACATTAACTCCTTCACTCTATGACTTCAAACTTGTTTCAAAATAAATAGACGGAGAACTAGCTGCAATAAAAGAAGGTTGAGGTGAAGAACACTGCCACACATTGGGTTAGGGTTAAAAGCTAGAGCTCAATACTTTTTAAATTTCAAATGTGACGTTCTATTTAGCGTCCTTGACATTGACAATTAAAAACAAATTACCAATAACTTACTAATTGTGTCAAATTTCGTACAAGCTAAATCCTCCCCTCCCCCACACACACCAATTATGACCTCCCTCCGCTTTCCTTGTAAAATGAGAGAATGTCCTTGAATGGAACAGTTTGAAAAAAAAAAGTGGTTCCTGCCAACTGAAGAGTTTTACTCGTAACTCGTTCAGCTGTGGATTCGGTTTTATAGTCTTGTTGTTTTTTCTTAAGTTTTATTTTCTGTCCTCCCTCGAACACATGCACATCTCCCTTCGGCACACACCCACACACACACATCGCTCCAAGACCGCTCTGCTACAGCTTGGCTAACTTACAAGGGGTTCCCAAATATCACTTCCTCAGTGGGGCAGCATCCATGGCGGGAGGGTGGTTTAATGAAACCGGGCACACAACCATTAGGGACTCACAACCAGTGAAGTAACATTATAACGTTCAAGCCTATGGCTCGTGCCCAATTGGGGATGCACTTTGTACAATCCGATTTAAAACTACTCGCATTGGAATGTCTTTTGGCCAATATACAGACTATACAATTTTTGTCGCATTAAATTTGTTTTATTGGAAGGGCATTGGGGAGAGGCCCAACAACATATTTTTCGAACCCGTGCCCACAGGTAAAATGCTACGCCACTGCCCAAGTCCCTCAAGTCCACAGAATAGATTGGACCTGAGCTAACTGAGCATGCTGTAAGTATGAAAGCTGCACTTTATAAAGCTTACATTTCGTACACTTCCACACCGAGTCTCTCATTGCAGCCTTTTTTTTAATTTAAAAAAAAACGAACAAATCTATTGCTATCTTTTTGATACGTTGAAAATGTCACAACAAATATTAATAGAAATGATAATAGTCAGCTCATGCATGGGCATTAATAGACTAGATGTCTTCAACTGAATTTTTTCAACAGAATGTCCGGAATATCTTCAGATACATGTTTTTTTTTTTACAGAATGTCTTCAGATGAATGTCTTTAATGGAAAATTTTCAGAAAAATGTCTTAAACGGAATATCTTCACATGAATGGCTTTAACGGAATGTTATCAGATAAATGTCTGTATCGGGATATCTTCAGATAAATGCATTTTACATAAAATCAAATAAATGTCTTTACGGAATATCTTCAGATGACTGTCTTTGACGCAAGGTCCTCGGAAGAATGTCTTTAAAATTGAATATCTTCAAGTCGTTTTTAGCCAAATGCATTTAACGAAATATCTTCAATAGAATGTCTTTAAATGTCATAAAACGAAAAGCACATGAAATACTTGTGTGATAGAGGACATTTAAAAGTTAATACTATTTGATAATTTTTTGAACGTATCGAATATTTTATTGACCTGTTCAACTACACGTATAAAACAGTTCAAGAATCAACACGAACACGTGACTGGTACAAAGCAGTCACGTGTAACTTCCAAAACTGTTTTTATATCTTGTCTTATCTTTTAAATGACAGACGTTCTTTAAGAAAAAACAACAACTCGTATTTGGGTTTAAAGTCTGCTAAGTCATTGACTTTCCTAGCTAATTCAGGCAATCCATTCTATACTCTAGTGACACAAGGGAAGATGAAACACTTGTACGTATTTGTTCCAGCATATGGAATAAGAAAAGTGCTTTGAGCTTTGTGTCCAACTACTTTTTCTGCCGAGACATTTACTTGAAATCTGACGTCTTTCATCGATTCTTTTCTTCTGTTGCGGATTTCCACGATCAATGCTCAATTCTAAACAGTGTCAAAGACATTAGATTAAAAGATCATTGCTGCCAATTAAATTATATACAACTAGTTAGTGCAATCAGAAAAAGAGTAGACATTTATCGTATAGGTTAAAAATAAGGTTCCCCTTACAGACCTTGCGATCTATGGGGCAGACGATATCAAGGTCATCTGTTTCTTTGGCCGCGGTTAACGAGGGTGTGTCATTTTGGCTAGCTCAACTAACAACCGCCTTTACGTTTTCCCCAACTAAACAATGCCAGGCTAGAGTTGGGTGGATCCAGAGGTTCCGTAAAGATCCCGAAAGTAAAAATATCTCATTCTTCATCAGGATTCGTACCCGGGTTTCCGGTTCGGAAGCCAAGCGCTTTACTACTCATCCACCGCGTCTCCGTCGTAAAGGTACAACATAGAAATGAAACAGCCTTTAAAAACTTCCTAGTTTCTGCACACTGGATAAGACTAAGACTAAGACTGCTTTATTGATCCTTACGGAAATTTGTTGTGATTACAAGGACTCTTTTCTCATATAAAGACAACACAACAGAAAAATACACACAAATACAACAGACAACATAAAGAGTTCATTCAGCGACTACACACAGGTATATTGGTGCATTTCATGTTCCCTGATCAATGAGTGGCGTTGATAGAGTCTGACCGAGTGAGGTACGAACGAGTTTTTGTACCGCTCCGTTCTTGTTTTGATTGACAGCACCAAATAGCTAGCTATTTATACTTATGCACCCAAAATGAAAATCAATACATTTTAGTTAAGAAATGTTTTCTACGCGGTGTCCATATATAGAATGACGTTTCTTCGTACACAATAAAAGGTTTTGAAGTATTTTCCTTATTGCTTTTAACACCACTGATAAGATATGCAAAAAAATTTGTCTGGTGTATGTTTAAGTCTATCCCTTATCTATAATTTAAATGGCTTTGAAATAAGGTTATTAAGACATGAATAGTTACAATTATATATTTCAATTAAAGTAACTATAAATGTGTTACCTAACTATGAAGTCCATGTTTGTATTTGTACGAGTAAGGTCTCTACTAATAACAATTATACTGGCTTATGACGTTTTGGGGACGGTATTTTCTCATTCCATTGCTGGGGAAAGCCTGGGTGGTAAATTTGCAAGTGCTGGGCTGCCCAGCTGATTTCAATGTTGACCGTCTTCAAAAGGCTGGAGCACCATTGCAATTTGGGGTCAGGTTAACATTAAACGTAGAGGACGTGGTGGATGAGTGGTAAGGCGCTTGGCTTTAGGGTTAGGGTTCGAATCTCGGTGAAGATTGGGATTTTGAAATTTTCATCTAACCATAATGGGTATCTGACATTACATTAATAAAGGCAGTTGGTCGTTGTGCGTGAACAGGTGGCTTTAGAAACATAAGCTAAAGATCGCAAAAGTCTGAAAAGGGGTATTTTTTTACTTACTGGTAATAAATATAGCGTAATCGAAGAGTGGATATGATTGATACGAGAAGTGATTGACAATGAATTTTGTTTCAATAAACTATAAAAGTTTGTAAAAGAAGAACACAGAAGTTGTCAACATAATGATGTTCAACAGTCTCGAGTGTAGAGAATTTCGTTTAGAGCTAAATGTTATTACAGACTCCTCTCACGAAAACAGTATACATAGTAAAGAGTCCTTATTTAATGATGTGAGGTTTGAAAAATGTGTAAATAGTATGCCAAAGATTGGTAATAATGTCAGTTTATCATGTTTAGTCAAACTTGGATTATGATAACCGTAATGAGATTTTTTTTTTAAATTCGCTCCTTGAAAATGAAAATGACTGGCTCGCCCCTCTACCCTTCCCTCATATTGTCAGGATGTCGCGGCCCACAGTTTGAGAAACGCTGGGACATAACAGACCAAATTGAGTCTAAACTTATCACAAGAAAGATAACCTTTCGGAGTTATTTTAAACGGGAAAAAGGTTAACATAATTTTTCTATTGACTGAACAGTTTATGTAGAACAAAGATGATATGTAGAACAAAGAAGAGATGTCAAACAAAGAAGAGAATTAAAACAATGAAGATAAGTGGAATAATGAAGATAAGTGGAATAATGAAGATAAGTGGAATAATGAAGATAAGTAGTATAATGAAAATAAGTAGAACAATGAAGGTAACTAAAACACAGAAGATTACTTGAACAATAAAATGAAAGTAGAACAGACAAAAGAAGTAGGGAGTCTTAATACAAAAGAAGTAATAGATTAATTAGAGTAACTAGGCCTAGTCCTATCAAAGGAGTCCCAAGACTGTGTACGGCTGCAAGCTCCATGCCCTTTTGGTTTCTTACATTACCTCAGCTCGTGTCTTCTGAGTTTGTTTAAGTCTATGACCACATAAAAGCGCATCCATTCCCTATGAACCAGCCAGAAACCGTCCAAGAAAGGTAATCCGATTCAATTGTCCTCCACGCCTTCTCTCCCCTACTTCAACCATCTCTTGCTACAGTGCACATTTAGAGGAATAGCACTATCAGATTACAAGGTGACTTCCAAAAAAAAAAGTTTTTATGACAATGTCACCCGGTTCCAAGACCGCCTCCATATTGAAAATATTAATTTTTCTCTGGTTTAGAACTTAATTGTTTAGATAAAAATGTTGAATGACTTTACGGCTATTTTTTTTATTTGTAGTGCGCCTTTGTGTGTGTGCGTGTGTCTTGCAAGAGGAAAAGACCGCCATTACTCTGTTCATTTATTTATAAAGCCATGAAATCTATTTGTACTTTTCTAAAAATTTCATCTAGCCTATTGAATGTGTGTGTGTGCTGTGTTGTGTGTTGAAGATGATGTTGAAAAGCAAACATATAAGTTTGTATAACAAATAATGTATTTATGCTAATTTCTTCCAACGATATACAGCTAAATCACGTAGAGACTTGCTAACAGTTTCAATTCTTTAATTACCTAGTAGCCTCCATGACTAGGGGGAGGGAAAGAGATAATAGCTGAGTGATAAAACGCTTGACTTCTGAACCGACCAGTCTTGGGTTTGAATCTCGGTGAAGGCTGGGATTCCGAATTTTGGGATTTTAAGGTCGTGCCTGAGTCCACCAAACTCTACCAGATATTAGTTGAGGAAAGTAACGTTGGTCTTTGTGCTGGTTACAGACACCCTCGTTAACCGTTGGCAACAGAAACAGATAATCTTTACGTCATCTTCTCTAGAGACCACCACAAGGTCTGAAAGTGGTATCTTGCTTTTTAATGTCACTGTCCACGCGTCGGCAGTCCAACAAACAGAGACGACTTTTGAGCCGCTTTAGAGAACCTTGTCCTGGCGTTTCGTTTTGCCTATAAATTTGTAAGCTAAATAGAAGAATTGTAAAATTACAAATGTTACTTTGGTCAAAATTTATTTGTTTGGTTTAAATTAGCAGTTTAGTGTTGTTGATTTTCTTAAAAAGCGATTCCTTTTTTCAAGTTTAGAATTCATTTGAATCTTTTGTTCCATTTTATTTTATTATAATTCGTAGATTTTACGAGAGGGCTAATATATATATATATAAATGAAGTACCACAAGAGCGATTATTATACCCCTTATGTACAACTATGGCGGATGTATTTTTAAAATGGTGTCAATATAATAAATTTTAGCTCATGAGGGTTCTGTCCTTATATTGGTCGATATGGTCTAATTACCTCGTAAGAAACCTATAGGCGCGTGATGACACCAAGGTCGCTACATAACAAAACATGTTGATCACACGTGTCCTTGTAATGGCGAAATGTGAATACATTGTTCCGTTAGCTAAAGCGTGAGGTCACGTGCGGTCACCTGGGGTCTGATTGGATCAAACACTTTTCAAAGACATGAGAGGGGAGGTAACTAGGTGAACATTCCGGAAACCTCAATATCTTAACAACATTGGGGGATTTAGAAACGCTCTACGGCGTGCATTATGGTAAGTAACACCGTATCACTGGAAAGCAGCAATAATATTTTGGAATCTTCTGTGCGGTAACAGGCTTAGTAACCTGCACGATTACGAAACACCATTGGCAGTGCATTATGGGAGAATGTTGACCCTTCAGTCGTAGAACGACTATAGTTCATCTCGTAGAAAACGAGAAATAAGCCTGGGCATTATTTATGGTTGGTCAGGACAACTCTTGTAAACTTTAATATCAACAGCAATGAAACTGTTCTTCATTGGATTCCAGCACACATTGAATTAGAAGGCAATGAAAAAGCAGACATACTGGCCCATGATGGCAGAAAGAACAAAGAATTTAAAATCTCTCTCTACCCAAAAGAAAGGATGAAAATAATAGAGTGTAGAATTGATGAGAATTGGATATCTCACATCCCAATTACAAGAAAAAGAACGCCTATTTAAGCTATCTCGACCAATGCATACCCTAATTTTTAGGATCACAACAGGACACTACAGAATGAGACAACATATGTTTCGGAAACTTAAAGTCGGGGCGAGCGAAACCTGCTCTTGTAGAGCACCATCAGAGAATGCAGACCATGTCCTTCGAAGCTGCTTACTATGTCGAGGCCCGAACAATACTCTGGCCTCAAAACCCTCCTATAGAGCAAAAACTATACGGAGAACTGCCTGATCTGGAAACCACTGCGCGGTTCATCTCAGATATAGGATTACTGATCTGAACCCTCCTACATGAAAATGAGAACGAATAAGAAGAAGAAATTTATGGTTGGAGCGATGTTGCTCCCACAGCAGATCCCACCTCTCCTCGCAGCTGATGTGTTCAATGGAACGGCAAGTACCTATACAGTTTGGGATCAGTATCGTCGCAGGTTCTGGTTGTAGTACTGAATGCCGCAAACTGCTAACGGGTCATAAGCTTCTGATTTTTCCTCGGGGCAGTCTCCCGAAACCTTCCCGATGTTTGTGTTCATCCGCAAGGCAGCGAAGATTTGAATTCAGAGTTTACCTAACGAGGCTCTCCCACCCGAAATTGCTGGTTAAGGCGCGAGTTAGTCGCCCTTGTCCCCTCTCCTGTCATTGGTAACAGTTCCGCCGGGTTCAATATCAGAATCGTACGAGAAGTCCAGGAGTTGGGCTGGTTGTCAGAGGCTGAGACGCAAGCTATTGGGTGTATTTTAAAGTCCATAGATAACGGTGCCCTTTAAGCCAGTATCACTTCTGGCGATACCAATAACCAATTGGGAGAATAAAAGGGGTAACAAAAGTAGATTGTCATTAAACTACCTTTTATTTGGAGAACTACTGTGAATCAAATGCTTCACAAGTTACATGCGCCGGCACTGAACTATAGTTCCTAAGCCCCATCCAACCCCCCCCCCCCCACACACACACACCTTCTGGAGGACTTAATTGTGAGCGACTTGTAATCACTTGAAATAGAATGACGTTGCTTATCATTTTCATATATTTGATGTTCCAAAGAAAAAAATTGTCCTTACATGGTGGCAAATCCGTAAATAGCTAGCTTTTTTGGTGTATTCGGTGTATATAATAAGGGACGTGTTGATGAGCTATGTTGTTGTTTTTTTTCAAGTTAGATTATCTGGAGGTCACGTACAAAGGCCGCGGGATACACCTTTGACACCAAAAGAAAATCCGCTGCCGAGGACAGACGTAGACGGCGAAACGAAAATCTAAATCGACCACCTGCGGACAATGGTTATGCCTGCGCTAGATGTGGCGAAATATGTAGGTCACATTGGGGCTGCCTAGCCACGGCAAATACTGCATTTCTCACTAATCTTTAAACTCGAAGACAATCCTTATTATTACTATTATCTATTGGGCAGATGATAGGCAGATGATGTGTAGATCTGTTTCTGTATTCCACGGTTAACGAGGATGTCATTTGGCCAGCACAACGACCAACCGCATTTACTTTTCCCAACTGTCAGGTACCAATCAGAGTTGGGTGGATGTTCTAAAAATCCCAAAATTTAAAATCATTGCACTGGGATTCGAATTTGAGACTCCTTGATCTGGAAGCAAAGCACTTTATCACTCAGCCACCACGACCTACATCACCCTTACACGAAGAATGTACTGACCTAAAAATTATAATAAATTTTAACGCTTTTCCGATATAATCTATTTGATTATTAGCACCTTTGATTCAGCATGTTTCCCTTTGGCGTCCTGATTTCGACTGGTCTATTTAACACATTCATTCTAAATGTCTAGTCGAGCCAGGTCATCCGTTGAATCGTGACACAAATAAAAAACGTATATATCATTCTATCTATAATAAGCAAGCCTTCACGTCTGTGCTAAACACACTCTCTGTTCTGGAAGTGTGTATGCAATATAGACAGTTAAGTCGTAAATGTTGTGTGTGTTCGAACATAAATATAATATTTTTTTATTACTTTACAGTGAACAGGTCAAAGGTTCTGTGTGAACTTTGAATTCGTAGGATGGATGTTCCAAATGATGTCCAGAAAGTCAAACGGAGGAAAGATAACCAGTTACTGTAAGTTTATCTTATAAATAGGTTACATATAGGTTAAATATAGGTTATATATTTTTTTCTTCTCGTATTATGTAAAATGGTAAAGTAATCCTATCGGCCCAATCGATCTTTAGGGCAGTTGGCAGATGATGTAAAGGTAATCTGTTTCTATGGCCAACTCTTAACAAGGATGTCATGTGGCCAGCACAACGATCAACCGCTTTACTTTACCCATCTTAAGTCACGTTCCCGTTAGAGGTGGGTGGACTGGGCATCCTTAAAATTCCAACATTCAAAATCGTCCTCTTCATCGAGATGTGAACCCGGGGCCTGTTTGTTCGGAAGCCAAGCGCTTTAGCACTCTGCCACCAGGCCCCCTCTGGTAAAATGTAGGATATAACTGCGAGTTAAAAATAACTATAGCCTACTGTTTGTTGTTTTATACAAACATCTGGTTGATGTGTAGATAAAATAACCCATTCGTCTGTAAGTAAGAGCAGTTTTACTGAGATTAAGAGTCTATTTGATGATCAGACCAGGTCTAGGACTTAGAAGAATTTAGTTGTAAAACCAATATTAGACTCATGCCATTTCGGAGTATTTTCTAGATAATGAGATTTTATCCCTACTGACAACATCGGCTTTAAACACAAATCTTGAAACCACAAACAATTCATCACAGGATGACAAACAAGTGTTTTTCTTTCCAAACACATGTTTGTAAGTAGCTCATAACTAGGATTAGGATTAGGATTTTCAATTAAACTTATATACTATAGCTCAAATACTATTATAGGGCTGAGTGGTAAAGCGCTTGGCTTCATAATCAAGCGTCTCGGGCTCGAATCTCGGTAAAAGCTGGGATTTCGGATTTGGGATTTATAGGACCTCCCTTAGCCCAACCAGCTCTAATGTGTACCTGACGTAAGGTGGGTAAAATAAAGACTTTTGGTCGTTGTGCTGGCCACTTGACAGCCTCGTTAACCGTTAGCCAAAGAAACATAATCTGCCCTATATGTATTCCCAAGGTCAAAAAGGGGTACGTTACGTTTCAATATACTATTTTTCTTTAGATAGTTAAAAAAACAAACAAACTAGGTCACTTGGAGAATTTCGTTTCAGAAAACTCAATAGTTTTCTTCATTGCTCAACGCTCATATCATTGCTATCCTTTACCTACAGTGATAAATCGTTGACTGGAAAGCAGTACTATCCTATGCTTTTAAGGGGCTGGAGGCTTGGAGCGAAGATGGATCTTTAGGTCTACTACATAGGATTACACATTAGCCGCACGTATCAATATTGTTGGCAGCAATGTTGATAGTTTTACTTTTCAAATATTAGAAATTTTCAAATGTGTCGAGAAAAAAACTATAAATAACCAACTGTTTTTATTATGTGTATTCGGTGTTTAGGACGTCTTGATAAGCTACGTTTGAACAGTTATATTTTCATCTATTTGCACACTTCAGCACAGAAGAATCCAAAGTTCTAATTTGTTCCTTTTGTAACACAATTTATTTTTAGTGAAGTTCAGCGTCCTTGACATTGTTTATCCTAAAACATCTCCATAAAGGACTTTTTAAAAAAGGAAAATAACTGAGCATGTATTTTCATATTTCTTTTTTCAATATAAAACAATATTAATACCACTATACCACTTTATTGATTCATCTGCTGTCATCGACAATGAATAATATATAATAATGAATAATAAATAATAGTAATGAATAATAATATATATTATATAATAATGAATATTAATAATAATGAATATTGTGCGAAATTTCAACTTGATTCGAGAAAGGAAAATGTAAGAAAATGCAGTGGCATCGCTAGGGATTTGGGGCCGGGGACTTGACAACTTTAAGGACCCCTGCATTTTGACTTTGACATCAACCCATGTCATGAGATAATATTTCATATTTAATGTAAAACAAACTTCGGACACTCTTTTGGGGGCCCCTCTCAAGTGGGGGACGGGGGGATTTTCACATTTGGACACCCCCTCTCCGCCATTCTAGCTACGCCACTGTGCCTATGCCTAAAAAAATTCCTGTGGGTAGGTTTGCTTTGTGTGGACTATGCAGTTGAATGTTTAGATTTTTAACTATTTTTATCAACGCTTTACACAAATTAAACTTAAAAACAGCATTACGTATAGACCAAAAAAAAAAGTAGTTTCTTTTCTTAATGACATCGTTAAACTACAGACGTTTTGCAAAGAACCGCAAATCTTTATGGATCATGTTATCAGGTGTTGGCTATTGGCCTTGCTGACCCGTAACTATTTTGGACTCGTGGACCCAAAGTCTACTTCATTGTGTCTGCAAATCAATTAGTCATGCTTTAAATCAATTTAGAACCGCTATAGTACATGTCTTTAGCAGCGCTAAAAAAAAGGTTCATTCATTAGAAGCTACTATTTTCAAACTAATTTAATCAGCAGTTTTTATGTATATCAATAAATGGGCACTTTATTCTAGATTCATATGGCTAATGTATAGATAGGGAAAGTTAAAGCGATTGGGCGTTGTGCTTGACATACAACTCCCTCGTAGCTATCAGATGCCATGTTGACCGCTAGTTTGAAGAAGTAATATTACTCGCTTTGTAAATAATTTGTGCTTTGTCAGCATTAGATGTGGAAAAAAATATAGGTCACAACTGGGTTTTCGTATTCGTGAGAAGCACTGCACTCATCGTTAATATTCGGAATTGAAGACATTGTCATTGACAAAAAAAAATATTGCATATTTTCTTTAATTGCATTGTATACCAAAATATTTCACTTTCACATTCATTTTTATCTGATGGACATCTATGTCTTTAAATTCTATCTGACATCTATGACATTCACTTCTATCTGGCTGTCTTTAAATTCTATCTGACATCTATAACATTTACTTCTATCTGACTGACATCTATGTCTTTAGATTTTATTTGACATCTATGACATTCAATTCTATTTGACATCTATGACATTCAATTCTATCTGACTGACATCTATGTCTTTAAATTCTTTCTGACATCTTTGACATTCACTTCTATCTGGTTGTATTTAAATTCTATTTGACATCTTTGACATTCACTTCTATCTGACTGACGTCTATGTCTTTAAATTCTATCTGGCATCTTTGACATTTACTTCTAGCTGGCTGTCTTTAAATTCTATCTGACATCTATGACATTCACTTCTATCTGGTTGTATTTAAATTCTATTTCACATCTATGACATTCACTTTTATCTGACTGACATCTATGTCTTTAAATTCTATCTGACATCTATGACATTCAATTCTATCTGACTGACATTTATGTCTTTGAATTCATTCACTTCTATGTCATTGACATATATGACATTCACATCTATATCATTGACTTCTATGACATTCACTTCTATCTGACTGACTTCTGTGACATTTACTTCTATATCGGTGACATCTAAGTCGTGCTGTCAATTTAGTTGATTTAATTTGAAAAAAATAAAAACGTCAATAAATCCAGTGAGTAAAAGTACTCTGTTCTATAGATACATATGTTATGATTGTTATCAGAACCAAGTTAATCGTATGCACCATTGTTATCGGTACAAGTGTATTTCAAGGCACGGGTTTACTGATGTATCCAACTCACTGCACAACATGCCTGTGCCTGGTCAAGCTCCTAATCTTCATAAGTGCAGCGATAATGTCCCGATATTTCTAATATCTCCAGCCACGACGATCGTCTTTGCGATTTGTGAATTATGACTACAGTATTAAGTACATTTGCCTAGAGCATATAGCTATGATCATAGGAGTTATGTCATGTGAATAGTTTTCAATAGTCGTTGGTAGACGTCGATTATCATTTCTAGAAATCTATTAATATAATTAAAGTTTATGGGTTGCATTATCTTAGTCGACCTTATAGTGAAACAGACATTGAGCTATCTTTTGTCTGCCATAGCTATAGCAAAATTATTACTTTGCAGCTGGGTCTGCATAATTAGGTGAATTTATGCATTCCCTAATTTTTGAACTCAAATATTATCCGTTACTTTTTAGGCCTTATTATTACAAATCTTCAAATCGAAGATAAAACATTGAAATGTAAAATTATATAGGCTACACTTTCGCCCAATTTAACATATGAAGTAAATATAATCGGACAGAAGTGTTAGATTTAGACGAAAAGAACAGATTCAGTCGAAACTAAAACACGTTAGGCGCTAGCATTCTAGGTCTAAGTTCTGTTAATGAATGCAAAAATTACAGTTTAGGTCTAGTCTTTTTCTGCAAAGGTTTCTGTCAAACTTGTTTGACGCGGGTTTATTAAAAGCCCAATTGGAGCCACATAGAAATATGGACTTGGTTAAATCTACCTAAATCTAGGTTTTCAATCCCGAGAACAAATTCTAGTATATTCACTAGGGTATTAACCCAAAGGAAGGTATAGTGGCTGAGTGATAAAGCGCTTGGCTTCCGAACCTGGGTCGCGGGCTCGAATCCTAGTGAAGACTGTAATTTTTAATTCCGGGATCTTTGGGCTCCTCTGAGTTCACCCAGCTCTAATAGGTACATGACATTAGTTAGGGGAAAGTAAAGGAGGTTGGTCGTTGTGATTGCCACGTGACACACACGTTGACTATGGCCACAGAAACAGATGACCTTTACATCATCTGCCTTTACCTTTACATCATCTGCCCCATAGAACGCAAGTTCTGAAAGGGGAACTTTACTTTATTAGCCCAAAGCATTTCGAACAGCAACTGAACATTTCAAAGAGCTGAGTGACTTATTTATTTATTTAATTATCTGTTTATTTTGTTTTAATTATAGTGCATGCGTACACTTATAATGAACGCAAATGTTACTATTATAGACTAGTGACAATGTAGACACAATGGTACCAAGTTCAAATCTTTTTATACAAAGCCTATATCAACTTAGGAGGCACGGTGGCTGAGCGCTTGGCTTCCGAACCGGAGACCGGGGTTCGAATCCTGGTGAAGACTGGGAGTTTTAATTTCGGGATCTTCGGGCGCCTCTGAGTCCACCCAGCTCTAATGGGTACCTGACATTTGTTGGGGAAAAGTAAATCGTTGTTGGTCGTTGTGCTGGCCACATGACACCCTAGTCAACCGTAGGCCACTGAAACAGCTGATCTTTACATCATCAGCCCTATAGACCACAAGGTCTGAAAGGGGAAATTTTATATCAACTTACTTTGTCTGTCTGGTACAAATTTTAACACATTATTTCTGCACAATTATTCGTTAATGAAGACAATAAAAAAAAACGTAACCAATTAGTCAATTAATTACTTGCATTTAATTATTTTGTTTTTAGTCCCCTTAGATAATTTATAACTGTAGCCGTTATTTCTCCCACACCCATCTCTCTAATCAAGTTGAAACTTCAAACAATTATTTACTGTACTTAACAAAATATGAAACCATTAAAAAAGATACCAATCAGTCAATTAATTATCGGTAAATAATTATTTTGTTTGGTATTGGAATGGGGAAAATGACTTCTACATTATTTTTTGGAGTTCTTCCCATAGTTTTTTTTATTTTGTATTTTTTAATACATTATATGGACCAACCATATCGTCCGCAAGTGGTTGTAGCTATTAGATCTACGTATGCCAAATAATTGTCTTTCTCGAAGAAACATTGCCAACTGCTACATTTTCATTGCACGAATTGAACTTAAAACTCTTTGATAAGAAGCTCTTGTCTGGATATTACGATAAATGATAGTAAGTAAAATCTATTAAGCTCCTTGGTCTACTTAAACAAATAAAGATGTAATCAGTGCAATGATAAGCGTATCATTCCATTAAGCTTTCAAGCTACCTATGATGGCTACTTCATTAATGCACATGTATAATTGTACTAATAGTTAAACTATGCTTTGTCTGTGTCGGTTGTGGCAAAATTTGCGTGTCGAAACTTGGTAACGTGAACTTTTGTCCTGTAATCAATGCCTTTGAGGTTTAGAGGGTCACATGGTTGGATTTTGAATTTCGAGATTTTCAAGACACCCCTGAGTCCACCCAACTCTAATAGGTACCTGATATAGTTGGGGAAAGTAAAGGCGGTTGGTCGTTGTGTTGGCCACATGACGCCCTCGTTAACCATCGGCCATAGAATCAGATGACCTTTACATCATCTGCAATATAGATTGGAAGGTCTAGCTTATTTTTACTTTAAAAACATAACGTATCAATACTGCCTTTATTTCTGTACACCGGATACACCAAAAAGCTAGTTATTTTTATTTTTTACGCCATTGAAAATCCCTGGTAGCAGGATCGTTTTACATCTTTCGGATGTTCCTTCAAACTTGAAGATAATCTACTTACTAGTCCAAACCTCCCGCAGGACGACAGGGGATGGCATCTGGCAGAGTAAAAACCCAGGACCACCGAGAACTCCGAACGACAGTCCAGCTCGTACCGCAAGACCAGGCAACCTTCCGATTGTCTGCTTAGGTTTTTTAATGGCTGTTGGGACTTTAGGGATAATATACTACAGTTGTTTTTTTTTCTGTTAGCATGCCTAATGTTATAGAAACATAATTATTTTGTTTAATTATCATTATTTGGTCCTATACTAAATATCGACGTAAGCCTAATCACTCATGAATGACGACCTATTGAAAATCTATGGAAAAAGACTTGATCTGTTGGTCTTGTGTCAAATAGATCTGCTTGGTCGACTCGCCCTTGACCATTCAACTACGTACGTTTTGTGACGCACAAACTTTATTGTTCAAAATCTAGGAATCTAAAAAAAAACTTGAATGTCGAACAAACGTCTTAACGTACACACAAAAAAAACAAAAAAAAACAGGTCGATGCGATACTTGGCCTTTTTTTTCTGGAGGTGTGTCCAGGGGGTGTGTCTTTAAGAGAGAGAGAGAGAGAGAAAGTAGGTGAAATAATATACGTTTTCTGTATTCGAACGCAAGAGAGTAGTAGTTTACTAGAGTTAAACGAAGAAAAACGAAGTTCCAGGAATGAAATACCAGAAAATATATTTTAAATGTTTAACATGAAGACATTGTCTATAACAAAGAAGTAGACCTTATAATCTCAGGGTCGTGTTGTATTCGATCTGGACTATCTTGATGGTCCCGGGTTCGAGCCCTGCCCGCCCTCATCCCCCGAGGGAGGTTTGGGCAAGGGGGGGGGGGGATTAGGCATAATCTTCAATTCTGAAATAATAGCCGAAACGTGCAAGTAGAAGAACAAAATGTTCCATAGTAAGTCTCCATAAAGGAAGGCTGACTTGTTAGCCACTTAGCTATATAAGTGTATAAACATAGAAAATATATAGTGTAAAAAAAAATCTATAGTTTAATTTTTTTTTAACGAACAACCTTTTATATGATTATATTTTGTTACAAACGAAAGAACTTAGAACATCTGATTCCGCAGTGCTAAATAGTTCACACAAAACGATCTGATATATTTGAATATAAATAGCTCAACACTTTCTTTTGTACACCGGATACACCAGAAAGTTTTTCTATTTATAGTTTTTCCGCCATGAATGGAACTCTCCACTACATAGAGAATGAGATTGCGAAGGTGGAGATACATAGTAACAAATAGCCAAGCAATAAGATAACTAAAAAGTAAACAGACTTCTATAGTTATACCAGTATTTTGCTAGACTTTTTTTTTCATCATGAATCCTTCATACTAAAAGTTTTTGTCTTAAACATATATTGACCTTATTGCGCAGTGGTGTGTATCGTCATATCACACCTACGACGACAGTCAATGTTCTCATAAGCTAGAACGGGAGGGGTATTTTCCTATATTTTACTTACATTCTTTAAAGTATGTATATCCTCCCTCTATACCATAAAGTATAAAGCTTTACTAAACCGAGATTAAACCACTAAAATTCTGAATAACCTTTTATATATACTTAAAGTACTATTATATCGCTTGTATCAATGCAATATCTAACAAATGTCCAAAATACTAAAATACATCATAGACCCAAAGTGTGGGCATCAATACAATAGCTAAAAATTACTATACTATAGCATTGAGTATTGACCCAAAGTGTGGGTATCAATGCATTATCTAATAAATATTTAAAATACTATACTACATAATAGACCAAAAGTGTGGGTATCAATGTAATAGCCAACAAAGGTCCAAAATACTAAAATACATCATAAACCCAAAGTGTGTGTATCGATGCAATATCTAACAAAGGTTCAAAATACTAAAATACATCATAAGCCCAAAGTGTGGGTATCGATGCAAAATCTAGAAAAAAGTCCAAAATACTAAAATATATCATAAACCCGAAGTGTAGGTTCCAATGTCTAACAATGAGAGCCACTTCAGTCTGCCTTCATTCTGAGCCACCTCAGTAACCTCCCGGTATCCTCTGTCTTATCGCTGCCTCATTTCATGCTTCAGTGATTGGAGCCGCAGTAACTTGACCTTAAACAGAAAGGAGTTTGTCCTTGTTCAAAGTCTTATATAACAACTTCATATCTCGAACTACCAATGAGATAGTCGATTGCACATCGCTGAGAGATATCTTTCAACAGAGCCACTTCCCGCGATGTCAAAGTCATCGATGACCTTTCTAGTTCGCAATACAGTGATACATACACGAGTCTAGGAGTCAGTGCTCAGAAGTAATCCAGTTCAAAGCCTAATTCAACTTGGGAAGTATTTAACAGTGCATTCGAATATAAACGGATTATCAATTGTATTTTTTTCAATTTGTTGCTTTGTCCTCAAGGAAAAGTAGATATTCAAATTGCATGTACTTCATTGCAGAGTGTGAATCTTAAATTTAAAATTTCGTTTTTAAGGTAGAGAGCTTGTTTTTTTTTTTTTTTAAATACATTTTTTTTTCATTGCAAAGGCAGATAACTTCTTAGTTTTCACCATAGACATAAATAGATATAGACTTTTATGAAACGAAAATTTGTGACTTGCAATTTTGTGTACTTTATTATACAGCAGTGTAGTTTTGTTTAATCTCTAAGACTGAAGATCATGCAACTTTTCAGAATTCAGAAATCAGACAACAATAGATTTACATGTTTTCAAGTTACATGAAGTTATTTCCTTTTTCCAGTCTATATTTATATATGTTTATGGTTTTCACATTTTTTTATTAGGATAGATAACATGCAAGTATCCTGTTCAAAAGTAGTTGACGTCTTTATTGATGCAAACGTGGCATGTTTATAATCAGGGTTCTATGGTAATTTAAATTGTAAGCAATCAAAAAGGAACCAAGGTGGGTAAAAATAGTAAAAAGTACAATCTTCCCTTTCAGACCTTGCGATCTATATGGCAATTAAAGGATGTAAAGGTCATCTGTTTCTGTGGCCCGCGATAAACGAGGATGTCATGTGGTCAGTAAAACGACCAACCGCCTTTACTTTTCCCCAATTAATGACAGGTACCCATTAGACTCAGAAGCGCCCAAGATCCCGAAATTAAAAATCCCTGTCTTTTCCAGGATTCGAATCCGGGACCCTTGGTTAGGTAGCGAAGCACTTAACTACTCAGCCACCGCGTCTCCGGGTAAAAATGGAGCATCTTATATTAGATCAGTGCCGTACTCTAGTAAGGTATTTTTGTGCAAATCTCAACCCTCATCAAGCATTAATAGAAATAATTAATAATGTGTAAAAGCATGTCATATTTGTGAAGAATAAATTAGAATACTTTTAATAATAATCTCATCTACCTTATTTTCGTGTACTTAGGCTAAATATGCATATTTTGTTCAAATATTATACTGTATTTTAAAATGTAGAGGCCTCATTTAAGGGTGATGCGCTTGGCAGCCGCACAGCCTTGCGCAGTCGTAAATCCGGCCTTGTATTAGATTCATTAGAATTAGATACATGACTAATGCATTGTCTCCGAGTAGAAAATTACGGAAGAGTGCACTATTTTACATATCTACGCAGTTCCAACTAATACCTTCAGTATTTGTCAAAACGCTGACAAAGTGAGAACATTAATTCTTTCCATTAAAACTCAAAACTTGTGTTACTGAAGTGTTTTGGCCTAGTCTACTAAATATGTCAATGGTACACCTTCTAAGCATTGTCTTCACAGGGTGAAATTTAAAATTATCGGAGATTAGAATGGTCAAACTAGCTCCAATTTTTCTTTGCATTTTTTCCTTCTGTGTGTGGAGCTAACTGATGTGGTGGACAATTTTAGGGTATGTGACGTTTTTTTTCCCGCCTCGCCGTTATTAAATGAATAAAGAGGATACGACTTCCTCAGTACAGGGTACACTGTACCTTGTTTGTGAAGATCAACCATGCCGTTTCTCATTAGGGCAAGGATTTGCATTTCAGACAAGGGCATTGGTAAAAATTGACCCCTCATCCCTAGTTTATATGTCACGGAGATACCTTTATTAATTATATATATAGTGCTCATCTATGTATTAGTAGAGTTTGGGTAAGCCTATATAATAAAAAAAACTGGGAATAACCGCAGGCAAGTTCAGCAATTTTATATGCAATTACTACTCCTCTAAATCTAGCATCCAAATATGGAACACAAAGACAATAGTTTTTTCCCCCAAAGTACTGTAGCGAGAATAGAAATAGAGCAATCCCTAAAAAGAAAAAAAAAATATATATATATAAAAAATTGGAGGCCCCAAATCAAGTAGAAAATAAAAGTAAACGGTGAAAAAAACACACAACAAAATTACGTATTTTATTAAAAACAGTGTACTAGTGTACTTTAACAATATATTTATGGCTCCTTATGTCTCAAAAGGCAATGGGTGCGCCCAAATGAGTCACTGGTTTTGGCTTAATCTTGAGACGGTGCAGAATCTGGTGTGGCTAATCAAGCCAATTCTAGAACGGCTGACCTTGCCACAATTCATACATGTGTATGCCTCTGATTCAGGGCTAGCGGACAGGGCAGCTTTCTTTTTTTTCCTTCTTGATTAAGGCCGCTTCATTTTTTTTGTTCTCAGCAAGGGTTGTCGCAGCACGCACAGTCTGTCTCCATGCACTCCGGTCTTTGGCTATGTTTTCCCACATACTTTCGCTGATGCCTGTGGCTCTCATGTCTCGCTTGCAGACATCTCTATATGTTAGTCTTGGGCGGCCCTTGGGTCTGACTCCTTCCACAAGCTCAGCATATAAGATATCTTTCGGGATTCTACCATCTAGCATGCGGGTGACATGTCCGAGCCAGCGTAATCTTCTTTGTGTCAGGAGAGCATACTTGCTGTTCATATTGGCCAATCTCAAAACTTCCTGATTGGAGACATGGTCCCTCCAAGAGATGCCCATTATGAGTCTCAGGCAGCGCAAGTGGAAACTATTCAATCTGTGCTCTTGGTACATGTATGTTGACCAGCTTTCACTGCCATAAAGGAGAGTGGTCACAACACAGGAGTTGTAGACTAGGATTTTGGTCGCTGTGGCTTTAACAATAATATTGAGGACAAGTTTAGCTATTTTTTCTCTAAAATATTGTTTAGAGTCTTGTGCGAAGTCCCACCTATTGGAGGTCCTAGGCGGCCGCCTAGTTTGCCTATGGCACAACGATAATACGATAATAATTGTTCAGCAAAGTAGTCGGATTTAACTCTAATAATCTTCTGTGAGGCTCCTTCATACGAATGATAAGTCATCTCAGCTGATTTTTATGTTTTGTCGAGTTTTAAATAATGTCCCTTTTCAGAGGCGTTACCTGCTACGCAGTCACGGTGTCACCCTGTGGTGAGCTCATGGTTATGCTCATGGTTTCACCCCATTGGTATATCCACCGTCTCAACTGCTTGAACAGTGGGCATTTATTTTGCAGGTCGATATCAATTTAACAGATAAGCACAAAGTTAAATTAAGCTAATTTTAATCCATTGAAGCTTAACTCGCGTAATTACACCTCGTGTGTCAGATGTGTACAAGGAAAAAATATACATGAATGTAACAATATAGGCCTACAGAAGTCTTGTTCATGTGGCAAACTAGCGAGATAATGACATCAGTATGATAAATTGTGTAGTTTCATAGCTTAATTATCTAATCGTAACAAGTCAGAGAGCTTTTAAAGAAGCCTAATTTTTTAATGCGAAGGCCAGAAATTTTGGTTATAGGCCTAAGCATCGTATGAATGGGACTTAACAGAGAGGCCAAATGCTACAACTAATGATAGAGTATGCTTATAAGATTATATTTAGATCTATTAGAGGCTCGTGTGAATACCATATAATAATTCGCAGAGTTTCGGTAGTCTATATAGATTCTAGATCTAGTTTTTAATTAGAAAATTGTTCTATTTGTTTGTTTTTCCCCAGATATTACTCCTGGTATGATAGCCAACATTTTGAGCAATGTAAGAAATAAAATGTATTAAAGTCTAGATCTTATTGTCGACACAGAAGTCATTTGGAGACTATTTTTCATTACAAAAAAAAAATTAAAATGGCCAAAAAGAAAGAAAAAGCAGCTGATAAAGTCAAATTTCGAAAACCGGATTCGAAAAATGATTTGAAAAATAATGACAAAAATGCGAATGCTATTGATAAGAGCGATGATGAAGAGTCTATCTTACAGTCTCAAATAAAGAAAACCATATCACAGACTTTTCATGTTCCAGATGGCGGGTAAGTAGATCTAGGCTTAAATTACTTTAAAAAAAAAAAAAAAAGCAGTGCAGTGTGACGTAGATCTATTTACATATATACTTTACAAAGGTCTAGTTCCATCATCAATGACGTCAATGTACTTAAACTTGAACTATTGAATTTTAATGCGGAACTTCAAATTACCAATATTTATATTCATTGCCTTTTTATTTATAGACCTAGATCTATTATTATATTACTAGACATATGTTACCCGCGACCCGCGGGTCTTTATTTGCGCATTATTGTCGATATAGTCACTGAGAGTGTTTTGTAAACAATTAAACGAAATAATAATGTAATAAGTAAAGCGAATGTGTCAATGTAAAAATAGTGTGAATGAAGCTATCAAATCAGAATAGCTAATAGGCTTAAATCCATTTTTTCAAATTAAAACATTTGCTTGTAGGCCTACATATATTTGAATAAAATTTGAGATGAATAGACTTAATTTTGTATGTTCATGTGTTAAAGTATAAAGTAGATCTTGAGGTAAACATAGATCTAAATCTACACTAATCTAGAGTTAAAAATTGGCTTTTATAGAGTTCATTCTGTGTTGCGCATGCGTGACCTTTTTTCATAAATGAATATAGGCCTATCTCAACACGGCTACGCAGCTTTATTTAGCGAATTGCGAACGAATGTATTAAAAATGCTTTAGAAAAACAAATTTGAATGTTAATTTGATTAAAATATGAAATGAATGGACAATAATTAGTATGTTTATGTGTTAAAGCATAAAACTATCTTTGCGAAAAGAAGTTTTATCATCTTAGAGTTCAATAAGAGTTTTAGGCCTAGGCCTAGGAATAGACTCAATGGTTAATGAAAGGATGTTCGCCAGACATTACCCGCGGCCTGCGGGTCTAAGTTTGTGTTTACTAATCTACTGGATTGGATTTAGATGTATGTTTAACTTAACTAATGATCCTTTCAAGTTTTTTCTCGTTCGCTACGAAAATAAAATTAGGTTTGCGAAAATGGGATTACCCGAAGACGATACATTCATATCTATTAAAAACGAAAAGAGCAATAGCTTTGTTAAATGAAAGGGATTATAAAGTGAACAATTAAACGAAATAATTTTTAGTACGCGATTCATGAATGAATATAGATCTAGGCCTATCTCAACTCGGCTTCGCAGCTTTCGTAAACGAATGTAGCTTTCGAAAACCAAATTTGAATGTTTCTTTGATCAAAATATGAAATGAATGGACTTGAATTAATATGTTTATGTGTTAAAGTATAAAACTATCTGTGCGAAGAGAAGTTCTATCATCTTAGAGTTGAATTAGAGTTTTAGATCTAGGGATGGGATTATAAGTAAACAATTAAACGAATTAATTTTTAGTACGCGATTCATTACGGTATTGTCTAATGAAAGAATGTTCGTCAGGAAATCTGTAGTCACAGATATAAGGAACTAATTTATGTAAAAAATGCTTTTGAAACGCAAAATTGAATGTTTAATTTATTATATAATGAAATCAATGGACCTTCTTTTGTATTTTCGTGTGTCAAAGTAAAAAACTATCTGCGCAAAGTGTATTTCTTAAAAATTAGATCTAGGTCTAAATCCTTTCGATCTTTTCTCATGTTAACATTGTTAACCATGGCCTATATCCATAAAATACCATAGCTGTAATAGAGTCGGACAACTTTATTTTTTTTTAGGGTCTTAAGTTTGTTTTAGGGCTACAATACATACACTACGGTCTAAGTTAGTACCAAAGGAACATTCCTGCCTAGTTTTTTCAAGATTGGTCAAGCGGTTTTGATGTCTATAAGTAACATACATACACCTCACAATCTACTTTATAATATAGGTAGAGTAGAAACACATTTGAGACGAAAAGAAAATCCGCTGCCGAGGGCAGACGTAGATGGCGAAAAAAAAATCGAAAACAAACTCCGGTGGACAATGGCCTGCGATAAATGTGGCAAAATATGTAGGTCACAGCTGGGGCTGCAAAGTAGTATAGCCACGGGAAATACTGCATTCCTCATTAATTTTCCAACTCGAAGAATAGCCTTGTTATTATTATTTTAGCTACAGTGTCCACATATAGATCTAGATGTACATAAATCAGAGCATTTTTAAGTCTAAATAAATACAATTTTTTCTACTTAAGATCAGCATTCATTTGTAACCTTCAGTTTGAAAGGAATTTTGTTTGTACGGAAAAAAATAATAATTGGATTATAGAAAAAGGGAAAGAGTTTTGCTATTAACTTTTAATGAGAATATTACTGAATAATTTGATTATTTACATATGAAAACTGACCTTGACATTCTCATATTTCAGTTATGGTTGGGTGATAGTACTGAGTGGACTTATCATAAGTTTTATTGTTGATGGAGTCACTTATACATTTGGTGTCTTTCTGGGCAAGTTTGAGGAGGCCTTTCAGCAGCCTAAAAGTGTGATAGCATTAGCAAGCTCATTACAAGTTGGAGTATATCTTATGGTTGGTAAGTTATGATTTAAGATGTAAATGTTAACAAATCTTAACTTTCATATGTAGGGTAGAGTATCTTTTATAACACAAGTGAAGTCAAATATACTAATATAGCAATTAACATGAATATCAAGTAATAACTATGGATCCACAAGAGTAGCATTAGAAAACAACTTTTTTTTTGTCCCAGCATTATAATATAGAAAGTAGAATCAACAATTTTTAGTTA
Source organism: Biomphalaria pfeifferi (assembly GCA_030265305.1). Classification (NCBI taxonomy): domain Eukaryota; kingdom Metazoa; phylum Mollusca; class Gastropoda; family Planorbidae; genus Biomphalaria; species Biomphalaria pfeifferi. Next base: position 4,002,279 of record JASAOG010000009.1, on the reverse strand, counting down.
GAAAGACTATAAAGAGTACTAATTTTGGTATTGGGCTATGAGTGTTGGAGTTAATGCTTTTGAAACAAAGAAAATAAACTACCTTTTACAAATAATTATTTGCAGTTGTATGTGAAGCTAGCTTTATGTCATGAATTTGTAAATTTTGAAGTTTTATTTTAAAGAATTGTGATATGAACAGAACTATAGGCCAGATATAGATCAGTTATTTTTTTAATTTTTTTTTTACATTTATCATTTTAATCACACAATTTTTGAATACTTACTTTCTATAATATTTAGTTAGTTTCATGGATGTTGTCAATTTGGGCATCCTGCTATCTTGCCAGTTAACACCAAGTGTTAACAAATCTTTCTTCTTCATGGCCCTCCAGTTGATTATTAATTGTCATTTTGCCTTTTTTTTTTGCCATTGGCTATAGATCACGTATGTTAGAGTCTATAAGACTTAAAATTTTTCTCAGACACTTTTAATGAAGCAGTTATTTCATTGATATACATATTTTTGCTTTCCTACATGTTTCACCAACTGGGCAGTCAGAGTATAAGGTCCAGTTTGTTTTTTTTTGTAGCAAGATCTATTGTTTTCATGGACCAAATGATATGTCCCCATACAGACCTTGCACTTTCTGGTCTTATGTTGTAAAGTTCATCTGAAATTTAACAAAGGCTGTCATGATGGCAACATATTTACCAACTACCTTTATTTTTCCCATATAATTAGAATTGCGTGAATTCAGGGACATTCAAAATAATTAATGGGATTCAAACTTGTAATGCCTTAGTCAAGAAGCCAAGTACCTTACTTGGCTACCATGCGGCCAATGATGTTTAGACTGTCAAAAAAACTTTTACGTAGGATGAAAATCATAAGAACCTTATATAACAGATGTGTGTGTTAAATAATGTGGAACAATATTTCTGATTACTACATTGACAGGTCCCATAGTGAGTGTGTTAACAAATAGGTTTGGCTGTCGTCCAGTCATCATTGTCGGGTCACTGATAGCTAGTGCTGCATTCATTGGTAGTGCCTTCAGTAACAATGTCACCACACTTATAGTTGTATATGGTTTTATTGGTGGTAAGTTCAACTTTATGCATGTTTTTACTTGTATACCTCACTATATATCAGCTTTGAAGGAATGTAAATGTTACATTGAAGCTCAAGCTATTCATTTTTATCAGTACATTTATCATTATATATATTTTTTGCACAGACTACACTGAGATACTCAGTTAAGATTTTTTATAACATGCTTCGAATTATTTAAAAAATGTAACAGTTATATTTAACAATAAATATATTTTATATCAGCAAGCTATCAAAGTCTGAGACTCAGTTAAGAACTTTATAGTTATGTCACTGAAAAAAATATGAGTTTATTGGCATTATACATAGTTTAGCCAACAGCTTTTAGATTGATCATTGCCACAAACCACCTCTATATAGGTGTTGCCTTTGATGGTGTGAAGGCTCATTGTCTAGAGGTTGGACCAGAGTGCACTGATCAAGTCATTGCATGAAAAATGTAGTTTTATTTAATTATTTTTTTACCTGTCTCCAATAATAAGATTATTTCACTTTATTAGCTAATCTCTTTCTCTGTATATAATCATGATTATGTCTGTTGTTAATAAAATGATATTCTCATATTTCAGGTTTTGGTTTTGGTATGATGTACCTTCCATCTGTTGTGGCAGTCAGTATTTATTTTGAAAGTAAAAGAGCACTGGCTACTGGAATCTGTGTGTGTGGCTCTGGAATAGGCACATTTGTTTTGGCCCCTGTCTCTGAGCTTCTCTTGAATGAATACAACTGGAGCTGGGCGCTGCTCATTCTCGGAGCCATCATCCTAAATGGTGTTGTGTTTGGAGGGTTAGTGCGCCCCCTGGAACTTATCCCCAGCACTAAAATAATAACTCAAGACAATGGAGATGCCTCTAAAGGAAAGAAGAAGAAATCTGTGGAGGACTCTAAAGAACTTGTGCCCTTGATCACTGTGACAGATGACAAAGAGGAGACCACTGTCATGTTCAAAAATGCTACAAAGGACACTTGTAAAATCAATCCAGCAGAACCTGTGGATACTGAAACACCACTGAATGTAAAGGTAATAATTTTTTATTTTACCTGTTACCTTTCTTTTTTTGGATACTGATCTCCTCCAGGTTTGCTCTGGTCTCCCTGCCTTTCTCCTCCCCTGTTGGTTCCAGTCTAGAACCTGTTTTTGGCAATGTTTTTCTGCTGCTCACCTCTTGATACACTCTTTGAGTTGTTGTTTTTTTAACTCTAGAATTGTTGAAAATTATTTTCTCCTTTTACTTTTATAAAAGCTTATATATTTTATTTATATATTATTATGAAATGTGTAACAAGAAATATTCTGTTTGTTATATGCTGGAAAGGGCACTTATAAAATATGAGAATTATGTTTCACCCTTACTTTCTTAGGAGGCAGAATTGATCTATCTTACGTGTGCCCAAAAAACTTTGTAATAATAATAATCTTTATTATCAATATGGAAATTTATCTTACAATTTGTGCATTACACAAAAAGTTAATTTTGTTGTAAGTTAATTATGTATGTAAACAAAATAATATTTATGTTTTAAAAATGTGTTTTTACATATTCATACCAAAGCAAATTTTAACATTAGAGCTTTGAAATGTTCACACTTGGTGTCTGACATACAAAACAACAATAATTAAAAAATGTGAAGCCTAGTGCTGAAACAATGAATGATATGTGATATGTATATAGACATCATTTGTTTAATATCTAGTAGCGATTAAGGTGCATTGGTTTAAAATTATCTGCTAACTATTAATTTGTTACATGGTGTTATGGTTACTGACAGTTAGGCGATGGTCATTTTTGATGCTAGGAATGCTGCCAGTGTTTTAACTTTGAGAAAACATAAAACTTTTGTAATTAACATCTTTTTTTTTTTTATATCATAGAAAACTACCTGAACATTTAAAAGAAAGAGGAAAAAAAATTCCTTTTTTAAAAATATAAGACAAAGTTTAAATGTTTATCAAATAAATAGAGCCATGTTAGCTTCATACCCAAGAATACAATGAATGGACAATGTATGTAAACAATTGACATGAAGTAATGATATAATGTTACAACAAACTATAATTCTAAATCTTATGGAAAAAAGTTTACACAAAAATATACATAATTTGAACAGAAACATACTTACAAAACAAAAACATGTAGGCCTATTAATCTTTTGCAAGACATATTTAAATTAATTATAAGATATGTCTACAATATTTAAGGCAAAAACTTTGCAAGACATATTTAAATTACATATACAATATTTTCTACAATATTTAGTGCTTCACTTATAATTGTGGAGGTAAAATGTAATCTAGTTGCTGCTATGTCTAGACATTTCTTATACATTAAATCAGTTTATTTTTTATTTTTACTCGACTTGAGAAATAAACAAATTGAGTTGTTTGATTCAATTGACTGTTACTTTTTATTCTAGAATGATGATGGCAAAAACAATCGAAAAAACTCAGCACCTAGTGTTACTATAGAGATGGATGAAATCATGCCCAGAATGAGATCCAATACATTTGACGTCTCCCAGCCACAGCAGTCATCGGATTCTGCTGAGCCAATTAGCAAGTCTCAAACTGGCCTGAACAAATCTCTCACATCTGGGCTGAATAAGTCGCACAACTCTGGCATTAACAAATCTCACATGAGCATTCATTCCAACAAGAGCCAGTCTCATGCTCCCTTAGGTATGCATAGCAGATGTTTTGTACTTTTCTAATTATCTCACTGGTTCTCAAACTTTATTTGAATTACTGCCTTCATTTGTAGTGACCAATGACATTATAAAATAGAAGCATTTAAACTGTGTCACAGATGTCTTGGATGACACAATGACCAATTTTGTCAGAAAACACATGTATGTTTTATGATATAAAACAAAAGTGGCTCAGTCTTTGATGAAACAATGACCGTTTTTGTCAGAAAACACTTATTTTCATATTCTACTCATATTCTACCAATATTGAGGGCATGGTGACTTGAGTGATAAAGTGCTTGGCTTCCAATCAAGGGCACCTGGGTTTGAATCCATGTGAGTTTTTTAATTAGATTTTCAGGGAGATCCTGAGCTACCCAACTTTAATGGGTACCTTACACTAGTTGGGAAAAGTAAAGGCAGTGGGTCATTGACAACCTTCATTTATCATTGAACATAGAAACAGATGAATTTTATATCATCTGCCCTATAGATTGCAAGGTTTGAAAACGGTACCTTACTTAACTACCAATTTTGTAGAGTTTTGTCACATATGCATTGATTTCATATGATCACTGTTCCATAGGTTTGGCTTTTGTGAGTATGTCTGATGTTCAGTTAAACAAAATCCGTGATGAAGTTCATATACCAATAGCTAGAAAGGACATTCACCTGGCTGGTTCACTAGCAGAACCTGAATGGGATTACTCCAAATCACCAGAAGGACAACAGCCACTGGATCTTGTTGTACAGAGTATTGAGTAAGTGTAGACATAAGTAAAGGGGTCACACCATTACTAAGTTTAGACATCAATAGATGAGTCACATCATTAGTAAGCTTAGACACCAATAGATAAGTCACATCATTAGTAAGTTTAGACATTGCTGGATGATTGACCTCATCAGTAAGCTAAGTCATCATTAAATGAGTTACTTCATTCGAAAACACATTGCAGACTTAAACTAAATTGAAAATGGAAAAGTTCTCTTCCAAGCCTATTATTGGACAGAAAAGTTTTAGCAAAGGCAAAGTTACTATTACTTTTGTTTGAAGTTAATAGGTCAGAGATCTGAAATACAGTTTTATAACAAGATTCCTTATGAAAAAAAGTTTTGTTTTTCTAAAATTCATATGATTTAAATATAATGGCAAATTTTAAAGTTCTCCCTTTCACTGCATGTCATCTTCATCCTTATCCATCTGAACCTTTGGGGCATTACACATGATAAGTTGACCATCTTTACTCTTCTTTGCTTCGACTAGATTCTTTTTCTGGTGCTTGCCCATCCATTCTTTGATGTTGTCTTCCCATTGCTTTTTCTGTCTGCCTCAACTTTTTCCTGGAATTATTCTCTGCAGGAAGGTCTTTGCAAGCCCTTTGAACATCATGATATGGCCATGCAGTTTACGTTAGCACTTTTTTACAGTGGTCCTGTTTCAAATTTTCTCATTTGTTATGTGGTCTTTGTAGATGATACGTAGGATCTTTCTGGAGCATCTTGATTCTATGGCTAGGATCCTCCTCTCTGATTCTGCAGTTAGCATCCAAGATTCAGAAGCATGCAAATAATGTTGCCATGACTAAGAAGTACATCAGTCTGACTTTCTAGATTGTCTTGAGCTTTGCTGACATGGACTGTGCAATTCTAGCCAGTAGTTCAGGTTTGATTTCTAGGTTTGAAACAATAGTCCCAAGATATTTAAAACTTCCTACTCTTGACAGTTTTTTGCCTCCCAATTTACAAACTTTAAATCCATGTTTGATATTGGTTATAATGTGTGTTTTTCAACATTGATTTGCATACCAAATGTTGCGAAAGTCTTGCCTATGCACATCACCTAGTCAGTCAGTTCTTCCTCTGTTCCTGCCTCACCATATATGTCATCTGCAAGCACTCGTTTACTTTTCTTAAAACTTAAATTTAAGACTTTTTTTTTTTATTTTTTAAAAAGCATTTCCATTTCTAGTAGTTCTGCTTTTTTACATTATGTGTAATGTCTATTCTGTTCTGATTTTATTTCTTTAGGTCTTTGTCCAGTGTAGGTTCAAGAAAAGGTATATGGGCCTGTTTGCCAGACTCTGCAAGGGAGACAATTGAAGAAATGCTTAGTCTCAGTATTCTAAAGGTTTGGATTTGTTGTAATTTGTTTAGTACTGGTATATATTGTTTTCATTACTTATAGCAGAAATAAAGGAAATTTCTTTTTAGAACATATAAATTATTTTTAGCCTATTCTAGCATGTTTTCTTGAGTGTTCATTCTATACTCTTATTTATTAAAGAACGATATAGAGATTAAATTTAGGAATAATCCAGTAGTATCATAATTATTACTAATCATATATAGTAACATCAACAATTGTTATGTTTAGGCAAACCATAATTAAAAAACCTGAACCAATTATTTGATCTGTATATTTGAAAATGTAGCATGAATGACCTGATTCTTTATATATGAAGATCTTGTTAATAACTGTTCAGTATAAATAATACAGGGTCGTAGTGGCTGAATGGTTAAGCGCTTGGCTTCTGAACCTGAGATCCTGGGTTGGTTCGAATCTCGGTGAGGACTGGGATTTTAAATTTCGGGATTTTTAGGGAGCCACTGTGTCCATTCAACTCCAATGGGTACCTGACTTTAGTTAGGGAAAGTAAGGTGGTTTGGTAGTTGTGCTGGCCACAACACCCTGCGTGTTAACGGTTGGCCAAAGAAACAGATGAACTTAGCATCATCTCCCCTATAGACTGAATGGTCTGAAAGGGGAACTCTTTTACTTTATAAATAATCAAGTTTAATGGAAGGCAGTTTGTCTTTATAAAAAGTTAAAAATGTTTTCCTTGTTAGTACTAAATTAATTAAGCATTAAATCTGTTCCTCTATTCCAGGGGTTCTCAACCTGTGGGTCGCGACCCCCTTGGGGGTTGATTGACCATTTGCCAGGGGTCGCCTAAGACCATCGAAAATATGGATTGGTATTGTCTGCTCTTCTATTGCTGTATGTGTGTTTGGGGGGGGGGGGGTTGCAGCAGAGTTGGGGGGATTGTAAAAGGGGTCACCGGGCTTAAAGGTTGAGAACCGCTGCTCTATTCCATATATGTAATATATTCCAAGTAGTAATAAAGCTGCTTCATAATATAGTAGGCAATCTTTTCCGTTGTGTTGGTGGACTGGAAGCTCAATACATTGTGACAGGCAGATGTACTAGCAGTTTTATCTTACGTAAATTCTACTACAATTAATAAGTTATTTTATTTTCAATGCAGTAAGTTACATTGTTTAGAACTCTTAACAGGACAAGCGCTACTGGTTTGTACTGGCTGGCAATTTTAGTTGCATGATTGGATTCTATGTGCCTTTTGTGTATGTCCCAGAGAGAGCTACTTTACTAGGGATTGAGAAGGAACAGGCAGCATTTCTTTTATCAATCATTGGTTAGTAAAAATACATTGTGATATCAATAATTGGTTAATAAAATACATTGTGACTTTACAATTAAACAATTTTTTTTTCACATTGAGTGAGAACTACTAAGTCAAACATTTGTGTTAGTTCACTAATGGATACTGAAGTAAAGCAAAATATGATATGAAGTTTCATTTGCATTTCTTATAAATCTGACTACATTCACAATTTCATATAAATCACTGCTTTTATTTTCTGCAGTAACATTACCTATTATTTTTAGATAAAAATCTCCTTTGGTTCAATCTAGTCCTTGAATAATTTTTAGCTACATCTAAACATGATGACCCAGTGCCGCAATGGGATTGAACGGGTTAATATTTAAATATTACATTATATGTTGTTTTTATAAAGGCATGTGTTCATTATGGTTTCATGTTTACGAGCCCTTCATTCTATTTATTTTCAGGTATAACCAATCTAGTTGGTCGAGTACTTACCGGGATAGTCATAACCTTCTCAAGGATAGATCCCATCTTGGTGACCATTGTGGCTTTAATAATCTGTGGTATTATGACCATTGTGTGCCCATTCTGTTACAGCTTTGGAGCTTTGGCTGCAGTCTCTGCCATATTTGGCCTTGGAGTTGGTAAGAAATTCATAATGGAGAGTTCTTAATTGTTTAGTTTTTTCTTTACATCTCTTAACCCCTTAAAAGTGATTTAGAGGCATTTGATTTGTGGGTTTGAAACTTTTGTTTAATTTAAATAAGACACCTTGTAAGAGTTGATTATATAAAATGTACTTTTTGTTAGGGCTGACCCTGTTGATCTTATAAGTTGTAGCTTTGCAAATGGACTAAACAGGATTTTTTTAAAGCATTTTTGTAACAAAGTAAAATACACCTGAATAATGTAATTATATACAAGTATGATTTATTTTATTGAGCAATTATGGTGTTAAAAAATTAGTAATGAATCAATCATGTGCTATAAAAAAAAAGATGTCACATTTCTGAAAAATAAGAGCTGTCTGAATAAACAGGAAAACTATGAAATAAAAAAAAAATTTGAATATTTATCTTCATTTATTGTACTGATATGCCAGAAAGAGAAATCTTTTCTGAATTTAGACAATATAGCTTTATTTAAATATGTCTTAAATCAAATGTAAAATAAAATTAAAGGCTACTGTCAAAATGTTTGATTACAATGCTTTAACATCAGATCCTCAGAAAATATTGTTATTTTATTTCTACAGCTGCCTACATCTCAATGTGTTCTATTCTTTTGTGTGAATTGCTGGGAGTCAACAAACTGACTAATGCCTTTGGTTTTGTCATCCTCTTTAGAGGTATCGCCTGTATCATTGGTCCACCTATGGCAGGTGTGTATAACCTTTACAAAAAATATGGTTTCCATCAGTATCAGATTATAAAAGTTTGTGGAATAAAATTGCTTTTGTAATGTGCATCTTTCATGCTATAGTGCTCAGTGTAGCCTACTATGTATCAACTACTTCTGGGGGAAAGGGGGTATATGGGAGAATGTCTGTGTGCTCCCTTTAGATTCTCAGCTAGAGTTCAGGATTCAAACTCATGCCCCCTGTATATGTAGCCTAGTGGGTTTTACCACTCAACTTTTTTTTTATTAATTGCTTTTGTATAGTGCATCTTTCATCTATCCCATGCTCAGTGGGATATGGTCCAAACACTTTTCTTAACATATGGTGCAGGTGGTATTTGGCATAAGTGATCCATGCTATTCATATCCCATATTTAAAAATGCTTATAAAATTTAATTCCCTATTGCAAAGTAGTAAAATTAGAAAATATTTTACTGAGTCAGTCCTAACTGAAACTATCATAGGTTGAGTATATAATAATTTGTTTCCAATTAATTTTTTTAAGGTGCTATCATTGACAGTACAGGAGTGTTTGATGAGGCTTTCTTTGTGGGCGGTGCCTTCATAGTATTAGGAGGTCTGTGGCACCTAATGCTGTATGCCCCCTGTTACAGAAAGAAATCTGAAGATTAATAGTGACATTTTTAGTCAATTGTGATTCAGTTCATCTGTGATGCAAGAAATAACAGATACACATAGATAAACATTTTAATGACATTGGAGTTGATAGAAATATAATCAACATAAATCTATGTTTGACTTGGAACTACAAAGGATCCTGATTTGTTTTAGTTCATTGGCATTGCTTACTTGGGTTTATAGGGGTATTAGATATCAGTGCCAGCCAGCAATGTGATTCGGAAGGGCCTGAGAACCATTGAGTGATTCAATAGAAAACTGCAGGTTAATTTTGATGAGTGATTCAAATTCAATAAGAAATAGTCTAATATAGTTAAAGTGTGATGAGTGATTCAATAAGCAATACAGTTAAAATGGGATAAGTGATTCAATAAAAAAAATACTCTTTAAGTTACAGTTTTAATTGACTTATGTATTAGTTCTGAAAAATCTGGTGTGTGCTAACACATGGGGGATGGGAATGTGGGAGTTAAAAAAAAACTACTGCCAGAAAGAAAATTATAGATTCTATGCCGAAAAAAAAGTGCTAAATTCTACTGCCAGAAATAAAGTGCTAAATTCTACTGCCATGGAATTGAATCATCAGACTTCATGTTTGCTTTTGACTACATTCTTGGGTATTCTTTGCTTAAAAAAAGACTTTTTGAACTCATTCTTAGTGTACTTGAAGTGTTGATTTAATCTGAAATGATCTGTCACTACTAGAAATATCCTTTAAAAAATGTGTAATTTGTTTTCTTTCTTCATCAGCTCTTTTTTTTTTTGTTGTTGTTGTTAGAAGTAAAGCTATTTCTATATCAGCTGTGTATGAAATGTTGGCTAAAATGTGAAATCATGACTTTTGAATGATGCACAGTATAAGCAAATTTTCTAGTAAACAATTTATTTTGACTTGTGTAAAATATGTTAACATTTCTAGACGCTTAAAAAATTGACAAGATAATTAACGACAAATCTTATTGATTTTATAATGGAAAGAAATAGTGTCCAGGGAAGCAACATTCTAACCATGGACTGAAAAAACTTTTAAACTGGTGTACACTACCTAAGTTCAAAATTATTTTCCTCTAACCTACCTTACTTCAGTGAGCAGAAAGTCTTGAGCTACTTTTGTATCATTATCAAATGGTGAAGTTAATTTTAAAAAATGTGTAACATTGATGGGGATCGATTCCATTGTCCAAGGAAACTTAGTGCTGAGTCAATCTGACACTTGTATGCTAAAGTACATACAGGTATCTTACATTATATCATACATTATAACTATTTGAATTAGCTAGTAAGTGAATAATGACCTTAATAGGTCCGAATTTAGAAGCTGTAATGGTCTATTAAGAAAGGACAAAATTGGAAATCCTTTTCTGGAATGTGAAACAGAACAAAAGCAAGTTTCAAAAGCTTTATATCAACTCAATCAAAAATGTAAATTTGACTTGGATTCTGTTAACTTCATGGATGAGTGTGATGTTATTGTTGTAAATATTAAACTTCATTTCCTCAGTTGATGTCATTTGTAAATTGTTGTAGCTTGTGCTTGAAAATATAAATATCTATGTCTTTAAGAGTGGTGGTGTAACAGAAGCAACTTAAAGCAAAGGTGAGATTATACTGTAATAGAAAGATAACAATAATGCAGTGAATATGCATTGCTGTTATGATTTACATAAAATGTTGTTGTTTTTTTTTGTCTTTCATGTTTTGAGTGCCTTTGATGAATTATTTCATTCATGTCTATATCTGAATGAGACATGTTGTTTTATTATATGTTTTTAAATGTTATTAATTAGATTTATCAAACATTTTGAAAATGTGCAGTATTGATTACGGTAATTCAAATATCTTATAATGTTTCACTGGCTCAGATCAACTTACACTGACATTAGTTAATTGTTAAAGTGTTTTGTCATTAATGTACTAAGCTACCCCAAGTCAATTATTTTGTCTTGGTTAATGCCTGGTCACAATTTATAATCACTGTCTTGGGTTCCACCTTGGATGTCCACACAGTTACATTTCTTTTGGTTTTTACATACCGGTACCAAATTTTAAAGTTTTTTTTTGTGAGTAATATTTTTGTTTGCAACTGTTAGTGACGGTGTGTTTGTTTTTAAATACTTTTGTATTCAATATATGGGTAGTTAATTGTTGTAAAAAATTAATACGGTTGTTTTAAATCACATGTTAATGGCTCAAGTGGAACTTAATGTGATAAGCTGTTGAGAGATTATATGAACTGCTCATTTAATCACATATATATGTAGTGACTCATATGCATGTATATTTTATATGTATTCCTATTGAGACCAGCGTATGCTGGTGTTAAATTCAAATCATTTCATTTCCAAGTATTATCAACATATTTTATGATGTTTATAATTTCAATTAAGATCCATGAAAGATCTATATTCATACTTCATTGGCTATAATTATACATATTTTTTGTAAGTTATAGCACTGATCAATATAAACAATGAAGAGAGCAAATCCACTAAAAAAAATTTGCCATGAACTGCCAAAGATAGATAAAATCCTAAATAAAGTTTTTCTTTTTATACAAAGATTCACTCTATATCAAAATAAAATTGGTATTTTATTTATTGTTTGTTTTTAATACTATAAAAATGTTGTCATTGAAAGAAATGTTTGTGTGTAAATGTAGATATAAGAAGCATCACATCACATGTTCTAAATAGGTGGAAAACAATATAGAATTATGAAATAATTATTTCTTCAATACTAGAATTTGTAATGTACAACTGAATTTTATTACACATTAAAAACATAAATACATTTTCTACAATGAAAACAACTTTATTAATCAATTTATTGTGTAAAAGGGCATGCATGGATGAACATGGCGACTCTAGATTAACATGTGTTGTCAGAAAAAATAAAACAAAATAAATCTTAATGATTACTATGTGCTTATTATCTTAAGGATAAGTTTCTGTGTTTGAAAAAACATAACAATCAGATGTGATTAAAATTAGCACTCATACATTACAAAAGTGGAGAGTATGTGCTGCAAGTCACCCTTTGTCCATGTAGTTCATAATCTTGAATTTTCTCTGACTCATTGTCTTTATACCCACACATAAGTCAGCTCTGCAAGGGTGTCTATCTGCAGCTGTGTAGATTAGGCCAGATCAAACCATGGTTGACAGCTTTAAAAGCTAGATAGTGGCATTAATTTCTCGCCTTCACTACTGTAAAGCCATTCTAAATCACTAGTCTAATCAGCAGCAAATATTTCTTTCCTGAGTGCACTGCATTGACTTCCTGTGAAAGCAAGAATTGACCACAAGGTAGCCACACTGTCATCAGTACATCTACAACAAAGAAAAGCCTTCATACTTTAGAGAACTAATCATTAATAGGTCCCTCAGAAACCTTGCGCTCGATGGACTTAAAACGTGCAGTATATTCTCCTAAAAAATTCAGCTTTGCAGGCTTTTTCCAAACGTTTGTAACTCACTCCCCATTGAGCTCTGACAAACCACATACTTCACTACTTTTAAGAAAAATATTAATACCTAGATCTGTGTGTTAAAAACTGATTTAGATTAGTTTGCCATTTTAACTATGGTGCTTTTGTTTGTTTTGTTCATAGCGCCTTAAGCCTACATTATTATAACTTGCACAGAGAGCTGTTGTGGCTTTTATACTTAGATTAATTATTAGAAGTCTTAGATATGACTTCTCTCATTAAAGAAGAAATCAGCTCTTGAAACTGCACAGGCAGATCTGTATATTTATTCTGTTAAATAAAATAGAAATACTTCTTGAAAGCTTTCATCTATGTCTTAATAAATTTATTGAACTAAATAACTATAATTGTTTTGTTTTGTAAAATGCCTGGTCATGCAGTTTGCACGCTGGACTGTCGTTTGGATGTATCGATGGTCTCGGGTTCAAACCCTGCCCGCTCCCATCCCCGGTCGTCCTGCAGGAGGTTTGGACTAGGAAGTAAACTATCTTCAACATCCAAAACATGTAAAACATTTTACAAATAAAACATTTTACAAATAACTATAATTGTACTAAAATGGCATTAATTTTCTCAAAAGATATATCCTACACAAAATACAATATGGCTTTTAAATATATTTCTTCAGCAGATGACTTCCTGCCCTCTTACCCATATAATTCTCTTATGTTTCTTAAAAGTCAGTTACATATAGCCACCTCTTTGTACATCTATAACTCTGTGATTACTTTTTATTACCATACTAAAAAATAAATACAGTTATGTCCCTCTAACAAATAATGTAATTAATAATCAACTACTACTAATAACTATACTTGTTACAATTATGTTTTTTAACAGCACTAGGAAAATTAAATAATCACGATTATTAGTCATAATGGTTCTTGTTTGCAATTGATACTGACTTTAATACTTTTGATATGAAGATTATGATTGTGCATTAACTTTAGTGTTTAAAGATCCGAATAAGCTACAGTTGTGCCAGCTTTAAAGTCTTCAAGAGGTGAAGTACAATGAAAGTTGTGTAGTTTTTATTTAAATTTATTAAAATATGCTCTTTTAGATCTTGGCACTTCTGGCCTAGGAGATGTGGTGGCTGAGTGGTAAAGTGCTTAGCTTCCAAACCAAGAGATCTCTAGTGTGAATCTCAGCAAAGACTGGGATTTTTAATTTCTGGATTTTAGGACAAATCTCTAATGTGTACCTGAAATTTATTCGTTGGGGAAAGTAAAGGTGGTTGGTCGTTGTACAATTCACAGACAATCATAAAACATCTGCCTTAAAACAGATTATCTTTACATCATCTGCCCTATTTATCGTAAGGTCTGAAAGTGATACTACCTGTCCCAGTGATGCACCTTGACCATAGAAATGGAAGAGAAATTATTTTATAACACACAAAGTTGTTCCTTTATCTTATCTTGTATTTTACAGTGTAAAATGTATATAATATAATATAATAATCTTCACAAATCCCCAAACAGGCTATGATTTGACAACTTATAGAAAACAGGTAGGCCTATACGCCTCCCTTTCTGCTTTCAAGTCGAGAACCCACACTGCCCATAGACAGATTATAGCCCATTTTGTAATTCATTTTACTGACTATTGGGAGTGTGACGTTACTTTCATACTGGGCTAACCAGATGCCAAGATCTAATTATTATGAATTATCTTGACGATATATGAAAGTAGGTTGATACAAATTTGCATTATTTCCAATTTAATGGCTAATTATATAAATTACAAACAATTTGTTTAACAAATTGCTTAGGTTAAAGCTATCTAGAGCTGCACATGCTAGACCTAGATACGTCCTCTGTAGTCTCTATAATTATACTCCAGCTACTACTAGACTAGTAGACTAGGCCTACTTCTATGAACGTGTTTTTTTAAAGTGAAAATGGGTCAAATAATAATTGCGACTGTTAATTATGTCCTTTTACACCCAACCTGTTGATCTATTTCGAAATGTTTAGGATTACATTACTAGATTAAATTCCATTTAGACTGTTTCACTAATTAAGTCTGGTTATACTGGTTATTCGATTGCCGCATTGGCACTAGATCTAGCTATAAGTATTTTTACATATTTTATTAACATTGTACTTTCTTAAGCTCTAGTGTCTACATTTGTTAATTAATTTTTGTTAAAAATTATCAACAATGTATAATGGAGATAATGTTATCAGTTATGCTACTAACAATTTTAGATCTTTATAATAGTTAGATCTTTGATTTTCATAATTTAGGCCATCAACCATGAACTAAATCAGGTGGCCTTGACTGAACTAGCCTCGACCACTGACCTACAAATCGATCTATGTCCCAGATCTATTTCTTAATCTAAGCAATTTAATTTAAAAAGCAATAAATTGGATTTATTTTAAACAGTTACATTTGTCCCTATATACCCTAGTGCACGACTACGCAAAGATAATAAATACATCTATATACAGGCCCTAGAAAATAGATAACATGAATCTTTATAATATGTCTAAAATGGTAATGGGTCTATCGAATTTAAATTATCAACGAAATTTGAACGGATATCTTAACATTTCAATGGGTTATAGGCCTATATCGGAGCGCTCGCCAAACGTCCCAATTGACTGTTTAGGCTGCCTGGTCGTACCGAATGTTCGCTGAATCGTTTTGTCGTCTCCGGTGTACAGTGGGAGGTTTGCGCTATAATTGGATGTAGTAGATTATCTTCAACTATGAAGAAACATCCATAACATTTGAGCAAATGAGCAAGATTGATTGACGATTGACGCCATACTTATTAGCGCCATAGAAAAAAAAATCTAGATTTAATTCAGTCTAAAAAAGAAAAATTAACTCGGCTCACAATCGCGAGCTACAGAAATAGAATAGTGTAGTCTACATCCAGATAAAGATCTATCTCAAATTTAGATTTTGTATAGCCTAAATTAATTTAGATCAAATGTATATGTCATTGTGATAAACTGTAATATTAAATAATAATTAAATTTATTTTTCAGGTAGAATTTTTAAAAAAAGATGCGCCTATCTAGATTCTAGATCCTATAGAGTCCATTAATATATTCTTGTTATGGTTGGACAATGAAGCTCAACACTGACATACAATAGACAGAAAATCTGGCTTAGCTGGAAATGGAAAGAATCGAAAAGCACGAAATTGTTAATGAAAATCAGATAAAGTTCAATCATGAAAGTAAAAAGCTTGGTGACGGTGACAGTAAAGATGTTTCAGGAATTACTGACTTTGACACCACAGTCGAAGAAGCAAGATCAACATTTTATGAAAAATATTCTCCAGCAGCACCAGACGGAGGTTGGGCTTGGGTTGTTTGTTTAGGTGAGCTCATGACATAAATGACTGTCATTTGTCATCAGTGTCATGACATGAGGGTAAATTAGTAAACGTGAGATAAGTCATGATAACTCTACACATGTGACATTGCAATCACACAAAAAAAAAAATAACAACATACTATGAATATTAGATCTATAGACTAAAGTCTATAGTCAAAATATAGATCTATACAATATAATCTAGATCTAGACTCTTATTTATGAATTAGATCTAATCTATATAGATTATAGATATTTTCTTTGTCTGCAGATTTAGATACTTCATTATTCATAGACTCTAATTTATGAATTAAATCTAGATATTATTTTCTTTGCCTGAATTATGTAATGTTTTTGATATGTTAGTTATGATTTTAACTTATTTTCTAATGAATGATTCAGGGTTTGTATGTAGAATCTAGCTTTGATAACTGGGTAATGTAGAATGTAGATCTCTAGCTAGCCATAATTTTGTAATTAGATCTAGATCTATATTCATTATATTGTTTCTAATATGAAAATCTGTAAGTGTAAGATCTTCTTATCTTATATAATACAGACATTGCTTCAAAAAAGAAGATGATAAGGAATCAACATCTACTCTACAGACTACAATTTTTTTGTTTCACAAGTTTCTTGCAATTTCATGTCAGACAATGTTTCTCTGATCTTTTATATTCAAAGTGACTTGAACTTACTTGAAGCTTATCAGAATCTAATTATATTGTCTAGCAAATGGTTGAACATTTCTATATAACTGCTTTTTTAAACAGTGTTACATAAATGTTAAATTAAGCTTTGCAATAAAGGTATCTCACATTCATAGGCCCCTTACTAAAAGAGATGAAAAAACAAAAAAACTACCTAGTTTTAAAGAGAAGACCTTGATTCCTTTATAAATCATTGACCTTGTAGACTGATGATCTTTAACACCTTCAGCCCATTAGACCAGGTGAAAGTGAAATTCAACTTTTTAAAGTGCAAATTAATAATTATTAAAATAATTTAGGTCATCATCATCACAGCTAAGACTGCATGGCCTTGTGAAACACAATACTCCTTAATCTTTGGACTCAAAGACAAGCCTTATATCATCATCAAACTCCATTTGAGTGAGAGCCAGAGAGGCTCATGTGCTCCCAGACTCTGCAGACTTTTTGGGACTCGTCCCAGCAGTCAAATTGTTCCATTTCTATAATTAGGATTTTTGTCAGAGCAAGATGGAAACTCAAAGGCTGTTCTGTGTGTGTTGCTGGTATTGTTAGCCCTCTCTGGTTGGCCAAAGAATCAGTAACAGTTTGTTGGTCACTCCTATGTTAACAGGGTGCCATAGCATTGGGTTATGCCTTTTAATGCCATGATGACAGTGTCAATATTGGGGGGGGGGGGGGGCATAGTCCAGGGCATTGCAAAGCCTGTAGTAAAGGTTTTGAGTCAGTATGGTGTTTTGGTATCATACTTTAATTATATAAATAATAATACAAGATAAATGCTGTTAACTATCATATCATCATATTTTCAAGGTTCTTTTATTGTTAACTTCATACTGGATGGAACTATGTTTTCTTTTGGTATACTGATGTTGGCTTTACTTGATGACCTTGGCTATGACAAGTACATGACTGCTTGGATAGGCAGTGCACAAATGGGACTTTCTATGGCTATGGGTAAGTAAATCGCATACCTAATATGTAAAGTAGAATGTAACAAGTATCGGAGTATGCTATAGGGGATGGTAGCAGGCAAGATATGAACCTGGGACCATCGAGACGACCGAATAACAGTCCAGCACTTATACCACATAACCAGGCAGCCATACATGAGTCATGCTTACATCTGTTTTAAAGATAAAGCTTTATGTTGCCATGTGTGAGAGATATATGTGGCCATGTGTGAGAAAGAAATTTCTCCCTTTTTCTTATCTGTTAACAGTAAAGTTCCCTTTTCAGACCTTGTAGCAGGGCAGATGATGTTAAGGTAATTTGATTCTTTGACAATGGTCAATGAGCAGGGTGTCATGTGGCCAGCACAATCCCCAACTAAAGTCAGGTACCCATTAAAGTTGGGTGGACTCAGGAACACCCTTAAAATCCCAAAACTAAAAATCCCAGTCGTCAACAAGATTCGAACCCAGGACCTCAGGTTTGAAAGTCAAACGCTTAATCACTTAGCCACCCCTCCACGATCTGTAAACAGTACATCAACATATAAGAAATTCTTCTTTTTACTCATTATCAGTATTGATGGGTTTAAATAACCAGTCCTATATCTGACATCCAGTAGTTCACAAATCATGCATCTTACCAGGGGTATCAAAATTGGCCCTGACATTACCATTCAATCCGGTCCAGAAATTGCATGTCACATGATAGGTATCCATTCTTACTTATCCTTTTAATCTGTAAAGTTTGATAATGCATTGAAAAATTAATGCATGGGTTTTATGTAACATCTTTTATTGTATTACTGTAGGCTGGTAATCATCATGTTCAACCCCTTTACTACGGAAATAAAATTAAAAAGCAAACAACTCTTCAGTTAGTCTTTAATAATAGAGAATATTCTAAAAATGTTTTTGTGGGCTACCGAATATTTGTCCAATCAGCCCTAAGGCACCCCTGCAGCTCTACACACAATTTGTCTTTCAAAAGAAGTTCTAGGGAGCTATAGTATCTTGATAAGGCGCCTTGATAAAAGTGTGCAGGTTAAGTAAGAAGTAAACATACCAATTGAAATAACTTGATACAGATAAAAAAACAAGTGAATATATTTAAAATGATGATATTTCTTTACCACCAGGTCCTGTGATCAGTTTAATTCTACAGTATTTCTCTATACGTCAAGTAACAATGGTTGGAACTGTCATAGCCTCGACTGGGTTCATTACCAGTGCTTTCGCTCCAAACATTTATGTTCTTATTTTCACATATGGAGTTGTTGGTGGTTAAGTATATTTAGTTTACTTGAATATTCACTTGGAGTATTTTAAACAATTACAAACAATAATTTTGTCTTTTTTTCTCTCTTTCAATTGTCTAGACTTCAAATGATATTTTACTTTCTTTATGAAGGTGTTGGAATTGGAATGGTATTCCTGCCAGCCATTATTGTAGTTGGTCTTTACTTCAACAAGAAGAGAGCTATAGCTACAGGAATTGCTACCAGTGGATCAGGTATTTTACCTAGATTCTCATATATGACTCATATAATCTCAGTGAGATGCTTAAAACTAGATTGCATCCACAAAAAGAAATTCATGCTGCACACTATTTCCCAGGATTTCAAACAGAAAACATCCCCGACTTCTATTAGTACTATTAAAACAAAGTCGCTTTGCATCTCTCTTAATACTTAAATCAGACTAATTTCAAACTTAAACATTCTTGCTTTCCATATGATCATAGTTTACAATTCTTTTATTTATTCATCTATTTATAATGTTTTTATTTCACATGTTTTGGATGTTCCTTTAAAATTGAAGATCATTAATAATAATTATGACAATTTAATTTCTAGATCACTGTTAACTCTTTCTCTCCGTAATTATTTACCACATTCTGGTGGAATCAACGTTGCTAGCGTCAGTTAGGAGAGAAAGAGTTAACAAACAAAATGTAGGCTTAAGGCCTAAACACGAGAGCTAAAATGACAAGCTAATCTAAAAAAAGTTTTAAACATATAGGTCTTACTGTTTTTCTTGAATGTGGTGAAGCATGCTGTCTGTCTGAGATCAATGGGGAGTGAGTTCCAAACCTTTGGTCCATGCACTTAAAAAGCCAACAGGCCGTAGCTTTTGAGGGAGAAATATGGAACCTCTAGAAGCTTTGAGTGCTGGGCTCTCTGGTTTCCATATGTTGTGATCAGTTCGCTGTGGTACAAGGGCATTTCTTTATTGTCAATACACTGATGACAAAGTGTGCAATGGTCACTGTTCCTTAAAAATTGAAGATCATTACATCCTAGTCCAAACCTCCTGAGAACTGGTAGAGAAGGCAGCTGCAGTTTTCAAATCCAAGACCATTGAGACAACAGTTTAGAGCGCATAATTCACAACCACTATTTCTGTCCCGGTGACAAGATGTTTGTATATGCATTGGTGAAACACATGGTTGAACTTGAATTTTACTTGGTGTGGGTTTATTTAGAGTTGATGTGTATTGTTATTTGTATCTAACCTAAACCCAATTGTAAAAAAAAAAATTTAAATCATAGTAATAAATACAAACACAACTGACAAGAAGGAATCAGAAGTTACTGAAAAAATCTGAACTAAGACTGACCTCTATATGCCACATTAAGTTTATAACCTTTCTTAAAATATTCTCTCATATTGGCTAGTTTGACCTATTTACAAGGTTTTGACCTTACATGTCCCAAAACTTCTCAGATATTTTTTCCTTTATGCAAAATTAGAGTTTTTACAATGTGCATGTCGAAGGGAAACGGGTTGATAATGCATTCCTTTATATTTTAAATTATGCCTACAAACATCTTGACTGATCCAAGACATATGGAAAGAAGGTGTTTTTAATTGTTTTTTATCAGCGTTTAGTGCTTTGCAAATTTATATTCTTATTGAAAACACTAAAACTATTAACAGGAGCCCACAAATAATGCTATGAGCCAATACATTTTTGACACAGAGACCTCAGAGGGTTCAGGTAAACTACACAACATCTTATTTATTTATAGTTACCACATGGGTGTCCCTAAGGGCAGTGACATCTCCACTATGGTACATTGTATACACTAAAGATTTTCCGTAACAAAGTTTACAGAAGACACAGCTCTCCTTACCCTGCTTTCAGTGACTTCCGTCATAACTAATGACGTAAATCAGAGAAACAACATTGAGAAATACTGTAATGAAAATCTTTCAATAATAAATGTGAAGAAACATGATAAACAACTTAAGTAAGGAATAGAAGGAAAACTGAATTGTTTCAGTAGCTGGGGAGAACATTGAAATAGTCTAGACTTTAAAGTACTTTGGTTCTATCTTTGATGATGAATTAAATTTGCAAACATAGAGTATATCACCAAATAAGAGCATCAAAGATTAAGACTAGTAAGGACAATGTCCCCATTTAGTGTTAGCAAAATGCATTGTTAATTCTTACCATTTTACCATCATAGAGAAAAACAGGCATCATAGCTCTTTTGTTCCCTTGGCATTTAATTGTTAAATAAAAGCCAGTTTCACTTGTAATGTTACAGTTATACTGATATGAATGGACATTTCTTTTGATATCATTGTAACATTTTATTTGTAATGCACACTTGTAGGACACATTTCATCTAGGATAAGAAAGATACATTAATATTTTTATTATCAACATATGTATTAATACTACTTGATGGAAGGTTTGTGTTTGCATTGATTATTTTGTATTTTTTCCAGGTGTTGGGACTTTTGTGTATGCCTATGTTACGAACCTCTTATTAAATTACTTCAGTTGGCGGGGCACAGTGCTCATTCATGGTGGACTTATCTTGAATTGTCTGGTGTGTGCTATGTGTTTTAGGCCACTTTCATTAATGAAAAAAGTTTGGAGAGTAAGTAAGACTATAATGAATATGTACATTTTAGAACTAATTTTAAAAACCACCTCCGCGGGTAGATCTTTTACAATAACATGATTTCAAACCAGGAAAGTATGCCTAGCATAAGCAATTAATTGTGGTGGCTTAAGAAGTAGAGTAGACTATTTCTCACTTCAGATCTTAGTGGAAACAAAAATTTAAGGTTTTTAGTTTTTTTTACTCCAACAGATGTCTATATAGTTATATTCCTTGGGGCAATAGAGATGCTATTATATTCTTAGATTTCAATGATCATACTCTAAATATTAACTCTGCTTTCCTGCCAAGGAGATAATTAAAAGTAGAAATTGATAATTGTTACTTAGTCTGCAAAATGATACTGTCATAATTCATAATTTTATCTACTTCTGAATCAGGAAAAAAATAAAAAAACATCGAGGTTTGATTTATTGCTTGTTCAGGTGGTACCATGACTAGTTGAATTAAAAATAAATCACTGAACTAGACAATATAAAGGGGTATTAGCAAGAATCCATGTTCATTTTGGGTATTTAACATTCACAACTTGGCTTGATTTAAATCTCATTGTGTAGCTTACATTAGGAGTCAAATCCAAGTTACGCAAGCAATTTGTGCCACTCTGCTATGCATACCACATTTATAGTATATGAACAAGTTAAAAGCTATATACAACCAGCTGAATCTTTGCATGTTTTAAGGTTTTTTTTTTAATGCATTTTTTGGTAAAATAGACATAAATAGTATGTTTAAGAAAATAAATGCATATTTAAAAAAATCAAGGTCCTATTCAGTGACACAGAAGATGATTTTGAATAATAATAATAAAGCACAAAGTAAAACATGAGAAACAAAGCATTGTCTTTAATTTTATGTTATGTCACTTTTATTTCCGTCTCAAATTTTTTTTTTTTTTTTAACAGTCTCAACAAGAGTGTAACACAATAGATGCAACAGCATGCTCTATCTCAAAACCACTTATAGATGAGAATTACTCTCACACTTGTAAAGATTTGTTCAGCCGTAGCATTAAAACTGACTATGTTGGCACACTTACTTGTCCTTGTCACAACCATGATTCAGAGAACAAGGACGAGGGGCTGTCTGACAACCAGGATGTTCTATCTGATCATTTGGAAAAGGAACTTACTGATCATGGAGATAAAAAACTTAAAGTTAAGGAACCTTGTGAACTAGGCATGGATGAATATAATGTGAGTGCCAGTACTTATCCATTAGATTCGGAGAGTAAAATGAAAGATCAACTAATTGAATCTTTTATCCTCAACACTGTAAAACCAGATTCTTCTTTATTGAAACATATACATTCAGAAAACAAGGATGTCATATGCTTGCCTTTAGCTGACTATCATGCTGACCACGCTACAGCCAAGCGCTATCAGAGTTTAGACTACCTACAGCTGGTAGGCAGCTGCTCTGAAGACAAATCTGTTGCAATGTCGCCTAAACATAGCGCTCAAAGTGAGGCAGAGTTGAATGGCCAGTTAGGTTTCTGTCAAGAAACATTCATGCCTCAGCCTGGTTTGAGAGACCAATCAACAACTATTACACATGAGACTGTTGGGGACTGTCATGAAGTTTGTCCTGGTTTGGCCAGTATTTCTAAGGCATTGACGAGGACACCAAACAGAAACTTATCACTTTTGAAACTGATGACCAACAAAGTATTTCTATTGTTACTCCTAACATTTTCTATGTGGACAGGTCTGTATAGAGTGTTAATATTCTCAATCTAGACAGTGTTGATATTCTATAAGTTTATAAAGTTTACTACCTTATATGTATTTATTGTTTCTATCCTATAATTTAGTAACTATATATAGTATTTAGATTTATATATATATATATAAGTCAAAGCCTTATTGTGCTGTCTCATTCATCAATGATTCTTCCACTTAGAGCTGCTGAAAAAATAAAAAAATTTAACTTGTTGTTACTTAATGTGCATGTGAAAAATAAGCCCTGTTAACAAGAGATGAGATCTATTTTTCCAAAACAATATTTTTTCTCAGTTTTGTTCCAACATGTATTCATAAAGCCAACAAAGGAATGTTTAATATTACAAAATTATACTTACTTCTTTTTTTAACACTGACTTACCCTCATATTTTTAAATTTTGTTTTGACGCCTATTAATTTAGCTGTTTTCATGTCTTTCCACCTAACAATATCTGGTCTTCGATTAAAAACTGATATAATACAATATTTTAGAATCTTTCTTCATTTTTAAAAGTATTATTGAAAGAGTGTACACAATCAATGATGAGGTTAAGAATTGCTTTGATGATTTATAAGCTATGTTGTTATTTTTCTTTTAATTTTAACCTTTAAATGAATCATAGGTTACTTTGATAATAATTAATAATAATAATTATAGCTTTTATGTAGCGCACAGGTTACTTTGATAATAATAATAATAATTATAGCTTTTATATAGCGCTACATTCATTTTTATAGCATGGTCAGAGCACTTTAGTCCAATCTCATTTATGGACCAGTTGTTTTTAATTTTATATCCAAAATTCTTCAATATGTTTACATTTTATAGAACATGATTTTAAACACCTTTTTAAAAATTGATTTTGTATAGTGTAATTTTCTTGCTTATTATTATAGCATGCTCAGTGCACAATAGTCCAATGGGTATCAGGGTTTCTGTGCTGCCTTTAGGTGCTCAGCAAACACAACTTAGCTTGATTCAGGTTTTAAACTCCTTGATAAGTAGCCAAGTGGTTTAAGCCTCTCAGACACATATCCCATTGATATGTTAATGTTTAAGCTTTTTCCATAAATAGTGTATAATTTTTAAAATAGAATTTCTAGTTTTTACTTGTCAAAATTATTTTGAAAACCTTACACTTATTATTATCTATCATTAATCATGTTCACAGCAATTAACTGACATTTTTGTTCTTATCAGTAGGTTTATAACTAAGTCTTTCAACATGGGCTATATTTTTTTTTTTGTAAGTCAGACTGATATTCTAGCTAGCATGTAGCAATGAGACCCAAGTTTCATGCTCATGTATTTATTGTCCAGTATTACAATACAGTTTCAAATGTTTTGTAGTTGACTTATATTATTGCACATCTCACCCACAGCACAATCTATCACACTGACCTATCTACCTGACTTGGCAGTGTCTCTTCACATTCAACAGTCAGATGCTGCATTTCTTATCTCTATCATTGGAATAGCTAATGTTTTGGGGCGTCTCTTAGCTGGTAAGATGCTTTTGTTTTTGCTTGCTACATGTTTCTGACCATACTAAAGTGTTCAGTGCATTCCAAAAGCTGGCATTGTTAATATTTGGCATGCTAATACTATTATTGTATATCCTCTTTACAATAATTAAGACAATATGAAACAAAAAAAAAGCAATAAATACATAATACTATTATATATTGTTATGTCACATTGTATCTAAGATTGACAATCTGGATCATCATTTTTTAGATTGATTATTTGAAGCTTGCAATTGGACAAAGATTTTAGTCAGGCTACATCTTACCTTACTGACAGTTTATACAAATCTTACCTTAGACTGACAGTTTATATAAATCTTACCTTAGACTGACAGTTTATATAAAATCTTACCTTAGACTGACAGTTTATGCACATCTAAACAAAGGTTTAGATAATAGTGAACAAATAGATGCTATTTTACTAGATTTTTCCAAGGCTTTTGACAAAGTTCACCACCATAGTTTGCTTAAAAAATTAAAATATTTCGGCATTAATGGTCCACTGCATCAGTGGATTAAAGATTTTCTGATAGGGAGAGAACAAACTGTAATAATAAATGGCTCTAAATCAACACCAATAACAGTAAACTCAGGTGTACCTCAAGGAACAGTCTTGGGTCCACTACTATTTTTAATTTACATAAATGATTTACCAAATTGCATTAGTTCAGCAACAAAAGTCAGATTATTTGCAGATGATTGCATAATATATAGAACAATAAAAACAACACAAGACACAGATATTTTACAAAGAGAATAAGATGAATTACAGAAATGGGAATCAAATTGGAGCATGTCTTTCCACCCAGAAAAATGTCAGTTGTTAAGAGTAACAAAAAAAATAAAACAAATTAATTCCACTTATCTTATTCATGGCAAACCAGTAACACAGACTAAAAACGCAAAATACCTAGGTGTTATAATAAATGAAAAACTGTCATGGAATCCACATATTGATGAAACTAAAAAAAAATCAAACAGAGCATTAGGGTTTATTAAAAGAAATTTCCATAAATCAAATAAGAACATAAAACTAAAATGTTATTTAACCTTGGTTAGGCCAATAATAGAATATGCATCCACCGTTTGGGACACCTCAACTCAAGAAAACATTAAGAAACTGGAACAAACACAAAATAGAGCAGTGAGATTCATAACAAACGAATATTCACATTTGACTAGAGTAACACCATTAGTAAAATCACTAAATTTAGAAAGCCTTCAGGACAGAAGACTCAAAAGTAAAGTAGCAATTATACATAAAACACTGAACCATAATCTTCAAATACAAAAACAAAACTTAATAAAATACTCTGAAAGACACAAAAATAAAGGCACATTCCTCGTCCCCTATGCTAGGACAAATTTGTACAAATACTCCTTCTTCCCTAGTGCTATTAGAGCATGGATTGGGTTGCCTGAGCTAGCCAGAAAAACCAGTGACTTGGCAGAATTTAAGTCATTGGTTAATATGCATGACTAAATGCATGACGCGTAGGACGTAATCATCTTCTTTTTTGAAGTAACGTCTGTATTATATAAGATAAGATAAGATCTTTCCTTAGACTGACAGTTTATATAAATCTTACCTTAGACTGACAGTTTATGCACATCTTACCTTAGACGGACAGTTTATACACATCTTAAATAAGCTTAGATGGACAATTCTCTCACAAAACAAAGTAATAAAAAGAATTCAAGATATATTTTGAATCTTATTAAAAGTCCATAGCTATTTAACTGTCATTGTCCATTACTTGGATCCTGATTGTGACTAATTTCCTATAATAAATTTATGAGAATTAGATTTAGACAGTATTATTACAAGTAATTTAAATTAAAAATGGTACAGCTAATTTAAATACACTATTTTATAGTTATTGTTATACATCACTACTGTCCCACTTTGTATGTTACCAGGTTTTGTGACAGATTGTTTCCATGTGCCAAGTGTTTGGCTGTATTTTGCTGCCCTGGCTCTGGCTTCTGGTATCAATCTTATAATCTCCTTCACCCCATTCTTATCTCATACATTGCCAGTGCTTCAGGTGTGTTCTGCCATTTTTGGTTTGTGTATGGGTAAGTTTGTATATGTTCTTGATCAAGTTGGACCTTTTCAGAATGTTGATTGCCAATAAAGTTTATTATTTGTTTTAATGCTTGACTACCATACAGTCATAGGTTTGAATTCTGACAGAAGCTGGAGTTTGAGGGATCAAAATATTTCTTGCAAAGTTTTATAGAGTAAATGCTTTCATCTCTGCTTTGTAGGCAGGTGCATTGCCATGGTGGAATCCTACCTATGAAATCTGTTAAAGAAAACTTTAAGCAGATATTTCTTGTAATACCAGTTAGCAGCCTCTGTTTTCTTAAAGGTTTAGAAGCTCAGCAGAATTAATGCCTTTTTGGCTTTTGAAGCACTGGGCCTTAACCAAGTAAACCAGTCCCAAACAATGGGCTGTATCTTATTTCTTCAGGGTTGAAAATCTAGGCTTTATCTTTGGTAAAACAAAGCCTTGAAATGTTTAAAACAATTAATTTTTACATTAATTTTTTTAAAATTAATATAAAGTCATGGACTTAATAGAAGCACATGTTCTAATCTTAATTAGAAAAATTAAAGTAAAGTTCCCCTTTCAGATGTTAAGGTCATCTGTTTCTTTGGCCAATGGTTAATGAGCAGAATGTCATGGGACCTAACCCTAACTGCCTTTACTTTCCCCATCTAATGTCATGTACCCATTAGAGTTGGGTGGACTCAGGGGCACCCTAAGAATCCAGAAATTGGAAATCCCAGTCTTCACAGAGATTCTGCCCCAGGTTTGAAAGCCAAGTGCTTAACCACTCAACTTTAATTAATACAAAGTCATGGACTTAGTGAAGCATATGCTTTAAGCCTAATTAACATTTCTAAATTTCTTGGTCCATAAACAATAAAAAATCTGTTGAGTAATATAGATAAAATTGGTCTGTCGAGAATGCAATTTTAAAAAAAAACTATTGACTAAAGCAAGTAATATCATTCCTAGTTTTATAAATTGTGAATCACTTCCATGAATGTTGACTTCTTTCTACCAGCTGTAGCTGTCTCCATGAGGACTATAGTACTAGCAGACCAATTGGGTATTGAAGCATTAACTGTTTCCTTTGGAGTAGTAGCAATGTTTCAAGGTGTGGCTTTTAGTCTGGACCCACCCATTGCAGGTAGATAATATTACACTATTAGCCTCATGGATAGAATGACTAAGTTATTGCTGGGGAACAAAGTGCAAAGGATTGCAAATGTAATAACTTTTAATTCACAATTATTTTTTTTTTAGTACCTCCCTGTAAACAGTTAGCTTTCAATATTTTAAAAATTATGCTGGCAATATTGGTGACTTAAAAAATAAACAAAACTTTTTTTTATAAAAATCTCTAAATTTAACATGCATTTGACCTTTGTGGTGCGAATGTTAGATGGGGCAGGCTTATACTCTTAGTTCTGATGCAGCCTTCCAAGCATTGTTACACTTCTCATTAAGGGTATTGTATACTGTATTCCTCACTAATCTTCGAACTCGAAGACAAGCCTTATTATTGTATCAGACAATAATTTCACAATATTGTAAATATACAACAGTTTTAGGAGGTGCGGTGGTTGAGAAGTAAAGCGCTTGGCTTCTGAACCAGTGGTCCTGGGTTCGAATCCTGAAGAAGGCTGGGATTTTTAATTTCAGGATCTTTTGGCGTCTCTGAGTCCACCCAGCTCTAATGGGTACCTGACATTAGTTAAGGAAAAGTATAGGTGTTGGTCGTTGTGCTGGCCACATGACACCCTCGTAAACCGTAAGCCACAGAATCAGATGACCTTTTACATCATCTGCCCTATAGACCGCAAGGTCTAAAAGGGGAACTTTTACTACAGTTTTACTGTTACAGCAGCTTTTAACACATCCAATCATTTTACAAGCTGTAAGTAGCTTCTTCAGCTCTTTTGCAGCCATTGCGAAATAGTGTGCTGTTTTATTTTCAGAGTGTTATGTTAAGTTGTCTTAGTGAGGTCTGCTCTACTACAAAATACCTTTATATTAACTTTTTTTTAAAAAGAAAAAGATCTACAAGATTCTAATTACATTTGTTTTTTATGCCTCCATAGGTCAGCTGATTGAGGACTTGGATTCCTTCCGTCCTCCATTTGTGATGGCCTCGCTGATGTATGCGGTGTCTGCTGCTGCTGTTCTGGTGGTTGGTTGTCTTACTTGTAGACAGTCACACCGGAGCAAGGAGGAAGCAACCTTCCTGTCAGGGCCCAGTGAATGTTGACCTGACACATATTGGTTTTTCATCTGTTAACTTTTTGACTGATTTGTTGTAGAAATAATCTGGCATAACAGATTTTTAAAGATATAAGGTGACATACCAAAGTAGAAATTTCAATCTTGTCACAAAGACTTGAGGTAACAAAGATCAGATTATAATGATCATTATGTTCTACCTCTAGTCCAAACTAGCGTGATAAAGAAACTCAACTAACTTAGGTGATGGCATTTTAAAATACAAAGAACTCTCATTAATGTTATTCCACAACTAAAGTAGATATGCACTTGAGGACTTTTTTTTAAATATAGGTATTTATTGAGATATTGCTAATAGGTTTTAGGAGGAAGCAGATTGTGTTGTTCTTGGTTTAAAGTCCTTTATAATCCAGGATCTCATGTTGCACAATCTAAATCACTATGATTCCAGGAACCCATGTTAAACAATTGAAATCACTTAGATCCTGAGATCCCATGTTATACAATTAAATCACTTAGATCCCAAGATCCCATGTTATACAATCTAAATCACTTTGATCCCAATACATTTTAGAGTTAACTTGGTGTAGTTATGAATCCCATGTGAATGAATTTTTTCTTTTGACTTTCTGCCTTTGCTTCAACTGAAAACATAACAGATCATTTCTTAGGATATACTCCTTTTTGGTAGCCTATAGGCTGAGATGTTAAACATTTGGCTTCCCAACCGACTCCCCTCAGTCCTAATGCAAACCTGACATATTTTGGGAAAGTAAAGGCTGTTAGTCATTGTACTAACCACATGAGACCGTTGTTAACCATTGGCTTTAAGAACATAACTATACATCATCTATCCCCATAGATTGCAATGTCTGAAAGGGTTACTTTACCCATAGTATTATTTGTGCATTAACTAATGCAATTTAGGAGTATCTTTTAGACTTCAAAGTTTCACTTACATTTTTAGAGCTTTTCTCTAAACAAAAAAATCAAGACATTAAAAGTCAAGTAAATTAATAGGATCTAAAGTGCAATGAAGCTGTGAAGCATTCTCACTTGTTTTAAGAACTAGTCAGCAGATGTTATTATAGTTCAGGTGAATGATTGATACATGACTGATAACATTTTATTGACCATGTGATATGTTCAAGTTTTATTTTATTATTATTATTTTTATTTAAAAGTTTTATTATCTGTGGGTTTTTTTTTTTCCCACATCATTGTTAAAAGTTTTTTCAACTTGTGACAAGAAATTAAATGGCAATTTAAACATGATCGTGAATTTATATCATAAATTGGATACACATTTCGTGGTTAATTTATTTTAAGGATAAAATCTCAGTTTATGTTTTATTAAAATTAAATCTACTGCTGTCAACAAACAGTACATGACTATCCATTCAGTACTTAAATTAAATATATATAAATTTTACATAGTAAGACAAACATGCTGTGCAAACAAAAAGGCCAACTTACTTTGGCTGCATGATTAACATGTAACAAGAAGTATTACAAGAAATTTATCATGAATTTTTGATGTTATGAATTTCACCTAGATGGCTGTTGTCTTGGTTTACAGCTTCTTTTAGGATGCACTTGTTTAATTGGAATAAAACAGCAATTATAATGATGTTTGTTACCTTCCTTGACATTTTGTATTTGACATTATAATGATGTTTGTTACCTTCCTTGACACTTTGTATTTGACATTATAATGATGTTTGTTACCTTCCTTGACATTATAATGATGTTTGTTACCTTCCTTGACATTTTGTATTTGACATTATAATGATGTTTGTTACCTTCCTTGACACTTTGTATTTGACATTATAATGATGTTTGTTACCTTCCTTGACACTGTATTTGACATTATAATGATGTTTGTTACCTTCCTTGACACTGTATTTGACATTATAATGATGTTTGTTACCGTCCTTGGCATTTTGTATTTGACATTATAATGATGTTTGTTACCTTCCTTGACATTTTGTATTTGACATTATAATGATGTTTGTTACCTTCCTTGACATTTTGTATTTGACATTATAATGATGTTTGTTACCTTCCTTGACATTTTGTATTTGACATTATAATGATGTTTGTTACCGTCCTTGACATTTTGTATTTGACATTATAATGATGTTTGTTACCTTCCTTGACATTTTGTATTTGACATTATAATGATGTTTGTTACCTTCCTTGACACTTTGTATTTGACATTATAATGATGTTTGTTACCTTCCTTGACACTTTGTATTTGACATTATAATGATGTTTGAATACATTTGCCTTTTTTCCCTCCTATAACAAAATACCAGTTCATTCTGAATAGTCTAAATTTGACAAAATCATAACTGTAATCTCTTATTAAAAACCTGTTCAAACCAGAATTTCATTTGTTATTTTTGTGAAGCCAAATTAAGTTTTAGATCTAAGAGATGAAATCCGTATGAACCAGTGTCATTCAGCATTGTCAAACAGCTTTTTTAAAATATCTTTACTTACAAGTCTGTCATTGTCAAACATGTAAATACAAGATGTATTAAAGTTAATAGAGTTTGAAAAAATCATTAGAGCAAGTAGAGTGCGTTGTGACTTGCAACTGCAACAAGCTTGTGACTAGCAAACTTTTGTTGTAGGGTGTACAAATTAGTATTTCCTTAACATTTGCTTCTCTTTCTTTTAGGTTTATGTTAGTTACATTGACATATCTATATAAACATAATTACATAACCTATTCATGTTAGGCAATTTTCCATTATGTTGCCAAAAAGGAAATGCTGAAATACTAAAAGCAATGTCTTTGATTTCGATAATTAAGAATGAGTGAAGTGTTTCACATGATTATGCAAGCCCAGCTGTGGCCTGCATATTTTTTTCGCATGCAGGCAAAGCTGTTTGCTGGCAGCATTTCTATTACACACAAAAATCACATAACATTTTGTTGTTTTGTAGATTAAATAAATTAATATTTATCTGTTATTTTCTTCAACGAAATTCACAAATCCTAAGATCACATGATTTTGAGATGATGTCATAAAAGTTCAAACAAGTCAATGTCCAGAATATTACAATTAGAATAGTGACTCGTTTCATTTTGATAAGATTTGCTTCATGATTTCAATAATGGCCATTTTGTAATGAACACTGAAGCTACTACACAATAGTGGCCAAGCCATATCACTAAGTTGCCTGTAAAGGTTTTTTGAATGCTGATGACATTATTATATTTAAAACAGACTTAGGGTCTTTAGAACATATTGTAGCTCTATACCTATAGGTTGA
Organism: Biomphalaria pfeifferi; assembly: GCA_030265305.1. NCBI lineage: Eukaryota > Metazoa > Mollusca > Gastropoda > Planorbidae > Biomphalaria > Biomphalaria pfeifferi. Next base: position 3,969,836 of record JASAOG010000009.1, on the reverse strand, counting down.
GGTAAATGTAAACTTTCAGAATATTTTGAAAAAAAAATATATCCGGAGCAGCGACTAATCTAGCAGCCACCAGAAAGCCAGCTGGTACATCTGACCACTATGACTGTCACTTCCACATACACCCTCCCCCCATTCTGACTTGTCAAAGAATGGTAAAGGAATATTTTTAAAACTCATTCTTCATCACTATTCAGTATTACTAGCTGTCATTCTGTTTTTGTAGCTTTTCTCCTAATGTAAACTAGAAATAAGATTATTGTACTTTTAAGTGTGTTAATGAATAGTGAAAGATATCACTCAAAAAGTTTTTCTTTTTTTTTTTTTTTTTTTTTTAAATTCCTTTCAACTTAATTTAAGTAAACATGAAAGTTTTTTTTTAAACAAATGTGCATATGCACAAGTCATTCCAAGAAGGTAATTAAATCTGAAGCTGTACTAACGGAGTTTCATTGTTCAACTTAACTTGTATTTACTGTACACACAAGAATATTGAAAGGACAGACAAAAGACACACAAAGTCATGAAATTGATGGTTCCTGTTGATTCAACTGTTTATTTGAAATGAGAATAAAACAATAAACACAAAAATATGTTGGCCTGCACCAACAGACTTCATCCGTTGGCTATAAATGACATGATGTACACGCTGCTCTATGTACACAACCTGATCCTAGAGAATGAACATTTCTAGATGGAGCTAGTGAAGTCTTTAGAGACCACATAAAAACTAATGTCGCAGACAAATGAAACATCTTTCACTGGTTTTTAATGTGGATTGCAAAATGAGGCTATGAACACCATAGTGTTAAAGAGATACAAGCTGTGTGGATATCCTCAATGTCCAACCATGACATTGGTGGACAGTAGTTAAGATGGCACAGTGCACTGAACTATGTTACTAACGATTCTGATGCTAACAGAAATACATTGAACTATGACCAGTTTCTTATGGTCAGACAATGAGAAATCATACTAAAGGATGTTTGATTATAGTGCTTTTAAAAGTACAACTAATAACTTGTATGTATATTTATATTTTTTTAAGTATAAACCATATAGTACAAAGACTATAGAAATTGCAAAATATGAACTAATAAAACATCTTAGTACCAGTGAAAACGTGTTAAAAACAATCATTTTTCTTCACTATTTTATGAAGCAAAAAATATCTACACCATCCTTACATTAGATCTAGATGGTCACATTGAATTCACACAATTTTCATCCAGTGGCACAAAAAAAACTTTTATTCCGCTCACAAAACAGTTACGACTTTTGGTCCACCATTGCTAGACATTAAACACAAGCCTCTACAGTTTCACACTCAACACATGAACTGCACCTCAAACAAAGTTAATATTTAGCATCTGTATTTTGCTTGCAAAAAATATTTATCAGATATTTTAATAATAGAAGGATAAAAAAAAAATATTTAAAAAATGTAATGCTATTTCCATCATTAAAACAAAACAAAATCTATCACAAAATCTTGGAAAATAGAAATGCTCTTGGGCTGAACGCACTGCTAGTTTGAAAGATCTTGGAGAACCCAGACACATCACATCAAAGTTTTTATCTGACACATTCATGGCTTTGGTGTTCTCTGGGTTTAGGAGACAATGCTAGATGGAAGTTGGATATTAAGGTCTCGAGCAACCTTTACCTAAACACAAAGAGAAAAATTATTTTGATGAAATTAATAAACATTGATATTAGGATTGAACAATATTAGTTTAGTTTACATGTGTCTTTGACCTCTGTGAACATGGACCAAAAAGATTCACATTGCCTTAACATATATTCTAACTTTGTACTAAAATATGAAAGCAAGCCATTTAGTACGTCCGAAAGTAATTTTATTAATTTTTTGTTCTATGGAAAGGTGTGCCAGTTGGGTATGTCAGACTAATGTATCAAATACTATACACCTTATCCCATCTACAAAGATAAAAAAAAAATTATAATAAATCTGCAACTTAAAAAGGACATGAGAAAAAAATATTCATCATTAATCTGTTGTTTAAGAGCAAATGACATCAAGCATGTAGGTTACTGCTACATCTTCACTGCCACACAACTTAAAGCCTTCTCTCAAAGATCTTATTCAAGAACATGTTTAATACAAACACATAGTATGATTAATTTGCTTCAAACTTTTATAAGAAATATAGAAACGGCACATGTATATTAGTAACAGAGATGCCTTCAACACAAAACTTTGCTACACGATTAGGTTTAGATTTATTAAGGACATGTACTTATTATACACCTGCAATTAAAAAGTTTTAGAATGAAAGAAAGTTTAGTGATTGGGATAAGTTGACAATTAATACATCTAAAAGTAATGATAATGAGAAATCAATAGATTTTTTTTAAAACATTCATCATTCATTGCACTGAAACTTCACTGGATTTCATACACAATTTGATAACTGAAAATTTGCTTTACTAAGACCAAAAAAAAATACTTTTTAAAAAACAAAGCTTATATAAGGTCTAATGGTATTAGTTTGGATCAGCCCTGTATGTATATGTATGACTGACCTAGACATAATAAATCTGTGTGATTAGAAATATTTTTACCAATTGTTTTTGCCTAGCTTTTAGCTTTTTCAATGCGCATGATCCTATTACTAGTCTGGACAAGTTGTGAAAGGGGGAGGGAAGAAGAGGGTATCTTTGTGAATGTTTACATGATCGTTTTTTAAATGCATCAAAAAAATGTTCACTCAGGGCTCCAGTCCTCAAGGGGACTAAATCAGCTTATATCACCACATCTGTCAAGTACAATTTCTTTCCCTTGTTCAAGATACCGATTAACTAATTGGTTAATTTTTTGTATTGATTCTTGTGTTGTCAGGTAAAAGATAATTGTGCAAAATTTCCGCTTAATCTGAGATTGGGTGTGGGAGCAATAACGTGTTATAACTTTATACCATAAAGACAAGAGTTAGTTGATATAAACTTTGTAAAAATGTGATACCCTTGGATAGAGGTATGTGGCTGAATGACAAAACCTTAGTTATCCATTAAGAGGGGCTGGCTCTTAAAGCACTTAAAGGCAGCACCTTTCCTCACTGGAAGACAAGAGATTGGATCATAAAACTCTTACCCTCTGATTATATTATAAGCATAAAAGTTGGGTTATAAAAAAAAATTGTCCCACTAACATTGACCATGAATATAATCAGGAAACATCTACAGTAAACACTAAATTTGTAAATTGTAATGTAGTCTACATAAATAAGATCAAGTACATTTAAATTTTTTTTTTTTTTAATTATGGATTAATCTTTAATTATTATTTTTTAAACCAAGTGTAAGTTGTTGTTTTTTTTCAATTTGAAAGTCATTTTTTATTGCTTTAAAGTCATCCTAATGGTGCATTAACATTTCAAGATGATTTTTACTGTATTAGTTTTTTTTTCACTTCTATGTTTATGTTGTGTTCCATTTTCTAACTGGTATTCAAAAGTGTCAATTGATACTACTATCTCATGAATTCATATATGTTTGGGTTGTCATGCCAATTTTCCATTTTGATCCAAGTGAACACCAACTAATTCAGGACAGCAGCTGTCAAAATAGAAGAAAAGCGTGGATGCATTTATTGTGTAATAAAACAAAACATACCTGGACTTCAGCAGCCTCCATTAAAGAAAACAAATGCGCCATTTCTCCTTCAGAGTTGGATAATTCAATGGCTTTCTTGAAGGCTTTCACAGCTTCTGGTAAGTTGCCTCTGTACACAACATATACATCACACTTGTAAACATCATTAGAAAAATCATTTCTACCGCTACACTTTACAACTTCAATACAAAGTTAACGAGAACTCACCTCTGAACCTCAATAGTTCCCCTAATTTCATAAGCATACTGACAAGTTGGATCTATTCTGAGCGCTTCGTTCAGTAACTCCAATGTCTTATCTACTTTGCCATCCCACTGCAGCATCATTAGCCTGAAAAAGAAAACACCATCAGCAGAACTTCAATAGTGAGGAGGCAATGGTTTTATTACTGACATGAACTAGTGCAATTGAAACCTAGTGGGGAATAGATTTCTTAACTATGTAAGCTTAACGCTTCAGAGTCACAATACAAAGCAAACTTATCTTGATAAGCAATGCATTTGTAAGAATTAGATTAACTTATGTTATTTCTATTATTTATCATTATCTGATTTTTGCCTTAGCATGTTTCTATGCTATATAAACATATTATATGCATTTAAACCCAACTCCTTCTCATATAATAATAGTCTTTCATGAAAAGATTATATATATAATAATGTATAATGTATATAATAATGTAATGTAAGCTCCAGATAAATTTCTGCCACTATCTTCATTTCAACGCTCAGTTCAGAGGGGGTGAAGGGTCTAACATCTTTGTAGTGTGTCTTATTTCTGCCTGTGGTCAAGGGCATCTTGGTTCTGTGTAAGTCTCTCCAATTGTAATGTCTTGCCCATCTGTTTAGCATGTGCATCCAAATCTCTGCACTATGTATTACTTAGCTGTCTCTTTTTCCTTTGGAGTACCAGGTGAAAGTTTGTCTGGCGTTGGATGCAGGCTTGTGAAGAAAGTGACCCAGGCCTAAGACCCTGCACAGAATTGAGAAGCCCTTTACGACTGGCAGAAAATTTTATACAGCATGCCTTTCTGATACTAGAGCCTGTTTTACTGCTTTATTTCCATTTTAATTGTAAGTTACTGAACAAGAAAAACAAAGAAGTTCTTGTATTTATGCAATCTTTGCTATGACTATTGTAAATGACATCAATGGCATGTTTATGAAATGTCCCTTACCCTCTATGAACTACATTGTTAGCATTGCGTGGTTGAACATCCTGAGCCTTCTTGAAATATTTCTCTGCTTCCTCAAACTTTCCTTGATCGCTCAAAGCCTACCAGATGAAAAGTTATCAGACAAGATGAGTAATGATGATACTAGATGATACAATAAGTAAGCAGGAAAATTGAAAAACAATGTAGCAAACATATTAACGTCAATAGCAAGCATTAAAATAAGATAAAGTAAATGTAATCAGTAGACCATGCTTTACTGGATGCATTTGAAAGAATAAAACAATTTTTAAAACGGAAATATAATTTCTATTGTAAAAAAAGCTCAGTCTTTAATTCCGAACATTAAGCATGAGTTTAGTATTTCTCATGACCACACAAATCCAGTTGCAATCAAAGCCAAAGTTTTCTTTTCAGTGTTTGCGACAGTCTTTGGCAAGGGCTCTGAGGCTATCTGCTACCCTCTAAGCGGGTAAATAGCACCTGATGCTCACACTTAGAATTACGTATTTTAATTAAATGGAAAAAGTAAATTTGAAATTGACTTACCTGAGCATACAGGATCAAAGCATCACTACAATCTGGAAACTTTTCAATTGTTTTCTCAAATCCAGTTTTAGCATCAGAAAGACAGGAAAGGTTTTCACTGACTATTGCCTTTCGATGGACTGAAATGAATCAAGCAGTCACTAGAATACAGTTAAGAACATAAGAAATTCATATTGAAATTGTTACAACAAGATTTAGTTACATACCCTGAATCTCTTGATAAGTTTTTTTTATATATTTTTCATAATAAGGTAAAGAAAAAAAAAACTGTGATGGAGAGGGTAAGGTAAAGTTTAAATACCTTTCCCAAATGTAGTTTGCATAAGTAATTAGTTAGTTAGGAATGAGGCATCAGGTCAAACTAAAGCTTACACTTATATCAATCTGATTTAAATTCAAAATTAAACAAAAGACTAATCAATAAAAGCACTTATCAAATTTCAAACATATGAAAGAAAAAAGTATTTTCAGATTGAAAGCCTTGCACTTACTTGCATAGTATTTCTGCACATAGGAAGTGGGAAAGTTGGGGGACAGTTTGATACACTTGTCAAACTTAGCAATAGCTTCATCAATTTTTTCTAGCTGAAGAAGTTGCTGAAATGAATACAGTTAAGATCAGTCACATTGTTTTATTTAGTGACAGCGAATTGGAATCCCCAACAAGAAAGCAGGAACACCAAAATACCTTATAATAAGAGGTCAGCCATTGCCACATGTAACTTAATTTCAATTGTTTAGAAAAATTTAAAAAATATTCAAAAAGAGACAGTAATATATTAACCTTCTAGATCTCAAGTGAAATATGTGGTGGCTTCATTTGATTGGCCAGCTAGTGCCAATAACTTGGAGGCTGATAGACCATCTAAACTTTACAGTTGACCTGGCTCTTACCTCCCACACCCAACAAAATATGCATAAAAAGATTAACTGTTGCAGACACCTAGAATGGGTCTTGCCCTAATCAGAGGGATGAGCAAGGTGCTCCACATCAAGGTATCCAATGGCAGACCATCACAGTCCAATGCCATGCGCACTACTGCCAAGATAAGACTCTTCAACACCATAGTGAATCCAAGACTACTTTATGGAGCAGAACTGGAGAACTGCAGTTACCACCACGGTAAAATTCAAGGTATTCATCACCCATTCCTGACTCAGAAAGACTTATGAGACCAATAATAAAGAACTGAGGCAAAAGAACAAAGCAGCAGAGTATTTTAGAAAATATCCTATATAGACCCAAGCCTGTTCCAACATCATAAGCCCACACTTGGAATCTCCACAGAAAGAGGGAACAGTTTAAAAATATATGGCACTGAGATATGGGCAAGACGTGGGGACGATTGGAGAGACTAGCAAACTGTTTGGTGGTCTATGGTCCAAAAGGGACTTCAGGCAGAGATGAAATCATGATATACACAAACAAGAATTCTGTCAATGCCAATAATAAACCAATCTTGTGCATTTATTGAGAAGTCCCAGCCACCTAAAATTATATTCTAAGATTTAACTGGTCTGACTAAGTTAGGGTTGTGACTTATAACCTAATAAGAACTACAGTAGCAGATAAGGATATCAGGATTCTAGGAAGACAGGGCACTAAAAAGTAACAGAGACTTTGTCTCTGTCTAGTTACACAAGACTGCCAATAAGACTAAGACATTGGCTTATATTTAGAATGCCAACACATATACTTAACACAATATGTTAAATCTGGCATTTTACAATTTGATATTTGAAGAATAAAGTGCTCTCAGCCTATGTATACTACAGCTTATTCAATCTCATTCATAGCAAATTTACATTTAATACTGTTTTACTTCAGTGGTAAATATTGCTGTAGTAGAGAATTGTGGATTTGTGCTTACATCAGATTAATTAAATATATCAGCTTAAGCACTATCTATTAAATTAAATCAATTATAGAATATATAAATCATATTTGCTATTGGTGATAAATTAAAAATCAGAAAGCCAGGCTTTTGCCTTTGCTTAATTAACATAGCTGGCTGTTTATATTTTTCCCCCAACGTTTTTTTTATGTGTAGAAGTGCTATATAAAAATATGAAAGTAAAATGAAAAAAAAACCTGGCCATGATGATGGTAGACATCAGAATTTTCAGGATCCAATTTTTCAGCTTTATCAAAATATGCCAGGGCTTCTTCCGATGTCTCTCGCTGAATACGTAGGCTTCCAGCTCGGATGAATGCTGTGGCCCGCAGCTGAAACAAAAAATTTGCCAAGTTAATTAAGAGGACCAAGAGAAAAAGAAAAGACTAAACTGACATAAAGTCTCTTCCAAAAACCGAAGAAATGGATGCAAATTACAGTATCCTGATCTTAGATCACAAATCAAAATATATAGCCTGAATTTAGTTATAAGAACTTATATAATTTTTTTTTACATTTGTGGATTTACTTCTTTTAAATGAAAGTTTGGTATAATAAATGTCTAAATATTAATCTAAGAGTTAACTTTCATTTACATTAAATGTAGTTGAAATATTTGACCAAATTATGGTACCAATAATTACCATCACAATGATAAATTTTACAAAAACACCACCAAGATTACCCCTACAAACACATAACCAAACAATTTGGATTCACACCACTGACATTGACTTACAGTTTTATCTGCCTGCTCCATATTGGCTGCACGTTCAAGATCTGCAAGAGCATTGTTAGTCACGCCTTGCAACAAGCGCATTGTCCCACGGAGAAGAAGTGCCTCAGAAACATGATTTGAAGTGGCCTCATTTTTCAGCTCCTCATCACAAAGTCCTATAATTTTGTCATATTCGTGTTTTACCAGGCACTCTTTAGCTCTATAAAATGCACTAAAAGAAAAAATACAGCAAGGCCTTCAGTTAATAGATTTGGAAAGTTTTCTTAACACCAAGACTTTATAATAAAATCACACCAAATAAATGTTATGGATGTTATGGAGAGTGTGTCTGTGTTGCCTGAGGATTTCTGAAGTAACTAACTTGAATCATAATAGAATCAATGCAAATGAGTTTATGAAATAGGGTAAAGGCCTGATGAAAAAGAGGAGTTGAGTTGCAACAAGAGACAGAATGCCCTACATCGAAAATTTAAAAAAAATGAAGTGAGTTTTATTTCAAATCCTTTGACACACTGTGTTTTTACATGTGTCTACATTGAAATTGAGAGCTGTATATAATTGTCAATTTAAGTTCAAGTTTATTTTGTTTTTCAAGATTTTTGTGTCAATTTATGTATACACCTTCAAAATAATCTTCTATATTCAAAAAGACAAGTTAGACTGAATGGTTTAGTCACTCTACAATGATATTGCATGCACTCAGGACACTTTTGTATAAAATTTTGCAACAAACTAAAAGTCAATTATCAATAAGAATTTTCCTATTAACTTATAATGTTAACCTTTTATTTGTGGCTTTAAATTTAGATTTTGCATTTTATGGCACAATTAAGGCCATGCTGTGCCCTTATCTGTGGCTTTACTTTAGAAAACTGGTAATCAGTTGAACATTATTATCAAGATAATTATAAATTAATTTTTTAACTTTCCTTAAAAATGAAGACTATCAGCAAGGGATGTCAGTGGGCAGAGTTGAATTCAGAGCCTTTGTGATCACAGTTCAAAGCGCATACCACATGAACAAGTGGGGTTGCTAGTCTTGTTAAAATTTCTAACCTGCCCTTAGTTACATCTATTAAAGCAAACCTGCCTACCTAAAAAAGTCCATATATGTAACACTGATGGTCAAAATGTGTATTTTGGCAGCAGAATGTGTAACACATGCGTGATCGACTATTTTATATATATATACATTTTAAAAGCAAAATAACATTTTTATATCTAGATATATATAATAAAGAAGACAATTTCCTTTTCAATTAATATAGGCCATCAAATCTGTATCACAACTGCCACAAGTAAATTTAGATTTAGATATATATAATGATTTATAATCTATTAATCTAGTTATAATCTAGTAGTTGCAGAGCTCTAGATCTAAAATCTAAATCTACCTAAATAATACATCTATATGAGATAATATCTAGATCTGGACTCAAGAGTGTTACCTATCCCGTAGATCCACTACAAACATAGGCCTACCTTCAACCTTGATCTAAGAAATAGAATCTAGATCTAGATCATACTAGATTAGATCTAGAATGTAGAGAATTGTAACGTAATATCTATTAGACTCTATAGGGTTATAGTCTAGACTGTAGATCTATCAGAATCTTTCCCTGTATAATAAGTAATCCAGATGATAGATCTAGATCTACAATGTGTTTTGAATCGATATCGCTTCAATATTTTTTTTTCCTTAAAATGAATTGGGGAATCAGGGATTCTTTTTTTTTTTGGCATTGGACTCTTTTCAAGCTCCAAAACAATTTCTACTAATGAACTTACAGCTATCAGCTAACTGACGGTACCAACCCATCACTCCACCACTTTTGCGTTCATTTCTAGACAAAATATAGATCCAATTGCTATCAAGAACCAATCAACGTATAGATCTGGGCGCAATGTATTCACCCTGCCTTTTCTGTTCCCTCCCCCTCCATAGGACGGCTTTGCATGACCTCCGTGATCGCTCGTAAGCTAGTGTAGAGAGAGCAAAATAAAGGATATGAAATGTGTAATGCAACGGGTTAAATTCATATTTGCATACTGGTTGTCATTTTTTGGGAGATTTTGCGTAACGAATACGCATTTTGCTAAACGGTAAGAAGGTCTGTAAAAGGTTGGCACATAACAACAAATATATACGAACATTTTTTCAAACTTATCATTGTTTGCATGGAAAATGACATTTTATAAACAGTTCCAGATATGTGGACATCTATAATAGTATATATAATATACATTTATTACTACATATACTATATGTTAAGTCTTCCACAAAAAAAAAAAAAAAGAAAAAACCTACAAGATTTCACATTACTTACGATGGTTTTTCCTGAATGACAGCACCATTTTCTCCTATATAATCTGGCTTGATTTTCACACCTAACTCATCAAACGTAGTCGAGTTTTGGACATGTGTAAAATTAAGGGCGACAGGATCATTGACAAAACCTGCCAGATAGTTTTCTACATAGAACTCAGAAGGACGAGTGGGTTTCTTAGTCTGTTAAAAGAACAACATTTATCTTTAGAGCTTCATAGAGAAAATCTAGGAAATATTTCAATTACATGCTTATTTTTTGTTTACATCTAAAATAGAAAATAAAATAAATTGTGGGCTAATGCAAAATTTATTTTTCTAAAACGTATTGTGTCAAAATTATTAAGATTTTAAATTTCTATTCTTACTTTTTAAATTGTAAACAGACTAACCTTGTACTCTTCAGATGCCTTGAATTTTCCTAATGTCTTTAGCACTCTATCTGCAGCCTGAAGATATGCACTATTCTGAAAACCTTCTATCAGACATGCCTTGGTAATATCTGGAGAAGCACAATATTAAATATATAAATACAAAGTTTACCTGTTACTAACATGCTCACTGAAGGACAAAAAATATAAGGGCCATCACAATGTGTTCACTAGTCTAATCAATTTACCTTCTAAAGCCTCTCTGTACTTCTCTAAGACTTCATAAGCCTTTGAACGTCTAGCTAGTGCTTTGGAATATTTAGAGTTCAAATGTAAAGCTGATGTACAATCTTGGATTACATTCTCAAATTTTTTCTAAAAATAAAATTAGAAAAAAAAAATCAACATTAGTATTTTTTTTTCTAATTAAAAATTAGTATTACCAATAAGATAAACACTGAAAATAATAATTCTGAATCACAATTAGTTTATCTTTTATAAAGTGAATTTATCTTTATTGTAATAAGTTTCATAGCAAGTAGCTTAATTTAAATAAAACAATTATTAAATTTAAATTCTGTATCATTAGGTTATATTATAGTGTATTAATATCTTAAGAGATATCCTGATAGAAGACATTTTAAAAGAAGAGTTACACAAACCTGATTTTCAAACGCTGCCGCTCTATTCTGATAAAAGGTGGACATATCAGATTTGATGTCAGGTGGGCAGGTCTTGATGGCCTCTGTGTAACATGCAATGGCTTCATCATAGTTCCCATCTTTGAAAAATTTATTACCTTTGTTTTTGGCAGCTTGAGCAAGGTCTTGGCGACTCTTATCAAAACATAAAATAAAAAACACAAAGTCAAAATGCTGATTGCAAAGAATCTATTATTTGTTTTATTTTGAATTCATTCACTCCTTCAGAAATGAGTATATATTACATCCAGTACAAATTTCCTGCGGAACGGCAGGGGTTGGAAGTATGAAAGATTACAACTTGGAATACCTGTGACGATATTCGCAAGCCCATGGATACCAAGCCATGACCAGGCACCCATTACTGGCATTAGTGGAAGGGAGGTCGAGAGGCTAAGTAGGCTTGAACTTGGCTTGCCTACCAATGAAGAGGGCTCGAGGTTTAACACACGACTCAGGCTAAGTTGTGTTTAAGAGTAGCAAGGAAAACCTTCACCTGGATACCCCTCCCTCCCCCCCCCCCCAACCGGTCCACAAATAAGATTGGACCTGACCAGAGCGCTTTGAGCATGCTATAAGCATGAAAGAAGCGTTATATAAAAGCTCTTTACTAATTTATTTATTTATTAATTATTATTATAATAAAACATTTTTTAATGATTAATTGCAAAAACATTATGTTTCATTTTATTAAATTCCAAAATTACAAGGATATTTCAAGGTTCTGAAATTTAATGTCAATAAAAAAAGTAATCTTGAGACCCTCTAGACCAGGGGTTCTCAGCCTGTGAGTCGCGACCCCCTTGGGGGTCCATTGACGATTTGCCAGGGGTCGCCAGAGGCCATCGAAAAAATGAATAGTTTTGTCTATTCTTCTATTGCTGTGTGTTTGAGCGGAAGGGGGGGGTCACGTCAGAGTGTGGGATTGAAAAGAGGGGGTCACCGAGCTTAAAAGGTTGAGAACCGCTGCTCTAGACTACTAGAGTCTAGATCTAGAGAGATATTTTAAATTTAAACAAAAATTAATTTATATTTAAAGCATCTAGTGAACCATTAATTTAAACTATAGAATCTAGATTTTACATAGATCTAGATCTAGCATAAATCACATGCTTTCATATGTCAGTGCAATTTTGGATCTAGGCTAAAAATGATAATAGATCTAGAGTAAAACTGTCAGTCTAAGTCTAGACTGAATGCATTCATTTTTGTAGTCTATGGCTAAGAACTGTGGAAAGGAAACCAACAACTTTACATTAACGGAAATAATTATAAGAATAACCTGGTCCTAATAGCATAACAATAACATCAAAACATGGAATGATGGATCTAGAAATCTAGTACAACCTGTGGCTGGTGCTCTTTGGCTTTGGTCTTGGAATCTTTCGCTAACGACTTTTGTAATGTGTTTACACTACTAACACCTTCTCCTTGACCTTTATCGTCTTCATTACTAGAGTGTTTTCCACGTGAATAAAACCATAATCCGGCAACACCAAGTGCAATGGGCGCTCCGACGTATAAAGCAATATCCCATTTGGACCAGCCTTCCGTTAACTCTTTCAGTTGGTCGGTGTACTTCGTGAAAGTCGCCATCTTTCTTGCATGTTCTCGCCGACAACGAGACTCCGTCACGTGGTTACCATGACGAACTACTATAGAAAACGTCCACGACCTTTATGGTACACGTCGAGAGTAATTTGTATTTAATAAATATTGTTTAATATAATCTCAAAGACGGAATACTAAAAATGTTTATTTAACTGCGTTTCGACGCACTGTCAAATGATTTAAAATACAGTTTAAAAATAAAAAAAATAGATTAGATTATAATCTTTATTCTAAAATCATTTTATTTTTACCATTACTTTAAAAGTAACAATATCCTTCTAATCTCGGGTCAAATATCAAATTTGCTATTACTTCACTTTATGAATGGAGCACAGGGGCGTAGACAGGAATTTTCCATCGTTTGGGGACCCGGAGGGGGACTTGACCTCTTGCATTTTGTGTAATATTTAATTTGTAATGTAAAAAAAAATACTCATTCGGGCCCCCCCCCCCCTTCAAGTGGGGGCTCAGAGGATTTTCAAATTACCCCCACCCTAGCTACGTCACTGATGGAACCCAGCGAGTGACAGAAAAACAGATCAATGTGTGAAATGTTTATTTATGGGTGGAGGCGTTGAACTTCATAACCCCCAGTACGCCCATGACATTGGGTTGTTTGAATTTGTAAAAAAAAAAAAATTTTGGAGCGGAGGGTCTGGTGTTGACCCTCAATACCCTCCTTGGCAACGCTCTTAGTTTAACCTTGTTTTTTTTTCTTCAGGCTGTTGCTTCAATTTTCGTAGACTTACTTTATTAATGTTGGCAACATAGGTCAACGTGTGAAGTATATTTTTATTTCTGGGGGGGGGGGGGCGATGGTTGAACCCCCAAAGTGTACCAGAGCCTCTCGGATACACTCATAGATCTAGCTTAGTCATGCAGCCAGGTCCAGTTCATGAGTTTGATGTGATAATACGATGTAATAATAATACGAAGAAATATCTCATTACCCCGAGGAGGTCTTATGGAGACGTCCAGTGCATGAACATGAATAGGTTATCAGAGAAAATGAAAAAGGTCTTCCATGGGTCTAAAAGGCTTCGAAAACCATCCACATCTGCCAACACTCGTTTTTCAAAGGGCCCTCTGCCACTAGGGGATTCTAAAGTGGTAGCAATTTATTGGATGAATTAGAGAAAAAGGTCGATGATGTCGAGATTATTTTATTTTGTCCTTAGCTGTTTTTCAAGGCATGTGTCTATGGAGCATAGGTCCTAGACTCTAGTACTTTTATAAAATCTTGGTTTTGAACAGGCTTCAAGTTTTAGTTAGGATAGTTTCTTCCCCCCCAAAAATATATATATATTAAAAAAATAGGCCCACACTCAGAAAATGTTAGAACTTTAATCAGGAGTCTTGCTATTAAACGTTGACATATTATTTTTTATAGCTGTATGAACGGAGGAAACAATAATAACAACCAAAAAAAATTAGTAAGACATAATAAAATAGTATATAACCAATGGAGTGAAAAACAATGACGTCATTCCTATAATTTCATAGTGCATCCGGGAAAAAATGAGTTGTATCTATGGCAACGAGCTCATGTTTATGTGATGTAACAGTATGGAAGGTTAACGACAAGTACACAAGTGCAAGTAAGACAAAAACAAATCGATTTTTTGGACTAATAAATATCATGGCTCCACCAGTGCAGCAACCCAAAAAGCCAAAGAAAGCTTCGGCGGCCCACATCGACCCGTTTATCAACTCTCGTCTTGTGGAAGGTCTGAAAGAGTCCGTTTTCTTCGACTTCTTATCTTCAAAGGATGTTGCCTTGGTTATGTTCTATGACGCCAAGGAACCTCAGTGCGAATGGTCCAAGAAGCACTTTTTGAAAGTAAGTGACTTAATGCTCATTACATTTTTTACATAGATCTAGGCATCTAAATCTAGACTTTAGCTAGATTTAAATTTTGGTCTCAATCTTGAGATCTGGTCTATCTTTCCAAATCCAAATAGATCTAGAGATCTTGTGGGAAGCGAGGCCGAAAGGCTAAGAAGTAGGCCTGAACTTGGCTTGGCTTGGCTACCAATGACTATGGAGGGGGCTTGGGCAGAGTTGTGTTTACCGAGCGCCTAAAGGGCCGCTAATGAGATAGGACCATAGCTCTCTGAGCTTGCTATAAGCATGAAAGTAGCGCTAAATAAAATCTATAATAATAATAATAATTATTATTATTATTAGGCCTATATTTAAGGTAGGCTTAGGCATAGATCTATAGACCTGGATCTAAAAAGTAAGTTGTCGCTGTGTATGTTGCACTAATTGCGCAGATCTTGATCTAGATCTGTAGAATATTAGAGATCTTCTAGTATAGATCTTTAGATGAAGATCTAATTCTCTTGTGAAAATGTGAAAAAAAAATCTAGATCTAGGTCAGGATGTGGAATGTGGCCGAGTGGCATAGTGGCTACCAATCAATACGGTTCGTGTTCGATTCCGACTCGAATAGCCGAACTCCCAGATACACCTTCCCCACAGATCCACCAAAGAGATTAGACCAGACCGTAGTGAGCATGCTTATAGCTTAGATGTAGTATGAAAAAAGCAATTTAAAAAATGTATTGTCATTAGTTTAGAAAAAAAAAGTTTCAGATAAACCTCGAAACCTGACTGAAACCCCGACTTGAGCTGAGTTTGCTGAGGGCTTAAGGGCAGCACATATCCTCCAATTGGTCCACGAAAGAGATTTGATCATAGCGCTGTGAGCAAGCTAGATCTATAAGCTATTGAAAAGCAACTTAAACAAAATGATCTTGTCTAGGTTTCAACTGGTTGTGTGTAGTCACTAAAAATAGGCTACTACACAAAACTCTTCCTTATTATTGGGCTTAATTTGGGACTTGGAGAAAACCAGACCTTTAGTCGAATTGCTAAGCCGATATCTAGATCTAGAAATATCAATATCTTATCTTATAAAATACAGACGTTACTTCAAAAAAAAAAGAAGATGATTACGTAGGCCTACTAAGCGTCATGCATTTAGTCATGCATGTTAACCATTTAGTTAAATTCTGCCAAGTCAACTAGACTAGATTTTATCTTCTAGTTTTGAGATTTGAAACAGAGCCTACGATTGGTATGGAACATGTTCATTATTTAACTAGTCACTGTAAGCCTATAAGCGATAATAATGCCCTGTGAAACACTCGAAGGACGCTTAATAGATAGGTCTTAGTATAATTGTGTTAAAGCCTACTACCAAAGCCAATGGTCTACCCCGCTTCTAAAATTGGTAAATTGGTCTAGAGCTATATGTAAAATCTAGATCACGAATTAGATTAATGAAATTTAACAACCAGAACGTCCCTCTTTTTATTGGGCCAAAAAGTTTGGATCTGTATAGGCCCATATATCTAGTTTGTATAACTAAAGATCAAATCCAGTATTGACTGTTTACATGAAGATCTATGTTGATATAAAAAACAATGTAATACACTATAGATCTTTAATACTCTTACTGGGCCAAGTGAGACTTAGTTTCAATCAGGAGCCATATTGATAACTTATCCTACTGGTAGGACCTTTCGAGCCATTTCGCCTCACCCTCCAAGTCACACAGTTTTCAATGGGCGACCAGATCTTGTAAGGTACAACCATTAACTAGAAGAGCAAGAGTACGGATAACAATAATTACAACAGGAAATAAGCAACACAAAACTGAAGTCATTGCACTAACGGGTGTCAGCAATCATAAGTGTGTATCCCTAGTGAACACACTTTGACAATTTATATACAATTTTATCAATTACAAATTGTACACGAATAAAGTGAAGTAAGACCTCGGGGGAGGCCAGAGTATTGGTGAAAATGTTGTCTTCTGGTGAAGCTGTCATTAGCAAGTTTAGTTCTAAAATGTGAAGTGTCCGAAAGAAAGTAAAATAGGGAGCCTAACTCCTTAGTGGCTTACAAGCGAAGCAAAAAATGTGAGAAAGTGTGGGAATGGGGGGGGGGGGCTGTAGACGGAGAAAGGAAGAATATTTCGTCCATACGCCATTGAATATACTTTTCCCCCCTGCCCTGACTTTCAAGACAGTTGAGAAACACATCTTGCAAATAAGTTGAAACAAGATTAATCCCTAAGATATGACGCAGTATTAGGATTCATTTTTACAAAGCGTGTATCAACTCACTCCGTCTGTCTGTCTGGTGCAATTTGTGTACACGTTATTTCTTCCACTTCCCATTCTCGAATAAAGTCAAAATTGTGCACAGTTATTCATTGTCCCTAACAGAACATGAATCATTCAAAAATTATTTTAACAAACTAGTTAATTAATTAGTGGTAATTAATTTTTTATATATATAAAAAGTGATATAAATCTTTAATTATTGATCTTTGCGCTGGTCATACGACACTCTCGTTAACCGTGGGCCACGATCCGCCCTATAACTTGATTGCAAATGATTTGCATAAAACTGAACGCATGTATGCAAAAGCGTGTCTTTATAACACATTGTATTTCTAGATGTTTAAGTCTGCACCTTTGTGGATATGAGTTCATATTTCTACGTTGTATAACGTGGCATGAGTAAATGAAGAATGTTCTTTCGTGAAAGTTATCATAAGATTCAGCAACGTTCCTGATCTGTTTGTGCCTAACTGGCGAGGAATTTAGTCATTTGACTGCATCTCTTAGCAGAGGATTCTAGTTATTTTCTCCTTTCATCTCTCATTTTTTTATTAACCCTTTCCTTTAGATTTCTATGTAGTTACAGGGTTCCGACGGGGGCCGCCTCTGAGTTTGTGTGATAACACAAACTTTCTTTGTAATCTTGTTTTTATTAACCCTTTCCTTTCGATTTCTATGTAGTTACATGGTTAACTGTTTAAATAATAATAGTATAATAGTAAATAATAATAATAGTGATTTATCAATGACTTTGTAGCTGAGAAATCAAGAAACATTGAGAAATAATTACTAATTTTTAAGTTCATGGTCCTGTTTTAGATTCACACGAGCATGTTGTCCGACTAGCTCGACTTCTATAGGACTATAAAAATATATAGGTCTTAAGTTGTTTGTTAAATCTCTTAGTGTGTAGAGAATTTAAACTCGCAAAAGCACGTTTTTGGGTTTAGGCAAATACCTTATAGTATTACACAATTAAGTATGTAAAGATCTTTTACAAAAAGTATGACGAGACTAGTCACATTTACGGGAAACTGACATTTAATGTGGCCCATTTGTAAGCCCCACCGGCCCATTTGACTACCGTCCCCATCGGGTATTTGCCCGGTTGCCCATATAGCCAGTCCGCCCTTACTACTAATGCTTGTAAATGATAAAGAGAAATTAATATTGAGTTGACTACCAGTATTGTTTGTGTTTTTTCTTTTCAGGCGGCTAAAATCACTGAGCGAGAGAACCACGCGTATGCCGCCGTGGACTGTGTCAAGGAGCAGGAACTCTGCAACGCCGAAGGTGTCACCTCGCTCCCCTACTTCAAGATGTACTCCAAGGGGAAAATGTTTGCCGCCTACTCCAACCCAACGACCTTCACCTACCACACCATGGCGAGGTTTGTGGAGAACGCGCCCGTGCTGCAGGAAGCCGGCCGGCCCAAGCGGCCATGTGACATTGACGTCCCTGCCGATGAGGCTCCCAAGAAACCGATTTCCGGCAAGAAATGAAAGCGAGAATAACTTCTTCACCAACACATTTTTTGTGTGTTTTTCTATATCAGTTCTTAATACCAAACACGAACACGATATATGAAATACATTGCGCTGATTTAATATGTATGTTTTACACTTAGAATCAACACAAGTTTTTAGTGATTATATTTTCCCCCCAAATATTTACAGGTGCTAATTGGTGCACGAGGAAACATATTATTAAGAGGCTATTGCTCAGCTTTTTGTATCAATGTTCTTTTAAGCAAAATAGCTTTATAATAAATTGTTTTTCATTTAAAATGAAATAGATTGTTTCACATCTTTCTTTAAATTTTTTTAAAGTTATTTCGTCTCTGTGCTATTTTTAAAGTGGGTGTCAATTGTGATGCACATATCTTGCACATGATACATAATCCAGGGCCGCCTTAGGCATAGGCAAAGTAGGCAGCCGGCTAGGGCCTAAGTCACATAGGACTCTAAACATTATGAAACTTGTGCCCAATGTTATTGTTGTAGTACACTAGACACAGTGTTTAATTTTATTATTTTTTTTACTATTTTTTTTATTTTTCTATTTCATTTGGGGCCCCCAAATTTTTTTCGCCTAAGGCCTCCAATTATCTAAGGTCGGTCCTGCATACACATATATGTAGGCTTATGCTATATGTCGATGGTTGGTCTCAAGAGCTACAAACACAGCGAAGCCTAAGTTAAATTTGTTTTGTCATGAGCTGGAATGAACACATAGTTTGCTGTAGGCTCACAGAGTTGGTGTGTAGCTCAGCACATTTATTGTATATTTACGAAGGTAAATGTTACACGCCCACATCCGGCAAGAGGCTAATTAGAGGAGGGGAGGTCATTTCCATTAAATTTCAATATTTTCATATCCTAGTACTAGTTTAGTCTGACTAGTACAACAATGAAGTGCAGTAGGCTTACTATTTTGGCCATATTTACAATTTTTCCTGGACACTGGTAGAAATTGGTCTAGGGTTGGTGGTGCCTCCAATCACTTTAAACAAGTCGCCAGATAGCTTTCCGTGGAATTTTTCTGTCTCATCTACGGTAATATTGTTTTGAATAATAAGCAAAGAATTCAAATGCTTGATTACATGGGCCCCCATATCTCATGTCTAAATCCGCTCCTGACGTTATGGTTTCTATAATGCAATAATACATCGTTTGCATGAGAAGTGGCTAAATATCTAGGTTGCAACTTTTTTTCCCTCCTATGCTACAAACAACATTGTATTAAAAGTCCCCCTTTTAGACCTCGCGATATATGGGGCAGATGATGTAAAGGTCATATGTTTCTGTGGACCGCGATTAACGAGAGTTTCATGTGGCCAGCACAACGACCAACGCATTTATTTGTCCCCAATTTATGCTAGGTTCAGGTACCCAGAGGCTCCCTAAAGATACCTACCACATTAAAATCCCCAGTCGTCACAAGGATTTGAACCTGGCCCCCCGGCTGTACCTCTCAGCCACAGCGCCTCCATATAGGCCTACTAAGAAGAACAGGCAAATGCTTTGACTTAAGGTATTTCAAGTTTTAGACAAAAGAAAGTGCCGTTTGTTTCTCCGTGACAGGTTCTTATTTAGCAAATTTAAACTGAGCCTTTTGAAATCTTGCCATTAGCATAACAAAACAACTTAGAGATTCCAAACTTGTTTCAATATAAGGGTCAGATACATTTCCGAGACGTGTCACATTGCTGCAGAATAATTGTCACGTGCAAATTAACTGATCGTCTGCGGCTTCATCATGCACTGCTGGCAGACGTCCTCTCTCTCTCAAACACACAATAAGTCATTTTTAGATATTTTTTTTTTAAAGATCTCACTTTACATCCCCACTGTTGAACCGTTGGGGCATCACACATGATCACTCGACTACTTTAACTTTCCTGTCTTTTGTCTTGAATATAATCTCTATCTATCACAGGTTCTTCCATTCTTTAATGTTGTCTTCCTATCACTTTCTCTGTCTACCTCTTCTTTATATCTTTAACGTACTGTTTCTTAAAGAACGACATTTGTGAGCTATCAGGATCTCTTGATATGGCCATAAAGTTTTAATTTGTTTGTTTTTTTGACAGTGGTCAGCAGGTCATCGTGGGGCTCAATCGCCATAGTGATCCTGTTTCGATTCTCCTCTTTGTGATGTGGTCTATGTTAATACATTCCTAGAACTTTTAATGTATTTTTTTTTTTGTATCTCTGAGATAAATGATAAGCAACACAAATATTCTTTGACTTTCTTTATTTATTTCAAGCCTTTAGACAAATCTTAACACGTGAGAGCCTTCGAAAAAAAAAATAGCATACCGTAACTTCTGCTAACAAAGTCACAAATCAGCCTGTATAACTTGCACTGCTGTTGAGGTTTTCTTCACCTGTATCGGCGCGTTGTAGACACTGGTTTATTCCCCGTACTGTACCGTGGCATGGGTTTAACTGGGAAAACAATAAGATTGAAGGCCCCCTCGCAAAATATTCAGGCAACATACCACCTGCCTAGGAACAAATACTTTTTAGTTTACGGCTGAATTAAGCGTCATTTATTGCGAACGCATGATCCAGGATATAGTGCAAAAGTGTAGGCCTACACTTAACAATTAAAATAGAATGTCAGCCGTGTGAAAAGTGGAGATCTTCCAATGGATATTACAGTTACGTATTTTTAGGCAAATTCAGGGTGGTAAAATTCAACATGTTTTGTGGTTATTGCTTGCAGATCTATGTTTTAAGACCATCAAAGTTGCTAGAAAAGATAAGCCTTTTAACTTTTCATTGTCTGAAATTGACAGATGTTGTCAGAGATTGACTAGTATCAGTATGTACTATTAGATACATTCGGTGGTACTGTCTGGATAACATTGACATGTTTTAGTGAACTAAAAAAACGTTTATTTTTTAAGTCGTTAAAGGTAAGTCATTAAATGTAATTTAACGAATCTTTGCAAAAAAATTTTTAAAGAGTCTTTTTTTTTTTTGCTTCAATCATTTCATTAATAAAGTAATGTAAAGTTCCCCTATCAGACATTGAAATATATGGGGCAGGTGATGTAAAGATCATCATTTTCAGTGTTTCACGGTTGACGAGGGTATTGTGTGACCAGCAGACTCAGCCTCAACGCTCTTCATTTCATTAAGCCGGGAGGTAAAGTTTCTAGCCGAGCTACATTTCAAAATTCCCAATTCTAGTAATAATGTAGAATGGCTGGCTGGTCATGTGGTTTGCGCTCCGGGCTGTCGTTAAGTGGTCTCCATGTCCCGGATTCAAACCCTGCCCGCTGCAATCGTCCGTCGTCCTGCGGGAAATTGGGCTACAATGTAATTAGCTTCAGAATCTGAAGGAACATCCGAATCATGTAAAACAAGCAAACGAGGCTTGGGGAGAGCTATTTACATCAGCTTAGACCGAGTAGGTGTAGCATGCCCTATCATGGGGAAAGTAAAGAATGTTGACCATTATACTGACCACTTCACACTCTGCTGAGTAATGAGCCCCAGAAACATAAAAGGTCACATGTCTACGTCTAGAATAAAAATGTTTTCATATAGGTAAGTACATTTATAGTTTGAATCAGTGGCGTAGCAACTATGGAGCGAAGGGGTTCATTGCGTCCGGCCCGGACTAAGAGGGCCACAACAGCCCTTACAAAATCGAATGAAACATTTGACTTATTTAATGTAAAAGTATCGAATGTATGTCATAAAATACTTGTTAGAATCGTGACTGAATTGAGTGTAATGGTGATAATATTTGTAAAGGTAATCTCTGTACAGGAAAGCCTTTTTGTAGATTTACCAAATACATAGGTTCTACAGGACGACTCGATTTCGGTTTTGTCAATTCAAAACTACGAAGATCTTGTAATATGGCCATAGATTTTTAGCTTGCATTTTTTTTTAAAACGATAGTTAGCACGTCATCATGGGTCCAATGGCTGCAGTAACCCTGTCTCTAATCTCTTTGTGATGCGGTTTTTAAATGTGATACTTAGGATCCTTCTGTAGCATCTCTATTCCATTGCTAGGATCCTCCTCTCAAGAAGGAAGATTTCTCTAAAACAGGACTCTATAGCCGCAAGAAGAAAGACTTCTCTAAAACAGGACTCTATAGCCGCAAGAAGGAAGACTTCTCTAAAACAGGACTCTATAGCCGCAAGAAGGAAGACTTCTCTAAAACAGGTCTCTATAGCCGCAAGAAGGAAGACTTCTCTAAAACAGGACTCTATAGCCGCAAGAAGGAAGACTTCTCTAAAACAGGACTCTATAGCCGCAAGAAGGAAGACTTCTCTAAAACAGGACTCTATAGCCGCAAGAAGGAAGACTTCTCTAAAACAGGTCTCTATAGCCGCAAAAAAGAAAGACTTCTCTAAAACAGGTCTCTATAGCCGCAAAAAGAAAGACTTCTCTAAAACAGGTCTCTATATCCGCAAGAAGGAAGACTTCTCTAAAACAGGACTCTATAGCTGCAAGAAGAAAGACTTCTCTAAAACAGGTCTCTATAGCCGCAAGAAGGAAGACTTCTCTAAAACAGGTCTCTATAGCCGCAAGAAGGAAGACTTCTCTAAAACAGGTCTCTATAGCCGCAAGAAGAAAGACTTTTTTTAACGAAAAAAAGCCGTATTCGTTTTACAGCTGAACCCGTCTTATTTGACAAGTAAAATATTCAAAAAAAAAACAAAAAAAAAAACATTTTAAAGCAAAGCTTGTATTGAGTGAATTTGCATCAATTATTTTGAATCAATCGTGTAATTAATTTCTAATTCATCAACAGTTTCTACACAAACATTAATAAATTTGTGCGACTGCAAATAGTTTTATTAATTGTTTTTGTATAGCGAAACTTTCACGCTTATAAGAAAACGAGTACGGTATATTCCAGTCACTTTTGTGGAACAGTGTGTGTGTATGTATGTGTGTGAGTATGTGTGTGTGTATGTGTGTTGGGGAGGGGACTATCTGGGAAGTTTCTGTGCTGCTCTTCCCAAAGCTATTTTTTAAAAAAAAGTTGCTGGAGTTAGAATTGGAACTCGCGGTCTCGAGCTTCCAGAATGGAAGGCCGACATCTAGCCACTGAGCTATTTAGGTCTTATAAAAACAGAACGTTTTACATTTTAAAAAATCTAAAGGGTAAAATTTGTAGAGAACGACCTTTCGTATCGTAAGGACATTTCTATATAAAACAAATTAATTAATAACGACTAATTAATTAAACTCGTAAAGTAGAGTTACCCTTTCGGACTATGCGGTCTATAGGGCAGATAATGTAAAGGTAATCTGTTTCTGTGAACCACAGTTAATGAGGATGTCATGTAGCCTGAACAACGACCAACCGCCTTTTTACTTTTCCCCCAACTTATGTCAGGTACCCATTATAGCTGGGTGGACTCAGTGGCGCATAAAGATCCTGAAATTAAAAATCCCACTCTTTACCAGGATTCGAACCCGTGATCACCGAGTCGGAAGCTAAGCGCTTTACCACTAATTGGTTACGTTTTATAAAATTGTTTCATGTGTTGTCATTGACAATGAATAATTGTGCAAAGTTTCAACTTGAGAAAACTGAAAACGTGTAAAAGATTCCACCTAGACAGACTGATAGACAAAGTGAGTTGATAAGACTTTGTAATGAAGAGAATATTGACCTCTCTATGACACACTACGTACACAGTCACATACAGTCACGTACACACAAGCATCTTTTATTTAAAAAAAACAGTGAAGAGAGAGAAAGATAAAAAAAAACACTTTTTTTTTAAAACTGACACACAGAGTTTAATGACAGGGCTCTAGTGAGAGGGGCGTGGGGAGGTAATCCTTTAATATAAATTCCATTCATTCTCTCCCTTAGTTGTCTTACTTATTTTTAGTTCATCGTGGTGTGACAAAGTCAACTCACAGCGAACCACCATACTCTCTCTCTCTCTCTCATAGCTCCTTCTCCATCCACCTCTCTCTACCTCTCCTCTCTCTAAGTTCCTTGTGAATGGGTGGGTAGATCATAGGGGCACTAAAGCTAATTCTATAACAACTTAATAGCATTAGCCTCACATCTCTGCTCTCATTATAATTCTATGATGGGTAGACCTTCCCAAATCATCGATATTATTCCCCCATCCTTTATTGTTATTATTTTCTTTTCTTCTTCGTCAGGGGCGTTTTAGGGTTAGCATACAAACAAGTCTAAAATAAGAATCTTTGACTTGAATGTCAAGGCGGTCCAACTGTATGGTTTTAAAACATGGAGAACAACTGAAGCAATGTCAAAACTAGCAAAATAAAAAAAAACTTTTTTATTTTACAAAATGTTTTGTATAGCACAATTTCATGCTTTTAGCGTTCTCAATATGCTATAATCCTATCACTTGTTTGGACCAGTTGGAAAGGGGGAGAAAGAACGGGGTACCTGGGTGATCTCTTTTTAAATCTATTAAAAAAAAACAACAACTAACGACCTGAATAAGAACTTATGGGCTAAAGCCTTCTCAAACCAATGCGGTAACCAGTCTACCAGCAAAGAGTCTATGAACATGTAAAATTGTAAAGTTATCTATTGTTTCTATTTCATGTTTGTGTTCACTAAGCCTGAGATGGCAGCCTAATATAAAGGAACTATTCAGCTTATACCACCACTTCAGTCAAGTACTATTTCTTTCCCTAGTTTGAGATACCTAGCAAAGTAATTTATTACCAATTGTTAATTAACTAATTGTTTTTTATTGATTCTTGCGTTGTCAGGTAAAAGAAATAATTGTGCAAAATTTCAACTTGATCCGAGATTGTCCTGCAGCTGTCCTTTTGCAGAATATAAAGAAAGATCAGTCTATTATTTTACGTTTTCCAGCATGCTTTTATTTGGATGACCCATTCTGCGTGCCCCCTCCGCTGTACCTTGAAAGATGATAATTGAAAATAAGATCATGTCTCAAAATATCTCATAAAATAAAGGTGTTACTTCAAAAAGAATAATATTATCTTTATTGTCCGTAAGGAAACTTGTCTTACAATTTGTACATTACACCAGTGATGCCCAGCCTTATTCGCCCGGCGGGCCATTTTCATTTCCGACACTCGTGTCGCGGGCCGCATCGTCGAATAGATAAAAAAAATGAAATAGAGAATAATTCCATTTTAAATAGTTTTATTAGAAACCCGTAGCACTAGTAAGCCTACGTACACACGTAAGGCGATTACGTAAGATCGGTCTCATCCGTTTTATTACTGAAAGGTTTGTCTACTTAAGGAAGTGTTTGTAAACATTGTGATCGTCCTCAACACTTCATTTCGGACATTTGAAAAGTTTCTTCAGGCAACACGGCGAAGAAATGAACTACCTGCATCACTCTAAATTTCTCAAACAGGGATGTCTGGCTTTGTAAGTCAATCAATTCCAGTTGCAGATCTATCGAAGTAATTCTCAGTGGCAATAGAAAACATTTCAAAATCTGCTGCTCTGTCAATTAATTTTGCAATGCGTTAACTGCTTCTTTTTACCCAGGACTAATTCTTTCACCACTGTTAGAAAGCACTTTTTTACGCATCATTTCTCATACTTTGAGCAGCTCTGTAATTTGTCCTTGCCGTGGACTCATTTCACTCATTTCTTGTCTCTTTTGTCTCGTCAGTCGCTTTACTCATTCAACTAGGCGTAGCTTAGCGATGTTTTCTTGGCGGTTAAAACCAACAATGCCGCCATATTTTTTTAATGTTTTGATTTGCAAATGACTTTTTGTTATTCGTTTTAAAAACAGCAACATTTCTGAATCTTGTTAGCATATGTTCCACAAAAGCAAAGATGTCTTTACTTTTTTTCCGGAAGTTTTTACATTCATATTTTATTTTTAGTTCATATTATGGCTCTCTCATGTCATTAACGCTCAAATATTAAATGGTACGTACCATTCTCTTTGATATCAAAAGAACTTTACAAAAAAAAAAATGATGCAGAATTGATGCCCTGTGTTACACACAATATATTACAAGACTAGCTCAAGATAGCAGCGGAATTATTCAAGAACCTAAAACATCTGTCAACTTGTCACCAAAAAATAAATCTCGTGCTAATTTTAAAAAATAATAATATGACTTTAGGATGCCGTAGATTAGAATGAAACCCATCCAAGAAAAAGTGAGTGTCCTAACGTAGAAAAAATACATTTTTCAACCTTTTTAAAAATTGTCTTCACTTTGTGCCGAGGTTTAGGCGGGCCGGATGGAAACACGTCGAGGGCCGGATCTGGCCCGCGGGTCGTAGTTTGGGCATCACTGCATTACACCAAACTCCAAACAAAACATTCTAAGTAGAAAAAAACAAAATGTACTATCACACCAGGCTCATTCATAATTTACATGTAAAAGGTTTATATCAAATAGTTTCTATTTAATCATTTGATTGCTAGGGGAACAAAAGAGTGTTTGTGTCTGTTTGTCTTTGCTATCGGTGTCTTGTATCTCTTTTGTGATGGTAAAATCACAAAATCCTGAACAAAAGGGTGATTTTTTATTACTATAATCCTTTTAGCTTAAAAAGAAGATTCTTACATCCTACGCGTGTTCTTAGGTCAATCTAGTCATGCATGTTAACAAATGACTTAAATTCTGCCAAGTCATTGGTTTTCCTGGCTGGCTCGGGCAACACATTTCATGCTCTAATAGCACTAGGGAAGAAGGAGCTTTTGTACAAATTTGTCCTAGAATATGGAACGAGGAATGTGCCTTTATCTTTTTGATAAATATGACCAATCCAGCTCAATTTTCTTTTCTTTACAATGTTCAGAAGTTGTTGTTTTTGTTTGCAAGGGAAAACTATTGTACGAACACACATTTCTTTTCCTATTATTTTTGTTATGTGCAACGGAAAATGGAAGACAACGTGCCTCAAGGATAATAAAGATATTATTATTAATATTATTGTTATTATTTTTTTTAATAACTATGAATTTTGAAAGCGTCTAATGAGTCATCTGCTTTGTTCCTTTATCCGGACGGGCTAACAGTTAGTACATTTACAATGATTAAGTTGCACAGTTTAGTGCGCATTAAGGTTATGGATAAGACTGACTTAAAATCTAGATCTAGTTCTGGGTGTTGTGTCTGGGAGTAAATCTATGTTTTGTCGAACTTAACGCTTTGAAAGTGATAGCCTTGTTGACGTTGAACATACTGCAAAGGTAAGATTTTAGGGAATATTTCGTAAGGTTTCAAATTGCAGCTTGTGTGTAGTGCTAGGCCCAACAGTTCAAACATATATTTTCTTTTCGATCTATTTCCAGACGTAGGCCTAATCTAGAATCTAGCCAACATCTAGAGATCTTGATGTAGATATACTCTAACTCTAGGAGGTCTAGCCTATAATCCTATATCAAATAGAATTAAGTTACATTATAAATTTATACTCTAAAGATCTCAAATTAATGGCATTTGACTAAGACAGAACACAACTCAAGAAATATTAAGAAACTGGAACAGACACAAAATAGATTCATAACTAACGAATATTCACATTGGACTAGAGTAACACCTTTAGTAAAATCATTTAGAAAGCCTTCAGGAGAGAAGACTCAAAAGTAAAGAGGCAATTATACATAAAACACTGAATCACAATCTTCAAATACAAAAACAAAATATAATAAAATACTCAGAAAGACACAAAAGACAAAAGCACAGCCCTCGTTCCATTTGCTAGAACAAATCTGTAAAAATACTCCTTCTTCCCTAGTGCTATTAGAGCATGGAATGGGTTGCCTGAGCTAGCCAGAAAAAACAGTGACTTGGCAAAATTTAAGTAATTGGTTGACATGCATGACTAGATACATGACGCGTAGGACGTAATCATCTTCTTTTTTTTAAGTAACGTCTATATTAGATAGGATAAGACAAGATAAAATAAGACAAGCAGGCCTACAGACAAATAGAATTAGGTTACAAAGATCTAAGAGATCTACAGTATATGCCTCGATAGTTTACAGATGTAGATCTATGGTAAATCAAAAAGAATTTTTCTACATAAACACAAACTTACTAAATACACAGAAAGACATACAGATAAAGGCACATTTTTTATTCCACAGGATGTGGTCCGCGTTTGGGCATCACTATGAAGATATCTCGATCTTAAAATGTGACTAGTGAGGCCAGGTGGCTGAGTGGTAGAGCGCTTGGCTTCTGAACCGGGGATCCCGGGTTCGAATCCTGGTGAAGACACCCAAGTTAACATTAGAAAACGTAAAAGGTGGGAAAAGTAAAGGTGGTTGGTCGTTGTACGGATCACATGACAACTTCATTAATCGTGGGCCACAGATGACCCTATAGATCCATATAGATTGGTCTCGATTCAGCCAATCCGAACAAGCAAGCATACAGATTACACAGCACCTTTGTTCTAGATTTACAAAAATAAAGATACTTATTTATAAAACAAATATCATATGTAACAAATAGCATAATCCTCCAGTCACATTTTACCGCTTTTCCCCAATATTCCCCATACTTAAAAATAAGTATAGTGTTGTTGTTTTTTCTAATGACGGTACGTTATAGCTTGCCTAATTACACAGGGCTTTAGACCAGTGTTTCTCAAACTGGGGTAAGCGACCCCAGGAATCCGCAAGACGACCGACAAGGGTCCTCAGAAAGATGAAAGTTGTATACAATTAAAATTAAAAGACTGTTAATCCGATAGTATGACTTGAATAATAATCATCTCGTCCATCACTACTGTTTCATATGTCTATTACGTACTATTCTATGACAACCTAAATCGAAGATTTGAGGACCTTCTCACTTAAATTTACCCGCCTTAGTGTTGAACCCTTTTGCGCGAGAACATACTCACTTGAAATATTTACAAACAAGGATTTTTAACCAATGGTATAAAAAATTCTGCATTACGGGGTCATTGTAAAGAAGTTCCCGGCTTCTTGTTTGCTACAACGTGGATTCATGGACGAAAGAACCTCATCACAAACAAAAGAGTCCGACTCGAAATTCGTGCTCTATGAGCAGGCCATAAAGACACTTTATGTCATGAACCTCATCCAAGTCATTATTTTTTTAAATTTTATTTTAAACAAAAGTTATAATCTCAATAAACACTCCTTCAACAATTTTTTTTCAAGATTTGTTTACTTATATAAAATTTACGTAGCTTTTCATTTAGGGGTCAGAGGGCATGTTTGACTATATATCAACGTCTTCTTTTGACTATATACTTAGAAGTATCATTACATTCACCCACTGTGTTAGAAAGAAAACAAGTCTGCGCAAGCTATATGTACGTAGTATTTATGTTTATAGCTGTAGTCTCACAAGTTGAATAGAATGACGATTTTAAATTCGCTAGTTGGTTTGTGCTTCGTTTTAAAAGGACAAAATATGAGGCCCCAGACAGACTAATTGACATACGCATGCATCACATGGGACATTTGATAACAGAGAATATGAGATATCACCAAGTCTGGTCTAAAACAGTGGTGCCAACCTCTTTCGTATTGTGGGACCATATTGCTACATTTCTAACGTGCCTGTAACAGGCATCACGGCAACAAATGGTAGAGTCTAATAGAACATCTCTGCGGCTTCATTATCTATTGTGATTAGAAATTTCTTATCTATTGTGGGTCGAAATTTCTTATCTATTGTGGTTAGAAATGTCTTATCTATTGTGGTTAGAAATTTCTTATCTATTGTGGGTAGAATTTTTTTTTTTTGTTTTGATGTTTATAAGCGCAAGACCTCGTTTTCGATCTAGGAATATAATTTGCTTAGCTAATTATTTCATATTTAGGCCTACATTTTCCATTTTCCTCAATTGGGATTATGGCCGAATGGTGAAGCGCTTTGCTTCCGAACCTCAAAGGTGTCTCTGGTTCGAATCCCGATGAAGACAAGGTTTATAATACTGTTTTTTTTTAGGAGGCCCCTGAGTTTACCCTACTCTTCTAGGTACCTGACATTAGTTGGGAAACGTACAGATCGGTTGGTCGTTCACATGACACCGCTACGACGCCTGTGTGTAGTCTCCCAATGAACTCTCTATGTTTGTGTCTGTTCTATTGATGTGAATGTTGTTACTTCTGTTGTTTTGTATTTTTGAGAAAACAGACTTGACCTTGTAATCACAACGAATTTCCATAAGCAGTCTTAGTCTTAGTCCTTAACCGTCGCTAAAGAAACAGATGACCTTTACAATAACTGCTCCATAGATCGGAAGGACAATTATATCGTCAATTAAAGTTTTAAAAAAATATATCAATACTAGCAATTGTAGATTTTTATTCTGTTTTTATCAGAAAGTTACAATTGCTATTGAAACGTAATTACAGGCGTCTATTTAATTTGACTTCGTAGCTCAAACTCCCTCATATATACGAAGTGCTAACAACGTTAGACACACACACACCCAGGGCCGGTTTTAAAGGAGGGCAGGGTTAGGGCTACAGCCTCCGGAACAAAAAAGCGGCCTCCATAAAGGAAATAAAAATATATCCGACTTTCGATGTGGGTCATAAAGTTTGTTTCTAACCTTTTTCTTTTGCATTTTTACGTCTGGCAAAAAATGTCGTGATTAAGAAGTGTACTCTAGTAGCATGCTCGGAATAAAAAATACAGCTCCGGATTTACGACAATACGTCTACCAAGGGACTTACCCTCCACAAACTCATAAAATATACAATTTTGAAACTAAAATATGCATATTAAATATTTGTTTTAAAAGGAAATTAGGATTAAATTTACAAGAACTTTATTTCTTTCTTCTAAATCATATCATGCTTTTAGATCCCTAAGTATTTTCATTCATAAGTGGATCTTTATTAAAGCCTTCTAAAATTTTAGTGGCCTTCTCAAAAGCCCTGGCCCGCGGCCTCGACATACTTGAATCTATTTGAATACAAGTAGTATAGAAACGTATTTACAGTCGTCTATTTTATTTTGACATCATAGCTCAAACTTTACCATATAAAGTGCCCCTTTCAGACCTTGCGATTTATAGGGCAGATGATGTTAAAGTCATCTGTTCCTTTAGCCAACAGTTAACGAGGTAGCATGTGGGCAGCACAATGACCAACTGTCTTAACTTCCCTCAACATGTACCTATTAGAGTTGGTTGGAGACATAAAAATCCCGAAATTCAAAACCCCAGTCTTCACAGAGATTCGACCCCAGTTTCGAAAGCCAAGCGCTTAACCCCCCAGCCACCGCGCCACCAAACACATAGACAAAGAGCTTAAGTTAGACATCCCACCTCCTTTCCTGTGAGAAGGAATGTGTCAGCTACTTTCGTCATTTCTAAACTACAACACTGATACGTTCCGCGAAGAAATGTTATTGTGATCTACAACACTAGTACGTTCCGCGAAGAAATGTTATTGTGATCTACAACACTGGTACGTTCCGCGAAGAAATGTTATCGTGAACTACAACACTGGTACGTTCCGCGAAGAAATGTTATTGTGATCTACAACACTGTTACGTTCCGCGAAGAAATGTTATCGTGAACTACAACACTGGTACGTTCCGCGAAGAAATGTTATCGTGATCTACAACTCTGGTACGTTCCGCGAAGAAATGTTATCGTGAACTACAACACTGGTACGTTCCGCGAAGAAATGTTATCGTGATCTACAACACTGGTACTTTCCGCGAAGAAATGTTATCGTGAACTACAACACTGGTACGTTCCGCGAAGAAATGTTATCGTGATCTACAACACTGGTACGTTCCTCGAAGAAATGTGTCACGTATTACGAATTGAATTCTACTTTTAAATGGCTTCCATCAGCATTAGGTTCTTGAATTTGGCAAAGTCGGTGCCGATTTCCTTGGAAGTGAGCCATTTCTCAAAGCGTCGCTCCTTTTCCCGCAGGAATTCTACATGAGTTTGGCCATCCGATTTGCGACAATCCCTGAACTGCTTTCGGTAAGCTTCCGGAACAAGTTCATATGCCTTAAGAATTAAGGCCTTAACAACATTATAATCTTTTTGTTGTTCAATGGTCAAAGAACAAAATACCTCTGCAGCTCTACCAGTCAAAACTGTTTGCAGCAAAGTGGGCCACAAAGTTTCAGGTACATTAAAATTTTTCACAGCAAGTTCAAATTGTGGAAAATAATTGTCAATTGTGGCTTCATTAAAGCGTGGAATTATTTTCAAAAATTTTATTGCTTCAGCAGTATGACTGGCAGGGGAAGAATCTGGTCTTACATCAGCAGCTAACTCTAATTTTTTTAACTCTATTTGTAATTTCATTTCCATTTCTTTCTGCTCTAATTCTTTTTGTTTAATTTCCTTCTGGGCTTCTATTTCCATTTGTTTTAATTTTATCTGAAGTTCTAAATCTGATTTACCCTCATCGGGTCTAAGGGTTTCTAAAAGGTCTTCAGAAAATACTTCCTCGTCTACATAATGGATTACAATGTTATCTCTAATTTCTTGTTTAAGGGCATTTGATTTTATTTTTAACCCTAAATGTTTAGAAATAAGGACCAGTTCCTTCCTAGTAAAAGCATCAAGCTCTTTCACAGAGGGATTTGCAAGAAAAACCTGAATATCCATGACTAACTAACAACTATTACAAGCAAAAAATGTATACAATGTAAATGTACAGTACAAAATCAGTACAACAAAAAACCTTAAGAGAGTTTGGTCAATACTATTGATACTTTACTTCCGACTCTTTGACACAAAAAAATTTTTTTGTTAAAGTCAACTTCGCCTTTACAAAATTACTCAAGTAAGACGAAAATAGGTTCAGAAAAATATCCGGGACGAAAGCCCTCAAACTTCTTTTGTCACGTATTACGAATTGAATTCTACTTTTAAATGGCTTGCCTAGGGGAACGTGACAATAGAAAAGCAGTTGTGTCACTTATCTTAAGTCTGAATTTAATCAAAGACTTACAATGAATAACAAACAAAAAATGACACAAGAAATCGGAAGGTAAAATATCAACTTAATGTTTAATAAAATATAACTCGAATAGTACTTTTAAATGAATCATATAAAGTAAAAAAAAAACAAACATTTACTCAATACAGAATTGATGGGTTGACCAAAACCCTTTTACAAAAATGGCATGTAAAAATATTACAATACAATAGTTTGAAAATATAACTACAAATACAAGCAAGGCCTTGAAAAAGAAAAAATCTTAACTTACACTATCGATTGGTATACCACGCACGGGTCACGCAATGTCTCCGCTATTCTGTCTCACGGCTGTCTCCGTATGTCTGTCCGTCAACGTTACACGGGCGGTCTTTATATAATATACCGCGCGTCGATATCAAGACAAATCTAGTAATTTCTAGAACAGAATAAGTCATCAACACCCAGATCTAGAACGCTCTTCAAAGAGACAGAAGAAAAAAAAAAAAACCACCCTCCTTTCAACCAGAGGTACACACATAGGTCAAGGACCGGTCACTGTCTGTGTGGCTTGACTCACCGCGAAGAATAAAATAAAAAAACTTATTACACAAAGGGGCAGACAACCTACAGGTCAAGAAAAAAAAATAGTATCTAGGCATTGTTACCTAGATACGTAACAAATGTTATCGTGATCTACAACACTGGTACGTTCCGCGAAGAAATGTTATTGTGATCTACAACACTGGTACGTTCCGCGAAGAAATGTTATCGTGAACTACAACACTGGTACGTTCCGCGAAGAAATGTTATTGTGATCTACAACACTGGTACGTTCCGCGAAGAAATGTTATTGTGATCTACAACACTGGTACGTTCCGCGAAGAAATGTTATCGTGAACTACAACACTGGTACGTTCCGCGAAGAAATGTTATTGTGATCTACAACACTGGTACGTTCCGCGAAGAAATGTTATTGTGATCTACAACACTGGTACGTTCCGCGAAGAAATGTTATCGTGAACTACAACAATGGTACGTTCCGCGAAGAAATGTTATTGTGATCGGTGCAGTCAAATCTCTATGTTCCTCATTGTTTCTGCATGAAGAGGGGGGGGGGGGGGCTGAAAGACTTACTGATTGACAACAAGGAACACTGACGAAGGGGGGGGGGGGCAGGAGGTGTCTCTTTAAGCATACAAACTGAGTTTTAAAATACTGTCAAGTTGTCCAATGTTATATCAACATATATACCATGTGCCTAGCAAGAAGTTGAAACCAAAAAAAAATTGATCAAAGTATCTTGATAAAGTATTCGCGTTGTACAAATACTTTTGTGTGTTATCAGTTAAGTCCTCATCACACCCCAAAGAAATACCAATTGTTACCAAACTGTGGATAATTTATCCAGTTGGTTGACACCTGCTTTAGATAACAACTCCAAGTTCAGAATATGGAGATACGGCTATGGTTGTCGCTAACTGAAATTGAAACGAAAATATTTATTAACGCAAATAAAATGTTATTATTAATATATTGGTAATATTCATGTGTATTCAATGAACTGATAGTTATGAAGATATAGTTCAATGTGAGCTGTAAAACATTCAAATTTTTTATCAGCAGTGAAACATTCAAACTTTATACTAGCGGTAAAACATTTACACTTATTGCAGTAAAACATTCAAACTTTATAGTAGCGGTGAAACATTCAAATTTTATGCTTGCCTTAAAACATTTAATCTTTATAATAGCAGTAAAACATTACAACTTTTAATGTTATTATGGCTTTTTATCTCGATGGTGCCGGGTTCGAAACCTGCCCGCCGAGACGCCGCCATCCCTCGCCTTTCTGTGTGAGGCAATAATTTCAAATGTGAAGAAACATCTGAATCATGTAAAACAAACATTAACCCAACGACCCTATCTGCACCCTATCTGCACCCTATCTGCACCAGATGTGTCAAAATGTGCTGGTCACATCTGAGCCAGCAGGGTGACGTGAAATGTTGTTAAATCTTCTAACATTTCCTTTGTTACATTTCAGCAGATCTCCATTTCTGTAGGACTTCCGGTAGACCATGACGCTTCCATGCAGGGGCCGCTTGAGGTGGATGTTTGGAGTCGTCTGCTGCGTAGCCATATTGTTTGTTATGGGGTTAGCTGTTTGGATTAATCAACACATGCCTGTCAAGCGACATGGCGGAATAATTTTTGAAATTGACGAATACAGTTTGGAAGGTAGATCTAAATCTTAGAAAATTAAGCCTGACCAAGGCCTACAAAAGACATATTTATAGATCTAGATCTGTAAAATTGTAAAATTATAACTCCAAAGTAGCTATTATCAATGCATTTATTGTTTACTAAATGAATTCAATCTGTAAGTCGAAAATTGATAGTAGTATCTAATAATATTCTTCTTTCTTTGCATAGGGGTCGTGTCGGCTGAGGCTTGCATACCAAGGGATCTCGTGTTCGAGTCTGGGTGGATACTGGGGATTCCGATATTCGCGATTTTTTAGAACGCACATGAGTCCACACAACTCTAATGGGTACCTAACATATGTTGGGAAAGTAAAGGCTGTTGGTCGTTGTGCTAGCCCCATGACACCCTCCTCAACTTTTGGCCATAGAAACATGATCGCCCCCATTGCCCCCATAGATCGCAAGGTCTGATAGGGTGACTTTTATCCTTTATTTTTCTTTTCAAATTATTATTAACAGTTTGTAAAATAAAAACAATACATTACAAATTATAAAAAAAAGTCCCATGGAGCAGATGTTTTAATGAGTTAATCTCTAATCAAACTTTAATCATGGCTTTTCTTTACTTGGAGGCCGATGGTTTGTTGTTAGCTTTGAATTAGCCTAGTGTAAGTGTAAGACCTTTTAGTAGAGCTGTTGTTTCATACACCTTTTATTTAATGTTCCACTTGCCTTAGTATAATATCTAGTGATATGCAGAGGCGTAGTGATAGGGGGGCACGATGCCCCGGGCGCCATCCTCAGGGGGCCGCCAAATGCTGAAAGGCGAAAAAAAAAAAACAAGTAAAATTATTGTAGATATTTTAATTAGGTAAAACATTTTAAGGTTATTTGTATTATATTGAATCAATTATTTTGTGTTTATAAGCCTATAATTTCTATGTGATATTCATGGAAAATGAGGGGGGGGCGCCAATTTTTTTTTTTTTGCCTCGGGCGCACGTTTTGCTTACTACGCCTCTGATGATATGCTAGTTGAGGTTGAAGGCTTAAAGCAACACTACATAGATCACCCTTAAATTGTGACGGTACACCCTTAACAATTTTTTTATAATTATAATATACTTATCGTACGCTTATTGTATCATTAGCTTTTAGAGTTGTGCATTGTAAATCATCATTTAACATTTACTCAATAAATACAACAAGAAAAAAAAAAAAAAAATACTTTCATAAAACACGCAGGGGATTATGTTGAGCGTAA
Organism: Biomphalaria pfeifferi; assembly: GCA_030265305.1. Lineage (NCBI taxonomy): Eukaryota > Metazoa > Mollusca > Gastropoda > Planorbidae > Biomphalaria > Biomphalaria pfeifferi. The sequence goes on along the minus strand of JASAOG010000009.1, from coordinate 3,932,853 downwards.
TTGTATCCAATTAGTTTTTGATGTACTTAATAGAAGCTTTGATGTTTTGTTTCTTTTAAGTGTCGTTTTATATTTTGCTTGCTTCATATTTATCTAGTAATGTCAAATGAAAGTACACCTTTCAGACCTTGCTATCTATGGGGCAGAAGCTGTAAAGGTCATCTGTCTCATGTGGCCAGCACAAGGACCAACCGCTTTTACTTTTCCCCAAGTAATGTTTGGTACCCATTAGAGCTGGGTGGACTCAGAGGCGCCCCAGGATACCGAAATTAAAAATCCCAGTCTTCACCAGATTTCGAGCTCCGCACCCCCCCACCCCCCGGCTTTACCTCTCAACTATCGCGCCTCCTAATATTTATCGAATGCAATTTTAATTGTTTTTTTTAATTTACTTTTTTTTTTTTTTTTTAGAAAAAGGCAAAAAAGTGAATATTAGCGACACAAACGTTATGACCACTGAACGCCGTCCCTTCCAGGAGACAACTTTAGGAAACACCTATGCCATTACTTTAAAAGCATCGGAGAAGTTAGATAATTTAAACTCCTCGTCGTTGAATCTAAGGGAGGCTACACATGATAAAAATGGAACCTTTAAGTTCTGTTCCTTGAATCCTACTGATTTAGGTGAGCACTTTCTCTGGTCGAAATTGTAATATCAATGTTAAAATCGATCTTTTAAAATAAGAACCTAAGACTTAAGATAAAGGTTCTGTACGTTTGAGGAAGTTTGTTAAAAAAAATAAAAGATCCCCTTTCAGACCTGGCGATCTATGGGACAGATGATGTAAAGGTCTTTACTTTTCCCAACTAATGTCAGGTACCTATTAATGCTGGTTGGACTCAGAGGCGCCCTTAAGATCCTGAATCTAAAAATCCATGTCTTCACCAGGATTTGAACCCGCGACCCTTCGCTACGGAAGCCAAGCGCTTTACCACTCAGCCACCGAGCCTTCAGGAAAGCCTTCATTTCCCGATGTAAGGGCTGACATGGACACATAACGTATGTAATTCAACAATTCAAAGAAACACCAGGGATGTATTAAGAACAGAATATATTTTTAATAAAGCAATTGGAATAACTATAACTGTAGATAACGCCAACAAAAGTTTAACTATTAAATATACAACTATGAAAACTGCCTCATACTGTACTTCTACTATTAATTACAAACCTTAGGCGTCTGACAAGAATAACAGTATTTCAAGGGCCGTCACTCCACTTTAACGAATAGACCAATGAAATAATAATAAATAAACATAGCATTCCTTAATTCTTACACCCTAAATTCCATCGAGTGTTGTTTACAATAATATATACGAATACAATCATCACACATAACGCATATCCAAGTGTTAATCCAGACGTGCATATTAGTTACCGACTTCACTCGATAGTTTTTCTGACTAATTCAAGCAAACCATTCCATGCTCTAAAGGTAATAGTTAAGAGGGGGTACTTGTATGAATCTTTCCTAGCATATGGAACAAGAAATGTCCTTTATCTTTGTGTCTTTCTGAGTATTTAATCAGATTGTGTTTCTATATGTAAGTTACGGGTCAGTGTTTTACGCATTATTGTTACTTTACTTTTTAGTCTTCTATCCTGAAATGTTTCTGAATTTAGTACTTTTACTAAAGCTGTTTGATTGGCTTGTCCAACTGATTCTAACCAAGGGCAATGTAATATATTCTTAATAGAGCACAGAGTAATTTGTACGGCATGAATCGCTTGTTTGAATTACTCTTCGAATAAAACGTAGTAGAGAAAAAGTAAGCAAAATTTAAAATATATATGTATATATGTATATGTCAGTGCCGGCGTTTAGCAAGTGGAGTCCTCACTTAATAGAACTAATATATTTAAAAGCTTGCGAATTTGTGAAGAAAGAAATATAGTAATTGTACATTCAGTCACGTTTTGAATATTTTCTTATAATTATAATACTTACTTTGTTTCATGTGTCAATCTAGTCCTGCATGCTAATCAATGACTTAAACTCTGCAAAGTCTTTTGTTTTCTTGGCTGTCTCAGCTGTACGTTCAGCTTGTGTTGTGTTTTGGTTTTCAGTTGGTAATCTCGCTTGCAAGTGCAATGAAACGACACCAGAGGAAATTCTTCGCGATAATGCTGGACTTATACAAGAAGGAAGGGTTCAACCGCTGGATTGCATCGCCATGGAGAAGGTCGCCATCGTCATTCCTTACAGGTGAGCTCTATTACATGAACACCCACCGAGCTGATGCTGGCAAGCAAACAAAAAATATTTTAGTACTAGCCGGATATGACCCGCGGCCTGCGAGCCTCAGTTTGGACATTTCTGACCTACTGGGTTAAATTTAGATCTGTAAAACTTGGAGAATGTTCCCTTCACATTTTTCTTTAATTTGCCACGAGTATGAAGATGGGTTTAACCGTTCTGCCGACATATTCATATCCAATACAAATGACTGTGAAAACGGGTGTACCCGATTTGTTAAAAAGTTCTTGAATAGTGATACAAGTAGGTACTTTTTGTCTATTTTTAGGGCCCTCCTGTTATGGGAGGGGCATTAAAAATACACTGCGGTCTCCGCAATGATCTAAGGAACATTTATGCCAAGTTTAATCAAGATTGGTCAAATAGTTTTGATTTTTACTATATATACATGCATAACTTACTTTCTGCATGTGCTAAAAAATTGACATCGCCGGGCTTTAAGTGGAGTTCAGGAATTTGATTTAAATATTTTTAGACTGTAGGCTACTGTTAATAGTTTCGTTTTTCTAAATGTGTATTGCAGGATAGAACTGTTTCCAGTAAAACAGCCTAAAACAGCGGTTCTTAAACTTTTTAAGCTCGGCGACCCCTTTTTACAATCCCCTACTCTGCCGCAACCCCCCCCCCCCCAACACACACATACAGAAATAGAAGAGTAGACAATAACAATCCATATTTTCGATGGTCTTAGGCAACCCCTGGCAAATCGTCAATCGACCCCTCAAGGGGGTCGCGATCCACAGGCTGAGAACCCCTGGCCTAAAAGAATGTAGGCTACTCTTAAAAGTTTCGTATTTCTGAATGTGTATTGCAGGATAGAACTTTTTCCAGTGTTAGGCTTAAAAGAATGTAGGCTGCTACGTAAATAGTAAATTCTGTTCATCATTGTGTTGGTCACACAATTTCCTTTTTAACCCTTCAACCTATAACTGGTCCAACTAACTGCAACAAATTGATGTGTAGCAGATGATGTCCATTCGGACTTTATATTATCGATACATTATCCTTGTCCACCAGTAATTTATTCAAATTAAAACAATAAACACTGGTCTCGTTTCCGTTAATAAATAAGATTACGATATCAGAAATTGAATTTAGTACATTATCGATATTACCTAAACGCCAATGAAGACATTTATTGTGGTCTTTATTTCAGGGACAGGTACAAGCACCTCCATCAGCTGCTGTCCATGCTAATACCGATACTTAGTCGTCAGAAAGTTGATGCAACTATCTTCGTTGTTGAACAGGTTGGTGCTTACGTTGGTGCCCAGGGTTAACTAGGGTATCATGTGGCCAGCATAACGACCAACCGTCTTTACTTTTCCCCAGCTATTGTTAGGCACTCATTAGAGCCACCGCTCTTCCTATCTCCTTCATAAGGATATATATTTGATGTCCTAACTGAAAAGACGTACAATTAAAAAACAAAGCCATAATAAAATTGTTCTTAGGCTCCTAGCCTCGGGATATTAAATGAAATACGAGAGAGAAAAGAAAGGTATTAACAGATTCTATCTCAGTGATGCCCAAAATACGGCCCGCGGGTCACATCCGGTCCGCGACGTGTTTCTATTTGGCCCGCCGAAACGTCAGCACAAAGTGTAGAAAATCCCCCTTTCATAAAAAAGATTGAAATATGCATCTTTGTCTACGTTAAGACCTTCACTATTAACCTTTTACATTTGTGCATTTCTGAAATGGGACTCCGAATGTAGAATCTACCAGGAAGAGTGAACGGATCTTTACTTTTTGTGGAACATGATAATAAGCCTGCATATTTAATATTTAAATAAAGTGTGGCTGTTTATAAAAAAAAACGTATACAAAGGCATTATGAAACAAATATGGCAGCATTCTTGGTTTGAGCCGCGAATATAAGAATGTTAAACCACGCCTACAGATTTGATGATTTATGAGATTATTTACCAAAAAGAGACAAGAAAATGAGTCGGTGGTAGAACTAGCCACAATGGTGTTCACTTTTAAGTAACGAAATGGAGCCATTTTCCGACGCGTAAAAAATAAGATAAACTTCCGATGTCTCGTTAATTAATGTAAGTTTCTAATCAGTTTCAGGTCGATTTTATTTCGCTTTTGTACCTTTTCGGTCATAAGGCCCGTGACACGAGTGTCGGAAATTAAAATGGCCCGCCTGTCGAATTAGATTGGGCATCACTAATCTATTTCATAATAATAATAATAATAATTTTAATATTGGCATCCAAACTGGGCAAATTGGTCGTAGAAAACTCGGCGCTTTTTAAAGGGAAATAAGGCAGTATAAAATTACTAATAATTACAAGAAAAGTTATCTCGATTGCACATATATTTGTTGATAAGGATTCTGACCTCGTCGTGGCGGTCTACATGTGTAAATGGTTACATTTTAAAATGAAAAATAGCAATGAGGGATCAGAGATCTACCTTGTAGCCTAAGAGTCATTGCGGGTAGTTAACTTGCCAGAGAGTCTCAGAAGAGATGGTCCCTTTTATAACCTACCAGCATGTTCCTCGCTGGGAACTCTTTCCTAATGCGGTTCCTGTCACACTATTGTTGATACATCAGGATACATCACATATACAATCATAAATCTTTCAATCCCATTCTGAAGAAACTAATATCAACTGACAAATTTCAAGGAAAATCGTAAGAGCCGCTTTCGAGATCCGTGTTCACCCACCCAGGTTTTGCCAATAAATTTGCAAGCTTAAGGCCTAAAGAGGGCATTGTAAAAAGGGCCACGGCCAAAAAAAAAAGCATAGAGCTAATCAAATATTTCGATAATAAACTGAAAAAAGAAGGATAGTGATGGAGTGTAGATAAGACCATTTATTATAACTAAGACTAAGACTGAATAATTAATCCTTATGGAAATTTGTTGTGATTACAAGGACTCTTTTCTCATATAAAAACAACACAACAGAAACATACACATACATAAAACAGACACAACATAAAGAGTTCATTCAGCGACTACACAAGCATCTGACCGAATAAGGAACGAACGAGTTTTGTACGCTCTGTTCTTGTCTTGATTGACAGCAGTCACTTCGCGACGACTTGACGTAGTTATGATGGAGTTGGTGGCTGTTGTCTTCCAAGATTAGTCGATTATTCTTAGACATATCTGTTCAAAAAGTTCCTTTAAATATGCTAATGTTGTGTGTGTGATTTTTGATGCCCTTTTAATAATGTTTTCTCGGCGGCGCAACAGTTTAGATGAAGCGTTGCCTTGCCAACAACTTATTCCGTATGTTTGCAGATTTTTATATAGTCGCACCGTAATAATTATGTAGGATCTTCTTGTTTATTAACTCTTTCTCTCCTAACTGACGATACCAGCGTTGATTCCACCAGAATGTGTTAAATAATTACGGAGAGAAAGAGATAAGACGGAGATTGGGTTAGGATTCAACGCAATAGGTAACAGAATTCGTGGGCCTTTCTTTTATCATTATAAGCAAGAAAACAAAACGGAAGGGCGCCTAGCAAAATAAACAATATATAGCCAGTGAATAACTCGACTAGCCTATCTCTAAGTCTCTTGTATGATTGTCCACTAGCCTATCTCTAAGCATCTTGTATGATTGTCCAATAGCCTATCTCTAAGCCTCTTGTATGATTGTCCACTAGCCTATCTCTTAGCCTCTTGTATGATTGTCCACTAGCCTATCTCTGCCTCTTGTATGATTGTCCACTAGCCTATCTCTGCCTCTTGTATGATTGTCCACTAGCCTATCTCTCTCTTGTATGATTGTCCACTAGCCTATCTCTAAGCCTCTTGTATGATTGTCCACTAGCCTATCTCTAAGTCTCTGCTATAATTGTCCACTAGCCTATCTCTAAGCCTCTTGTATGATTGTCCACTAGCCTATCTCTAAGTCTCTTCTATGATAGTCCACTAGCATATCTCTAAGCCTCTTCTATGATAGTCCACTAGCCTATCTCTAAGTCTCTTCTATGATTCAAGGTTGATTCACAAATGTTTCAATCTACTTGTTCGACACGTTAGAAGACCATTGGTTCTTCCTTTTGGTGAAATGTCCAAAGGTTATTTCTGGTCTGGTGATCATGAGTCGTCTTTGAGAAACATTTGTGCTACTTCAATGATTTTGTTACTGTAGATATAGATACAGCTATTATACAGGACCTTTTTTTTTAAAATTCATTTTGGATTTTTCGGTCTTAAAGTTTGTGTTTTTCTTTTCATTTAGGGCTACCCTATTCACTTCACCCAGGGCCTCCAATTATCTAAGGCCGGACCTGATCTACTTATCTAATCTTTTAATGTTTCTAAGTCTGGATCTTTATCCCCAAACTATATTATACATGGGCGTATTCAGGATTTTTTTTTTGGGAAGCTGCTATTTGGGCGGATAACATTTTCCGCTTTTTTTTTCTTAATTAATTATACATTAGTTTCTAAGATTGAAATTATCGATGAATTAAATAAAATGTTAATTTTTTCTTATACACAGGTTGGTCCAGTATTGTTTAACCGCGGAGCCTTACATAACGTCGGATTTTTAGAAGCGGAGAAATTGGGCAAGTTTGATTGCTACATATTTCACGATGTTGACTTGGTGCCTCTGAATGACCAACAAATGTACTCGTGTGGCGACAACCCGATACACTTCTCAGTCGCCATCAAATATGGCTTATCACAGCATTTCAGGCAAGTCATTGCTACTTTACTGTTTAGCTTATACATTACAGACTTACTTAGATCCAAAATAGACACAAAATAGAGCAGTGAGATTAATAACAAACGAATATTCATATTTGACTAGAGTAACACCTTTAGTAAAATCACTTAATTTATAAAGCCTTCAGGATACTCAAAAGTAAAGTAGCTATTATACATAAAACACTGAACCATAATCTTCAAATACAAAAACAAAATTTAATAAAATACTCAGAAAGACACGAAGATAATGGCACATTCCTCGTCCCATATGCTAGGACAAATTTGTACAAATACTCCTTCTTCACTAGTGCTATTAGAGCATGGAATGGGTTGCCTAAGCTAGCCAGGAAAACTAGTGACTTTGCAGAATTTAAGTCATTGGTTTATATGCATGACTGAATGCATGACGCGTAGGACGTAATCATCTTCTTTTTTGAAGTAACGTCTGTATTTTATAAGATAAGATAAGATCCTCCCGCGAGTTTGGTCCTTTGGTCGGCACGCTGTCTTCACAAAGATCTGTCATTGGCAATGTCTGAAATCTCTTCCTATCTGGTGTCCACTGCTCTGAGGTCCTGCATGAAAGTGTGGCGCCAAGTTATACTGGAAAGTCCCGTTTGCGCTTTTCTAGTGTTGGCCTCCATGTCACCGCAACTCTTGGTATGCGTAGTTCACTTTGTCGGAGAACATGTCCTCGCAAACCTAAAGCGACACTCTGTCACAACCTTCCTTCAATACGTGTATCCAGATCCGAATTTAAGTAAATAGAGGCTATTGGGTAGGAAAGCTTTCGAAAGCTTCAATTAAAATACACTTAATAATAATGCTTATGTCATAAAAAGTACTAGTAAATTTAAACTAATTTTTCTTCTTTAAAGAAATATTTGATACGCATATTTTAGTAAAAAAATAATAACAATTTTTTTGCTTTGTGGAGGGTAAGATCCTGGGTTAAGGCAGTGCCGTAAATCTGGAGCTGAATTCATTTCTTACGCTACAGGCGGACACCTCTTAACCAAGACAGCATTGCCAACTGGAAGATTTAAAGCATTATCGAAAAAAAAAATGCGAAAGGAAATGTATCCAAAATTAAAAGCGTAAAAGTTTCTGATTCGTTGAAATTCGGATATTTTTTTTCCATCTCGTTTGTGGTGTTCCCTCTCATGTGGAGCCCCCTGGGGCAGTAGCCCCGCCTGTCCTCCCTTAAATCTGGCCCTGCGCGTATTTATGTATTAATCAGAGAATTAAGTAAAAAAAAGTAAAGTTTCCCTTTTCAGACCTTGCGATCTATGGGGCAGATGATGTTAAGGTCATCTGTTTCTTTGGCCAACGGTTCACGAGCAGGGTGTTATGTGGCCAGCACAACGACCAACCGCCTTTACTTTCCCCAACTAAAGTCAGGTACCCATTAGAGTTGGGTTGACTCAGGGGCGCCCTAAAAATCCAGAAATTCAAAATCCCAGTCTTCACCGGGATTCGAACCCAGGACCTCAGGTTCGGAAGCCAAGCGCTTTACCATTCGACCACCGCGCCCCCCAATTAGAGAATTAAACTCTGCTAATAAGTCATTGATTTTCTTGACTGATTCGGGCAACCCGTTCCATGCTCTAATGAAGAAGATAGGAATAAATGTGCCTTTATCTTGTGTCTTTCTTAATTTTGTTTAATTTAATAATTTATGATATTTTTTGTGTGAAGGTATGATTTTTTTCCAGTCTAGTTTAAACACAAAAGTGAAAACAAATAAATTATGAAAATCCTAAAAATCTCATAGCTCAAAATTCGGAAGCCGATCACCCTTGGAGGCTGTCTAGTTTCTATATGCCTTAGGCCTGCTGAGAGATGAAGCGATTGGCTTCCGAAATTTGAACCTCGAGATTTCTAGGCTGTCCATGACTCCACCACAGCTCTAATGAGTGCTCAGAAAGGAAAGTCGGTTCGTCGTGCTTACTATCAAAGCATTAATTTTAAACGTTTATTGTATATATATTTTTGTCCTCTTTTTTAATGATTTTATCTCTTTTTTACACCTCTATTGGCCTTTGTCTGGTAATCCTATTTTAGAATATTTTATTGAACCGCTGCACCTTTTTTTTTACATGACTGTTCCCTTTTGTTTTAATGTTTCTTTTTTTGTAATTCGCAGAATTATGTACAAAGCGAATTTTGGCGGAGTTGTAGGACTGACTCGTGACCAATATCTGGCCCTCAACGGCAACTCAAATCTGTATTTCGGATGGGGTGGTGAGGATGATGACTTGGCTGCAAGGTTGGGAAAACAAAATAGTTACCAATATATTCATATACGGTGCTGTCAACTCTGAACGCTTGATTCGGTCATTTATACCTTGTCTTAAACGAGGAAATCGCACAAATCTATAGATATCACAGTTATTACGTTTTGGCCACAATATATTTCTTAGAAGCTGAAAAAGTTTGATTGCAGATCTATGTGCGGAGAGTCTGATAGGAGTCTAGAAGGAAACATAGTTTACGGGAGAGTCTAAGGCAGACAGTCTAGAATAGATGGATATAGAAACTCACGTAATAGTCAAGAGTTGATAGTTGTAGGTGCGACAGAGTAAGCCAGTGAGAGAGAGTCAATTGCAGCTATTAGTCTTTAAATTTTAAGTTTGAAAGTTGTTGTTTAATATATCTCTATATATACATATTTCTACGTGTGAACCCGCTATATATCAAAGAAATTTCATCTTCATCTATCTCTAAGTCCAGTGTTTCCCAAACTGTGTTCCGCGTGACCCTAGTGTTCCGCGAGGCCTGTGTAGGAGTTCCACGAACTACTAGAATAATTAACTAGTAGACCTACATTTGAATTAACGATGAAACTTATTTGTTTATAACAACATGACTATGAACTTTGAACTGATCTAGATTCTGACTCTATATTGAAACAAAGAAAGGAAGATCCACCATTAAATGCTCTCTGGTCGAGCTAGTCTGAAGAGTACCAGAACATTTCAAACAAGCTGTCGTTACTTAAGTTTCCTTGCAGCAAAGTGAAAGTCTATGAACAGGCCCGTTAGGCCACACGCCATTGTAGAAGTCATCTTACCAATATCTTGTCATTTATCACAAAGTTCTGATCTTGAATTTCACAATGTCATCAAAGATAATTAACCTTTTTTTTTCCATACATTGTTTTATGTATTTCATTATAGATCTATATGCTTGAAAATAAATAATAAAGCTAAATTTAGAATATGGTTTAAATATTGCCACTGCACTTGAAATTAATGTGAAACAATCCATTATAAAAAAAAAATAAGAAGTGTTTCGCTAAATTCTCCAGTTGTAGTAAGTGTTTTGTTAATGAAAACGTTTGGCAAGTACTGCTTTAGTCTGTTGTACTGTTGGGGCACTACACGTGATCATGGACAGTCTTTCTTCATTCTTCTCGGTCTTTCACCTTGACAAGAATCTCTTACAATAATCAGCTGGTCCATAGAAACTTGCTCACCAACAAATATCTAGAGAATCATTTCGAATCTGTGAAGTGTGAAGACTTGAATTGGGAATTGGGGGGATTTTCAGGGCGCCCCAAAGTCCATACAACTCAAATGATTACCTGACATACACTGAGAAGTAAAGGCGGTTGGTCATTGTACTGGCTACATGACACCCTCGTTAACCGTAAGCATAGAAAAAGGCGATTGCAAAGTCTGAAAGGATTATCTTTTTTAGATTTGTACTTAATTAGCTTGATATCAGTGGCGTAGCTAGGATATTTGATGCCCTGTGCGGCAGCACATTTTGATGCCCTCGAAAAAATAAAAAAAGAGGAGAAAGTAGTTATTTTCCCATAAAATGATGAGTTTTCACTGTGAAACCATTGCTAATTAATACAAATAAAAAAAAATACAAAGATACTACAATGATTTGTCTGTTTTTTTTTTTTTTGTTGGCAAGTTTGATGCCGCTTAACACTTGATGCCCGGTGCGGCCTGCACCACTCCCTCGTTGCTAGCTACGCCTCTGTTGCTATATTATATTAATTTGTGGTATTATGACATTAGCTGTTAGTAGAAGCTAACCACGTATTGTGACATTAGCTATTAGTAGAAGCTAACCACGTATTGTGACATTAGCTGTAAGTAGAAGCTAACCACGTATTGTGACATTAGCTGTTAGTAGAAGCTAACCACGTATTGTGACATTAGCTGTTAGTAGAAGCTAACCACGTATTGTGACATTAGCTGTTAGTAGAAGCTAACCACGTATTGTGACATTAGCTATTAGTAGAAGCTAACCACGTATTGTGACATTAGCTGTTAGTAGAAGCTAACCACGTATTGTGACATTAGCTGTTAGTAGAAGCTAACCACGTATTGTGACATTAGCTATTAGTAGAAGCTAACCACGTATTGTGACATTAGCTATTAGTAGAAGCTAACCACGTATTGTGACATTAGCTGTTAGTAGAAGCTAACCACGTATTGTGACATTAGCTATTAGTAGAAGCTAACCACGTATTGTGACATTAGCTATTAGTAGAAGCTAACCACGTATTGTGACATTAGCTATTAGTAGAAGCTAACCACGTATTGTGACATTAGCTATTAGTAGAAGCTAACCACGTATTGTGACATTAGCTGTTAGTAGAAGCTAACTACGTACTGTGACATTAGCTATTAGTAGAAGCTAACCACGTATTGTGACATTACTCTCAACATATGTACATTCTCTACTTCATCTTTCTTTTCCTGACTAGACTCAATGTTCACAACATGACCAAGCTCAGACGGTCACTGTCCATCACTCGATACGCCATGCTGGGGCATCAGCGACAAAATGTCGTCAATGGGAATCCAGCCAGGTGCGTGACACCTTGTGTAGTTTCGCTGCACCTATTACACTTTTAATCAGTCTTTCAACAAGAAGTCTCTGTAGGTCATTGAAATGAAACGAATTAAAGTAATAAAAGAAATTAATAACATCTTATCTTATCTATCTATCTATCTGTCTGTCTGTCTGTCTGTCTGTCTGTCTATCTTTCTTATAGTATATAAATAAAGTTTTAGTATTTATCAAGAGCGCAGCCCAAAAAAAAAAAAGAAAAATTAAAACTATTTTTCTTCATTTGGATCTAGAACATAGCACTGGTAGCCTCGAGTTCCTTAACACCTAGGTCTAGTCTATTGAATCCATTTCAGTTTCAATAGACCCACATTTTCCTTAATAATCTTTGCTGTCCAAGAAACATTATAAAAGTATAATCCTAAGAACTCGAAGATGGCTATCAAGTTTAGTACTGAAAAGACGCACACAGGCAAAGGAAGGTTAGGTCTATTTTCTTTTACCGGTCTTTGTTCTTCGCTGATGTTTGTCCTCTTTGCCCCGTAGCATGAAACACATATATTCATGCTTTATACGTAAAAGGCGATCCGGAGCTAGCATTTCTCAAATCATGGGTTTAAATTCCAAATTCCCTGAAGTTTCAATAAGGCTTTTTATAGACGGGGTGTTCAATTTGTTATTCCTTCTATTGTCCTTTTCGAGTAAAAGAGACAATTATACAAAGTTTTAAGAATCTTGTCTTAATGTTAGCACAAATTTGATTGTATAATTTATTGTAAGTAGCCCCAAAGCTGCCATGAAAGCGGCTGGTATTTAAAAAAAAATTCTTTGAAGAAAAGCTTTTTTAAGAATGGAATAAATTTAATTGAAAAAATACAATCTTTTACACAGAAATAATATTCTGAAGACAGCCAAACAGCGAATGAACATTGATGGTCTGAACACGATAGAGTATGTGCTTCACAATCTGAACATTCACCCGTTGTACGTATGGTTTAATGTGACACTGCTGATGAAAGAAATGTTTCAGGTATGGTGAAGCTCTATTCGTTCATTTCTTTTAATACAAGATGCATATTGTGATGATTTCTGTTTCTTTATGCGCCTGATATTTCTTCTTATATTACCAATGGCTCAACAGAATCATCTTCACGGAAGAAACATCTGTTTTCTTTTATTTCTTCTTTAATTAGCTTCTTCAAACGTAACCTATACGTAGACTTTCTATTCAATACCAACACGACTTGAATCTCTTGATAATATTAAGCTTTTCACTTATACAACTTCAGCTGATATAGCTTATCACTTAAATAACTTAATGATACAACTTTAACTAGTGGACGGTGTACAACAGAAGAATCAGTTACAATGGAAGGACCAGTTACTACGCAAGGACCCCGACTAACTTGCTTTCCCCTAATTTATACTTTTTTAAACCGTACTTTCCAGAATCTTAGAAACTTCTTTTCTAAATATTTTATTAACTATGACCTTCTAGAAAATGGCGTATGCTATTTTTTCCACTGACCTCTTTCCATGATTGAATGATTATAATTAACGTGTGTTTGTTCTGCGTGTTCTTTGACATGACCCTTGCTTCTAGAAACAGGTCGAATTAGGTCACAGTTTCGATTCGTGACACATAACTAGCCAATGTGGTATGATAAATTACAGAAACGCATTCTCTTGGGAAAAATAAGATGACTTCTAATTGAATTAAAACGATCATCTGGTTAAGCATTTCTTCCTGAGGCTATTAAGCCCTTATTTCGGAGAGGCATTTACCTCGAATACGTCACGTATAAAAGTAGAGCCTTCTCTGTGCGTTCGATGAGCCAGTCTTTTGTCAAAGCTTATGTCAACTATCTTTCTGTCTTGTAGAAAATTTGAACACTTTATTTGTCCCACAATATTCTCTGATCAAGTTGATACTTTGCCCAATTATTCATTGGCGTAGACATTGCAGGAATCAGTACAAAAATGAACCCATTAGTCAATGAATTACTGGTAATTAATTATTTTGTTTGAAATTGAAAAAGGGAAATAACGTCTACATTCTTGAGTGATGAAAAAATTATCTCTTGTATAATTGTAAGTGCGGAGTTCGTCCCTAGATAATCCTTTTTTTAAAAATATTTTTTCTTGTTTTTCTTTTCTGCACGTATTTTTGTCGGCAGATTTCGTTGTTACTCGCTGTCCCTTGTTAATCCTATGGCAAGACAGAATACATAACGCTCTGAATACTTGCTTGGCGAATTCTCACCGGTATATCTCACAGTTGGATAGCCAGCAAAGACCTAAATAGCCCCTCCTGCTCCACTTAGTCCAGTTTTACTGTTAGTGTGAACATTTCCGCGAGTTGATCTGATTGTCAGAGACTATTTGAGACCTCTTGATAACATTATATAGTTAGTGAAGTGCAGATTACCATTACAACAATAACAATCTTATAGCCTATAACCCAAACTATCCACTCTCCCCCCCCCCCCCCCCAAATGAGCCTTTGTAATAAAGTGTAGTAAATGTTACCAAAATTAAATTAAATCAAAATAATTACAGACTATTAAATACAATTTAATTGGGGGTGCGGTGGCTGAGTGGTCAAGCGCGTGGCTTCCGAACCTGGGAGTCTTAGGTTCAAAGCTCAGTGAATTTCTGGATTTTCTGGTCGCACCTGAGTCCAATAATAATAACGGAGAGAAAGAGCTAAGCAACAAGATAATTGTCTGCCCTTGATCTCAAGAGCACCAGGAGAATGACTACTAGCACCACAGAATCAGATTCTTAAGTGGACACCCAAATCTAATGGGTACCTAGAGTTTGATGTAAATTCTCTAACATGCGCCATTAAATACGCGTAGAAAGTAATTATTCTTTCTTTTGAAATGACTTATGAAATTTATAAGAAAAAAAATTTATTTAAATAAAGTTCCTCTTTCAGACCTTGCCGTCTATAGGACACATGATGTACAGTTCATGTGCTTTTCTCCCACGGTTAGCAAGGGTGTCATGTTGCCATGACAACGACCAACCGCTTTTACTTTTCCCAACTAATGTCAGGTACAAATTAGAGCTGGTTGGACTCAGAGGCGCCTTAAAGATCCCTAAACTGAGAATCCCAGTCTTCTCCAGGATTTGAACCAGGGACCCCCTCGGTTCGGAAAGCCAAGTGCTTTATCACTCAGCCACCACATCTCCTCTATTAAACTTATCAATGATTTTTTTTTCAATATATTCAAAATTTCAACATATATCATTCTCATTATTTCTTTTCTTTTTTTTGGCTTTGCCTTTAAATTCAAAATTTTACACTTTTCTCCAGAGCGCTCCAGACTTCCTACAAAATGAGATTACAATGATGACTAAGCTGGAAGAAAAGAAAGCAAGAGCCTTGCTCATCAAGTCGCCATCAAGGCAAATACATTAATCAAGAAACTATCAGTGTTGTGTCTTAGGCCTTAGCTCGTTTGCCCGGGCCCCTGACATTCAACAGGAAACCCCTTGCTTGAAATAAATAATTGACTAGATGTTAACATATCAATTTAATGAAATGAAATTATGTACAACGAATACAATGGTAACGTAATCGATCATTGGATTTAACAAGGTCACAAATGATTATATTATAGATATTATGTTAATACTCAAAGTAAGCATTCTGCAACTTGCGGTCCCATAATGCCAACAAAACACATTAGTACGTATATGGCCTCTACATAACAAACGCACAACACCGACCCACTGCTGGCTCTAGTGTAGACTCAACCTACAGTCCCATCACTAGCTTCCTGTAGAGAAATAAGAAAGATAAATTGAAAGATCTTATCTAATATACGTAAGTTGTGCACCTAAGTAGAATTGGTGCAATATTTATAGAACCAAGGCACCAACAAAACCACTTGTAATGGAAGAAACCAACAGAGGATCTAGATGACAAGTAAACATTTACTTCAGCGTCGTCAAGGCAAGAGCTGCGTCGGGGATTGCTTGTTGTATTCATTGGGGACGTCGTCACTGAAAGTGGATGCTTGCTGTATTTCTAAATAAGTTAAAAGTGACAACTTGCATCCGTTTTTTTGTTGTTGTTCATTTATTAGGTAGATATCCATTCGCTCTTCACTGATGACACTCATGTTGATTTATGGGATCAATGAAATTAATCGTTGGTGTTATAAACGTTTATATGAGTTACATATAAAGAGCATGCATTCTTCTATAATTATATACCTAATATAACATACAGATTACAGATACAAAAAGTTATTTACGTTTCAATATAACAGGGGAGTGAAACATAAATGAGCGAAATGAATAAATCCGGAACGTGGAACGTAATAAAGAAGCGAAAGAGTTAAGCAACAAGATAATTGTCTGCCCTTGATCTCATGAGCACCAGGAGAATGACCACTAGCACCACAGAATCAGTTTCTTGAGTTGACATTAAAAAGGCATAAATACTTAACTTCTCTGTTCTTAGAATAATCGCATCACCCGACTCGACACCAAAAAGTGGACATTTATTATCTTGTATTTCTCAGAGACCTAGAGTCCCTTGTTCATGCCTAGAGAGTGGACATTACAAGACATACATCCCTTCCTTCATCCTGTGAGCAGTTTTAGAACACAATAAAAACAGCCTATTGACAATGTACATTTTGATATGATTGCACAATTGTATTATACTTGAAGACATGTCTTTTCTAGATTATAATAAAAATGTCTTATGTATGCTTGCCTGCTTGCCGAATTGTTTTATATTTAAACTTGACCTATTTTTCACTCTTGTGAAGTTTTTAGAACATTTGCCCCCCCCCCCCCTCCCCAACGTTAAGAATGCATGTTGGATGCTTTGATGTAATTATCTTGACCATTTATGTTATACATCTGCGTGGCCCTGTATTTATTGATATTTCGTGTGACTGTATATCCTCAGAGAGGCAGAGTGCATTTTTATTAGCATTGAAATTATGTTTCAATTCGTATTTATCCAATAAAAAAAAAAAACAAATGAAATGAAAAAATTATTTTTTTATTCCATGTATTTGTCACTTCGGAAATGTAAGGACACATTCCATTTGTGCGGTTTTTAGCTTGCAGATGATGTCAAATCTGGCCAGTTTGCTCTTTATCTGCTCAATTGACTCAAAAAAAAAAAAAGATTTCAGTTGAATACTTCATATCTAATATACAGTGTTGTCATCTTTTCACGTCGTTACATACACATTTTGTTAACAGCAGATTCACTGAAATGCAAAATGAAGTTTACCAATTACTATGCATAATGTGAACTTGATAAATGAAAGTGATACACAGTGTTCCATAACGGCAATACATTCACAAAACCACTCAAGTAGTAAAACGAACTGAATTTCGAACGATATTTTATTTTTTATGCAAATAAGCCATACCTGTGCTAAAGATTGAGTGGAAACTGTCAAATATGTGCTTAAGATTTTGTCAGGCGCCGAATTGCACACTGGATATCCCGTAAACTTAGGATACGATTTCTTTATTCATCTTTACCGTACAATTGTAGTGATTACCAGGACCCTTTCCCCATCCTTAAGTAAGAATGTACCAAGCTTTGAAAGTCTGAATAAAATTTCATCCATTACTTGTTGGTTTCACTTGCTTTTAAATGTTTTTAATTCATCTCTTTTGTTTTGTGACATACCAGAAAAAAAAAGTTCTCAGGTCTCCACTTTCCCCCAGCCAGCTGGGCAATGTGTAAACTCTCCCTGCACGAGTAAGGTCCACGACACAATCTTTCCTACACTGTAAACATTTTTTTACAAAGCTTCTATCAACTCACTCTGTCTGTCTGGTAAAAAGTGTGTACACGTTATTTCTCCCGCAACCATTCTCGGATCAAGCTGCTGAAACTTCCCACAATTATTGATATAGACACGACATGAATCAATTTTAAAAAGTTACCAATTGGACATTTAATTACTGGCAATTTATTATTTTGTTTGATAGCAACAGGAGAAACTACTACTTCAGTATTCACATATATCATAAGTAGTGCGAGGTATGACAATGAAACTGTTCCAGGTAGACGGTAAAACCAGTCACCATTTTTATGTCCAAGAAGGAGATTGTGATAAACCAATACAGTTGCTACTGAGCTGCGCCTCTCCTACAGACACTGAACGGGAGCTTCAACTAGCTGTCCTTGAATTTGTTGAGGCTGTTACCTCATTTTGTCAGTACATAAGCCTAAAAAAAAAAGACAACAGAGGTCAGTCATTCTTCTAAAAGTCCCCAGACGGAACTAATCCTGCTCACAAATCAAAGTAAATGGCCATCTCCTTAATGTTGCTGACCACTTGACCTACCTGGGCCGTCTTTCTTCATCACTCTCTTGTCTTTTGCATTTAATAGAATCTCTTTCACTAGCGGCTTGTAAACAAGCAACCAATAAACTTTTGATCAAGTTGCATGATGAAACGGGCCTAATCTCATATGACCTACTGATGTGATATAAAGCCACACCCCTAATACTAATACATTCCAGATATGAACAAATAAACAATGGAGAGTGTTTAATAATTTAAAGCTGAACTAAGTGACAATTAGACTCTGTCTATAAAACCTAGGTGTGCTTGGCATAGAAAGCGATAAAGCCTTCCAATGTGTTTTACATACAAGCGATTCTCCCAAAAATGTATGCTGAATTCAACTTCTTTTATATTTGTATCTTTGTTGTCGTAGGTGAGTATCTATACAACTTTACTTTCTTTGTTGTCGTAGGTGAGTATCTATACAACTTTACTTTCTTTGTTGTCGTAGGTGAGTATCTATACAACTTTACTTTCTTTGTTGTCGTAGGTGAGTATCTATACAACTTTACTTTCTTTGTTGTAAAACAATTTATTTGCATTAGGCCTATCGGTATTTATAGATCTAGATCTTGTCAGAATTTTAATATACAGAGATTAGCTAAAACTATATATATTCGTTAGGGCGCATGAGGCACGATGCCAATTCATTGCCTTTAGAAGCAAAAGAAGCCATTTTATGGATAGAAACTTTGTCGTGATTAAAATGTGCACTTTGGTAATGTGCTCGTTATAAACAAATTCAGTTTTTGATTTACGCCCTCAGTGGCATAGAGGAAAGAAGCTGGCAGCAGATGGCCTCTAAAAGAGACAGTTGGATAGCTCTCACAAAGGCTGCGGGATAAACATTTGAGACTCCTAGAAAAGCCATTAGTGAAGACAGGCGCAGAAGACGGAAAGAAAACTTAAATAGACCGCCAGCGGACAACGGCTTTGTCTGCATAAGGTTTGGAAAAAATATGCAGGTCGCAACGGGTTCTGTATTGTCACGTGAAACACTGCACTCATCATTAATCTTTGGAATCGATAAAAATTGCCAATTATACATTGTTTATTTTGCAATGGATTTCCTCCCTTTTTTTTTCTTATAACTTAAACCGGCCCATAAATTCAGAACCCCTTCCCCACACACAAGGTCTCCACCTTAAAAAATGTTATCTTTACTCCCTGACTTTTCTTCTAATCTCTTCTACAGCATTTTTTTGGGTCTATTTCTTTTTTACTTTCTGCAAATTGTAGTGCCGTACCCCCTCCTTTCTTTTACGCTTTCAGTACAACAGCCCGCTTTTCAACCATCCCCCTTTTTGCCTGTATATTCTAATATATTATGTTTAGTTAGAATGGCCCGCTTTTCAACGCCCCCCCCCCCCCAAAGACACTCACTCTTCTCTCCCCACCTTTTTCTGTTCTGCCCCCCGCCCTTCCTTCGCTAAAAATTTTATTATATAATCTGTTAGATCGAATAGGTACGACCCTAAGGTTACCCAGCCTAACCATAAAGTTTTGCACCATGAGTTCAATTACTGATATCATTTATTTCTCTCCCCTCACGCTAAGCCTTAGACTATTCTCCTACATACAATCTCTTAGTATTTATCGACTTTTCAGCTTATGTTTGATGAAGCTCTTCAAAGTCTCTCTGATGCCTTTCGGCCGGAACCCTTTTTTTTATAATTGCATCCTGCGCATTGATCTCTGGTATAACATTGAGACCGAGCCCCACCCTCCAATTTTAATTTTCCTCTAACACAATTTTGGTTAGCGATCATTTGCCTATCAGGTTGAATTACAACGACGCCCCGCTTAAATCAACCGTCTGAGAATTCTAGTTTCACTTTTCCAACATTCTAGTTTCACTTTCCAACATTTCCCCATCTTCACTCCTAAAAAAATCAACTTTAAATACAATCACTGATTTATTTTTTTGGCTTCTGATATTTCTGTATTTCACAAGTTTTATGTTGCTTTTTCTCGGACATTTTCTATTATATCATTATGACGTTATAACGTTCTCTCTTTAAAAAATTCTATAATTTTTGTTTTACCTCCACTTACCTATATAGTCTCCCCTCTTATTTACTATAAATAGTAACTACTTATAAAAAATGCTGCATTTTATGAAGAAGGAAAAAAAACGCCTTACTTATTTGATTTAAACAAGAAAACGGTTATTTTTCAAAGGATTAAAAGTAACCTTTGCTCCAGAACGTTGCAAGCTGAAAAAAGATTATAAAATAGAATTTAAAAAAACGTTTCTAGTTTTTGTGATTGAAACGGGACGAACATAAGCAGGAACGGTTGGTGGGACAGACTGACGGGTGGACAAGAAAAAAGCCCAAAACATTTTTTTTCTATTTCAGGGCCATTTATAAATAAAAGGAAACTCACTTTTTTTTTCAGGTTGTGTCCTTTCCTTTCCATTGGAGAATTGTGATGTTAAAAAACTTCACTTCAGATTTTTACTGGACTGTCGATATGATGTGGAAGACCAATTTAAGATATTTAATCAAACCAAATATTTTTTTGAGACTGAAAGAGAATGGATTATCCCACGATTCACCTTAATGGCATATTCAGATAAAAGAATCTATCGGATAAATGAATCAGAAGTTACAAACATAAAGCAAAGCTGTCCTGTAAAGTTTCCCTCTGAACATATTACCAGCCGATCACAGACATGGAGCCAGTCCCAGTCTAATTCTGTTAAAATAACTGTGATGTTTGTTTCGTTACATATGGGTAGTAATGAATTAGATAACACTATGATCAACTTTTTAAAAATTAGGAAGCATAATTTTTTCATTATTTTGCAACTAGGTGTTTATAATACGTCTAAATACGATTTAAGTAAAAACTATTTGATGTCTTTAAAATCTTTTCAAGAGTTTATCTTACATGAATTTTATTCCAAACTCTGTTACAACAGATGTCAGAAACAACCTTATAGTTTTACGATTGGAAATAATTTAAAATCCTACTATAATGTGACAGAGCAATTTGGAATGTCTAGCAATGAAGCTCGCCAGTACTGTGAACAGAATGAAAATGGTTATTTAGTTTCTTTTGAAACCTATGATGAATTGGAATTTATTTTTCAAACATTTGGAAAACCAGGAGCTATTATACACGTTGGACTTACACAACATAAACGCAGTCTGTTCCCTCAGTGGGCATCATCAAACCCATTTACATTAAATTTGGGTAATAATTGGGAATGGGATAATGATCTTGACGCTGATTATTCCAATTACTCAAATGGTAAGAGAGAATGTTTTCTCTTAAGGAGTGAAAAGAATGACAAGGAAAATACTTCAAATGTTGACAGTAAGACCCCTCAACCTTATCTTATTAAGAGAGTATTTTGTGATAAAACACAAGAGCACTCGCTTGTTATATGTGAATGTCATTTACCTATTTCTAATAACTTCATTACAATGAACACTCAATATACTGAAGATACTTATATAAAGCCCGGTTTTATTTTTAGATTTCTTGCTATGAAACATTCTAAAACAGAATCTTTTCAATTAATAGAATGTTCTCTTCGTTCGAATTACACAAATAATAGTATTATTAAAAAATTGTGCAAACAATACATGGGTCTAATTATAAAATTACGCCATAACGTAACTAATGA
Source organism: Biomphalaria pfeifferi (assembly GCA_030265305.1). Lineage (NCBI taxonomy): Eukaryota > Metazoa > Mollusca > Gastropoda > Planorbidae > Biomphalaria > Biomphalaria pfeifferi. Next base: position 3,911,111 of record JASAOG010000009.1, on the reverse strand, counting down.
CTTTCCAATCATGATTGAGAAATATAACAAATTCTACTTTTTAAGGCCAATTAACCTTTCCAACTGTTATTTTAATGACTTTTGCCAAAAATCCGAAACCTGGCTGAAGTGTGCAACGAACAATAGCTCATGTAAAGACTGCTTGGATGGTAGATTACAATGTTTCCAACAATTCTATTCATCAAACAAACAAAAAATAAAGACATTTACATGTGAAAGTACTCTCACTGACGCGTATTTCTGTATTAAATTTAAAAATAGGTTTTTGAACTGTCTCGACAATTCTCAATTACAACACTGCGAGAACTTCACCTGCCCACATAATTTAGTGAAATGCTATAACTCTTACTGTATTCAACCTGATGTGGTTAATGACGGAAAAAAAGATTGTCCTCATGGAGAAGACGAATTTATAAGGTCTGAAATATACGATGAGCAATGTTTTGGAAATATAACAGCCTATCTAAAAGATCTCTGTGTTCAAGTACATTCAAGTTATTTTGGTTTTAATGACATACGTAGAAAATATTTCTGTTCTCCAGCTTGTCCCGAGAATTATACTTGCTTCTCTCACAGAGGTTTGAATGACGAGTCTATCGACATTTTCAAATCTCACGTTCCGCTGTACAACATTTCTAACTTATATTTCCCAGAATTTATTTTCCAATATTTTCCAATCCTTAATATCATCGAGTTTTCAGGGCAAAAATGTAATCTGGAAAATTTTGACTTGGCTTTTAAAATCTGGGGATTTTCAAACCTGCTGAAATTAGATCTAAGTTACAATAACTTAAAAAGTAGTGACGAAATGAACTTGATTCATGATATGATGAAGTTAACATTTTTAAATCTTTCTAATAACCCAAGCCTCAGAATAGGGGACAAATTTAGATTTCCAGAATGTTTGGAAACCATCGATCTGTCTTACACATTATTTAAATCGATTGATGGCAATACATTTTTAAATTTAAATCGTCTAAAATATCTAGATTTAAGTGGCACAGAAATAGCAGGATTTAATGATTTGGGAATACCAAAGTTATACATGTTGGACACACTGTATCTACAACATTTAAAAATCTCTCAAATACAGCAAGACTTTTTTGCAGGTCTAACAATTCGAACCGGATTATGGACAAGTGACTTTAGATTATGTTGTCCTCAAATTTTAAATGCTAATATATCTGTAGACAAATGTCATGGACCCACTGATGCAATTTCCTCATGCAAAAATCTTATTGGTGATGTATTTAAGAGATTAGTTATTTGGATTGTTGGTATAATCACAATAGTTGGAAATGGCATTGTATTTATCTATAGACTTGTGTGGAATAGAGAAATATTCAAAAAAGCTTATGTTCTGTATGTGACAGCTCTGGCGTTATCGGATTTTCTAATGGGTGTATATTTGCTGATTATTGCAAGCGTTGATATTGACTATAAAGATATGTATGTCTTGGAAGAGACAAATTGGAGAAATGGGATGTTGTGTCATTTCTCTGGGTTTTTATCAACACTCTCTAGTGAAACATCAACTTTCTTTATTTGTTTGATCACTTTAGACCGTTACTTGAAAATCACTTATCCATTTGGGGAATATAAATTATCAAAAACCTTGACTTATGTACTATTTACATTAGCTTGGTTAGTTGGCATTGTCCTTGCAGCTGTTCCTATAGTAATTTCGAGTTGGAAAATTTATTCTACTAATGGTCTGTGTTTGGCTCTTCCATTTAGTTCTATTCGTATCAGTGGCTGGGAGTTTACGTTCGTCGTTTATGTTGGAGTTAATTTTGTTTTATTTTTACTCATTGCTGTCGGTCAAGTAGCCATCTTTGTTCACATTAAAAGAAGAAAACAATTTACGTCCTGCTTGAAGAATTGTCGTAACAGAAGATTAGAAGATTTAGCTGTTGCCAGAAAACTGGCATTTGTGGCTATGTCTGATTTTCTTTGCTGGTTTCCTATCGGAATCATTGGGATTTTTTCAATGAATGGCCACAATTTTGATCGTGAAGTTTACGCTTGGTTTGCAGTGTTTGTTTTACCCATAAATTCAGCTTTAAATCCAGTTCTTTATACTATTCCTACTTTATATGCGAGATGTAAACAAAATATTTAAAATACTACAGAAACAAAAAGCAGTAGTTTTTTAACGTAGTTTAAATTAAGGCGGTTTCATTGGAATGACATAAAAGTAATCGATCATCTTTCATTTTACTTACGACCAGCTTTATTATGTGTCTGGATTATTTCTATAACGTTCAACATAGATAGCAGCAGAGGCGTAGCTAAGGACGGGGAGTGGTGGTAGAATTCGAAAATCCGCCACGGGCCCCCACTTTAAGGGGGCCCCCAATTGACTGTTTTTTTTTTACAATTAATATTGAATATTAGTCAAAATGCGGGGGCTCTCAAAGAGATCAAGCCCCCCCGGGGCCCCCAAAGGATGGCAAACTCCTAGCTACGCCACTGGATGGCAGTTTGGAAGTTTCAATCCTGTTCTAAAATTAGACATATTTTTGGGATTTGAACATTAAATGTTAAACTCGATAAGCTTCAATTTTTACACTTTCACTTTTAAGATCGCGTTCATTTTTCTTTAATTATTAACATGTACGTAAAAGATAAAAAGGAAGCAATCTGAAGAAATGTCATGTCCCTATAGTGGAAATAAAGAAAAAAAAAACAAGAAAAAGAAATGAACGATATTGGGAGAGATTGCGAAAAAATTAAACCACTAAAACAAAGGGGAATAGCTCTGTATTCAATTACCACTATTTCAACTAAAATAATTTATTTCTATGCTACAGAATAAGCATAAGCTAACATGTTGCATAACATTATTACAAACAGAAGCAACGCAATATATAACAGTCTCTATAAGTATCTTTCTCGTAATACGGAAGCTATAGACCCGAAACGTACACAAATACAGTTTTGTTTAATTTTCCTTATTGAAAAAAAATAAAATCTCTCTTAATCTCTCTTCACTAGATTTTAAATAAAGTTTACAAGTGAAATGAGACAACAAAAGAAATACATTTTTTTATCTTTGTTTCTTGCATATTCTAAAAAAAACATTAACTCTTTCTCTCCGCAATTTTTCTCTTGTTTCGATAGTATTATTCGTTTTTCACATGTTTATCTCATTATCCTGTTATGATTAAACTTCAATAACTTTTTTGTTTATTATCAGAAAATGTTATATTTGGTATTGAGTTTTAGGAGAATGTATGCTCTTTTTACACATTACAAATTGAAATTTATAAATTCAAAAATTACTTTAGTTTAATGGTGGTCAATTCAACATTGGCTCCGTCAATTAGGAGAGGAAGAGTTACAATAAGCTTTCTTGTACATCTTTATTATTGTAGTATTTATTCTTTATTAATACTACAATATTGTTCATAACTGTATCGCAAATTTTATCATTGATTGTAGCAAATGTCTGTATGCACAAAATCAATTAATTAATTATTTTAAGAATTTTAGTAGTATTATTAGTGTTACAGTAAGTATCATAAAAAAATTAACATGTGAATGTATGTATGTAAGGACTATCTCTTATTAACTTTGGAGGAGAAGATCTTTAAAGCTCTTTAATATGTTTTTGTTTTGGTTCGTTGTTCTTTATGATAGGGGTTTGAATGGACAATATCTTGGTTCAGTTGTCTTAGTTAGTATCATTATCTCTTGGTGTTGATTGCTGCGAATTTAATATAGGTGTCAAGGAACTTTATCATTATTGCTTATAAATAAATTATATCCGTCAATCAATTGCAGTTTTCAAGTTTGTGTACCGAAGTGAGAACGATTGCATTAAGATTATCTCTAAATAATAAAGTACTTTACAATGTAGGAAATATATCATCATATTTATAATTTAGGTGGTGTTATGTTTATGTATTATGTTTATATTATTTCGTATTTGTTTCGTATCTTTTTTTTTGTAAGTTAATTATCTTATAGGTATCGAGGCGTCACCATATCAGTCCTTTAATTGTAAGGATGTTGATCGACCAATAAAGTCAATTATGGCATTTTAACAGTTTTTTTTTTTTATGTTAATGTTAAAAATTGTTTCAAAGTAACGTGACGTGGGATTTAAATTTCTGATTTTAAAAAATCTGGGCAAAGTGTCTGCTATTTTCTTGCTACCATTATCTAGTACATGCACAACGCAAGCTAACATTCTATGTCTTTATATTGTTTACATTTCATTGTAAGGACTTAAATGTCAATTAATTAATATATTTGAAAAGGTTATTAATGAAATGATGAATAATATGATGAAATAACAATAATATTAACATAAATTTCATATTAACATATTTTTTGTTTATTAACAAACCTTTTATATTAACATACCTTTTATGTTAACTTAATTTTTACTATAGATTGCTTAGGTCTGAATGATGGCGTGTCCCTACCACGTATCAAATAGCATGAGCCGTTGTTTGCTCGTTGTGTCGTCTTTTCGTGGCTGCACAATTAAGGCTGGCCCAAACTATTGCGGTGCCCTATGCGAGCCGAATAGCGCGGGGTTTAGTCTGGGTAGGGATAAGTAAAAATTAAGGTTTGGTTAATTAGACTTTGTATTACATTTTTATTAAATGAAAGATGCCAATGCCTTTATTCTTATCGCTCTTAGGATTTGCGTTTTCCATAATGATTGACACACCAAAATGACTTTTGTTTTCTATGTTCTAGGAGATTTTTAGGAATTTTCAGGACATTTTTAATATTTTAAGAGATTTCCAGGACTTTTTTCGGTTTTGATATTTCAGGTCATTTCCAGGAGCCCCTGGCAAATCAGGAGGCCTCGGAAACCATGTTATAAGTTACAATAGTTTCATTTAATAATATACACCTAGAATTAGCGTGAGGCCTACTCTGCCCACATAGATTGCAGTGGCCTAAGGCCGGCCCTGTGCACAGTATTTTGTTCACTCAGAAGAATGACCAGTCCGGCTCTGTCTTAAGACATCGACCTGGGGTGTCTTCAATGTTACCGGCAATCTAGCACGAAAGCTACGCCACTGCTAATCTAGCAGTAAAATTAACGCTGCTACGGTAATAGTATTTTTCTATCGACAACCAGGCTATTTGAGATAATAGCCGATAATGAGCCTACTCACGGATAATATAGATTATTATTATTATTAATAATATTATTATTAAAAGCATATATAGAGATTCTCATATGCCTTGCTATTAGTTAGAGGCATGCGCATCAATCCCATTAATTTAATTTTAGTTGGTACAGAATAACACATTCCATAGCAGCATTTGCAAAACTCAAGACACAATGGAAAGACAAAGGCATACCCATCAGCACAAAAAATCAGACTTGTTTATGGTCTTTTTCTTCAGTGCTCTCAGATCTTGGACGCTAACTGCAGAACTAGAGAGGATAATCTTAGCAATGGAACTGAGATGATATAGAAAAATTATATCTACTCCCTCTGTCTTTCTGTCTGTCTGTCTGATAGAAAGTTTGCACACATTATTCCTACCACATGCTATCTCGGTTCAAGCTGAAATTTTGCACAATTATTTCTTTTACCAGACAAAAATAAGAATTCATAAAGAAATTATCCAATTACTTAATTGAATATTATTATTATTATTATTATTAAATTTTTTTCGTATCGAACAAGGGAAACAAATTGTATTTGACTGATCCGGTGGTATAATTTGAATTAGACCCCTTTATACTTTGTAGATCGCCGCATTAAATTTTCAAGCTAACAAAAGATCACTATTAGACCATCTATTTTAATAAGCGATTCGCTGGCACAATGGTTAGTGTGTTGACTTGAGAAGGCTTGATCCCTCGATTTTGAATTCAAGTTTTTCAACTAAAGAACTATCTCGGCATCCTTAACAAAGATACAATTCTCCCCCCCCCCCTTTTTTTTTTCCTTTTCTAACTGGACCAGTGGTTAGAATCATAGCGTCTTGAGAAAGCTTAAACATGAAATAGCACTAAACAAAAACAATGATAAAAATATTTCTAATAGTTAGTCTAACTCTGTTACAAATGTAATGACAAGAGTGATCCAAACTAATTAATACAACTACGTCTAATATAAGCTTTGTTTTTTTTAACAAGCTATAAGCTCATCAAACATAGATCGATATAAGAACAGATCATTTCATCGCTAATGATAAATGACGGCTAATCATACAATAGACTTCTGCTGTTGTGATGACTAAAATACTATGTATAGAAAACAAGTCAAGACATAGAAAATTAAAGCAGTCAAAAGTAAAGAGACAAGAGAATTATCTCAAAACTTAAAAGCTATCCCCTGGCTCACCCATAACAAGTAATGTAGCAATGATTCGTAAAACATTAAAACCAATCTGTACAAAAGATACACGCTGGGGACAGAGAGTCGACGTGTTGCGCTAATCCTCTTGACTTAATTCCAAATTTTCATCTCAAAGTCATTTAGTCCTCCCCCCCCCCCCCCACACACAAAAGTGCTCATCACCAAACAAAGATGGACAAACTATATATATGTACAATACTTTGTTTAATAAAATAAATTAATTATGCTAACCTATTTTTTTTCCACAAATAAACTATTTTTCAATTGTAATGCACTTTCAAACGTATATTCTACGTTACATTCCGTTTTACATATAATTTACTAAAATTTTACACTTCTAGATCAAGCACTCTATTGTGCTGAAGAGACGGGAGCCCTCATTTTGGGAGTACTGTGACTCTTGTCTCACCGTGGAACACTGACTGTCCCAGATACCAGGATATTAGGGGAAAATATGTTAGAGCACACTACTTAAAAACACTGTTTGATAATGTCGATCCTGGGAAGATACTGGGACTTTTCCGGGAGTTGGGGTTGTCTGACAAGGTTTGATTTGTGATAGGGCAAAAAAATTGAGAACATGTATTATTTACAACAGAATTTTATTAATGAATTTTGACAATCTGAACTGTGAATAGACCTTTGTTTTTAATGACAACTGTATACATTTAGCTCTTGTGATACGAAGGGAGAATAACCCCTGATGAATTACGTGCACAGCTAGGCCTAAATGGTGTCGTTGTGTCGAAAACACAAAATACAAATACAAAAAAAGGTTTATGTTTTTAAAAGAGCATAAGAATACACACATTAAATTTTACAATTGTAAGCTAATTTTACTAAGGACGATATCATATAAAACGTTTATAAAACTTTCTGCCTTTGGTTAAAGTCTAGATTTCTAGACAGCACGTAGTGCCCATGTTAATATACCGCTCCACTAGAAGTTTATAGACAGACACATCAACAACAAAAATACTGATCTTTTTACAAGATAAAATTAGCCTTTAATATGACCTTCAGACAAAGTTTAGAGCCACGCCTATAGTAATGCATTCTTATTCTGAGTCCGCCTCATCTAGAACCAAACAATGAAACATGGTTAATAATTCAAAGCTCAACTAATTGACAATAAAAGTCACACAGTATAAATGTAGATTCTCTGGGAAGTGAAATCAGTTTGTCTCTACACGAGTTTTCTAGACATATTTAGGCAATGCTAAATACATTGTGTGTTCACGTGCCAAAGAGTTCCTTTTTTTTTGTTCATTCAAAGATGTTTAACTTTTTGTTCTTCTTTGGCCTAGGTGAGTAGTTGTTTTTTTTTATATATAAAACTTCTTTTATTAATATCAAAAGTAGAACATTTAAGAATAGTAATAGATCTAAATTGGCCTCGGTATAAACTCGGTAAAAAACATTATGCGAGTAGGTCATTCTCCAGAGGGGGTTGATACAGGCGATCGCCACCCCCCCTCCACTCGGCCGACTGACCCCCCCCTCCAAGAAAGGGGGTGTCAGGGAGGGTGTTCCTGTATACTTAACTAGGGGTAGAACATTTGCATTGAATTCCCGGATTCTTCCCCCCCCCCCTAAACCTGACAGTATAAAGCAAGAACCAAAAGGTAATAGCATGTAAACTACGAACATCGAATAAAAGTTATTCAACTAAACATTTAGTGAATAACAACAATTGTCAAAAGGAACAATATTTAATAAATAGAAATTGCAAATTAATAAAATGTTTACATGTATATCAATATCATTAATAGTTATTCAACTGATCACCAAAAACACATCTTTCACACATACACTCCATCTCGGCGACCCTACATAACATTAACATTATGCACTTACAACAACGATAGCTAGCGATCCGGCTCCAAGGGCGGAGAGGCAAACACTCTTTCCCATAGCTCCAAGCCTAACACCCTGAAACGAGAAGAAAACGTAGACCTAGCGATGTCGCTACCACAAAGATTTTTTCAATAGCGACACCCGTACCGAACGATCAGCCTACTTAATACAACTATGTACTTACTTACCCTTACAACGGAGAACCAAAAAAAAAACAGCTGCCCAGCTCACAAAGAATCACACCTCTCCACTCTAGCCCTCTAAGGGTGGGGGGGGGGGGGGCGGTCGTATTTTTATGGAGAAATAATAGTTTGTGAACAAAATAAGTTGAATATCTATATTATATAAGCAACGTATTGATATGTGAACCCATTTGTATATTGTGTCGCAGCACACTCTAATCTCAAATTTTAACATTAGTAATAAAAAAAAAGGGTTGAACCAGGTTGGAGGAGCGATATATACAATACCAGCCGCCCATCGGACAAACCAATCCTTTTTCTTTTTTTTTTTACGCTAGTTAAGAAATTACAAAATATTCTTATAATTTTTTCACTAATGTTATTTATATATGCTATAAATTAAATTCTTATATCGAGTCGCCCAATCACCTATTCTTTAATGCCAAATGCAATCATTAGCAGAAATTATAAAAAGGAGCGAGGATTAATGATTCTAACTCTACCGATCCTCCCTTTACAGACGAAAACATGACGTTTTAAAACAGAATAGTCAAATGTAGCGACAGAGTTTAATTGCACACGAATTTATCGTAATTTTTTAAAGAAAGACTCTTTTATTTAATTTTTTTTTGTTGAAAATTTAGAATTCATAAGAAATTTTTCCAGTATAAACGTAACAATTGAGATGAGTTCTGAACCCAAATGGTTTTTGGTTAGTCCCCTTTACCAAACCTTTACTCAAGCTTATTTTTTTTCTATTGTGTACATATATTTGGGACTATAACTCACAATTTAGACTTTAATCCTAAAAATGAGGAAACAAATAAGTAGAATCTATTTGGTCTATTTAATTTCTCCTTCTACATCCGAAATGTATTGTTTACAGTTTTGAATTCTGTAACAACACAAAGTTACAAACAAGCCTATTGAACAAATGAACTTTTTTTAAAAATATTATATTCGATTATTGTTTTTTCGACGGCGATCCTCTAAAGCCTTTATCTAAATCTGTGGGGTATCTTTATTTTTTCAAGGAGTAAATCGGATGTATTTGCAATGTAGTAAGGGCCTATTTAAGTAAAGTATTCTTCAAAAATTTCTGGAAAATTAGATATTTTTGATGGTCTCGCTTAACATGAAGACGATATTACGATAAATACGCTTTAATATACATTCGCTACTTGTGCCTCAATTGTCAGTCACACCTCAAGATCGGTCCTCACTTCGCCAGAACCCAACTAAGGGGAGCTTATAGCGCTCTCTCATACTCCTAGCTGTCAATAGAAAGGCCACCACCATGTCTGGTTTTTTTTTTGTTTTTTTTTTATTGAAGGTTAAAAAAAAACGCTGTTTTTTACTTTTGCACACACACCGGCACAGCATTAGGCGCCGGCCTACAAGGAATTGTCCTTTTTTACCATGTAGCCAGTCCGCACCTTGTCCTACTGTATGGTTCTGAAATATGGAGAACAAATGAAGGGCCAAAAAAAAGTACTGGCCTACATCAACAGATGTCTGAGAAATATCTTAAAAACACACTAGTAAGACAAAATAGAAAACACCAAACAGTGGGAAATAGATGTACAGAGAAATATAGAGGTGCAGATCTTAGAGACAAAGTGGAGATGGGTTGGTCACACCCATAGAAAAGATACCAACAACAGAGATAGAAAGGCCTTAGAATGGAACCCCCAGGAAGCTAGATCTAGAGGAAGACCAAAATGAAAATGGCGACGCACTATACTAGATGAAGCCGATAGGACAAGTAAAAGCTGAAAAGCCATTAAAAAAACTAGCAAAGTGGCATGTGTTTAACTCTTTCTCTCCTAATCAACGATACCATCGTTGATTTGACCTCATGAAATTAAATTAATGTTAAATTTTATAAACTTTTTGTTATATAAAAAGAGTATGCATTTCCATTAAATTCTATACCAAATACAACATTTTGTAATAACAAACAACAAAGCTATTTAAGCTTAATCGTAACAGGGTAGTGAAATAGTAATGAGCAAAATGAAGAATTCCTTCGAAGCGTGGAAAAATAATAACGGAGAGAAAGAGTTAAAAATGGCCTATGGTCCACGAAGAACGCAAAGAAAAGTTGATGATGATCATATAAAAACTTAACCGAAAGCGGGGAACAAAAGCAGAAATAACCCAAAAGTCACTTTAAAACAAAAGCTAGAATGAATCGCACATCTCCAAAACGAAAGAAGAGCATTAATACAGATAATGAATATACGCAGTAACCGAAGGGGGTGAACCCAGATTTTTGTACGAATAACAAATTGATGCACACAATTATGCTATAATATTTAGTTTTTAAAAACTCAACGATTTGCTTGCATAAGAAAAGGTAACCGTTTCTCCCAAACTATGCAAGCTGGAAAAAATCATGAAATTGGATTTTCAATATCTTTCCGGTTATTTTTTTACTGAGGTGTATATGTAACGGACGGACAGATCAAGCTAAACCAATAGCGCCTTTTTCCCTTTCGGAGGCCGCTCAAATGAATGGTCCCATTAATTATCAAGATGATAAGTTGCGTGATTCAGAAAATAATAGTGCTTTACGTAAAAAGATGATTGGATTTAGCTCTGATCATATACAAAGTTTGAGACACGTAGACCCTTCGTTAAGAATCTTATTTAAAAAGTTATATTTTTATTTGCTGCAACTCATCCCTGCCTTGGATAATAATAAAAATATTGTTATGACACTACATTGCGCAATTTCATTATGTGCGAGACTGTGCACCATAAGACACAGGACAGAGTCACGCTAAAAGTTAGAGGAAGTCAAAGATGGCCGATTATTAGAGAAGAGATGAAAACATGGACGCCTGGGATGTGATGAGTTTGGCTCTAGATCTAGTTTCTTATTAAAAGTTCTATTTTATAATACATTCGTTAATGCTATTTGGCTAAGATACAGGAATATTAATTTAAAAATTAATGTAAACATTTTAAGATTAAAAAATAACAATGAAATTATTTTTAGCGGCCCCGTAAGGTGAAAAAGCCGCTATTAGGCTTGTGCAAAATGTTCGTCTGTCCATCTGTCACACTCAGATCTCGAAAACTAGAAAAGATATGAAAAATATTATTTCACCATTAAATGCGGCTTAAAAATTTTAGGTGCAACGGCTACTTTTGGTTTTTCTAAAAGCAAACCGTTTAATTTGTAAAATTAATTATGCATGCGATTTTTTCATAAAAATACACCAATTCTAAAACAATAACGTAAATGTAAGGGAGACAATGTTACAATATGCTAACATAGATAAGAAAACGCTGTGTATTTTTAGTATCACCAAGTCAAATGTCTTTATACAATGTACTAGAAATATTTACAACAAATATAAATATTAATTAAAGTTGTTTTTTTCTGGTCAAATAGCTGCTAAAATTAAAGAAAACATTTATGTTTGTTAATAAAGGCTAAGAATGCACTTTGTCTGTAAATATCACGCACATTTTTTTAAATAGACTTTTTATGCAGCGAAATAGTGCTAAACTAATTTCTTAAACTTTTTAAAAAAAATTAGATTTTTTTTGTTTGTTTAGTGCCCCCATAAGAATAAATAAGGTTTATTTTTGTGCGTTTTGTCTGTCGGTAGGTCTGTCCGTCACGTTTAGATAAAAAAGCAACTACTCTAAAAGCTATTGAAAATCTGATTTACCCTTTTAATGTTCCTCCCGTAACATCTCAATAGTTTTAAGTATCTAAAATTGATTATTCCGGATTTTAAGTGCAAAACTAATCAACGCCAACGAATGTTTGTCTGCTCTTCTAACCTATATTACATTCAATTGCCATGCTTAAACGTTGCAAAAACACTTTATTAATAATATGTTGTTCCGTTTTTTATGTAAATAGCATATTAATGCTAAATCGAAATCACTATACTGACTTATATTTCATTAAGTGTAAAAATGTTCCGGATATTGTTTATAAAAAATGAATTATGTCGAATGATTGTTTGAAATCGCATTATTGACTAATATTACACTTATATTATTTGAAAATGCGTCACTATAATTTGATAATCAATATCAAATTGTTCCGTATTTTCATCTTTAAACAAATTTTAAAAAAAGAGACAATAGGTTGTTCAGTGCTCTAAAAAAAAGTAATTTACTAGAATTGATTACTGAAAATCACTTTTTAGACATTAAATTTTCTTGCTAAAACATAACATAAAAGTTTCGTAAAGAATGTTCTGCAGTTTGTTTGGAAAAGAAATCGACTTATATTACTTACAAATCGTCGCCAAAAATTTCCGAATTTATTTAAATATCTACTAACACAAAAGAACTGTTTGAACTCCCTCTTCTAGTTAATAAATAAATAATCTTCTCATTTACCAAATAATGTTGTTCCGGATTTTATGAAAAAATATTTTAACTCCCTTTTCTCTTTTTTTAAGGAAAACAACATCAAAACACCAAAGTAAGGTATGCAAAATCTCTCCTCATGGCTGTAGTACATCTAATTTTTATACGAGACCATCCAACAAATTTAATGAACGTATTACATTTATCTGGAATTCTCTTTTTCTTTTACTATTTATACAAACATCCGGAACAATCTATTATAGAAACTTAAATCAATTGTGTTCATACCTAAAATTTATTGCGATGTTTTGAAACGTAAAATAAAGGTTAATCAATTTTTAATAGCTTTTAGTTGTTGCTTTTTTATATTAAGATTACGGACAGACCGACTGACAGACAAAACGAAAAAACAATGCGGCTTTGATCCTCATTTTTTTATGGTACCGGTACTAGCCTATTGTGAGGTAATGGAATTATTTTTCTTTGCTGTCATATGAATGGACTTATTAAATGTAATGATAAAAGAACGCACTCGGTGCACCAATGTCTATTAACCCTCGAAAAATTGCTTGTATTGATGAAGGCATTTTTTAGTCTAACTAAGCTGTGTGACGTAGTGTTTTTTTTTCTTTGACATCATATGGAATAAATTCTTTAAATGAAATGCTAAAAGAACTCACTCGGTACACCAATATCTATGAACACGCGATAAATGGCTCGTATTGTTGAAGGCGTTTTTAGTCTAGCTAGGCCGTGTGACGTAGTTTTTTTTTTATTTTAACGTCATATGGAATTAATTCATCAAATGAAATGCTAAAAGAATGCACTCGGTACACCAATATCTATGAACACGCGATAAATGGCTCGTATTGTTGAAGGCGTTTTTAGTCTAGCTAGGCCGTGTGACGTAGTGTTTTTTTTTTATTTTAACGTCATATGGAATTAATTCATCAAATGAAATGCTAAAAGAACACGGTATAGTAATGTTTATAAAGCCTCGTTATGTGACTCGCTTTTAAAAAGGGAATGATATCTTGATTTAGACATAATCTAGATTTTTTAACTAGATCTAGATTTTTATTACAGGTTATCTAGATCTGGATTTATATTATAATAAAAATTATTTTAGAGTTTAGATCTATAATTTCTAGATCAGAACAGTACTAAAGCCCTAGTCTACCGGACCTGTGTGTTAAGCACCTTGCTGTACGGAAGTGAAACATGGTCAACCTACTCATGGCAGGAAAAAAAGCTGAATGTTTTCCACCTCCGATGCCTAAGGCGGATCTTTAAAAAAAGGTGGGAAGATAAGATAACCAATGAGGAAGTGCTACAAAGAGCAGGGTGCCAGGACATCCGCTCTGTTATCAGCAGCAGACGCCTTGGCTGGCTTGGCCACGTTCTAGAATGCCAGAAGGTCGACTTCCACAGGACATCCTGTATGGCGATCTAATAGAAGGCTGGAGAGCCGCTGGTCGCCCACTTTTACGTTATACGGATGTATGCAAACGCGACATGAAGCTCTTCGAAATCGACACTGGGAAGAGGTGGCACTGGACAGATCCTCATGGAGAGAGAGCATAAAGGAAGGGTCAAAGATTGCAGATGTCATACACAACAGAAGCAGGAAGAAGGGTGAAAATGCAACGGCGCCTGGTGATTATATATGCCCAACCTGCGATCGCAGCTGTGTATCAAGGATTGGCCTCTTTAGTCACACAAGAAGTTGCAAAGGAAAAAGATCGTCTCTCGAGACGTAAAATGCCACAGAGATCAGAAGTTTAATTAAGGTAGATCTACATCCTCATTCTAGTTCCATTTAAATAAAGATGCCAATACCTCTGTTGATAACTGTGCTGAGACATCAAAGTACAAGCTTGAGATATCTGTTCTTTTCTTTTTGTTTAATTACAAATCAATGCTAAAAAATTATCTAAAATCGCTCGTCTGACATTGGCCTATTGTAAATATCCGATAGATGTCATGCCGTAATGTGTAATATATCTCTTTATCAATAATATGTGAGCAGGTCAGGAGGCTCGAGTGGAGACCTATTTAACAGTAGGCAGATGGTAGCTCTACTGTGTGGGTTTCATCTGTGACACCTCAGTCTACGACCAAGGGGCTAGAGTCGCCTAAGCAACCAGACATACTAAACTATACTAACCTAAACTAAACGAAAGCACCAACGAAACTTTAGTTTAGGATAAATAAACAAAATGAAACTTTATTTACATACAAAAATAAATCAATGATAAAATATAATATATAAAATAACCCCTAAGCAACTAACTAAAACCCTCTAAATCTACGACGGGGGAGACCTCTGAGTTTGTGTGATAACACAAGCTTTCTTTGAAATCTTGTTTAAATTATATAATAAGTCATCCATATAAAATAAACATCAAATGTGTAAAAACTTTTTTTTGAAGTTTATCTGTAAGTCTTCATAAGTGCAAAGTATAAAGCAAAGTCTCCAATTAAGCTTCATAAAAGTAATCATATGTATATAAATGATAAGTCATTACTGAAACTAGAACTTTGTTTTCTAAACATGTTTTTCAGGTTGTGTTCTTTCCTTTCCATTGGAAGATTGTGATGTTCAGAAACTTCACTTCAGATTTTTACTGGACTGTCGATTAGATGTTGAAGACCAAATGAAGATATTTCATCAAACCAAACATTATTTTGAGACTGAAAAAGAATGGAATATCCCACAATTCACCTTAATGACCAATTCCTATACAGGCATCTATCGGATAAATGCAACAGACGTTAAGCATATAAATCTAACATGCCCAGACAGGCTTCCCTTTGATGATATTACCAACCAATCAAAAACATGGAGCGAGTCCCAGTCTAAATCTATTCGAATAACAGTGATGTTTGTTTCGTTATTTACCGATTGTAATGTACAGAATGAAAATATGACAAACTTTTTAAAAATCAAGAAGCACCATTTTTTTTTTATTTTGAAATCCCTAGCATGTTTTAAAAACAATTATATGCTGCCTTTAAAATCATTTAAAGAATATAATAGTGAAGAATTTTATTCTAAAGTTTGTTACATTAAATGTCAGAAACAACCTCATAGTCTTATGATTGGAAATTTGTTAAAATCCTACTATCATTTGGCAGAGAATTTAACAATGTCTAGCAATGAAGCTCGCCAGTACTGTGCACAGAAACAAAGTAGTTATTTACTTTCGTTGGAAACGTATGATGAAATGGAATTTATTTTTAGAACATTTGAAAAACAAGGAGTTGTCGTGCATGTCGGTATAAACAAAGTAAGAAAAGGTTGGACTAAACTAATATGGGCGTCGTCAAACCCGTTTATTTTAGAATACAATTTTAATTTCCAAGTGTTTAAAATTTTGTTAGGTTCTGAATATACAGAAAATTGTATCATCAGCAGTGAGAAGTATGATAATGAAGCAATTCTGCATGTAGACAGTAAAACCAATCAACAATTTTATATGAAGGTCGTAGATTGTGATAAACCAATAGAGAACTCACTGGTGATATGTGAATGTCATTTACCTATTTCTAATTATCAGATCACATTAGAAACGCAAGATATGGAAGACATGTTTTTGATAGATCATTTTTATATTTGGGATTTTTCGACAATGATTAGATCGGAAAACAATTATGTTCAATCAATTAACTGTTTTCTTCACTTGAATTACTCAAATCAAAGTTTAATGTGCAGGAAATACATTGATCCGATAATAAAGTTACATCAAAAAGTAGCCGGTGATTTCCCTATCATTCGTAGGATTCAAGGACGTCGCCTAGTTGAAGGTCTAAATATTCTAAAAATAGTAAACATTTCCAGCTGTCAATTTAATGACTATTGCCAAAAATCCGAAACTTGGCTTAATTGTGTAAGGAACGCTAGCTCTTGTGAAGAATGCTTGAATGATAGAGACAAATGTTTCCAACAACTTTCTTTAATAGAAATAAATTTAGAAAAGTTTACATGTAAAAGTGATTTAGCAGAGTTCGCGTTTCGTTGTGTTATATATAGTTATAGTAATTGCTTTGATAATTCTCATTTACAACATTGTGAAAACTTTACCTGCCCACTTAATTCATTCAAATGCTATAGATCTTATTGTATTCCAATAGAAATGATTAATGATGGAAAACCAGATTGTCCTCATGGAGAAGATGAATTAGTTACGTCAAAAGTTGGCATAGATACACAGCAATGTTTAGGAAATATCTTAGCCTATCAAAAAGATTTATGTTTAACTGATTATCATATGGGGCCTTTTAGATTTAAAGAACATTTTTTTTGTATGCCTGCTTGTCCTGATGAATCTTTATGCTTTTCACACAGACATTTAAATAATGACAATAGTCAGTCTATTGAGATATACAAATTTCATGTTCCATTGTACAACATTTTTAACTCATATGTCACAAATATTGCTTACAAATATTTTCCAATTCTGAATATCATCGAACTTTCTGTCCAAAAATGTGATGTAGAAAATTTTGACTTGGCTTTTAAAAACTGGAGACTTTCCCATCTACTGGAATTAGATCTAAGTTACAATAACTTGAAAAGTAGTGACGAAATGAACTTGATTCATAATATGATACAATTGACATTTTTAAATCTTTCTAATAACCCAAGCCTTAAAATAGAAAAAAAATTTAAATTTCCAAAGGAGTTGGAAACTATCGATTTGTCTTACACGTCATTTAAATCGATTGAAAGCAAAACATTTTTTAATTTAAAGGGTCTAAAATATCTAGATTTAAGTGGTACAGAAGTTTTAGGATTTAAAGATATGGGAATACCAAAGTTCTTCAACTTAGATACACTGTATATACAAAAAGTTCAAATCTCTCAAATACAGCAAGACTTTTTTGAAGGTCTAACCATTCGAACTGGATTATGGACAAGTGACTTTACATTGTGTTGCCCTCAAATTTTAAATGCTAATATATCAGTAGACAAATGTCATGGACCCACTGATGCCATTTCATCTTGCAAACATCTTATTGGCGATGTACTTAAGAGACTTGTCATTTGGATTTTTGGTATAATCACAATAGTTGGAAATGGCATTGTATTAATCTATAGACTTTTGTGGAATAGAGAAATATTTCAAAAAGCTTATGGTCTTTTTGTGACAGGCCTCGCGTTATCGGATTTTCTAATGGGTATATATTTGCTGATTATTGCAAGTGTTGATATTGACTATAAAGATATGTATGTCTTGGAAGAGACAAACTGGAGAAATGGGATGTTGTGTCAGATCTCTGGGTTTTTATCAACTCTCTCAAGTGAAACATCAACTTTCTTTATTTGTTTGATCACTTTAGACCGTTACTTGAGTATCACTTATCCATTTGGGGAATATAAATTGTCACAAACTTGGACTCGTGTTTTATTCACATTAGCTTGGTTAGTTGGCATTGTCCTGGCAGCTGTTCCTATAGTAATTTCGAGTTGGGAAATTTATTCTACTAATGGTTTGTGTTTGGCTCTTCCATTTAGTTCTATTCGTATCAGTGGCTGGGAGTTTACGTTCGTCGTTTATGTTGGAGTTAATTTTGTTTTATTTTTACTCATAGCTTTTGGTCAAGTAGCCATCTTTGTCAACATAACTAGAAGAAAACAATTAACTCCTTGTTTTAAGAACTGTCCTATCCGAAGATTAGAAGATTTAGCTGTTGCCAGAAAACTGGCATTTGTGGCTATGTCTGATTTTCTTTGCTGGTTTCCTATCGGAATCATTGGAATTTTTTCAATGAATGGCCACACTTTTGACCGTGAAGTTTACGCTTGGTTTGCAGTGTTTGTTTTACCCATAAATTCAGCTTTAAATCCAGTTCTTTATACTATTCCTACTTTATATGCGAGATGTAAACAAAATATTCAAAATACTGCAGAAACAAAAAGCAGTAGTTTTTAAACGTAGTCTAAATTAAGGCGGTTTCATTGGACATAAAAGGAATCGATTATATTTCATTTCACTTATGACTATCTTTATTATAAGTCCGGCTAATTTGTATTACTTTAAACCATAGCAGCAGATCAGAAGCTTGGGTGGGAGAGGGAGGGGAGAGTAACCCCCCCCCCCACTGATTTACAAAAAAAGCAACGCAATTTATTTTTGCCTTTATAAGTATCCCTCGCTTAATGCGGAAGCTATATTCCTCAAACACCAAATTTTTTATTTTTAAAGTGTTTTTCACTTTTTAAAAACAAATTAAAACACCTCAATAATTAAAAGTAAAAAAGAGTCAGAAATCAAAACTTAGTAGCCAGTATAGATATACCATATACTACTTGCTGTAGATATATTTTATTCCAACTTACACAAAGTCTCAGATGTTAATCTTTCTTCACTAGTCTAAATAACGTTTACCTAAATTACAAACGAAGTGAGCCAACAAAAGAAGTTCAGTTTTTATCTTTGTTCTATCCCTACATCATCCATTATAAAAAAAAAACATTAACTCTTTTTAGCGGCCTCCGAAAGGGGAAAAGACGCTTTATTAGTTTTGTTGAAATGTCTGTCCAACTTTACGTCAGTCCGTCCGTCCCGTTTAGATCTCGTAAACTAGAAAAGATATTGAAAATCCTACATCACAATATTTTAGACCATTCAAAGTTCTGATGCAACGGCTACTTTTTTTTTTCTAAAAACGAAAACTCTAGTTTTTAAAATCAGTTATGCAAGCAGTTTTTTAAAGAGAAAAAGCTAATAAGTATGCATTATAAGTTAGACCTAATTTAAAACCAATAGTAATCTTGTAAACTTTATTTTCCTGTCACAGCCTAGTTCCTCTTCTAGGCGTGACGACGCCAATTTCGTGTGTTGTACTGGTACTACTATGATATTCTTTGACTTCTTAATTAAATACTTTCACTCGCGCACTAGATTTGCTAGTGCGTGAGAACACTAATATACTGAACTCTTTGACCACAATATATATAATAAGTAATAAACTCACTTGTAGCAGACATGGTTTTTATTACACACAATATAATTAATAACAGATATTGGCAAGTCCAGCCATCAAGAAATATTCACAAAACATAGTGAATTATAATCCAATAAAATACTTCAGGTATCACATATACTCCAAAATCAATCTTAATATCTATACATTACTACACTGGACAAGATATCCATAATCAACCTCTCTCTACGAGAGTCCAAGATCAACTGCCGTCCACCTCGTGGTCAACTTCCGACCAAAAAAACAAAATCTCGTGCGAACAAGCACGGAATGGTTCAGTGATTACTATTCACCAAATATTGCAGGGGTTATAACTATTCACCAAATATTGCAGGGGTTATAAAACTGACGTGACATACGCCCCTTCCCCTAGAAAAGATTTTTGAAAAAAATCTTTTACAAAAGTACATATGATAGTAATGTTCTATATATATATATTCCAGTAGTTTAATAACTCATTGTCAAGCTGATCTAATTAATCACCTCAATACTGCTTGCTCAATACATAAATATTAATGTTATGTCATTCATTCTAACTATGAATGGTTCTATATACTAATTAACAAATGCATTATTTAATTGCTATGTGGTCCTCCTGTTAACATATATTGACTTCTCAATTATAAGAGAATAAAAAATTTAAAGTCATTTTACATCAAATTATTTCTATGATATAACACAATCAATGTGTATCATTTGACACACTAAGTGAATTTATTGAAAAAGTTCCCAAAAATGTACATACATCTATACAAGGTTACCGTGACATTGTCTATAATTGCTATTGCTAGCACACATATGTGATATTCAAATTAGAATAGCATAAAATGATAACATTCAAATGTGTACCACTTGGAAAAAAATCAACAATATTTACATTTGTGAGTTTCCAAAAAAAAAAAATTTAGGTCAACAGTTCAAGTAGTTCACTGATGTTTACAATGTGTTTGTTTACATTACTGTATTTACTAACCATATATAATTATTAGCACATCTAATTATTGTGATATTCTATGTTATTGACAAATTGTGATAAATTAATATGTAATGCACAGTTAATAAAAAATGATAGTACAATAGCATCAATGAAAGGAAAAATGTCATCATGACCCAATAAAATGATACAGGTGTAACAAAAATATGTCATGACCTAGTTACATGATAACTAGAAAAAAATGTCAGCTTGACCTGATTGAAAAATGTTAAGTAGTTTGTATTGTATTATGAAGTTATTCAGTTAAAATATTTTGACTGATATGTACAATATCATTGTCCTCATTGGTATCTGTTTCATGATCTACCTGTCTTGACAAAAATCAGCTAATACATTTTCATGACCAGGTATACTTTGTAGGTCAAACTTGTAATCAGATAAAATTAGTGACCATCTATTTATTCTGTTATTCTTTAGTTCTTTTCTTCTAAGTGCTAACAATGGTTTATGGTCACATTTAATTGTAAAAAATCTTCCTAGTAAATAATGTTTCAGTTTGACTATGCTCCATACTATAGCTAATAGTTCTTTTTCTATTATTGAATATTTTCTTTCTGCCTTAGATAATGTTCTACTTATATGAACTATAGGTTTTAGATATGACTCTTTCTGTTGCAGTAGGCATGCTCCTATACCATTATTAGATGCATCAGTGTACAGTAGGAGTTGTGAAATAGGATCAATACTTCCTAATTCTAGTTTCTCATTAAACTTATCTTTTAATCTGGTTAGTGCTTCTTTGCTGCTATCATCTAAGTTTATTATATTTGAATGTTTATTCTTAGTAAACTCTACTAAGGGCTGAATTAGTTGGGCATAGTTGGGTATGAATTTTCTATAAAAGTTGCACAAGCCTAATAGTGCTCTGACATCCTTTTTTGTTTTAGGTTCCTTAATATTTTTTATTTTACTGATGTTTGCTTTGGTAGGAGTCATTCTGTTGTTAGTAATGTTGTAGCCTAAAAATTGAATTTCATCCTTTATAAGATTTAGTTTATTGGGAGCAATTGTCATCTTATGTTGTTTTAGACGAGCAAATATTTGTTCAAGTGTTTCTAGATGTTCCTTTTCTGACTTAGTGAAAACACAAATGTCATCCACATATGAAATTACATTGTCTATGCCTGATAATAGTTTACTCATACATTTTTGGAAAGTGGCTGTGCTGTTAACTAATCCAAATGGCATGACATTCCATACATATATCCCTTCAAACCCAGGTAAAATACATTTGAAAGCTGTATATTGTTTAGACATTTCTTCCATTTTTATTTGCCAGAATCCTCTATTTAGATCCATGGTGGTAAACAGTGAGGCTCTACTTAGCATATTAATTATAGTGTCTGTATCAGGTAAAGGTTCAGGATCTATAATAGTACAATTGTTTAGCTCTCTATAGTCACAACAGATTCTTACATTATTATCTTTTTTCTTAACAATTACCATAGGTGATGCATAAGAGCATATTTCTGATTTTTCTATCTTGTTTTCACTTAGTAATTTCTTCAGTTCTACCTTTACTAATTCCTCATAGGCCTTTGGGATGTTATATGCCTTTGTTTTAGATGGTAGTGTCTTATTTAAGTGTATTGAATGCTGAATTAGATCAGTGCAGCCTAGTTTAAATGTAATGACATCATTGTATTTTCCTATCAAGTTATCTATATTGGTCCTATCATTACATGAGTCTTGGGTGTTAGTATGAATAGTTATAGTGTTTGCAGCATATTCTTGTATAGTTCTTATTGAATCTGTATCCCTATCAATTACTTCTATTTCTTCAAATTTTCTTTTAGGAAATTTTACTAGTTTGTCTGTGCTCAGTTTACATTCTTTTCCATTTTTGTCTACTTTGTAAACTTTGTTGTTTATTTTGCCTACTATCTTATATGGACCTTCATTTTTGTTTTTACTGTACTTATTTTCTATTTTGACATATACTTGATCCCCTATGTTTAATGTCCTTAATTTTCTGTTCTTGTTTTTTATGTCTCTATGTCTGTTTAAATTTTTAAAAATAGTCCTTTGTACTTCTACGCCAGATTATATGTAGACGATCGACGATTTACTTGTTAAAGAGTGTAGGTTCGTTCTGTCATTTAAGACATACCGGCCACCATATGTCACAGCCTAGTTCTTGTTGTAGGCGTGATAACGCGAATGTCGTGTGTTGTACTGGTACTACTATGATATTCTTTGACTTCTTAATTAAATACTTTCACTTGCGCACTAGATTTGCTAGTGCGTGAGAACACTAATATACTGAACTCTTTGACCACAATATATATAATAAGTAATAAACTCACTTGTAGCAGACATGGTTTTTATTACACACAATATAATTAATAACAGATATTGGCAAGTCCAGCCATCAAGAAATATTCACAAAACATAGTGAATTATAATCCAATAAAATACTTCAGGTATCACATATACTCCAAAATCAATCTTAATATCTATACATTACTACACTGGACAAGATATCCATAATCAACCTCTCTCTACGAGAGTCCAAGATCAACTGCCGTCCACCTCGTGGTCAACTTCCGACCAAAAAAACAAAATCTCGTGCGAACAAGCACGGAATGGTTCAGTGATTACTATTCACCAAATATTGCAGGGGTTATAAAACTGACGTGACATTTCCTATTCTTATTTTTATTCCACTGCAACATTATATGTTTTTTTTTTGTTTTTTTTGAGGATTTGAATAAGAGATTGAGCCTTTTCAAAACAATTAGATCAACTAAAAATCGCCAGTTAGGCCAGGGGAGTCGCGGTGGCTGAGCGGTAAAGCGCTTGGCTTCCGAACAGGGTGTCCCGGGTTCGAATCCTTATGAAGACTGGGATTTTCAACTTAGGAATCTTTTGCCTCTGAGTCCTCTCAGGTCTAATGGGTACCTAACATTAGTTGGGAAAAGTAAAGGCGGTTGGTCGTTGTGTTGGCTACACGACACCCTCGTTAACCGTAGGCCACAAAAACAGATGAACTTTACATCATTTGCCCTATAGACCACAAGGTCTGAAAGGGGAACTAGTTAGGCCAGGTTCACATCTAACTTTACATTCACTTTCACCTATCATTTGATCTGCTGGACCGTTGGGGCACTACACAAGATCTGTTAACCTTCATTGTCCATTCTTATCTCTCATTCGTTTTTGATATAATTTCATTCGGATGTTCTTTCTAAAAATATTGAAGACTGCCTGGGTGCACCACTTCGGGGGCCGATTTTGAGTTTGTGTTTCCACACAAACTGTCTTTTGTAACCTTGTTTTTTCGTATTTTTTTCCTTGTTTCGATTTGCACATTCCCTCTCTATAATTAGACTTCAATGACATTTTTATTTGTTATAAGAAAATGTTATATTTGGTATTAAATTAAAAGAGAATGCATGCTTTTTTTTTTACACAATACAAATTAAATTATATAATTCTAAAAATCTTTCTCTCCTAATCAGGCGTTCTGTAAACACTGCTAAACACACAACACATCAACATATCTTGAACCTGACAACAAGAGTTTCGAAATAATCTGGTACTTTAATGAGTGGATAACAGCCAAAACTAGACATTTGGCAACACAACCAACTTCTAAAAATGTTTCACCTTGCGTCACCGTACAAAACTCTACTGTCTCTATCTCTTCCTGGACTCGTACATAACACTTGAGGACTCACAGACCTGGTCTCCTCCGTGACCTGTCTTGAACTGCCGCTTTCTTACACACTGTGTCTCTGGTCCACGCAGGCTTTCAATCACATGTCCATAACATTGGTCATTTTTGCAGGTAATCGTAGTACTGTCCCTTGTCCGTCGCCTGAGTTCACGTGTCAGCTGAACCTACATTTAACACTTTCGCGCCGCCAATAGGGTTATAACAATATAGTTTAACGGTAATCAACTCAACATTGGCATCGTCAATTAGCAGATAAAGAGTTAAAATAAGCTTTCTTGCATTTCTTTATTAATACTACAATAGTTTTCATATTTGTATTGCAAATTTTATCACTCACAATATCAAATGTCTGTATGCACAAAATTAATCAATTCATTATTTTTAGAATTTTACTCGTATTATTCGTGTTACAGTAAGCATTATAATATTAACATGTGTATGTATGCCAGGACTGAGTCTCCTATTAACTCTAGAGGAGAAGAAGGTCAATTAAAGCTTTTCATTTTGTTTTCGTTTTAGTTTGTTGTTAAAATGAAATAATAAAGTTTCCTTGCAGACCTTGTGATCTATAGGGCAGATGATGTAAAGGTCATCTGTTTCTGTGGCTAAGGTTAACAGGATTGCAATGTGACCAGCACAACTACCAACCTTTTTTTTTTTTAAACTTATGTTAGGTACACTTTAGGAGTCCATCTCTATATTACTCGTTCTCGTAATACTGAGATCTCTGTTGGTCTCAGCCTCCTCGAGGAAGGCCCTTGAAACGCTGCAAACGACTCTAGAAGCGGCCAACGAAGATCATCCCCAGTTTGTAGTTTTAAGGTTCGCAAGATTTGCAAAGTCCAGGACGTGCTGCCTAATGTGTGGGTGCCTGTGCATCAAAGTAGACAGAGTGCACCGGTACGATAGGCGTGCTAAATAAGCCTCGTAGAATTAGGAAAGTACGTTTCCGGAGACAACTGCATTGAATTAAGCCGCCTCGCTGACGGCGGGTTTTTCGGAGGCATAAAATAAAGGTCTGGCGATGAGAATAACAGTCCTAGACAACCTACCTTCTAGGTATGCGAGGCAGAGCGACGAGGGTTCGGATCGTTCTGTATGGGATTAATCCCAGACAAAACCTTCGTGCGTGGAAGCTTACTAATGGTAACCATTAGAGCTGGGTGAACTAAGAGACGCCCATAGATCCCGAAATTTAGATTTCCAGCCTTCAATACGTTCGAAGTGACTCCTCGGTTCGAATACCTAGCTCTTTACCGCTCAGCCACCGTGACTGAAAACTTATAATTTGGCTATATATACTATTAGTTGTAAAACTGTGAAGAGACTTTTTTTCTCTGTTTTATTTTTGTGTAAAAATAATTGATGTTTCTTATTTTGCATAAATATCGTTCATGTTATGGGACATTGAAATTGTGCCAACTTTTAAATACCTTGGTACTATCCTAGACAATAGACTACATTTTACTGCAAATACTGTTTATATCAGCAAAAAAGTGTAGCAAAGATTACGATTACTAAGAAAACTGTCCTCGTTTAATGTTAGCGAAAAGGCCTTGGCTTTGTTTTATCACGCTCACATCTGCAGTATTTTAAGTTTCAATATCACTGCCTGGTATGGCAATCTTATCATTAAAAATAAAAATTAATTTTATAGAATCCTAAATGCTGCTGGTAAAATCATTGCAAAAAAACAAAACCCACTAAGACAGTTGTTTGAGACAAACATCTATAAAAAAAAGCTAACAAGATCCTCGAAATAAAGAATCACCCTTTGTGTCAGGATTTTGTGATTTTACCATCACAAAAGAGATACAAGACACCGATAGCAAAGACAAACAGACACAAACACTCTTTTGTTCCCCTAGCAACTAAATCATTAAATAAGAACAATCTGGTATAAACTTTGTCACATGTAAATTATGAGTGAGTCTGGTGTGAATGTACATTTTGGTTTCCTATAGTTATTATGTTTTTTTCTTTGATGTAATGCACAAATTGTAAGACAAATTTCCGTACGGACAATAAAGATTATTATTATTATTATTATTATTATTATATAAGTCTATGGTCTGATCATTGTTCTTCACATCTTCACGACATTCAAGAACTAAAAACAAAACCTCACTATAGTTAACAGGCAAACAGAAAATATAGTTAATATTATAACTATAGTTACAAAACAACAACCTAAATACTAGACAAAAAAAATCAGGATTCACATCAGCGTTGTATGGGCGACGTCGCATGTTGCGTCCAATGAAGGAATGCCGTCACTAAGTGGCGTCACTAGAACAAGAGAATAAAAAGAATGGTTAAATAAATTTCTAACTGGTAAGGGAAAATAATTCCTTTTTACAAAGTGTATATCAACTCGGTCTGTCTGTCTGGTAAAAAAAATTGCACACATTATTCTTACCACACACAATCTTGGAACTAGCTGAAATTTAGCATAATTATTTTTTTAGCCTAACAAAATGAGAATCCATAGAGAAATGAACCAATTTCTAAATTAAATTTTTTTTGGTATCAAACATCGAACAGGGGAAAGAAATTGGACTTTGACAATATGTCGGTATAATTTGAATTAGACCCCTTTACATTCTAGATCGCCGCTTTAAAGTTTGAAGCTAACAATAGAAAAGACTTGAGCCCTAGATTTCAAATTCATGTCTTTCAACTTTTTCAAAAATTATTATTATTGCAAGTAAAGAACTATCTCGGTATCCTTAACATAGACACAATTTTTTCTCCCCACCCCCCCTTTTTTTTTTCTCTAACTGGACCAGTAGGTTAGGATCATAGCGTCTTGAGAAAGCTAAAACAAATTGCACTAAACAAAAACAATTGGTAAAAATATTTCTAATAGTACATGTTTATTATTGTTAGTCTAAATCTGTTATAGATGTAATGACAAGACTGATCCAAACTAATAAATACAATTACGTTTAATATAAGCTTTGTATTTTTAACAAGCAATAAGCTCATCAAACATAGATCGATATAAGAACAGATCATTTCATCGCTAATGATAAATGACGGCTAATCATACAAAGACTTCTACTGTTGTGATGAATAAAATACTATGTATAGAAAACAAGTCAAGCAGTCAAAAGTAAAGAGACGTCAGTCTAATCTCAAAACTTAAAAGCTATCCCCTGGCTCACCCATAACAAGTAATGTAGCAATGATTCGTAAAACATTAAAACCAATCTAGACAAAAGATACACGTTAGGGACAGAGAGTCGACGTGTTGCGCTATTCCTCTTCACTTAATTCCAAATTTTCAGCTCAAAGTCACTTAGTCATCCCACCACCCAATAAAAGTGGTCATCACCGAACCACGATGGACAAACTATATAAATATGGTTAAACTTTGTTTAATAAAATGAATAAATTATGCTAACATTTTTTTTCTACAAATACACCAGTTTTAAATCAACAATGTGTAGACTGGTTTATTATTACCAAAATATAATATGCACAAAATATATAATTTCTTTCTAGCTTTCAAGAAAGGTTTTTAGTTTTGTATTTTGTCGATATAACGTTATGAAAAATTAAGTATATTTTACACTACTATATACTTTCAAACGTAAAATTTACTAAAAAATTTAACACTCCTACTCAAGCACTTCTTTGAGCTGAGCAGAGAGGAGCCCCCACTTTGTGAGCACTGTGACTCACCGTGGACATATCCTCATTGATTGTCCCAGATACCAGGATATTAAGGGGAAATATTTTAGAACACACAACTTAAAAACACTGTTTGATAATGTCGATCCTAGGAAGGTATTGGGCTTTGTCCGGGAGTCGGGGTTGTCTGCGAAGGTTTGATTTGTGATAGGGCAAAGAAATTGTGAACATGTATTATTTACAATAGATTTTTATTAAATTAATAAATTTTGACTTAACTGTGAATAGATCTTGTTTTTAATGAACTAGCTGTATACATTTAGCTCTTGTGATACGATGGGGAGATAACCCCCGAAGAATTACGTGCACAACATAGCACATGGCCTAAATAGTGCCGGTGTGCCAAAAACCCAAAATACAAACACAAAAACAACAGGTTACAAAGATAGTTTGTGTGGAAACACGAACTCAAAATCGGCCCCCGAAGTTGTCCACCTGGGCAGGAAAAAATGCAAGTTTCAATATTTTTAGAAAGAATATCAGAATGAAATTCTATGAAAAGCAAATGACAGAGAAGAATGGAGAAAGAAGGTTCACAGATCCTGTGTGGTGCCCCAAAGGTCCAGCAGACCAAGGGATAGGTGAAAGTGAATGTGAAGTTAGATGTCAACCTGGCCTAACGGATGTCTTATAATGAGCATCTTATTGATCTAATTGTTTTGTAAAGAGTCAATCTCTTATTCAAAACCGCAAGAAAAAACATTTCCTTTACAAAATCCTTTAGTTTACTGCTTCCTGGTAAACTGCAAGCAACGCAGCTCACGCTATAATATGAAAAACTACTTATTATTTGTTGTTTTAAATTATGTGCAACTTATTTGCTTAATAAATAGATGTTTTCCTCTTTAAAAAAAGTTAACATTTATTTTATAAATATAGTAATAATCTTAATTACAAAACATACATAACTTAGTAATAAAATTGTATTACCAAAAATCTAAAACCATTTGCATAAATGTGTTTAACCAATGGTAATGTAGTGGTCTCCCCTACTAAAAAGCCTCCAGTGTTTGTTACTATTAATAGTGAATAATTGTACAAATGGTGTATTTTTATTTAAAAAAAAAACTTCTTACATAATTGATTTAAAAAACTAGATTTTTCGCTTTCAGAGAAGAAAAAATTAGCCATTGCATCAGGAATTTGAATGGACTAAAATATCATGATGTCCGATTTTCATTTTCTCTTCTAGTTTCTGAGATTTAAACGGGACGGACGAACGGACTGACGGACAGATAGGCTTCACAAAACTAGTAGTCTTTTCCCCTTTCGGGGGCCACTAAAAAAGGTTTATGCTCTTAAAAGAACATAAGAATACACACATTAAATTTTACAATTGTAAGCTAATTTTACTGAGGACGATATCATATAAAACGTTTATAAAAATGTCCGCCTTTTTAAAGTCTAGATCTCTAGACAGCACGTTGTGCCCATATTTATATATCGCTCCACTAGAAGTTTATAGACAAATAGACACATCAATAAAAACATAAATACTGATCTTTTTACAAGATAAAATGAGCTTTTAATATGACCTTCAGACAAAGTTTAGAGCCACGCCTATAGTAATGCATTCTTATTCTGAGTCCGCCTCATCTAGAACCAAACAATGAAACATGTTTAATAATTCAAAGCTCAACTATTTGACAATAAAAGTCACACAGTATAAATGTAGATTCTCTGGGGAGTGAAATCAGTTTGCCTTTACGCGAGTTTTCTAGACATGCATAGGCAATGCTAAATACATTGTGTGTTTAGGTGCAAAGAGTTCCTTTTTTTTGTATTTCAAAGATGTTTTATTTTTTGTTCTTCTTTGGCCTAGGTAAGTAGTTTTTATAAAACTTCTACTTTCTTTTGATTAACATCAAAAGTAGAACATTTAAGAATCGTAATAGATCTAAATCTAAATACACAGTCGGCAGCCCCACCGGCCTACAGGGAATTAGCCTGTTTGCCCTAATAGCCAGTCCGCACTTGGTCCTATTGTATAGTTCTGAAATATGGAGAACAACTGAAGCGACAACAAAAAAAAAGTACAGACCTTCATCAACAGATGCCTGAGAAATATCCTAAAAATACACTGGTATGACAAAGTAGAAAACACCAAACTGTGGGAGATGATTGGTCAGAAAAATATAGTGGTGCAGATCTTAGAGAGGAAGTGGAGATGGATTGGTCACACCCTTAGAAAAGATAACAGCAACAGAGCTAGACCGGCCTTAGAGTGGAACCCCCAGGGAACAAGACGCAGAGGAAGACCAAAAAGAACATGGCAACCCAGCATACTAGAGGAAGCCGAGAGGACCGGAAAGAGCTGGGAAGCCATAAAAAAAACTAGCAAGAGACCGTGGAGCGTGGTGTGTTTTTGTCGAGGCCCTATGTTTCATGAGGAACCCAAAGGAATGATGATGATGATGATGAATAGATGAAAATTGGTGTCGATGTAAACTCGGTAAACAAAAATTATGCGAGTAGGTCATTTTCGGTAAGTCAAAATTTAAACAGCAAGATTTTACATAACTAGGCATTAACCTTAACCCCATTCTCACTGACAGATCCGGGGGAGGGGGAAAATGGGGTGATAGCCTCCCCCCCCCTACTAAGGAAGGGGGTGGACGGGCGATTTTTAGTAAAGAAATCATACTATTTGTATATGAATTTATTACTTATGTTAATAATATATCACTAATTATATATATTTCAAACTATTTGTAGATTATTTCCCCCCTCCCATAGTCTAGTCTGGTGAATTAACAGAATCAATTAAATATCTATTCTATAGGATTAAAACTTGGTAACTGATATTTTAAATGATCTTTATATTACTTCGTTTCCCTTTCGGTCGATGGGTGTGTGTGTGTGTGGGGGGGAATGCATCTCTGGCCTTTCCCATCTAAGCCCTTTGAGTGTGTGTGTGTGGGGGGGCGGTCCTACTTTATTGAGAATCAATAGTTTGTGAACAAAATAAGTTAAATATCTATATAATATAAGCTACGTAATGATATGTGAACCCATTTGTATATTATGTCACATTACACTCTAATCTCACATTTTATCATTAATAAATATAAAATGAAAAAGGATTGTACAAGGTGGGAGGGGCGATACATGCAATCGCCCGCCGCCCATCGGACAAACCAATCCTTTTTCTTTCTTTTTTTTATGTTAGTTAAGAAATAGATACAATTATTTTAAATCTGTCACTAATAAAGATCAAGTAGCCACACCCCATATTCTTTAATGCCAAATGCAATCATTAGCAAAAATTATAAAAAGGAGCGAGGGTTTATCGTTTTCACTTTTCCGCACCCTCCCCTTTCCATAATGAAAATATGACGTTTTAAAACAGAGTTTATGTAATTGCAAATGAATTGAACATAATTATTTTAAGAAAGACTTTGTTGTTGTTGTTTTTTGAAAATTTAGAACATGTTCAGTATAAACGTAACAATTGAGCTGAGTTCTGAACCCAAATATTTTTTTAGACGTCTTTTCCCAACCTTTACTTCAATCTGATATTTTCCTAGTTAAACAAATTTGGAACTATAACTCACAATTCATACTTCAATCCTAAAAAGGCAATAAAAAAATTAATAGTAATAAATAAATAAAATAAAATAAAATAAAATAAAATAAAAATAGAGTAGAATCTATTTGGTCAACTTTATTTCTCCTCCCACTTCCGAGATTTATTGTTTAGAGCTTTGAATTCTGTAACAATTCTGTTACAAAACAAAATTACAGACAGGTTTTTTAAAAAATATATTGTTTCTATTTTTTTGTTTTCGGGGGTGATCCTCAAAGCCTTATTCCAAACCTGTGGGGTATCATATCTTTTCAAGGAACTAATCGGTAGTAAGGGCTTGTGACATAATGGGGAACTAACTATTTTTGATTACTTGTAAAGGCAGGAGTGATTCCCCTTATGTAGTTTATAAAAGGCCTTGCAAACTG
The DNA here is from genome assembly GCA_030265305.1 of Biomphalaria pfeifferi. NCBI lineage: Eukaryota > Metazoa > Mollusca > Gastropoda > Planorbidae > Biomphalaria > Biomphalaria pfeifferi. The sequence continues at coordinate 3,879,077 of JASAOG010000009.1, read as the reverse complement.
TGCTTAGTTGCCACTTGCTCCTGAGTTACCAGCTTGACCACTTGACCTGTGTTGTGAATAGTATTTTTTCTGTTAGTGGTCGTGTGTCATGGGGTACTTGGAGAAGTGTGCCCAGCTCTGCAAATCTTTGGGCTAAGTATATCTTTAGTATTATTGTATTTTATATAATGTATTTATTAGTAGATATAGTCTCAAATGATTTCCAGGCAGTATATCTTTACCCTGATGTTCTGCATCCTAGGGTACTCCCAAACGTGACATATTTTTGTAACCTTTCTCTGAGGAATTCAACCTGTATTGAATCATCAGATGGACTTAACATATTTTTATAGCCTTGTCTCTGAGGGATTCAACCTGTATTGAATCATCAGATGGGCTTTACATATTTTTATAGCCTTGTCTCTGAGGGATTCAACCTGTATTAAATCATCAGATGGGCTTTACCAAACGGATGTCTATAGGTGGGATTCTATGAAGCTTGTAGGCTCATAGGTTTCCATGAAGCCTTTAGTTCATCATGACCCTTTTTTTTTTTTTTTGGCTAAAAGTGGCTGGTGTCAGCCTGAAGCTTGTAACCCCAGAATGGTCAAAAGTGGTCATTTGTTGACCTGAGGCCTGTGACCTTTATTTTACTCATGTAAATGTGTATTCTCCAGAATGTGACGATAATGTAACATATGATCAGGACTGTGTGCCATACTATTTTTGAGTATCTTTTGTTTACTTTTTGTTGTGTCGGCCTGTGAGTTGATGGCCCTTTATTTACACATTTATTTTACTCATGTAAATAATTTTGTAAATTTTTTTGTAAAGTCTTTTGTTGCATATATTAGTTTAATTGTATACCTGAAGGTTATACCTAATAACCTAGGCAGTACAAGAAGGGACCAGTACACCTCTGGACGAACGTGCCAGCACACTTTTAACACTGATCTGTTGATCTAAAGTAACTAAGTCAAGCTATCTTCTTATCTTCTTATCTTATCTAATACAGACGTTACTTAAAAAAAGAAGATGATTACGTCCTACGCGTCATGCATTTAGTCATGCATATTAACCAATGACTTAAATTCTGCCAAGTCACTGGTTTTTCTGGCTAGCTCAGGCAACCCATTCCATGCTCTAATAGCACTAGGGAAGAAGGAGTATTTGTACAAATTCGTCCTAGCATATGGGACGAGGAATGTTCCTTTATTTTTGTGTCTTTCAGAGTATTTTATTAGATTTTGTTTTTGTATTTGAAGATTATGGTTCAGTGTTTTATGTATAATTGCTACTTTACTTTTGAGTCTTCTGTCCTGAAGGCTTTCTAAATTTAATGATTTTACTAATGGTGTTACTCTAGTCAAATGTGAATATTCGTTTGTTATGAATCTCACTGCTCTATTTTGTGTTTGTTCCAGTTTCTTAATGTTTTCTTGAGTTGAGGGGTCCCAAACGGTGGATGCATATTCTATTATTGGCCTAACCAAGGTTAAATAACATTTTAGTTTTATGTTCTTATTTGATTTATAGAAATTTCTTTTAATAAACCCTAATGCTTTGTTTGATTTTTTTATAGTTTCATCAATATGTGGATTCCATGACAGTTTTTCATTTATTATAACACCTAGGTATTTTGCGTTTTTAGTCTGTGTTACTGGTTTGCCATGAATAAGATAAGTGGAATTAATTTGTTTTAGTTTTTTTGTTACTCTTAACAACTGACATTTTTCTGGGTGGAAAGACATGCTCCAATTTGATTCCCATTTCTGTAATTCATCTAATTCTCTTTGTAAAATATCTGTGTCTTGTATTGTTTTTATTGTTCTATATATTATGCAATCGTCTGCAAATAATCTGACTTTTGTTCCTGAACTAATGCAATTTGGTAAATCATTTATGTAAATTAAAAATAGTTGTGGACCCAAGACTGTTCCTTGAGGTACACCTGAGTTTACTGTTATTGGTGTTGATTTAGAGCCATTTATTATTACAGTTTGTTCTCTCCCTATCAGAAAATCTTTAATCCACTGATGCAGTGGACCATTAATGCCGAAATATTTTAATTTTTTAAGCAAACTATGGTGGTGAACTTTGTCAAAATCCTTGGAAAAATCTAGTAAGATAGCATCTATTTGTTCACTATTATCTAAACTTTTTGAAAAATCTATATTTCCTAAAGCCATGTTGGTATGGGGTGAGGACATTATGTTTGTCTAAGTGGTTTATGATGTTGCTACATATTATGTGTTCTAGGATTTTACATGTGATGCTGGTAAGTGATACTGGTCTGTAGTTTCCTGGATCAGATTTTTCTCCTTTTTTAAATAGGGGGGTGACATTAGCTTCTTTCCAGTCCTTTGGTACTCTGCCCTGGTTAAGCGATGCCTGAAAGAGTATTTTGAACACTGGGGCTAGCTCATGGCTTAGTTCTTTGAGTAATCTAGCTGGAATACCATCAGGTCCAGACGCTTTATTTGGTTTGATGTTGGCTAATAGTTTTTTAATTCCATTTTCTTGTACTACTAAATCTTCTATGTTGTCTACTTGGTTCAAATTAAGAAATATGTCTTTGTCTCCTGAGGCTGAGAATGCTGATGCAAAGTATTTGTTTAGGATGTTTGCTTTAGTTTCATTATCATTATGTATTATGTTATGTTCATCTTTTAATGGCGCTATGCCTGTTGTTTCCATTTTCTTAGACTTAATGTATGACCATAGGTTTTTGTTGTTATCTTTAGATATTACATTGTTTATGTATTCACTCTGCAGCTGTCTGTTTAGCTATACCCGCTAATAGGTAAATTATTTGATCAAAATTTTCTTATATTGAGTGGGGTGCTCTTTTAGAATCAATCCCCATTACTATGTAACATGGGGTACTTTTACAAGCAACCTCATTTCATTTGTAACAGGGCTTATAAATTCATATAAGAATATTTTTCAAGTACTGTATTATTCAAAAGTTTACTTTTAACACTGATCTGTTGATCTAAAGTACCTAAGTCTAGCTATAATTCTAATTGAATATCTTTAGCTATACCCGCTAATAGGTAAATTAATTGATCAAAATTTTCTTATATTGAGTGGGGTGTTCTTTTAGAATCAATCCCCATTACTATGTAACATGGGGTACTTTTACAAGCAACCTCATTTCATTTGTAACAGGGCTTATAAATTCATATAAGAATATTTTTCAAGTACTGTATTATTCAAAAGTTCTGGAAACTTAGATATTTTTGAGTGTTTAACCATCGTTCTATTGATGCCTTATGCTGACTAAAACAAGCCTACTACAAGAGGTCTCGATTAACATGATAATACTATTAAGATAAATACGCCTATTAAAGATATACATACGCTTATTGTGCCTCGATTGTCAGTCACACGTCAAGATCTCTCCTCGCTTTGCCCCGAACCCAACAAGGGAGAGCTTACAGCGTTCCCCATGACCCCCTAGCTGTCAATAGAAAACCCACCAACATAACTGTTGTTTTTTTTTGCCGAAGGTTAAGAAACGCTGTTTTTTACATTTACACACACATATACACAGTTGGCAGCCCCACGGTCTACAGGGAATTTGTCCGTTTGGCCATATAGCCAGTCCGCACCAGGCCCTAATATGGTTCTGAAACATGGAGAACAAATGAAGCAACAAAAAAAAAGTACTGACCTACATCAACAGATGTCTGAGAAATATCTTTAAAACACACTAGTAAGACAAAATAGAAAACCCCAAACTGGGGGAAATAGATGGACAGAGAAATATAGCGATACAGCTCTTAGAGACAAAGTGAAGATGGGTTGGTCACACCCTTAGAAAAGATACCAGCAACAGAGCTACGCAGCCCTTAGAGTGGAACCCCCAGGAAATAAGACGTAGAGGAAGACCAAAAAGAACATGGCGACGCAGTGTACTAGAGGAAGCCGAAAGGACAAGAATAGACTGGAAGCCATTAAAAAACAACTCGTAAGTGACCGTAGAGAGTTGCATGTTTTTAATAATAGCCTATGATTTATGAAAGTTGATGATGAATGTATAAAAACTTAACCGAAAGCGGGGAACAAAAGCAGATTCAACCCAAAAGTCACAAAGCTAGAATGAATCGTACATCTCCAAGACGAAAGAAGAGCATGAATACAGATAATGAATATACGCAGTAACGAAGGGGTAAACCCAGATTTTTGGACGAAAAACAAATTGATGCACAAAATTATGCTATAATATTTAGTTTTTAAAAACTCAACGATTTGCTTGCATAAGAAAAAGGTAGCCGTTTCACCCAAACTATGCAAGCTGGAAAAAATCATGAAATTGGATTTTCAATATCTTTCCAGTTATTTTTTTACTGAGGTGTATATGTAACGGACGGACAGATCAAGCAAAACCAATAGCCCCTTTTCCCCTTTCGGAGGCCGCTCAAAAGAATGGTCACATTATCAAGATGATAAGTATTTGATTCAGAAAATAATAGTGCTTTACGTAAAAAAAATATTGGACTTAGCTCTGATCATATACAAAGTTTGGGACATGTAGACCCTTCGTTAAGAATCTTATTTAAAAAGTTATATTTTTATTTGCTTCAACTCATACCTGCCTTGGAAAATAATAAAAATTTTGTTGTGACTCTACATTGCGCACTGTCATTAGGTGCGAGACTGTGCACCATAAGACACAGGACAGAGACACGATAAAATATAGAGGAAGTCGAAGATGGTCAATGTTTAGAGAAGAGATGTGATTAGTTTAGCTCTAGATCTCGTAACAATCTAGTTTCTTACTGTTGATTAAATGTTCTATTTTAAAATCCTTTCGTTGAGGTAATTTTGCTAAGTTACAGCAATATTAATCTAAAATTAATGTCAGCCTTTTGGATTTAAAAAATTAATACGAAATATTTTTTTAACTTCTATAATAAGTCCTCATTTAGTAAAATCATAGCTATGCATAAAATAAACATAAAATGTGTAAAACCTTATTTAAAGTTTATCTGTAAGTCTTCATAAGCGCAAAATATAAAGCAAAGTCTCTAATTTACATCCATAAAAGTAATCATATTATGTTTATAATTGATAAGTCATTATTGAAAGTAGAACTTACTTTACTAAACATGTTTTTCAGGTTGTGTTCTTTCCTTTCCATTGGAAGATTGTGATGTTAAGAAACTTCACTTCAGGTTTTTACTGGACTGTCGATATGATTTAGAAGACCAAATGAAGATATTAAATCAGACCAAACATTTTTTTGAGACAGAAAAACAATGGAATATCCCACGATTCACCTTAATGGCCAATTCCTATACAGGCATCTATCGGATAAATGCAACCGACGTTAAGCATATAAAGCAATCATGCCCTGACAGGCTTCCCTTTGAACATATTACCAACCAATCACAGACATGGAGCCAGTCCCGGTCTAAGTCTATTCGAATAACTGTGATGTTAGTTTCGTTATTTCACCATTGTAATGTACTGGATGAAACTATGACAATTTTTTTTACAACTAGGAAGCACAATTTTTTTTTTGTTTTGAAATTATCTGCAAATTGTTCGCTAAATCGCTATTTTAAAACCAATTTTATTCTGCCTTTAAAATCATTTAAAGAATTTAATAGTGAAGAATTTTATTCGAAAGTTTGTTATATTAAATGTCAGAAACAAAATCATAGTCTCGTGATTGGAAAGTTTTTAAAATCCTACTATCATTTAGCAGAGAATTTGACAATGTCTAGCAGTGAAGCTCGCCAGTACTGTGCACAGAAACAAAGTAGTTATTTACTTTCTTTGGAAACATATGATGAAATGGAATTTATTTTTAGAACATTTGAAAACCAAGGAGTTGTCGTGCATGTCGGTATAAACATAGTTAGAAAAGGTAGGACTAGACTAATATGGGCGTCGTCAAACCCGTTTATTTTAAAATACGTATATTTCCATGTGTTTAAAAATTATTATGGTTCTAAATATCCAGAAAAATGTTTTATCATTAGCAGTGAGAAGTATGACAATGAAGCAATTCTGCATATAGACAGTAAAACCAATCAACAATTTTATATGAAGGTCGTAGATTGTGATAAACCAATAGAGTACGCACTGGTGATATGTGAATGTCATTTACCTATTTCCAATGATCTCATCCCATTAGAAACTCAAGAAATGGAAGACATGTTTTTGATAGATCATAATTATATTTCGAATTTTTTTAGAATGATTAGATGGGAAAACAAGTATGTTCAATCAATTAACTGTTTTCTTCACTTGAATTACTCAAATCAAAGTTTAATGTGCAGGAAATACATTGGTCCGATAAAAAAGTTACATCAAAAAGTAGCCGGTGATTTCCCTATCATTCGTGGGATTCAAGGACTTCGCCTAGTTGACGATCTAAATATTCTAAAAATAGTAAACATTTCCAGCTGTCAATTTAATGACTATTGTCGAAAATCCGAAACTTGGCTTAAATGTGTAAGGAACATTAACTCCTGTAAAGACTGCTTGGAAGATAGGGACACATGTTTCCAACAACTTTCTTTAATAGAAATAAATTTAGAAAAGTTTACTTGTGAAAGTGCGTTAGGAGAGTTCGCGTTTCGTTGTATTAAATCTATAAATCCAAATTGCATTGATAATTATCATTTACAACACTGTGAAAACTTTACCTGTCCACATAATTCATTCAAATGCTATAGATCTTATTGTATTCCACTGGAAATGCGTAATAATGGAGAATCAGATTGTCCCCATGGAGAAGATGAATTAGCAAACAATGGCATGTATACAGAGCAATGTTTTGGTAGTATCTTAGCCTATCTAAAAGATGTATGTTTAACTAGGACGCCTTTTTACAAGCATAAAGAGTTTATTTGTTCTCCTGCTTGTCCTGATGAATATGTTTGCTTTTCTCACAGGCGTTTGAAAGATAACCATACACAGTCAATTCAGATGTACACATTTCATGTTCCACTGTACAACATTTCTAACTCATATTACCCAGAACTTATTTCAAAATATTTTCCAATTCTGAATATCATCGAGTTTTCAGGGCAAAAATGTAATGTAGATAATTTTGACTTGGCTTTTAAACACTGGAGACTTTCAAACCTGCTGGAATTAGATCTAAGTTACAATAACTTGAAAAGTAGTGACGAAATGAATTTGTTTCAAGATATGAAAAAGTTAACATTTTTAAATCTTTCTAATAACCCAAGCCTCAGAATAGGGGACACATTTAGATTTCCAAGAAAATTGGTAACTATCGATATGTCGTACACGTCATTTAAATCAATTCAAGGCAAAACATTTTTTAATTTAAAGGGTCTAAAATATCTAGATTTAAGTGGTACAGAAGTGTTAGAATTTAAAGATATGGGAATACCAAAGTTCTTTATTTTAGACACATTGAATATACAAAAAGTTCAAATCTCTCAAATACAGCGAGATTTTTTTGAAGGTCTAACCATTCGAACTGGATTATGGACAAGTGATTTTAGATTATGTTGTCCTCAAATTTTAAATGCTAATATATCTGTAGACAAATGTCATGGACCCACTGATGCCATTTCCTCTTGCAAACATCTTATTGGGGATGTATTTAAGAGATTAGTTATTTGGATTGTTGGTATAATTACATTATTTGGAAATGGCATTGTATTAATCTATAGACTTGTGTGTAATAGAGAATTATTTAAAAAAGCTTATGGTCTCTTTGTGACTGGCCTCGCGTTATCGGATTTTCTAATGGGTATATATTTGATGATTATTGCGAGCGTTGATATTGACTATAAAGATATGTATGTCTTGGAAGAGACAAACTGGAGAAATGGGATGTTGTGTCAGATCTCTGGGTTTTTATCAACACTCTCTTGTGAAACATCAACTTTCTTTATTTGTTTGATCACTTTAGACCGTTACTTGAAAATCACTTATCCATTTGGGGAATATAAATTGTCACAAACTTGGACTCGTGTTTTATTCACATTAGCTTGGTTAGTTGGCATTGTCCTGGCAGCTGTTCCTATAGTAATTTCGAGTTGGGAAATTTATTCAACAAATGGTTTGTGTTTGGCTCTTCCATTTAGTTCTATTCGTTTCAGCGGCTGGGAGTTTACGTTTGTCGTTTATATTGGCGTCAATTTTGTTTTATTTTTACTCATAGCTTTTGGTCAAGTAGCCATCTTTGTTCACATAACTAGAAGAAAACAATTTACGTCCTGCTTGAAGAATTGTCGTAACAGAAGATTAGAAGATTTAGCTGTTGCCAGAAAACTGGCATTTGTGGCTATGTCTGATTTTCTTTGCTGGTTTCCTATCGGAATCATTGGGATTTATTCAATGAATGGACACACATTCGACAGCGATGTTTACGCTTGGTTTGCAGTGTTTGTTTTACCCATAAACTCAGCATTAAATCCAATCATTTATACTATTCCTACTTTATATGCTAAATGTAAACAAAATATTTAAAATACCATAGAAACATAATGCAGTACTTTAAGAAACTAGATTAAAGAAAGCTAGCCTCCTTGTAATGATATAAAGAGTATTGATTCACATTCACTTAATTTTAAATAACTTTAATGGGAGTCTGACCAATGCCTTTAATCTTAAGTTATAAATAGAAGAATGTAAACATTAATTTTGTTCTAAATACGAAGCTAACTATTGTAGATTCAGTGGCGTAACTAAGGGGGGGAGGGGGGAGAATTTTAAGATCTCCTCGGGCCCCCACCTGGGGGGGGGGCAAATGGGTGTTCGAAATTTATTTGTAAATACATAAATTGATATATTTGATTGACAAATAGTGTCAATGGGTGTTTTTTTTTTCACAATTTATGGATTAAATGTATAGCAAAGACTAAACCTAGATCTAGGTCTATCAGTACGTTGACTTTGTTGACATTTTAAAAATATTTTTTACCACAGAGATCAAAGTGTTTTTTAAAGTTAGTTTTACATTTTAAACTTTGTTGCCACGAATAAAACTGCATGATATACAGCGGATCCCAGGTATCTTGTTACCTTTACTAATAATAGATCTAAATGGCGAGTATTTTAAGGCTACACAAATTAACCTTGAAGCAACATTTACAGAATCGAGTATAACATCCAAAAGTTATTCTTAATAATGCTAGAATAGTCCATTATTCTTGTTTAGTGTCTATAATTTCAGAATTAAACTTCACACTCGAGTTATTACCCCTCTATTCATCTTTCGTCAATCCAATGGAAACTCTCTTTTTATTTCCATCTAATCCTTTTGCTTTCGCACAAAACATAAACAACAAACAATGACGTAATATCATATAATATTAGCACATCCTTTCTTTTAAAGTTCTTAAAACTGATATCTACTAGGAACTTTAACAATTCGTTCACTTCTCGTTGTCTTGACTGGCACAACAAGTTCTCTAGACGTTGGTCTATAACTGTCTGTTTCGTTTGTTCCAACAGTTTGCAGTTCTTTGTCTTCATCGGTATCATAGTACCCAGAGATGTCTTCATCGAAACACTTATTCAAAAAGTGTTGATTTCTTCTGTATGTTTTTCCATTGTTTGTATTTATGATGTAAGACCTGGGTGATGAATGTTTTTTTTTTTTTATTACAATTGCTTTCTGCCATGTTTGTCCTCCGACAGAATAATCTTTAGGTAGTCTAGCTTTTGCATCGTATTTCACTTTTCGCTCGTTGAGTAATGTCTATGCATTTTCAGCTACCGATGGTTTCAATAGTTTGGGATCAGTTGGAATGATTCCCTGAGTCTTCTACTCGTCAGCAGTTGTGAGGGTGAATACGGCAGTCCACTTATCGGAGTATTTCTATACTCGAACATAACGAGATATGGATCTTTCCCACTTTTGTATGCTATGAATACTTTAATATCATATAATATAAGCACAGAATCTTCTTCATGCAGTGGAAAATTAAGATTTTTTTTTGCCTATCTGGAATTCTGGTCAAAGCTTCTGCGCCCTATTAATATAGTTCAGAAGAAACTACAAAAGTCTGGACTGCATATACTGGAAGCTGCTGAAGAAATTAGTACCCTTTCATGCTTTCTGCAAAATGATGAGAAAATGACAAAAACCCAATTTATCGAAAAAGAAAAAGAAGGTAGTGAATACTATGGATTCACTGTCATCAAAACAACTACAATTTAAACGTGTTGCGACAGAAGTGCTGGACAGATTTCATATGGAGAAGAAGGGCAGATTCCAAAGGCTGGAAATAAAATGGATACCTTTGGGTTTCGTCTTTAACCAAGACACCTGTTGGATGAAGACACGCTTATGACAAACTGTGCTACTTTTCCTGTTTGTATGATGAAATAAATGTTAAAGCGCTTTTTCAATGATGTGTGCATTTAACATTTTAAGGTATCGATTTTCTAAACTTCTAGACTTAATTTAACTTAATTTTAAGAATATTTGTTTAAAATAAATATATATAACCGGTCGAACCAGAACTCAGAATTCTAGTCTAGTCTACTGTGTTTTAATGTAGCCATGTCTGGAACTGTATCATCAAACTAAAATTTTATATACTCCGAGTGTTGATTTATATGTGTGTGTCACCAAGATTTTTGTCGTAGCGAAGAACAAAAAAAAAAGAATCATTTTTTAAAATCGATCTCCTTCTTTCTCTCTGTTTCTTTCAATTTTTTGTTAACAACTATAGATGTACTGTTTTGTAATTCACATGCTGAGCTAGAACTGGAATGAATTGTAATTGTTTAGATTAAATGTATCAACGTTACATTGTATAAACAGTATAGTTTATTGTAAATAAAAGTCTTATTGTACCTCTGTAAATAAATGAGCTCGTTTCATTGAACAATCGTCTGAGTACACACTACCACACACACACACTACAAACGCACACACTACACACAGACACTACACACACACACACATACTACACTCACGTGCAATTTTTGAGCGGTTTTATTTTATGAATTGCTGAAGTAACTTCAAAAGAGAAGATAACCACGTCCTTCGTGTTTTCATGTTTTAATCAAGTCATGCATATTAATTAGAGGCTTAAAGCTGCTAAGTCAACGGTTTTTCTCAACTGATTCAGGCAACCCTTTAAATGCTCTAATTAAAATATGGAAGAAGGACTAGTACTACTTTGTCCCAGCTTATAAATTAAGAAATGTAAATAAGCATTTATATCATTTACATTTTATCATCTAACTTATAAATTAATAAAGAAATTTAATGCAAAATTGCTCACGCGGCAGATAACATCCAAACCCTTTTTTTACTCATAGAGAGCTCAGACATGACTACATAAAGGAAAAACCTTGTAGGTGTTACGTGCGCATGTTAGTGTAAATGTGAAATGGTGCGAATTCGAGTTGAAAGGAGAGGAGAACCAAAAATGGAGAGATAGAAACGAGATAGTGTTCTAGTGTTCATGGAAATTAAATGAGTTCTAAACGAGGACGTGGTTGTTTTAGTGTTCATGTACTGTTCAAAGAGTCTCATCTTAGAAAGGAACAGTAGGCCTGATGATATTTATAGAATGTTGAATGTTAACAGAACCAAGAAATGACCATCGACTTTCTTAAGGAAAGGAAAGGAAATGGTATTGTTTCGCTAGCAGTTGATAACATTGAAATATTACAATTCTAGAAGTAATTCGCTACCTTCGTAGATGATCAATTATATTTCCCTTAAAGCACAAAAGAGAAGAAGACCAAGGATTAAGAATATTAAGGAAAACGTCTATCCTTAGTATGGGAGGAAAATCTTGTCATGTTTTTTATACTGCTTAGATTTGCAGTATTGTATTCAGTTCTAAAATCATTGTCTGGTTTGGAAATGTGAACTTAGAAAAAAAAAGAAAAATTAAACTTTTGAAAAATCCTTAATAATGCTAGTAACAATCGTAAGTTAACAAAAAAACTTACCGCACTGGACACATATTTAAGATTAATTAAGAAAGCTAAAAAAAAAATCAATTATTAAAAAAAAACGTACGGTTTTAAAATTCTACCATTACGAAAATACGCTAGTATGGAAAAACATATTTTCTAAAGTTTTATTGACTTGCCACCAGATAAAAAAAAATATTCCAATGCTCTACTTTGAATGACAATATTTCAAGATGAAGTTAGGAAACCATGTGTTCTTCGAGAAATGCAGCAATATCCATAAAGTAATTTAAGAATATTCACGAACACTTCAAAAACTTTCTACTATTAAAAACATATATAATTAAAATACAACACGACAAAGTAAAAATATGGTTTAGTGGCCTCTTAGAAAATTGCATACCTTTTTTTTTTCTCCACAAAAACAAACAACAACAAAAACTAAAAACAATTTTTAAAAAGTCTTATGATGTTTAAATTGATTAAAAAAAAACTGAAATGAAATGGTTCAAAACATATCTATGACACAAAAATCCTTTTTTTTTTCTTGGTTAGTGATGAAATGTCAGTGGTTGGACGTTACGAAGGCTTCATAAGTAATATAGAGTAAACAAAATCCAGATATACTAACACCTAGAAATATATAGGCTTTATAACAAATTGAACTCCATGTTGAGCCTTAAAAAAGTATAATAGCTAGGCCTAAATGATAAATAAGTCGCCTTCAGTCCTTTATATCATATACACCGTATCAAACATGTTGATTAAAAATTATTAGTTCTAAATTATAAAATAGGCCTATAAAATTACATATCACATATGGACCTTATAGATACACCGTATCAAACATGTTGATTAAAAATTATTAATTAAAATTATAAAATTACAAAAATATATAAAATACCTTTGAAAAAAAAGCTTATCTATAGAGATGATCCCTGCATTAACAAATATATTTTTCAATAGCGGAGAAGTTATTTTCCTCCTTCGACATCAAACAAAATAATCAATTAACAATAATAATTGACTAATTGACTTTTTTTGGTTAATTGATTCATGTTTTGTTAGGTAAAATAAATAATTGTTCAAAGTTTCAACTTGATCCGAGAATGGGTGTGAGAAAATTGTCTTTAAACTTTTTACCAGACAGCGTGAGTTGATATAAGTTTTAAAATATTGTATTTTCAGTGGCGTACATATACGCCAGCAACGTCAAGAGAGAGAGTGATAAAGATTTATGGTGGCCGAAGGTTGTTACAACTCATCTCGCTTCTGCAAAGACTGGCGTAGCATCCATGGCGCGAAGGGGTTCAATGAACCCAGGCCTACGATCATTAGAGCCCACAGCCTGTGACGTAACAACCATGGGGTTCATTGCGTTTGAGCTCATGACCAGTTGGGGCCCACATTTGCACTTGGGATGACACCAAAGTGAGAATAAAGTTGTACTTTTGTGAAAAACAATGTAAAAAAAAAAACGTCGTTTGATTCTGTTTAGCAGTTGTACAAACATTGACTTTTAAGACTTGTAGAGAGTCATAATGGAATAAAACCTAATGACATTATTACTTACAAAAAAAAAAAAGGTACGATGCTTGCACTGGCATTGGAATGTCTTTTGATCGATGTACCACTACATTCAGATTACTCTTTTTTTTTGTCACACACTCAGTTTGTCGTATTGTGGGAAGGGAGGGCACCGAGATATTCTTGAACCCGGGACGGGTGCCTTGTTACGCCACTGTGCACAGAATATTATGTACAAAAAAAAAAAAACTTGACGAGCTGAAGAGTGATTTAAAAAATATACTTTAAAGTATTTTGATTAAGATTTTATGGGGGAAGGGGTAATGGGGGGGGGGGGGGGTGCTGTACCATAGCGCGACACACATGAAGCAATAATAATAAAATCTAGACTAGGAATAGTCACAATAGTGCGTCTTGTCTGGTAGATCTAAATTATAGTGCACGATAGTCTTGAAGATATAGGTCTGTGTCTTGACAAAAGAAAAGGGTTTGGCGTAAAAGCCTGTTCCACGTTAATCTTTTCAAGACTTCGACGTGGAGAGGCCAGCGAGTTGTAATCGTTTGATTGTGCAGACGTATGTGTGTGTGTGTGTGTGTAAGGGGCGGGGACTGTTTACACATTTCATAAATGCCATTTATAAGAAACCAGACATTTGGTGTGTGCAGATAGGTTTAGCAGACCTTTCATTCATAACAAATCAACCGAACTAACCAGGGCCTATGTGGGTTTGTCTTATTTTGATCGTAGATGTAGGCTTTATTTTTTATAAATGTAATGTTCTCGATAATTTATATTGCGTGAACTTAGATCTTGAAGTCGATAGGATTTGTGGAGCTATAGGACTTTGAAAAAAAGACTTGGGTTTAGTTTTTCGCTATGAAACAGTTTCACCCTAATGATGGTTTAATTTAATGGTAAGAAATTAATATGTACATACCACTTTTTTTTTTACCTTAATTGATATGAGATGTTAAATTTGTGCTACTCTATAGATAAATGTGTTTTACTTCCAAATAAATGTAAATGGAGGCTGAGTTCGAAACCCTGTGAAGATTGTGTTTCTGAATTCCGCATTTTTAGGACGCCCCTGACACCTGATTCCACTCGACTCTGATATGTACCTCACTTTCGTTGAAAATAAAAATACGCCTTAAACCTGCCAGGTAGACGAAACATGAATCAAATGCTAGTAAAATGTTTTCTATGCTTCGTATGGTCCTTCCTATTAGAATATAGCCTAATTATATCCTAACTCAAACCTTTCTCTGGACGACGGGCCATCGCGACCACCAAATGACAGCTCAGAGTGCATACCACAAAAAGCAGGCAGCAAAATTAACGTGATGTAATATATTTTAATATTGATCTGTAGAGTTTGTGCTGATCAGAAGACTGCTTCCGTGTTTCTGTGCGCGTAGTATTACTTAGCTGACAGACGTACAGACGTGCAGATTACGACATATACAATATTGAACTAGCACTCTCAATAGGATAAGTCAACAGGCGTATATCAATATAAATGTCTAGTCCAGAACGGGAAAGGTCTAGTCTCAGATACTATGATGTTAAGGATCTTACTCCTATAAAAGCCTAGCCTCAGCTGTCTATTTATGATATTTATCTATATATAAGCTAGAGTCTCGCTTTGAATTGATGTCGTTATAATTGCGCGTTCACTAGCAGTCACATTAAGTTCGTCTCTACAGTGTTTGTCAAAAATATTTAAGTTAATTTGAGCCTTACACAAAGACACTTGTAAAATTGTGTCTAAAAGAAACAAATGTTCATTCATTGACCAGAAATGTCACGTGACCGACGTATGCCAGAACGAGGCCTGTGGAGGCTGGACAAGCTCTGTGTTTCTGTGGTACTGGTGAACATACTTCTACTCTCGTGTTACCACGTCTGGCTAAGAACCTCCTCAACCGTCATTAGTTCAGGTAAGAATATTGGTTGTTTTTTTTTTTACATGTTTCTAGAGTTTCTTCAGAATTGAAGCATATTATCTTATCTTATCTTATGTGATACAGACGTTACTTCAAAAAAGATCATTACGTCCTGCATTTAGTCGTGCATATTAACCAATGACCTAAACTCCATGAAGTCACTGGTTTTCCTGGCTAGTTCATAGCGCTAGGGAAGAAGGAGCTTTTGTACAAATTTGTCCTAGCATATGGAACGAGGAATGTGCCTTAATCTTTGTGTCTTTCTGAGTATTTTATTAAATTTTGTTTTTCATCCTTACCCTAACCCCCCAGCAAGACCTCGGAGTATATAGCGGCAAGTAGGGTTTGACCGAGACCAATCGTCCTAAAAGGCCTGAACACTGACCTGCAACGTCACAACCTGTGGGCACTGTAGATAAATAGCTCGTTGCCACGTTACAGGTTTTGGAATTTTGGGATTTTCAGGGCGTCCCTGAGTCTAATGGGTACCTGACTTTAGTTGGGTAAAGTCAAGGCGGTTCGTTCTTATGCTGGCCATATGACAACATGACTTGTCAACAGATGACCTTAACATAATTTGTCCTATAGATCGCAAGGTCTGAAAGGGCAAATTAATCTTTTCTACGTCACAGATCTGTACGACGTACAACAAGCTTTTGGTCTACACTACCTCTAAGTTGCGACGCTGCAGGTCAGTTTGAAAGCCTACTATAACGATCTCGGTTTGATCCCGGGACCTTTGAGACGACCACATTCTTATCTATGGATGATAACTAAAATAAAAGCTATCTTTTTGTGTACCCGGTGTACAGAATACGGAATATTTTGATAATTAATTTATCTTTAAAAATCGAAATACAAAAAATAAAGAGATTTTCGTGTTTAACTTTGTTGTGAAAAACCCACAAAAGCAAAGAACAGTTTTATCGTCGTCAATGTTGGCATGCTTGTGTTCCACACACGGTAAGTTATCCACCTCTAAAAGTGATATATTTCTTCGTTATTATAATTTCAAACCTAGTTCCATTAATTATTTTGGAGGTTTTCAAGAGGAACTTAGCAATATCAAGGTCACTAAAATTGAACTTCGATATTGCCAACGGAAGAAAAACTACACGCGGAAAACAGACTTGAATTTGATGTGATAAAAATTGCACAAAAATACTGATATAACGTGAAAAAAAATGTCAACGCTTCCTTTATTCTGCACACCGGATGCATCAAAAAGCTTGCTATTTATAGTTTTTCCGCCATTATGAAAATCCCCCTTTGTGATGTACATACAATTTATTTTTAAATAGCATATTCCAAAGAAAAACACACACGCTCTATCCTCTATTCACAAAGACCAAATCGACTGTCCTTCCCTTCGGTTCAGCTACTCCAAAGTTGGCGGGCAGACGTCACTGGGTGACCTTGACGACATCCAGCAGCTTATACGTAACTGGGACGAGATGAAAGTTAAACTTCTGCAGAAAGAGAGTGCGGTCGTCAACTTTGACTTCAACGATGACGCCGAGCCGAAAAATGACGTCAGGAACAGAGAAGACGAGTCGTACGACGATAAAGAAAATGTAATCCTACAGAAAGCTCATAAAGTTGACGACCAGCTCAAAGTTTGTGCAGAGGAGCCCGATGGATTAGGTAATGTATAGGATAGTAAGATATATATATATATAAATTTCAATCCCATGTCCACATTCAAATAGAGTCATTCACACTGAAATCATACTTAAATACTGTCGAACAAAGAGTCACACCGCTTTTTAGTACACATCTTATCTTATATATTACAGACGTCAGTTCAACAAAGAAGATACGTACGTCCTACGCATTTCGTGTGCCAATCCCTTCGTGCATGTTAATCAAAGACTTAAACTCTGCAAAGGCGTTGGTTTTTCCTGGCTGATTCAGGCAACCAATTCCATTCTTTAATGACACTAGGGAAGAAGGAACACTTGTACAATTTGGTTCTAGCGTATGGAAAAAGAAATGTTTTCCTGTTTGTAAGTTCTGGTGTAATGTTTTATGTATCATAGCTACTTTACTTTTTAGTCTTCTGCCCCTGAAGTGTCTCTAAGTTTAGTGATTTTACTAAAGGTGTCACTACAATCAAAATTGGAATATTCGTTTGTTATAAATCTCACGGCTCTAGTTTGTAGTTGTTCTAGGTTCTTTATGTTTTCTTCAGTTGAGGGATCCCAAACAGAGGATGCATATTCTATTATTAGCCTAACTAAAGTTAAATAGCATTTTAGTTTTGATTTGATTTGTTTAATTTAATTTTTTTTGTTTCTTTTGAAACCATTAAGAAAATAAGTAGTTTTTGTTTTAGTTTTTTTGTTACTCTTAATAACTGACATTTTTCTGGATGGAATGGCATGCAGCAATTTGATTCCCATTACTGCAATTCTTCTAATTCTTGAACTTTTTGTAAAATTTCTGTATTTTGTGTTGTTTTTGGTGTTCTATATATTTTGCAATCGTCTGCAAATAATCCTAATTTTGTTCCAATCTTATAATACAGGGACGAATCGAAATGCTCCACGATTTTATCGAATAAAACGTAAATATCGCTTTATTCCTACTCTGTTATTCAAGACAGGTGCAGAAGTCGGATAAAACACTGAAATAGACCCGCCAGCGGACAACAGCTTTGTCTGCATGAGATGCAGGAAAATATTCTGGTCCCAACTGGGTTTGCACAGTCACGTGAATCACTGCATGCATCCTTAATCTTTGAAATCGATGACATTGCTTTTAGATTAATTACATTATACATTTCTACCTATTAATATTGTAATGCCAATAATTGAAGGGAAGGGGTACTAAATGTACACAACATATCAGAGTTTTTTTATAGTAAGTTCACCTTTCAGACCTTGCGATCTATGGGGCAGATGATATTAGGGTCATCTGTCTTTTTGTAACAGGGTGTCGTGTGGTCAGCACAACGACCAACCGCCTTAACTTTCCCCAACTAAAGTCAGATACCCATTAATAGCTGGGTCGAATCGGAGGCGCCCTGAAAATTCATAAATTCAAAATCGCAGTCTTCACCGAGATTCGAACCCAGGACCCCAGGTCTGGAAGCCAAGCGATTAACCACTCAGCCTACGTGCCCATAAAATATTGAATTAGGAATTTAAAAAATGTTAATTCTATTAATATTAATTAAATGATTCGATTTTGCTTCAAACGTAAGTAATAACAACAATAATAAATTCTCTGTATCGCGATATGGCTGTTCATTAATGTTTTGACTGTTTTGTGTTATTAATGTGTTTTTATGTTTGACTCTGTTCCTATGTTTGAGTTTCTTCCATGTTTGAGTCTGTTCCTATGTTTGACTGTTCCTATGTTTGTCTCTGTTTATATGTTGGAGTTTGTTCCTATGTTTGACTCTGTTCCTATGTTTGTCTCTGTTCATATGTTTGAGTTTGTTCCTATGTTTGAGTTTGTTCCTATGTTTGAGCAGAAGGCAACAGGACGTGTGATTGTGAGGATGTGTCCAAAGAAACTCTTCAAAACATGTACCCGGAACTCAAAGATGGGCGACTTCAACCAGCTGACTGTAAAGCAAGAGAACGATTGGCCATCGTTATACCGTTCAGGTAAAGACAGTAGTCAGACGCACCAGCCAACATAGTTTTTTCTTTATCTACATCCATATATTTTAGTCTCACGTCTGCATGTTTTATGTCCTCAATTCACAGAGATCGATACCATCACCTGCATGTACTCATCAATATGCTCATTCCTTTACTGAAGAAACAAAAAGCCGATGTAACTTTCTTTGTCATTGAACAGGTATCTTACTTGGTTATTTACTTTATATGTATCGTATCAATAAATTTACTCTATAGGTATCATACATAGTTATTTACGCTAAGTTACTGCTGAATGGTGAAGCAGTTAGCTTCCGAAGCGAGAGGTCTCGGGTTCCGATCCTGGTGAAAACTGTGATTTTTACATGTTTAGGTTGTCTCTGGGTCCACACAGCTCTAATGGGTACCTGACATTAGTTGGGGAAAAGTAAAGATGATTGCTCGTTGTGCTGGCCACATGATATCCTCATTAATCTTGGGCTTTTTAAACAGACGAATTTTACATCACCTGCCCTATGGATCGCAAATTTTGAAAAAGATATTTTAATTTCTATTTCTAAGGCCAGAATGGGAGATGCAACTGCGAGCTTGTAAATAGGTCATTCCTTAATGTCTTAGGCAATTTAGTTTTTGCTTGATTTGTCTACTTTCTGGATACACGTTTGACAAGAACGCCTAGCTTAGCAATTAGTATTTTTGTATTTGTTTCCAGGATGATGACGTTCCATTTAACAGAGCACTTTTACAAAATGTTGGATTCTTAGAATCTCAGAAAGTTGGTGCCTTTAATTGCTACATCTTCCACGATACGGATCTGGTCCCTATGAATTATCAGATCATGTATCGCTGTGCTGACAACCCGCGACACTTTCCTGTGGCCTTAAAGAAATATGGAAGACGGACGCCAAAGTGAGATTTTATTGGCGTAATAAATAACAATTAGCAATAATCATTCAGTCTGATCTGAGATCGGGAATAGGGAGAAACAAGTGTACAAAATGTAATAAGGCGAATAACAGCAACATCTCCCAACAAGTAGCTTTTATTTCCCTTTTTGATGACATACAAAATAATTAACTACAAGAACTTAATTAATTGACTTTTTTTTAAAATATTGATTCATTTTTTGTTTCAACTTGATCTGATAATAAGTGTGGGAGAAATCACGTGTAAAAAACAAATTATACTAGATAGAAATAATTGATATAAGCTTTTAAAAAAAAAATTCTTACTAATTGGTAGTCTACCTTTAAAGATTTTACCATTGTAATAAAACGCGACTTCTTAACGGACTTCACTTGAAAATATCTCATGAGATAATAGGTACAGTAATAGCAGTGTCGTTATTTTTCTGTTCCATGAAATAGCGATATTATGTATCACTAGGGCTATTATTATCACTTCCCTGGTCCTCCGATGCTGTCGCCAGTTTCTTTACTATTGCAATAATTGCAGCGTTGTAATCTTCAGTTTCATACTAGTATTAAAATTGGTTGTCGATAGTTACAAATTCTTTGCCTTTTTCGACTTATTGAAGTTCACAGTTCCGTCGTCATTTTTACCTTCAAACAGCATGTCAACATCCACCTCGAAAGAGTCCCAGGACTCCTCCCATATCTCACTGACCTTATTTGCATCCGAGCTAATATCAACGTGTTGCTTTTTTTTTTTTTCTTATTCGCTGTAGCATTCTATTGTCCGGTTATACAGAATTTGGGCCCGAATAAGCAAATAAAATTAAAAGTATTTAATAGAATTTGTTTCGGTACTTGTAGGATTCAGTCCGAATAAGCGGCTGGTCCTCATAAACCAGTTGTTGAATGAACTGGATTCGAATGTATTATTAATCTGACCAATGACTATCCAATCCATTCTTTTTTTTTTTCAACGATAGGCCTACTACTAATATAAACAATAACGGCTACACATGGCTGTCTGGTAGTGTGGTTTGTGCGCTGGACTGTCGTTCGGATTTATCGATGGTCCCGGGTTCAAACCCTGCTCACTCACATCCCCCGTCGTCCTGCGGAAGGTTTGGACTAGGAAGTAATTATCTTCAACTCTGAAAGAACATCCGAAACATGTCAAACATTTTACAAAACATTTACAAACATGATCAGATCTGAAACGAAGTGCTGATGAAAACAAAACTCATAGACATTATCTTGGACAGTAATATACACAAGTCATGTTGACTCTTATAGGTTTGATACATCATAAGATAAGTCACCAGTAGACATTGCGCATAGAGACTTTAATGAATATGGTTCCCCTTTAAAAATCTCAGAAAACTTTTTACTTTAAATCCAAACAGTACTTTATGTAGGCTAATACTAATACTTATAATAGTATAATACATCTTCTTTTTTTGAAGTAACGTCTGTATTATATAAGATAAGATAATGATTACAATTCTACATTCATTCCCTTCCCATGATCCTTTTAGACTGCACATCTGATTGTGATATTGGTTTAGATTTTACATGGATTGAGCCTGACATTTCTTATCTTATCTTATATAATACAGACGTTACTTCAAAAAAGAAGATGATTACGTCCTACGCGTCATGTATTCAGTCATGCATGTTAACCAATGACTTAAATTCTGCCAAGTCAATGGTTTTCCTAGCTAGCTCAGGCAACACATTCCATGCTCTAATAGCAATAGGGAAGAAGGAGTATTTGTACAAATTTGTCCTAGCTTATGGGACGAGGAATGTGCCTTTATCTTCTGAGTATTTTATTAAACTTTGTTTTTGTATTTGAAGATTATGGTTCAGTGTTTTCTTCTCGCCTCTGTCTTCGCCTCTGCTTTCAATCTTTCCTCTCTCTCAAATCTAGCCTTTTCTCGTTCAAACTCCTCATCATTTAGTCCTGTACGGTTATTTTGCTGATGACATGCTAAGATGTCTTCTGTACACAATTTGCTTTTGTTATTCTGATGTTTACTAAAACCATATTTGTATTACAACTAAAAATTCTCACCTGATTGATTTGTTCAACTCGGTTTGTTACTTTTAACCCTATAACAAAATCTGAACATAATTGATTAAATATGAACATTTCAAGAAATTAACTTACGCAACATTAACTAGACTATGATATCTATTACGACGGGTTTAAAACATCTACACCTGTGCTCTCTGGCGTATACTTGAAACAGTAATGGCCTACTTTTGCTCTTTAAAAACATAATAAAACATTACCCAACAAAGTGCTTATCAAGAGTATTGATTTTTCTCTGTCACTTTTCTTTCAACAGTGCCTTGGACATTAAATACTGACATATATAACAGGCAATCACTGTGTGTTGAATAGCTGTTGTCGAACGTTGAGAAATCTATATTAGATCCAGCTTAGTGGCAAAAAAAAAAACAACGTAACATTGATCTACGTCACGTGAGAAAGCTCGTGAAAGTTTTCATCAAAAAATCCTGTAAAATGGAAACATTTACAATATTACAGTATTTCTATAGTATTTTTTTTTTCAATGTTCCGTTCTCTTGTTGCTTTGACCTGGTTTAGAATTGAAATAGTTGCAGTCAAATCAGAGCTTTTTTTTTTAGAGGGAATAGCATTACATGAAAGGTGACCCTTGTTTTTAAAGCGTCTATCAACTCATAGTCTGTCTGTCTGTCTGGTACAATTTTTGAACATGTTATTTCTTCCACAACCATTCTCGGATCAAGTTGAAACTTTACACAATAATTTGTTGCACCGGGAAGCCAACAAAACATTAATTATTCAAAAATTAACCAATTAGCTAATTATTAGAAATTAATTATTTTGTTTGGTATCCAAAAAGGGAAATAAATTCTACTTACTGAGAGATGTGGCTGTATATGTGAAGGTATTCTCCTGTTTACGTTTTTTTTTTGCACGTTTTTCTCCCACTTTCCATTGTCGGATCAAGTTGAAGTCTTGCATAATTTTTTTTTTACAGTCGATAACATTATAGAAAAAGTTAATCAATTAGTTAATCAGTTAGTGGTAATGATTTTTTTATATAAAAAAGGAGATTATTCTTACAGTATTGAGCTATATGGCAATGATTTAGATAAGCCTTGTTAAAAAAAATGTTTTTAATACTATTTCGCTTGTTCTTATCATATATGACCAATATGTAGATGAACATTTCTTTCTGGCTCAGTCTAAGGACTTGGCGATATTTGCTTCATTTTTATCAGTGCATTAAATAACATCAAATAGCGTCACATCGAAACTCGGTAAAAATCTGACCGTTTTGGATGCGCAGAAAAAATACGGCAGAAAAACATCAATTACTAACATATTATTGAAAATAAGAAACAAAGAGTAAAATATTAATTTTGCGTAAATCAAAACACATATAAAAAATTGTCAAAACCATCGGAGTTTCCCTTGAACTGGCTGGAATCAGCATATAATGTTTTAGCTCATTAATGAACAATTAATACGTATGTTGTAATATTGTTCTAAAACTTTCATTATTAGATCTAATTGCAGACTTTTTTAAATTTTTTTATTTATTTTTTTGCTTTTTCAGGGTTATGTATAAAAACTCATTCGGTGGGATAGTAGCTCTGACCAAAGCACAGTTCCTGGACGTCAACGGGAACTCCAACCTCTACTTTGGCTGGGGTGGGGAGGATGATGATCTACTCATCAGGTGAGTTAGGAAAAAATTCTGAGAGCTGACAAAGTTGTCTACTTTAATGAGCACCTGATAGCCTATATGGTGGGAAAGTAATTGTGGTTGGTTGTTGTACTTGTCATGTGACATCTCGTTAACACAGATGCTTTACATCATATATCCCCGTAGATCTCTAAGAATGTAAGTAGTAGACAGATTGAATATATTAAATCCGTACAACTCTATTAATATTTGAGATAGTTTTGGCACCCCAAATAAATAAATACAATGACAAACAATAATGTTTAATACTAAATTGGATTTAAATAAAACCTGAATAAGCCATTCGTTAGTTTTCATTTTATTTAAGTAACCATTAATTTACCATTAGATATACAATTCTATCAACCCAGGGTTGAGACCAAAGCTTACAAAGTAAAGAGAGAGAACTCCAGTGTCTATCATTACCAAATGTTGAAACATGACAGGAACGACAAGAAGAAAGGAAATGTAGACAGGTATAGAAATATATATTTCACGTTTAGTCATTTAAGTATCCACGTAGTCTTATAGTCAGATTGTAGTAACATAACATTTAAAAAAAATTAGAGACTGATCCACATATCTATCAAGCATTTGTGAGAAATACGTTAGAATATTAACAAACATTATATAAAATTACACAAAGCACAACATAATAAGATTAAGATGTACGCAATTCATCATCGTGTCATCATCTGGATGACTGCCTGGTCGTGCGGTTTGCGCGCTGGACTGTCGTTCAGTTTTATCGATGGTCCCGGGTTCAAACCCTGCCCGCTCCCATCCCCGTCGTCCTGCGGGAGGTTTGGACTAGGAAGTAAACTCTCTTCAACTCTGAAGGAACATACAAAACTTGTAAAACAAACAAACAAACATTTTGTTCTTGACTTTCGTCTTATGGGAGTTTGCGTACCAAATCCCTCCCCTTTCCCGGTCAGCATCTATAAGACATTTTACGTTGTCCAATCAGCATTTCTTTGGACGACCTTTCTTCGTGCTCCCACTGTACCTCAAAGGAGGCCTTTTGACAGTGAGTCATGTCTTACAATAGGACCAAACCAGCTCAGCTATCGTCTCTTTACAGTGCATTTACAAGAAATAAAAATCATCCCTTTAGCCGTATTCCAAATAGCTGTGGCAAATTTTAAAAAAAAAAAATGTACTCGTAAGTGCCACTAAGTGTGTTGCCCAAACTATTAAGTAAAACCAATTACTTTCAATTAACATGTACGACCCAATCTAGATAATGATGATACTCGTTGAAAGTAATCAATACTTTTTGAAGGAACAATTCGCATAAATTAGTGTGGCTGGTGAACTAGGTTGTTAGCATGGCCACATTTTGACTTGAAATGACTCACTAAGCCCTAAGCTATTAGAGATATATGCCAATATATGGTTCTTTGTAAAGCAATTTTTCCTTTGCTGTTTCTTCAACATGATTGAAAATATCCCTTTTGGGGTACCCAAGCAAGCAGAGGCCCTTATGGTATAGCATACGTTTCTTTTGGGTAAATCCAGCACTGGTGGTTAACGTGAATGGCCTGGGCTCAATCCCCGAAACTATCACATTTTTTTTTCCTTTATTTAACAAATAAAATATCGCTCTTTAGTTTACTATATTGTCTGAAGAAGTAGATGTCGATTTTTTTAAAATTTTGTTTATTACTTATTTTTGTTTACTAAAAGATACTGTTAATTGTTCTTCCTCCGGTCAGAAAGCTTTTACTGGTGACTGCCGAGGACCGGATGGACATGGAAGGGCTGAGTACAACAAAATACAAAGTGAAACAAATACTTCACCAGCCTCTGTACATCTGGATCAGTGTGGAAGTAAACGTGACAGAAGTGATGCGGGTGAGTTGAGATCTCTTTAGAACGGAGGGGGTGGGGGTGGGGGAGGAGACTTGGTTGACTTGATGAGGGCGTTGGATGTAAAAGCTTGTAAACATTAAGTATCCCTTTCAGACTTTGCGATTTATAGGGCCATTTTAGATTTCTATTTTTTTAGTATACTTATTAGTTTTATGTACAAGTAGGCCAAAATTAAAGTTCTTCTTTCAGACCTTGCGATTTATCATGCAAAGGTCATCTGTTCCTGTGACCCATGGATAACGAGGGTGTCATGTGGCAAGCACAACGACCAACCGCCTTAACTTTTCCCCATAAATGTCAGGTACCCATTAAATCTGACTGGACTCAAAGGGGCACTAAAGATCCTGAAATAAAAAAAATCTCAGTCTTTACAAGATTCGAACCCGAGAGCCTCCGGTTCGGAAGCAAAACGCTTTACCAATCAGCCACCGAGCCCCCATTCGTTTTAAAAAATAGTCTTATATTAAACAAATTTGGAAGCATTTTGGGCTTCTACAGCCCCTCAGCCAACCTTGTATTTGGCAGTAACACGTATTTGTGCTTTTTCATTATCTAGGCCAGTTGTGATTACTCTAAATTATTTACTATATTGTCATCCACAGACAGCCCCAGACTTCACATTGGCCGTACTACAACCCAGATCTATAAATAGAACAGCAGTGTGAGAAAGGCATAAAGAATACTTTAGTTCTCAAACCACAGAAATATTCTCCGTAAACTTTCTTTCGTCAACAAAAAAAACAGAAAGTTTAGTCAAAAGCATTCACGTCGTGAATCGTGGTTTGGAAAAAAAACAACAAATGAATGAAAGTTTAGTACAAACATTCACGTTGGGAAGTTTCCTTGGAAACAAAGAAAGGAAAATCTAGTACTAGCCTTCATGTCGTAAAGTTTGCAATGAAAAGGAGAACCAAGTCATTAGTCTTTGGCAGATTCACCTTAACGATTCATTAAGACAGGACGAAACGGTGTTTGATCTCAGGCATAACTTCCGGTAACGTTTCCTTTGGGAAGAAGCAACAAAAAGAAAGTATTTCGTTGAGTGGACATTCAAACAAACAACACAATAGAGATATGTAGTCTACCTCATGTTTTGATCCTTTGACAATGCATGATAACAATTAAGGAAAAATATGTCAGCCTAACTTTTTTTTTATCACGAAACTTTCACAAGACTTATCTAATAGTGTCCAAACATTTCTGTCTGGTACTATACAAGCAAAAAGTTAAAGGAAAGATATTGAAATGATCACAAATTGTTATGGAATGGATGGACTTCATATTGATAAAGTCCTTCTTCTCTAGTGCTATTAGAGCATGGAATGTATAGCCTGGGCCAGCCAGGAAAACCAATGACTTGGCAGAATTTAAGTCATTGGTCAACATGCATGACTAGATGCATGACGCGTAGGACATAATCATCTTTTTTGAACTAACATCTTTAGTATATAAGATAAGATACAAGGGGGCGTATCTAGGAATTTTCCATCATTTCATCCTGCATTTTGCTTAATTAATTTTTAATGTAAAAAACACTCATTTGGCTGAATACAACTGACTAGCAAAAGTCCAACTACTTTCCTTTTAATCTCGTTCCTAAAACCTTTCTCCCACGTTCTCTCTATCTTCAGCCTTCACCTTTCGTTTTCCCGCCTTATTGTCACCTAGACTAACTCATGCACGTAGATCTGCACTAATGGTCTGATCATGTGACGTCCGATTCTTGTGGTTAGCCTAGACCTACAAGCTTAACAATAAGAATATATAAACTAATCTATATTATGGACAATGTCACGCTGTTGTGTGAATCAACAAGGGAGCACATTTAATCAAATTTAATCAAATACTAAAGGCACATTTCCCGTCCCATATGCTAGGACAAATTTGTACAAATGCTCCTTCTTCCCTAGTGCTATTAGAGCATGGAATGGGTTGCCTGAGCTAACCAGGAAAACCAGTGACTTGGCAGAATTTAAGTCATTGGTTAATATGCATGACTAAATGCATGACGCGTAGGACGTAATCATCTTCTTTTTATAAAGTAACGTCTGTATTATATAATATAAGATAAATTTTAGGGATTATACTCTCATTGCTTTGCTTCACATAATTCGATTGTTCTTTCGAAAAGAACATGACATCCTAGCACAAAAGCTCTCGCACGACGGTTCGAACCAGAGACTCATCTGGACTACAGTCCATGGCCATTGCATCTGGTTCAATAAAAAGGGACTATTTCTAATAACTTAATAATTAGTACAGATTTAATACAGTAAGACGTTTCTAAAACTGAAACCAATTCAGGAACAAGTCTTTCAAAACAGTTTTTCAAATGTATTTCATTCATGTGTTTTGTTGTATTATTATTCTCGCATTTGTTTTTGTGACTGTATATATCTAACAGCAATAAATGCATTTTTGTACACAAATATTGTTGCATTGATATGTTACTTACGAGCTTTCAATGAGAAGCATTGATTAGACATACACTGACAATGTAGAATAGGCTTTTACTATTATAATTTAATTATTAAATATGTGATCACGTGTTAGATACATAGAATCTACATTGAATTTTTGTTGATTTTTAATTAATTTTTTTTCAATACTACTCTGTGCCATAAAGCGCACGTTGGTCCATTTGTGACATAGTGTATACGTTACATCCACGAAGTTGAATCCTTTCATGTACATTGTACATTCTCTTTTGGTTGAATGGTGGAGTGAATGCTTTCATTGATGTTATGACGTAAATGGAGGATGACGTCAGAGACCGCCAGTCCCACTTGGTGTTATGTTTTTATAAATCACTATTCTAACTCGGAGTTTCCGTTTGTTTTGTTTACTTCGTAATTTATTAATTTATAGCCGAGTATGATATTTAAATCTGATCAATTATCTAACTTCAATGAAGAGTCCAATTTTAACCACTATGCCTCGACTGTGAAAAGTTGTTTTTTTTTCAAAATAACAATTCGCAGTTCCTATCACTTCTTCATAAAAAAAAAACAGCCTTGAATGTACGATACCACAGTTCATGAACAAATGTGTCTAAAAAGTCATCTTTCTGTCCTTTCAAATGGCATTACTTAACTAACATCTTTTATTTAAATATCCTATCCCGATTACGATGAGCTGTACATGTAAATTTGTATGTCCAAGTCTTAAAATCATCTTCCTAAACGACTCTTTTATGGGAGATGTGTGCGCAAAGCTCATTCAATGGCGTCAACGGAGACCAATCGTCATAAAAGTCCTGAACACTAACCTGCTACGACGAAACCTGTGTGCAGTGGAGATCAAAAGCTCGTTGCCTCGTCCCAAGTCTGTACGACGTAGTACTATTGCATGGTCTTCACTGCCCACAGGTTGTGACGTTGCAGGTCATTGTTGAGGCCTTCTGTAACGATTGGTCTCTGGTTAACACAAGCGAGATAAAGACACTCTCAAGAGCTCCTTAAAAAAAAGTGGAATTAACATCCTAAACTAGGAAACTCTTGATCACTTCTTGTGGCATGAAGTCGTGAATGTCGGTATTTTAAGTTATGAAGCAAAGAGATCAAACATTAGTAAGAAACGCAGAGCAATAAAAAGCTGAGAAAAAAAAACGTGCAATTATAGACCAACCTATCTGTGCCTTGTATGCGGCCGGCTTTTCGAAGTGAGAATTGGAATCCATAGCCATCTTCGAGCTCATGAAATTGTGCTCATCTTCGACCACGAAGAAAGATCATTTGTGAATGTGTATTAGAAATAGAATTGATTAAGGAAAGAATTGTATTGCTATACAATCTGTCATTTAAATAAATAACAAAATAAGTAACAGTAGAAGCCGGACATTTTCGCATTTTAATTCGTGAGAACATGTCATTATTTTTCAACGTCTGATAACCCTAGGCAGTTTGTATACAACGTTTATAATGATTTTATTAAAAAAAAAAAAAAATACTGTGTGGTTTTGGTACAAATAATTTAGATCCATTTTAATTAAACGACTACTTCCGTACTTGTATAAACATATAATCTAGGTTCCACAAATTCAAAATTTGGATCTTTTTCTTCTAAATATTTAAGCTTTTAAAATTCAGTATATAGATCTAGTATCTTTTATATATGTAAAATGCAAAATTTTCACAGTATTTTATTTTTAAAAATCTTTTAAAAAATTGTTTAGTATTAAGATTTAGATCTATAATGCAGAAAAAAAAACAGGTATCGATACTAGCGGCTTATCAAAATTAGACTAGCAGGAAGTGCCCCCTAATACTGAAGAACTCGGAGCCTAAGTCGTCCTGTTCTTTACAATCCCTTTACTGATAATTCTTTGGATATTATCTAACATTCGAAGGATATCGAATTACTTGGTAAGTCATATGCATTCAATAATATCTATATATACCTGCATTTACCTTGATGTTTCTTGTAGAGCCTTTAATCTAGTATAATAATAATAATAGTATCAAGTATGACAGTAGTAGTACTAGCAGTACTGAATTATGAACTGTGTATATAGTATATACTTATTATATAGACTATAGTCTAGTTAATAGTAACATAGTTACTAGATCTAGTAAGTATAGACCTAGTTTATAACTATACTTATCATACTTATATAAATATTATAGATCTATATATACTACTTATAGTGAGTATACTGAGTATAGTCACAGTGTACAGTACTTTTATAGTCTTCTATACGACTATAGTATACTGTATAGTGATAATAAATCTTAAAAAGTTAATACTACTTAATTAATACTTAATAATTAATAGTCTCACTATCAGTCTGTAATAGTAATAAACTAATAGATATAGTATAGTGTAAATACTAAGGTTAACTAAAGTAAGTCTACAGATCTATTATCTAGATCTATAAGTATAGAAGAAAGAAAAAAAAGAATAAGAATAGACTTAATAGAGTACTAGAGACAGTCAGTAGTACTAGATCTAGTAGAGTACTGTTTTAGTGTTTAACTGTAGGCTGTAGTAGTAGAGTATAAAGTATACAATACAATATTATATATCAATATACTATTTTAGTATATAAATCAAATGCTATTTAAGTATAATTAGTAAGTATTACTCTATACTATATAATATAATAATGTTATATAATATTATAATAGATCTATCAGCTATCTAGCTATATCTAGATTCTAGTAGTACTACTACTAGTATTAGCTAGATCTAGATCTAGTAATTAAGTAATACTAGATCTAGCTAGAATATATATAGTATTCTAACACCTGCTTGTCCCAGTAATAGTAAGTTAGATCTAACTAACATATCAATATATTATCTATATATATAGTATTAGAGATCTACTAGTTATTAGAATTGTTAGAGTTAGACCTATTTAGTATTTATATATATACACAATATTAATACAATATATATATATATTAAATACTATTTTAGTATACATGCTATTTAGTATTAGTAAGTATTACTCTACTACTCTATTATATAATAGATCTAGCAGCAATCTAGCTAGGTCTAGTAGTAGTACTACTAATAGTTACTTACTAGTACTAGCTCGATCTATAATTATATTTGTTATATAATAGATCTATACAGTAATTTTAATGTATTAATATTATAGTTTATATATATATATCACAGTGATTTCTAGTATTGTAGTATTTAATTAGATCTATCTGGGTATTCTTAATTAAGATTAAGAAAGTTTCTCACTC
Organism: Biomphalaria pfeifferi; assembly: GCA_030265305.1. Taxonomy (NCBI): domain Eukaryota; kingdom Metazoa; phylum Mollusca; class Gastropoda; family Planorbidae; genus Biomphalaria; species Biomphalaria pfeifferi. Next base: position 3,847,911 of record JASAOG010000009.1, on the reverse strand, counting down.
TGTGTCACCCTGTGTATCTGTCTCAGAGTCTGGTGTCTCCAGTCCAGACTTAAGATCTAGATAGATCTGATCTAGATTAATTTAGAGTCTATTTTCTTGTTATAATATTACAGAGGTTACTTAAAAAAAAAAAAAAAAAATTACATCCTATGCATTTCATGTGTCAAGCTAGTCATGCATGTTAATCTTATCTTATCTTATATAATACAGACGTTACTTCAAAAAAGAAGATAGTACTTCTTTTTCTAATCAATGACTAACTCTGTCAAGTCATTGGTTTTCCTGACTGAACTAGAATCTAGATCTATATTGGCTAATAGATAGATCTAGTTTCTAAAAGAACTTTAGCCTATTAGGCTATAGATAGAACAGTTTACTTATAATATAAAGTATTTATTACAGTAATGCAAAAAATTATTTCATGCCTCAAATTACATAAATAGTATGAAAGTTACCTCTAAATTGTATACGTGTCTAGATCTATCATCTAGATGTGACAATGTTACACTCTCACTGACTTTTTTTTTTGGTGGTATTGTTAGGACTCTCTGCTATCACTGTTCAACACAACTAACTCAAAAACTATGGATCAGAGCCTTGCTAATAACCTGAAATTATAATGAATATAAAAAGGCCAAATACTCTGCAATGGACATCACTAAACATCTAACTGTAACTTTGGTACTCATCTTGTATTATTAAATATTAAAAATGTATCTCGTTATGAAACTCAGTAGACTAATTAAACCCCCAGCTTCTTTTTTTTTTTTTTTTTTTTTGAATTTAATTTCTCTTGTTGAGATACAGAGTTGCTTCCTTGTTTCTCATGGCCTTACCAATACTTTTCTTAGCAGATGTTTAATAATTTATCACAACATTGTAGCTCAGTGCCTTCGACCACCAGAAAAGTTTCTCGATATGGTTAAGAAAGAGACTCTTTGTTCACTATGTTTTGCTCGTTTCTCTCTTTGTCCCACACATTGACCTTTCTTACTCTCTATCTGAAGTGCTCTTTGGCAGCTTGGTTTCAGATTTCTTTATATACTACAATTCTGTTAACCAGTGGTTCCTTCTTCAAGAAAAAGAATGACACTATAAAAGATTCAGGTACAGATACTGGACTAATCCCAGCTCAGAGCCTTAGTGCATGTAGGCTTACAAAAATGTAAACTTGTGCATTGCACTATAACAATATATTATTAGTGCAAACAATTTGTAAGATAACACAAAATATGCATTCATACCCAAGTAACAAAAAGGCAAAAATGTTATGTGTATGAATGTGTAAGAAGCTATAGACTTATACATTTTTCATGATGACCCATAGACTCATTTATTGAATGCAAATGAGTGTCTCACTATTTCTAATTGGTTTAGCTTTCCTTGGTGTTTTCAGTGGTTGGTAAAAGTATAGTACTAACCTTTTCCTATCTTGACTAGAAAGGTCATCTTCAATAGACAGACACAATAACCTCGTATTCGTAACTGTAGGGTATTAGTATGTTAATCATCCTGTTTAGTGTCATAGTGACTACAAATGAAAGAATGGAACTAGTTCTGATTGGGGAGGGGAGGGTGAAACAATTAGATTGTTGATCACTCTGCTGTTAGGTCAGCCATTTTTTTTTTCTGTTACTACCACCAGTACTATGTATTTTGTCAGATGGTGACATTTTGTGACAAGCTTAGAAGCACATGGGGCGATTAGATAAAATTTGCCGTCCTATTTTTTAAAACCCTGACCACTACCAAATGATTCTTATATTGCTGCTTGGAGTAAAGATATTTCTACATCAGGGACATTTTCTATTCTTAAAAGTCTCTCTCTACAAACACTGAATTTAGATTGTTTGTAACATACCCTTTTTAGTACCAAGTTTATAAAAACCATCCTCCAGAACTAAAATGGGGAGGGCATTAGTTTTACTGTGTCTAGTGTGGACACTTACAGTGACACAATTCCTCAATGTTAGAATGCTTTGTATTAGTAACTGCTAACATTTTCTTTGTTTCTCTAACCCTTTCTTGGCCGCATCACACTGCATTTTGTGATCCCTAGTTGTTTTTTTACAGATTATATCTGATGTTTCACTATACATTACTACCAAACCTTTCCTCTTTAGCGATCTATTTCTAACACGTATATTCATCTTTATTCAATTGTATTATGAAGAAAGAGGACTAACCAATGCATGCATGATGTTCAGTTTGGTTGTTCGTTACTATTGATTTGTTTTCATAAATGATATAATTTAATATAGAGGCTTTACTGGTACCTTAAGTATAAGTGCCTGTATAGAGGATTGAGGCAACGCTTTTACTAACTCACTTAGATTTTTGCTTATCCGGTGTGCAAAATACCGGAACTAGTAGCAGACTAAATATATTTGAATAATTAACAATTTTTTTTTTTTAAATTCTCTTGTAGCACAAAGTACATTTTATTGACTTGGCAACGTTGATCTTTTGAGTCGTGCGTCCTGGACATTGTTCATTTTGTCTGTAAACTTAGTGTTTATCTTTGATTTATATCATTTTCTCTTCTTCACTCTATAATAATAAGGCTTGTCTTCGAGTTCGAATATTAATCGGGTGTTCAAGTGGGAACCTCACCCGTCTCTTCCCAAATTTCTAGTTTCAGCAAATTACTTATTAAATAAGATTTCAAGAGGCGCGGTGGGTGTGCAGTAAAGCGCTTGGCTTCCAGACTAGGGTTCCCGTGTTCGAATCCTGATGAACATGTTAACACTTCGTTGCTGTTTTTGTTTAAGAAACGTCTATAATTTAAAAGATAATTTAAAATCAATTAATTAAATTATAATCTGTTTCTATATTAGTATGTCCGTTCTATTTTCTTGAGGCGGTCGGTCTTCGTGGTGGAGACGTGGTGCAGTTTCTTCGATAGGTCAAAAAGGCCTTGAGAGAACGTGTTTTTGCTTAGCCGTGCGTATTGAGTTGACCGACTCCAAGAGTGAGTGGGTCGAGTACTTGTGTGTTTGGGCCACCTAAACAGTTTAAACTAATGAGATCCAAACATACAGACATCTAGTAGGTTAGAGTGAGATCGGAACCAGTGCTTGTGGAAATCTTTCTGCTTGTTGTTTCTTGACCTACATTGTATTCCTGACACCTCCCACCCCCCCCCCCCCCTTTTCTTTTTTTCCAGACTCGCTCTTTTTTTTTCCCCGCGTTGTAGGTTGCTCAGCCCACGAATGCTGGATTGTTTTTCACACCGTCAGTAGATCTGCTACTGAGTTGTGTGATTAGTGGATAGGGTACAATGTGCGCGACTACATGCAGCGATTTTCCGCAGGGAATAAGTCACGACTTGATGGTATATGAGATTTTTTTTTTGCTTTTACCCATACCTAAAATATTCACCAGCCGTTTTTTTTTATCATAATTTTACCCAGCGACAGTACTCAGAGTTTTTATCTTGACTTGTCACTCTCATAACTAAACAGATATATTCGTCGTTTTGATAGATTGACCTTATGCAATGTTTCTTTTAAAAACTATTACTTAAAAAAAAAACAACCACTATTATTTGTAATATAATCTATTGATGGTTGTTATCGGGACATTATAGCTGGTGTGCGTATTAATTATAATTAATTCATTCGCGAGGGAAATAAATGGGCTTGAGTTTTTGATGGCTGTTTTAAAATCCTTGTTAATCAGAGCTGTAGTTGGATCATGTCTTCAAGTCCGCCTAGCTCCAATTGGGTGGTTTGCATTGGCTAGGTCAAGTCTCGGCTGGTCGTGGAGCTGGCCACACATCTCCATTGTATACCAATGTTTGACCACAGACGTTAGTGTACTAAACCCCGCAATCCCTTTATGTCTCAATTAGGAAACGTTACTTTGAAGGCAGTAGTCGGTGTGTCCAGACACTAGGGGGTCTCCATTCATTCGTTCAAATATTAGTCTTTCAAAATTTCGAGTTTCACTTTAGTGCAGCTTGTGGCGTCCTCACTCTGCGTTTGGTTTCTGGCATGTCACGTGTCAATCATTGAGGCTTTGACGGTGCGTACACTTCATTCATTTTTTTCCCTGGGAGTTTGGATTCTGTTTCTGTCCTGTCGTTATAAGCCTATCATTCAATAATAGCCTCCCATTTTGTGGCGACACACGTCTCCTTAGTAAACACACGTAAGTCGCCGTAGCATATTAGTTATATCATTGTTGTATGTTTACTTTTATGTAGGAATGGGAAAACCTTTTTTTTTTTACATGATTCAGATATATAATATGCATTTTCTCGTTAAAACGTGTTCACACGCAAAAGTGTGTGCGTATGTGTGTTTCGCGTAATGTACCTCAGGGCGTGACTCGTAAGTATTATATACATGGGGATGACTAATTAGGATAGTTTTTCTTGTAGCATCTCCTTCGAGTTTGTCGATACTTAGCTCTATGTAAGTCAAAAGCATGGACGTGGGGGAGCGAGTGTGTAAACACTAACCTTTCAGTCTTGTGCTTGATGAACTACCGCTTGTTCGTGACAGGGTGTTAGCGCGTGTGTGTGTGTCACGGTTAGATTTCTTAGGTGTATGTTTATGTGCGCGCGTGTGTGTGTGGTCATAACGTCATACGTTTACGCCGTCAGCGTATTGGTGGTAAATATGGACCGCAGAAAAAGAAAAGGTTTTTAATATATTTGGCTACATGTGGGTTATCTTGTAATTATACTCTCTATCAATGTACTGTTAGACAAGCAGCTATATTGTATTTGGGGGGGGGGGGGGAGAAATCGTGGGAATAGGAAGGGGGTGTGTAATAATTTGTATTTAAACCAGATGTACCCAAACATCAAGACCTTGTTGTTTTTTTGTTGTTGTTGCTTTTTTCCCCCCCCCATATGCAATTTGTTTATGCACCGTGTGTAGAAGAATGGCCATCTAGCAACACGTCATGGGCTGAATATGACCTGCTAGCAAGTTTCAGCATCACTTATATAAACCATAGGCTGACACCTGATGATTAAATCAAAGTCTCTGTTATGATAGAGGCCTTTACTAAACCATATTTCACTACTTTTATTATATTTACCGTTACTCTCTGTGATTGAGGTATAAATCATAAGGCAGGACCAAAGATATCAACCATTACATTATGTTATAAACCCGTGGTCTCTAGAAAGGATATTTATAATCATAAATCACTAGGTTATATATATAAAACATAGGTGAAAAAGTTATTACATAAGCATTGGTCACTATATTAGTTTACTACATTATGGTTGTAATAGTTTTATTGATCAAGTTAATGTACATTATCTTAATCAATGGGATTCTGCCCAAATCTACTTTAATCTATTATACATGCTTTGTATATTATATTATATTTCAAATCTAAGGGGGTTGTTTGTGGATTATTCATTAGCCATCCCCCCTCAACTCAAAGTCATTAAAAATCTAAGCATATGAAAATATACAAATATGCATGCCTTTCATTTCCCTGTATTCATTACTTAAGGTAAACATTATTCATATCCCCCTCGCAGTTCTCTTGACTGCATTGATATTGACTGCTAGATTTCATTCTATTCATGTCTTCAAAGCTTGCTGTCACCTGGACGTTATTTATATCCTTTCCCTTTTTAAAGAGCAATATTCATGGCTCTTTTCCCCCTCACTTGACTTTCATTTTCTCTGCCACTATTTAGGACAAAGTGGGAGTAATTGAGATTTAGAGAAAAGTGAATACCAAATGCTTGACTAGCTAGATACTTTTATTGAACAGCAACATAGAAATCCAGCAAATTAGGTGTACATTACTTTCTGTCTTTATGTTATGTAAAAATTGAACAGCAACATAGAAATCCAGCAAACTAGGTGTACATTACTTGCTGTCTTTATGTCATGTACAAATATTTTTATACAAGATCTAGTAGGTCAGTATAAAGAGAAATCTTTTTTTTTTCTTTTTCCTTTCCATGCTAAGAGATTTTGTTGTTCCCACAATATGAGTTGTGAATGGTTCAAAATACTTCACATAGTCTACAACATAGTTCTACTACTTAACTGGATGGATTGCAGCATCTAATAGACCAAATGCCTACTTCTTGACTTAGTGGATTATTGTAATAATGCAGACCATATGCCTACTTTTTTTTTTACTGAGCTGAATATTGTAGTAATAGCATAGGTTATTTTCTTACTTCTGTACTGAGTTGATTAATGTAGCTCAGGTTATATGCTTGTTGCTTTACTGTAGTAATAGCAAATTATAGATCAAAAGCTACTGCTTATCTTTGTTAGTTAAATAAATGGTATTAATGGCTTAGGGCATAATGTGCTATTTGTATATTTACTAATTAGTTTATTATTAACTAGTACTTCTACATAATTAAGAAAGAAGCATACATATATATTATGTTCACAATGACTCACAAAAGAAGTAGTTATTAGAAACAACAGAGCTATGACCAATAATCTTGTCACAGACTCATCTGTGACATTGGGTCACTTAGCAAAATCTGTTGTGAAACACTGGGGAAAATTCTGAACTAGAGAGAAAGTGAGAAAAGTGTTTTTGGTGAGCTGTTACTTGGTCTCACTGCAGAACAGACATGTGTATCTTATGAGAATTTTCTATGTGGGGCTTGGTGGCTGAGTGGTTAAGCACTTGGCTTCTGAACCTGAGGTCCTGGGTTCGAATCTTGGTGAATTTTGAATTTTGGGATTTTTTTTTAGGGCGTCCATGAGTCCACCCAACTCTAATGTGTACCTGACTTTATTTGGTGAAAGTAAAGGCAGTTGGTCATTGTGCTGGCCACATAACACCCTGCTCGTTAACTGTTATACAAAGAAACAGATGACCTTAACATCATCTGCCCCATAGATCGCAAGGTCTGAAAGGGGAAACTTTACTTTTATATACACATATATATATACTCTGAGTTTTATGGGAAGAGCCTGAGAAGTGATAACCCAAAAGATGTGTGACAGATATCACTGAATGTAAAAATTTGTTAATCTCTAGAGGTTGAAACAATATCCAACCAGCAATTCTTCAAATGCAGGAAAAGCCTGTGTATTTCCCAGACTACTGTACTCATCAATTAGTCTTGGTTGTTATGCCAGTTATAAATATGACTGGTGTCTGGAGTTTATAATGTGGGTTTGGGCACACTGCATTCACGTTTTAAAATCACATTAATATATAATTGCTATTGACATTAAAATCATTGCATATATATAGCACTCATACAATTGCACTTCCTGGTGGTACAGAGTGACATGTATTTAAAACACTGAGCTTCATTTTGGGTGTTTAAGAACATTGCCAAAGTATTTGAAGATAATAAAAAATATAGAGAAAAAGAGAACCCTTTTGACAGTTTAAACAAAATATTTTGTGTACTTTATAAATATAGCTAAAGGCAATGATTCTTTAACTATGGAACCTCCTCTCAAGGAGGCATTACATCCTGACATGAAGCTATAGTTTCATTGTAATTGTCAGTGTTATATGTTTAAATATTCGTAAAATTACATTATCAGTATTTCAAAAATTAATATATTTTAATTAAGTGACTTTGTTTTGTCTTCTAAGATGAACCTTGTGAAAATGTATAGTATTTTCGCGTGAGGTATCTACAACAATATCAACTCAAAACTTTTGGAAAAAGGCATTTTGTCTTCTCTGATGTAATTCTACTAGACTTTCTTTAGTAAGAAAGGTCAAAATTATTCCAACTGTTGTACCTTGTTACGCTGTCAAAGTTTGTGTGACAAAATGTTTTATTTAACATGAAGATCTTATGACGATTACACCCATTATAGAGATGTGCATGTCCTATATGTACATCGAATGTCCCTTGCATATTATTATTGGCCAATGCTGCATCCTTAATTATTAGTATTAGAATTTGATCCTTGATATTTTTTTTACTTGGATGAATAGTGTGCCCTGATTGCAATTAAACATTTCAATATTAGCCTTCTTGACATTCTTTTTTTACTCTGAAAAAAAAAAGGGTTTAGACTTCATGATAGAAAATTTCTGAATTTCAGAACTCCGAAATACGTTTAGCTCTGGAACCCTTACCGGCCTTGCTTGGGCAATCCCACCTGACCCTTTTACTGGATGGAGTGGAAAATTCTGCATCTTCAATTCTATCTCCAGGAAGAACTTTTCTGTAAACAAAACACCTAAAAATTCTGTACAAAGCATTATTTCTGGACTAGGTTTAGTGAAATCAGATATTTTGTAAATTTCAATTATTAATATAGTGATAATATTAATGAAAAATGAAACCATAAAATTATGTTATAATTAACATTCTTTTCTTTTTCATTTCATTCTTGAAACCTTCCCAGACTTCATTGTAGGAGTCTATAGTGCTCCTCCAGGTCCCAGGCTAATAAGGGGGATGAAAACTGATTTTTGGTAATTTTTTTGGGGTGGGGGGGTTGCCACTGCTAGAAGTTTGAGAAACACTGGCTTAAGGCACATACTTGCTACACATAGTTGTGATTTTAAACAGGATTTGAAATCCAAGACTCTGCCATGAAGGGATTTCCCTAAACTAGTCATACCTGTCTGACATAAAAAGATATTGTTAGGAATAATCATATTCTTGTTGATTTGTAATTATTTTAAAAAAGTACATAATATCTGTATTAATATTATTTCTTTTCTCAGGGATTGTGCTGTCACCATAATGAGTGTCTTAAATAAAGCTGCCAGTGTGGATGTTCCTGACATCAGTTTAGAGAACTTGGATGACTTGCTGAATGCCTTGACAGCCGAGGAAATAGAAGAACTCAATGGAGATTTCGATCCTGATGTAGGTTTCTATAAAGTAGCTTATTAAAATAATTTAAATCTAACCAGCTTTTTTTAAAAATAAGATTCAGATATAAAACTACATTTTTCTCATGCATTGAAATGAAAATGATTAAATGACCATTAGATGACAGAACAGTTAACAATGATAATTTCTAAAATAAATAATCCAAAAATTTGATTGTCATTAATGAACTACAACTATAAGAACTCAAATTATAAAAGGAATTTTTTTTTTCTATGTGAATGCTCCTTAAACCAAACCAAGTTTAAATTTATTCCAATTTTTCAAAAACAATTTCCAAAAGCTAAGATCTCATTTGATATTATTCACGATATCTTTTTACTTAAACTTGCTTTATTTTTTAACATTGTAAAGATGAAATGAAATAAAACTTAAGTATATTTCTGTGGCTCTTCATAACAAAATTTATAAATAACTTCATCACCCTTACCAAAAAGGAACAAAGAAAATGCCTTATGAAGGAATTTAGAAAAAAAACTATCCAAATTCAGAGTAAATTATTTTGAGCAAGTATTCAACTTTTAACTTTAATTTGGACTTGAGACAAAGATGACATGAACATAGCCAAAGTATACTTACTGTATTATGTGATTTTTTACTAAATTTTTTTACTAGAATTTGGACAAGTGATGGCTGAGTGGTAAAGCACTTGGCAGAGTCCTGGGTTTGAATCCTGGTGAGACTGGGATTTTTAACTTCAGGATCTTTAGGGCATCTCAGCTCTAACGAGTACCTGTCATTAGATGGGGAATAGTAAAGGCAGTTGGTCATTGGGCTGGCCATATGACACCCTTAATAACCGTGGGCAACAGGAAAAGATGACCTTTACATCATCTGCCCTATAGATTGCTAGGTCTGAAAGAGGAACTTTACTTTTATAATTTAGAATTTCCATGTTTCTCTGAATAATTGTACAGAAAATTATTTTTTTTTAGTTTTTTTTATGCTTATATCACTTTATATTAGTGCTAATTGTTGATTGTATCTGTTCTAGAATTCCTTGCTCCCACCATCACAAAGATGCAGAGACCAGACCTCCAAGGTGGCCACAGGTCCTTTCAACAGACAGAAGCTCCTTCACTTTTTAGAGGAAAAGGCAAAACAAGAGAAAGATTGGGAAAACAGCGTGCCTTTCACCAAAGAAACTAAAGGTCTGAACACACTATTTCTATTTTATGTGTATGCATTCTTGTCTTCAATCATTGTTTGTAGTTGTCATCATCGTGTGATGGTCAGGACATTGCTAGACAAAGATATAAATAAAGGTCATTGTTTGCAAACAACAATTCATTTTGGAATACGTAACTCTAAATTCTATTATGTTTAGTTTTTTTACTTGAAATACTAGGTTGCACTGCCCTCTTGATTTTAACTAGCTATCAAAAATAAAAAAGACTAGTTGTTGTTTTTTTCTGAATATTACTTAGCCAAATCTGCACAAGCTGATGAACAGTCTTATCTGTTACACAAGATATTTTCAAATGGCTTGTATCCTGGCACTGTTGTATGTGCTTCAGACTGTTTTCATAGTGATTTGGATTTAGAATCTTGCTTGTCATCATCCTATGCCATTCTGCAGGATATTTAGGCTAGTAGAGAAAAATAATCTTTTATGACTGACGAAAAATATTAATATATTACAACTCTTTCTAAGACCACATTTAATTGGAAAGTGAATTGGCATTAGCAGAATTAGCAGAACCTGAGAAAGTTCCAAATAATCATTCAAACATTTTAGGTCTTGCTTTTGTTTTACTATGTTTATAGAAGAAAAGAAAGCTGTTTTCAAATTTCTATTACTTTTTGTGTGCTTTATAACCCCTGCAGGGAAAAAATTTGTCCCTAAAGAACAGGAGAAGACAACTATTAATGAAGACGATGTTGCTGTTGAAACTGAGTGGGATGAGATATTGACAGCGGCTAGTGAGGAGGAACTTGTTGATTTGGCAGGTGAGAGGATTTTTAGTAGCTACAAAATTTACAGTATAGATTCTATGAAAAGGCTGGGCTTCGTTGCAGTGTGATGGCCTAAATCAAGATTAAATATTTCAGAAAAATATATAAATCTGTATTATATTTGTATTTACAACATATTTTTATATTTTTTATTATCAATACTCTATGAATTGTAAATTTGTGGGATGTGTGGCTAAGTGGCGAAAATCACTTGGCAGCCTATCGAGGGTGCTTGAGTTTGAATCCAGACTCCAGATCCAATGCCCAGTGTTGACCATTATCTTAATTTTGACAGTTTCTCAAGTTCTGTACTAACAATATCCATTTGTTTCTAGCTGTGCTTGGGTTTCACAGTATGTTGACACAGACCCAGTATTATGCTTCACTAGAGGACAGGCCATTACATGAAGGTGGTTTCTCAGGTAGTACTGAATTCGTCTTTACATTTTCTAGACATTTTAATTATCATACACATGGATGCAAGATTGCAAAATTACATTAAAAAAAAAACCTGGCTGGTAAATGCCAGTCTTTCTGATTGCCAGTGTCAGACTTTTTATTTTTCTCTTTCACCTACAATAAATACAAGTTTTGGTCTACTAGACTTTGTCGGCTTTGGAACAACTACAAACTAATAATAAGTACACAAAACAAGGTCAAAGACTAAGTTTAAAAGTTTGATCTGCTGGCACACAATATTCAATTAGCTATGGAACTTTCTTTTTCTCTCAAAAAAAAAACAAACCCAGACCTAGATGTAGATCTATTTTTAGATTTTATTTCTAGATGTAGAACAAATTTAGGCAAAATAAAGCTTCATTGCTGACATCTATGTTTTACATGCAACATAGCCCCCTGTACCTTGATTGAAAATTAAATTGTTTATATTTACTGAGCACCTAATGGCAGCATGGAAAAACCTACTCCTAGATACCCCCTCCCCCCACTGGTCCACAAATGAGATTGGACCAAAGGGCTATGAGCATGCTATAAGCATGAAAGTGGCGCTATATAAAAGCTATAATTTAATATCAATACTAGTATTAGGCCTGTGGGTTTTATCATTTCTACCCTCTCATGGCTTGCTACTCTCTATCACTCTAATAGAACTCATTAATCTCGTATAATAGTGCCACATTTTCTTTCCTTCCTCCGTGTCTTATCAACTTGATCTCATCTTTCAGAAGTAAAGCCCAATTCTGAGTTGTTGTAATTGAAGATATTGTGGTTTGGGTTTAGACAGTCTATTATAAATTGTATTGAACACTTAGACCTCAGTTGTTTGTGGTAGTATTAGCATGATGAGGTCCTGTAAACATTTTGGTTCTCCCAGGCTACGCCCAAGCCCAGAAACTGAAGATCATCCCTGATGAGGCTCCCAACATGACTGATGTGGAAGAGAGTATCAAACAGTTGAAAGACAACAACAAAGAACTCAAATCTTTAAATCTCAACAACATTAAGGTTTGTCAAATCTTTAAATCTCAACAACATTAAGGTTTGTCACTTTCTTTTTTAAGATCAAATGTGTACAAAATATCATTGCTTATTTGTCTATCTCTACACTGAACAGTCTCGGGCTTGTGCCTGGATTAGTGTCAAACACTTTGGAATGGAGTCAGTGTACATGAGCAGCAAGATAAAAACAAAAAAGACTTCTCTGAAACTTTTGCTTGTGCAGGAAATGTGAAAGAAGGCTTCAACTGTAAGGGGCCAAGCAACTGAAATATTCACGATGTTAATGTAGATCCTGATAACTGTGCCAAATACTTCAGACCAAGGGGACAAGAGTATCTGGCTTATTCCTTGGCTTTAGGAGAAATCTCATCCATTGACCTATGGTTTCACAGATTTTGGAGATTGCTTCAACCAGGCCACCACCACAACTGGGTATATGTGGACCCCTCTTTCTTCTCCCACATACCTTCCATTAGGTATACACAAGATGAATTAAAAAAAAAATCATAAAGAGGTTCTCCATTAGTAGGGTCCTTGGAAAAAGAGTCTTGTTAGTCTCCCCCTTCTGACTTCTCTGGGTCTGCTTGCAGACGTCATGTATTAGAAGTTGAAAGGCAGCAAGGTAGAAGATGGAAAGAAAAAAAAAACCTAGATAATAGTACTAAAAAAAATCTTTTTACTTTCCCTAACTTTCTTTTTCCTCTCAATTGTACAAGACATTACTACATTACTAACTTATATTTGTGATACTAAAACAAGTAACTAATTTTTTTTTTTTTTTTCTTTTTTTTTTTTTTTTTTTTACAGAACATCTCAATAGAGAGATTGATTGAGGTCTGTGAGGCATTGAAAGAAAACATAGTGTGTGTCCGCTTTGATATGGCCAGTGTTGGGGCCACAGACAGGGTGGCCAAGGTACATTGTATGACTTTATTTCTACTAAACTTTTATTTGGGATTAAAATTTGCAAACTCTAATTTCAGCAGTTGTTGCCTGAAAGTTCAAAATGTTTTAGATTTAAAACATTTCAATTCTGGTACTGTGCATTAATGTTTCTCATTATTATCTTATAGAGTAACAATGTTAAACTGTGCTATTAGAGCATGGAATGGGTTGCCTAAGCTAGCCAGGAAAACCAGTGACTTGGCAGAATTTAAGTCATTGGTTAATATGCATAACTAAATGCATGACGTGTAGGACATAATCATCTTCTTTTTTGAAGTAACATCTGTATTATATAAGATAGGAAATGTTTCTGCTCTGTTTGAAATGTTATAGCAATGTTAATTTTGTTGCATGTTTCTGCTCTGTTTGAAATGTTATAGCAATGTTAATTTTGTTGCATGTTTCTGCTCTGTTTGAAATGTTATAGCAATGTTAATTTTGTTGCATGTTTCTGCTCTGTTTGAAATGTTATAGCAATGTTAATTTTGTTGAATGTTTCTGCTCTGTTTGAAATGTTATAGCAATGTTAATTTTGTTGAATGTTTCTGCTCTGTTTCAAATGTTTCAACACTGTTAATTTTGTTGAATGTTTTTGTTCTGTTTGAAATGTTATAACACTGTTAATTTTGTTGAATGTTTTTGTTCTGTTTCAAATGTTAATAACAGCAATACTTGTTGAATGTTTGAAAACTAATTATGAAGTTTTATTTGTTGAATGTTTCTGTTTGAAGGCTCTGAGTGAATCTCTGCGTGTGAACACCACACTAAAGACAGTAAATGTGGAATCTAACTTCATCTCAGGAGAGGGCATTGTGGAACTCCTGAAGGCAGCCAATGTCACACAGTCGTTACTAGAGTTGAGAGTTGCTAACCAGGTCAGGGAACTCTATTTTTGACTCTTATGAAATCGTACAAGCTATTTTTTAAAAATACATAGATGAGTTGAAAGGTCACATTCTCGTATTCCATCGCATTTAAGGTTTCTTCTCATTTAGATCGACACTTTAGTCTTTAAATAAATGTGTGTTTAAAAGAAAATATCAAGTTTTGCAAAATTTGTGTTTTAAAATACAAATAATTACCTCAATATAACTTGAAAAAACAAATCAAGTCTTTTTAAATCCTTGAGTCCACCCTAACTAATGGGTAACTTACTTTAGTTGGAGAAAGTAAAGTTGGTTGGTTGTTGTGCTGTTCATATGACATCCTCTTAACCATTGGCCTCAGAAACAGATGACATTTACATTGTTTGACCTATAGATCTGTAAGGGGTAATTTTACTTATTTTTTTAATTATTTTACTACAGTTTGTTGATTTACTGGTGCACAATCGCAAAGCATTGTTTGTTCACATTTGTGTTTAAAATGTAATTTTCCTAATTTTGTTCTCTAAAATGTACTTTCTGTGCTAATTATACTATGATCTTTCTTTGACAGAAACCAGAAGTACTTGGCAATAAAGTGGAAATGGAAATCGCCAAACTGGTGAAAGAAAACAGTAAATTATTACGTCTCGGCATCCATTTTGAGTTCCCAGTGGCCAGGATTAAAGTTAATGACAAACTAAAAGAAAATCTTGATGCTTGTAAGTGCTAATTAACATAAAATACAACGGCTATTACAGTGTAATGCTTTCTCTCTAAATTAATTACTAGTAAACAACTTGCCATTCTATGACTTACCTAATCCTGTGAACTCCCGGGGGAGCTTAGGGCCACAACCTGTCCGCCAAACTGGATTTTGAGCAGCTTTCTATATCTCCTCCCATGTCTTTCCAGTATCCCCAGCATCACTGATGACTTACCTCTTCCAGGGCCTGCCTTGTGCTAGCATATTGCACATTTTTGAAATTCTTTGTGCTTACCAACAAAACAATTGATATAGAAGTCATATTAGTGTCTTAAGAAGATAACAATGAATTTTATTCATAACTGAATTCCAAATCAGCCAGAAAATCTTCCACACTAGAATGGGAAAAGTATTAAACAAATCTTACTGTATAGAGCTTCTCCTCTTTAGTATTTCTTTTTTATTATTAAATAATGAAAAAATAATTGGAATATAACCCTCTGTGGTTACAATCTAAAACAGAAGCTACTAAGCAATTAAAAAATAAAAAGCTGGAAACAGCCCACAAACAGTAAATGACCATAGATGTGAAGCAGTAACAGTTGACTAGGAATAGTAGGAATAGTTTATAACTTGTTCATATTGGTACAAACTTGGCCTTAATACTAGCTCTTTGAGTTCAACATAGCTGATTTATTCTATGTATTTAGTGTTGTTTTATTGAAAAGTTCATTTTCATGAACGGAAGAACATGAACTTTCATTCAACTTCACTGCAGATGAAGGGCTTAGTTTGTTAATTTGTTACATGACTTTTCATCAAAAATGAAAAAAAAAAGTTCTAAGGTTACATTGCCAACAATAAAACACTTTCTTTCATCTTTAGACTCCTTGCACTTTAAGGTCATGAAAACATAACTAATATACAGTTACATAAAACTGATCAATTCAGTTAATTAAAGAACAGTTATTGATCCCAAAACTGCGGCCAGTGGGCCATGAACCAGCCCCTCAGAACTTCTGCCCAAAATGTACAATGAAGCACCAGACTTAATTTATTAATTTTTTTGTTTGGTGTAGCCCCAGACGTGCCTGTCCAAAATTTATGTAGCGCCATGCCATAAAAGCTTGGACAACTTAAGATTGTGTTGAACATTTGTTTGACTTAATAATTTGTCTCATTTACTTCACAGTGAGAAAGAAAAGAGTTGGTAAAGAGTCATCTTAATGATCCAGTCATCCAGATCAAACCACTGAAGTTAAGAATTTAATGCCTACATATGTGTACAATTGTTCCTTTCTCAAGAACTGATTTTTAAAAAAAAACAATATTTCAGCATTTAATTTAAAACTTGAAGCTCATTATGGCTAATGTACATTAGTTTTGTAGATAGACAATTTATTTTATATAAACAATTTGCTTTTAGCTAATTATTTTGTTACTAATTGTTCTTTATTATATTAGAACTTTTACTTGAAGAGAATGTGATAGTATTAGCATGCAAGTATTACATCATGAGAGAACTGAACTGAAATTGGTCAACTTAAAGTACATTTAAACATAGGATGTTTCTTTCATTCTCTTTCAGTTCAAACTTGAAAACTTTTTCATTTAAATGCCATTATTTGACTTGTTTTTGTATGTTAACCCTTAAAACGCGTGTGGCAGTTTGGCCTCTAAACATCAGAAGTGTAATTCCATTTTGCTCAGCACTTTAAGGGTTAAAGAATAGGAGGATGTGATTTAGATAAAGGCTTTCTTGTTTTCTATCATTGGAAGTGGCCAAAAAGAAGTATGCAGTGCTGTTCAAGTTATATTATGACTGAAACTAAGTTATACAATTGTTTCCTAAATTAAAGGAAAAGCAATGAACATTTTCAGATATATTCTGTGATATTTTTTTTAACCATAGTTTTTGTTTTTTTAAAGCAAAAATAAAATAGTTTCCAATTTTTAAACGAACAACTATTACTTGTAGTTGTAGTTAACAAATGATTTTTATTTATTTAGCAGTTGTTTTTTTCATTGGTCATTTTCAAATAATCTTCTGCAAAATTTATTTGTGTTTGCATAAAACAATCAAGAGACCCTGCTCCCATAATTCCCCATCACCTTTTTGACTTTATTTTGTTTACTAGGTTTTGAATATTTTAAAACTTAAAATTAAATCTCAGAATGTGAAGCTTGTGGAAGTAAAGTAATCCATTGTACCAACACTGGTACAACACTTGTTTCCATTGTGTATGCTGTCCATTCAATGTTGGTTAATCCATGGTACAGACTTCTGTACGACTATGATATTTAAATTAAATCTGAGATACGTATTCTGTCCAGTCTTATGTTTGAGTTGTATCAGTTTCGTTGGATTACATCTGCACTAGTATTGATGTATTTATGTTTAATTGGCCAAAATAATCTTGTTTTTTTGTATTGAGTACACGTTTTTCCTTTTCTCCAATGCATGGATTTTTGTATTTATATCTATTTGTAGTACAAGGTGTTAGTTTCATCCAGTCCATACAAACAAGATAGCTACAGAAATAGAAGATATATTTTTGAATATGTTAATAAGATTTAGACTAAGATTCATCCCTCGTAGTCTGGCACATTGGGTGACAATCTCTTCTGTAGAATTCAGTCACCAGCAATGTCTACAGCCTCTTCCAAGCTGGGCCACTGCACTGAGGTCCTTCATGTAGGTGCAGTGCCAGGTTATACAAGGACATTCTTATTTGTGTTTTTCTTGTATTGGCCTCCATCTTACTCCTACCTATAGAACATATCCCCCAGTCCTCACATCTCTATCCTTATGATAGATAATTGGCACAAAATTTATTTATTTTTTTGGTTAAAAATACAGTTGATCTTTATGTGTGTCATCTTGATAAATTTTTACAGTAGAGTAGTCACCATGACTATTGGTAGTCTTTTGTTGCATTGAGAGATATATTTAATAACCTAGACAATGATGTCCTTATAATTTTCTAAGACATTTGGTTGATAGAATCTTCTTTCACTGTCTTGAGTTAAAGCTTCATTGTAAACATTTTTTGCTAATGCTTAGACATTAATTTCATGAAACCAATAGAAAAGTAATATGTATGGTGACATTCATTCATGATGTTTTATAGATGTTAAACAAAAGGGAACTAAGAACTGTGCAAGCTGTTTTATTTATGTTTGTCAGTAGTGCTAAAAAGAAATAAATACTGTGCTAATGTCTATAAGAATTTGTTAGCAATTATTATTTTTGGATGTCATCTGTCTGTAACTTATGTTGGGAATATTGTAATGCGAACTGTCAAGCACTCTACGGTGAAAGTCAAGGGACAAATGAGTGTTTGGGCATGAATTCTGCTATCTCCCCATTCAATGTCAATGCAGTAGTTACTAAGTGTTTTAAGTCACACAGTCATCTTTGCCCTGCAGTCTTCTCTGTACTTTTTTGTATTGAATAAAATATCATCTTATAAAGTACAAGTGTTCCCTGAAACCATTGTAATAGTTTAGCAGTTTAGAACACAATAAATTGGAACATCAACAGTGAAAAAGCTTATTAGACTGGTTTCTGTTACCAATAGAATTTTAGATTTTTTTTTTCATTCCAAATATTAAATAATATTAAAGCTATTTTGACTTGAGTGCTCATAAGTGACTAGAATTAACAAATGAAAATAACTACACATTCTTAGATCATCGTCAATAAAAAAAAGTTGATCATAGTTACATGGGGTATTTGTGATCAAGTGCCTAACCAATCAAGATTCAAGGGATTGTTTTCTGACTTAGATTTTAAGAAAGGCAAGCTTTTAATTGAGAATATAAAATGTCTTTATGTGTATTGTTAATTTTTGTTTGTTTGGTGTATACTTAAAGCCATGAGGAATATTGTCTTAAAAGTATTGCTTTGTTTATTATGTCTAAGTATTTGCTGATTCATGCTTAAAACAACTGATGCTTCTGCTATGAGGTTGTGTGATGTATTTTCATTGAATAAGAACTTTTAAAGTTAATCACTTTTAGTAAACTTATCAGAAAAGAAATCTCTTCAATCTGTGTATTTATTAATTTTCATTTATGGGCTTTTAATTTTGATACTAAAATGCTTTTTTTTTTTTATGGTGATGAATGTTGATAGCAACTTATAGTTATCTATGTTATAGGCACTCATGCCACAATGTTCATTCTTAAGTAGTCTAGTCTTGTGACTTCATTTAGAATCTTGGTTTCTAAAATTATTTTTTTTTTTATGTGTGTGAAAGATTGTCCTTTTTATATCTTTCTATTATAACCTTTTACTTTTAAGGTGTAATGTTTGTGTGAACCAAAACAATCATTTAAGATAGAATCGTGTTTCAATTGGGAGGTTCTCATCCTGTGTGCTCATAACCTTAGGAAAGCAATGTTCAAAATCTCATATTGTAACCTTGGGGACTTTTCATCTGTAGTCTGCTGCTGGATAAAAAGGCTTGGATAGTCAATGAGATCTTAACCACTGGTTTGGATTATTAGAAATGTACTTATATCCTGTGTACCTGTATTGATTATTCCGACAACATGCAGCTGAGAAACATTTTGAGCCTTTTGATATTTATTTGGAGTAGAAAATTAAAATTAGTTTTATACATAATCATTGGAGTAAAGTTGTTTATAGTTTGTTTTGTGTCACCTAAAATGTGGCTTATCAAATTAGGCTTTTTTCTCTGACTTGAAGTTCTGATGTTGCTTATTTGACTTGCTTTGCTATTCTGTCAATCTGCAGTGAACGGAAAATAATTTCCTTGCCTCATTTTTAAATTCTTTTCTTTGATTCTGAAACCAGATCAAATAAATCTGAATTGGGGAGAATGAGTTAGGGTGTGTGGCGGAGAGGCATATACTGCTTGGCTAACTATCCTGAGTTGAATTGTGTTTGCCCAGTGCCTAAAGGTGGCATGGAAATGTTCTCCCAGATACCCCTTTACACACAGGCTAGTTCACAAAAGAGATTGGACCATAGGGCACTAGGCTTGCATTAGCATGACAGATGTACTAAACGAAAGCAATTTAAAAGAGAAAAAAAAAAGAAATTATATCAGAAAAAAAAAGTTTAAATATGGCTTACACCCCAGACCTTCCCTAGAAATTTTATTTCATTACGAAAGGATTATTTAAGTTATTTAGTTTAAAATTGCGTAAAATAAATTAAAAGCAGACAAAAAAAAAAAAGTATGAATAATACACATTCAGTTTTGGTTTTAATGCTGTTTCTGTAAATTTCAATATCTATGTGCATTTATATATTTTATGTCAAGTTGGTAAGAGCCAATGATAGATATATATCTAATAAAACTAGTTCTTCATGAAAAAAAAAGTTTATAAGGCACATTTTCTATTCCATATGCTAGGACAAATTCTTACAAGTATGGTGTTTAGTGCTTTTGGAGCATGGTTGCCTGAATCAGCCAGGAAAACTAATGACTAAGCAGAGTTTAAGTATTTAATTAACATGCATGACTAGATTGACACAGGAAATGAGTAGGAGGTTATGATCTTCTGTTTTGAAATAATGTCTGTAATTTATAAGATAAGAAGATAAGCTACATCTACACTTGTAGAAGTGAAAGCATGCAATAGAAATAGTGTTCATTTAATTAGTTAATTAAATTATATGCCATACTCTAACTTAATTAGAGTAAAACTTCTAGATAAAGAAACTGCAATCACTGGTCAGAGCTTTGTAGGACAACAATTTCTGGCAATGTGCATGCTTATTTTTTAAATCATTAATGATCATGATCATGTGTATTTATCCCTATGATGACATTAGTCTTTACTTAGAAAGTTGGGGCTGTGAATGTTAGTGAAATAGTTCTGTTAACATGGGAATCATATTTAGGCAGTTCTTGTTATTCCAAAAAATAAATCAAATGAATAATAAAAAACCTACTATTACTGGTTTATTTTCATTGTTCAAAATGACAAAATTGTTCAACTGACATTTTAGTAATAGTTGATGTAATAACCAAGAGGCATTTATAAAAAGAACTGAAAAACAACAACCCAGGATATGACACAGTAACCATTGAATGTACTTTTTAAATGTACCAGTACAGTCCAAGTTATCCACTTTGTACATGATTGCCCTACCTTTGATTTAATAAACTAATTCTACCTTGATACAATTTGTTATGAGTTTTTGTATGTTTTAATAAGTGGCAACTTTTCAATGGGGATTTAATTAACAAGTTTGATAAATACTTTCTGGTATGATCATTTCATTTGAGTTGGGATGTGGTGAGATCTTGCAATGTTGATTGTCTTCAGTTGTCAGACTGCTATGGCTCATTTCTTAATGTGGCTGTAGAGCCCTATTTTGTAGAGAGATTCTGTCTGCATTCCTGAAGTGAAATCAGAACATGTGCCATTCTTTATACATTAACTAAGTTTTCTTTGTCTGCTGAGATGATTTGCTTGTCTTGCTGCTTCTCCTCTCCACATGGTAGGCCTAAAGCTTTTTTTTCAAACATTCACATCTCCACTGCTTTTAGATCCACATTGTGTAGATGGCACTAAACAGTTTTCCTTGTACCTCCACTAAGTTGGCAAGACAGAATAAAGACAATGCTGAGATAGCTTGCTCGTATGAGTCTTCCCAGAAGGGTAAGTGTGGTCGAGAGGTCAAAGTACGCTTGAACTTGGCTTGGATACCTATGAAGGGGGCTCGAGGTTCAACACCTAACTCTAGTTGTGTTTACTACTGCCAGATTCCCCCCCCCCCCCCCCCCACTGGTTCAAAAATGAGATTGGACTATAGCGCTCTTAGCACTGGTTAAAAAACATAATTTAATATTAAATTTAACATTCACCACCCTCAGACAACATCATTGGCTTGGTCATGCAATGTACAGTACAAATGAATCCTCACAAGTTATCCTCTAAGGGCTAATTGCAACATATAACTAATAGATCTAGAACCCGTACATTGAAAACCCCTGCAATCTCTCCACTTTGGCTTAGAATAATGGCTGAATGTTTAAATGTGTAAAATATGGTGTGTCCATTATATGTAATCCAAGATTGTTATCAGGGAAGTTTTATTACAGTGTTGTCTGATAACCTCAAAGCTAGAATCTTTGTGGGAAGCTGGAAACACAAGGTAGTTATAAATTCACAAAATACAAGACATGTTTTTTGTAAGTTTATTTTTATTTTAAAAAATTAGATATAATAGTACCATAATAAACATGTTAACAGTAGAGCTAACAAAAATATTCTCATCCTTTTATGTATACAAATCTTAAACATTCATATAAACTGATATCTTATACTATATACATACAACTTATTTAAGCTCTTGGGCCACTCAAAAATAAACCTAGACTCTTATTACAAGCCTAAATTCTTTGTGACATCCTTGTTATCATAGTATAACAACTTATTTCATTAAATTCCATTTCAGAGCCTTGACATGATGGTTAAACTAAAATCTGCTTGAAACATTTTCTTTTGTTTCTTTTGTACATAACATACATTAAATTTAGAATTTTCAGAGCCTTGACATGATGGTTAAACTAAAATCTGCTTGAAACATTTTCTTTTGTACATAACATACATTAAATTTAGAATTTTCAGACCCTTGACATGATGGTTAAACTAAAATCTGCTTGAAACATTTTCTTTTGTACATAACATACATTAAATTTAGAATTCATAAAAATATGGTCTATTTTAAAGACTTAGTACTGCAACCTGGCACTGGTATAGATTATGCAAAGTATATAAAAAGGAATGTAATTGAAAAACAAGACAAAGAAGAATTCATCAAACAAAAATCTATTTAAGAATAACACAAACCTGCTGCTCACTTATTTTATAAAATATGGAAATATTTAAATCTGAAATGATATACAAATAATAAAAAAAAATTTAAGGAAATTTTGCATATAAAAATTGCATTTTAATAGTATATTAGAATGGTCCAGGGGTATCATGGAATATGATTAATAGCAAAAGATATTGAGAACCAAAAAAAAAAACAACACATTCAATTCTATCCCTAAAATAATAGATCTATATTTCATCAGAGTAATATGAAACAAAGTTAGCCTATCTCAGAAATGTGTAGAGAGAAGTAAATAACAATCTCAATGATAATTTTAAAAAATAGCTGCTGACTTGAGTTGGAATGTGTTCAAAGTAAAATATTTACACACAAGATGGTCAGTTTTGATGAAACAAGTTTAAAATCTATAACTAGACAGTAATATATATATATGTAATTATGTACATAATGGTCACAGGCATGAACACATACACATACAACACACACACAACTAATAATCCATTTCCACACACAAGAATGAGCAGTTCACTTGGACATGTGCAAAACAAATGAAAAGTGTACAAGGAGTTTCAAAATATATAGTCTAATATAAAAATCTCCCAGAGCTATTCACTGCAAAATTGTCTGGCTAAACACAAAGTTAAAAAAAAAAAAAAGGTGTTCTCTGAAAAAAAATTGTTAAATGTACTATTATTATTTTTTTTTTTTAAAGTTTGGCTAAAGCAATTGTTTATAAATTAAAAAGTCATATTTTATAAGCTATAAGTTTAAAAAAAAAATTTAAACATTTACATTGAGAAAAAGAAAACCACAGTTATCCTGAGATCTTTGCTAACACCATTACTTGCATCTAAAGAACAGATTTTCTTGACTTCTATAACATTTCATGACCATCCTCACAAAATACAAACTATTTGATCTATATTTCACGGTTACTTGATATCTTAATTTTACTATTAAAATTTTTACAAATTTCCTTGTAGTTTTTCTAAAAAGAAATAGTAATAATACCAGAACTTAAATACTTTTGCTCAGCTTTATAGCTTCAAAAAAGTTGACTTGGATTAACTAAGACACTCAATTCAATATAAAAAAAAAATTTAAGTTACAGCCAAATAGTAAACTAGTACAACAGCCCCCCCCCCCCTTTCAAAGTTTCCCTGAAGTGAAGAAACAGCTGATCATCCATCGAATAAAATTACGCACAAAAATAATAACGTCAGTATAAATCAATAATTATGAGAATGTTTAAAGACAGAACTGGAACAAAAGTTATAGAGGGAGCTGGGGAAGAGGAAAGAAAATGTACAAAACCAAACATTCTATCTGTGTAATTGGACATTGTGTAACAGGATGACAGTTACTAACATAAACACAGTGGCTAAATTGAACGACAAGAAGGTGACACCATTTCTGATACTCCCTGTGCGGTCTGCTGTGGGAACAGGAGAAGCTGAAATGAAAAAAAAAAAAGACAATATTCAAATTTAAATTTCTATTGAGTGTATGTGTGTGCATTCTTGTATTGGTTGAATTCCGGTGTGACCTTGAGTCAGACTATTAGGTTATAAATAGAGCTGATGAAAGTTAGTTAAGGAGGAAGAGGAAGTCACTGGGAGACCTAAGAATGTGTAATTGTTGTAGAAGTGAGTTGTATTTAGTTTAAAGGGCTTGATATCTTGAGTTTCTACATACATCTACAACAAAGACAAAAGCTGTATATATATGCAGTCAATAAAAGTTTAGTTCATTTTTATTTAGTTTCAGGCAAGTTCAATATTGATAAGAGTAACAAAAAAACTAAAACAAATTAATTCCACTTATCTTATTCATGGCAAACCAGTAACACAGACTAAAAACTCAAAATACCTAGGTGTTATAATAAATGAAAAACTGTCATGGAATCCACATATTGATGAAACTATAAAAAATTCCAACAAAGCATTAGGGTTTATTAAAAGAAATTTCTATAAATCAAATAAGAACATAAAACTAAAATGTTATTTAACCTTGGTTAGGCCAATAATAGAATATGCATCCACCGTGTGGGACCCCTCAACTCAAGAAAACATTAAGAAACTGGAACAAACACAAAATAGAGCAGTGAGATTCATAACAAACGAATATTCACATTTGACTAGGGTAACACCATTAGTAAAATCACTAAATTTAGAAAGCCTTCAGGACAGAAGACTCAAAAGTAAAGTAGCAATTATACATAAAACACTGAACCATAATCTTCAAATACAAAAACAAAATTTAATAAAATACTCTGAAAGACACAAAAATAAAGGCACATTCCTCGTCCCATATGCTAGGACAAATTTGTACAAATACTCCTTCTTCCCCAGTGCTATTAGAGCATGGAATGGGTTGCCTGAGCTAGCCAGAAAAACCAGTGACTTGGCAGAATTTAAGTCATTGGTTAATATGCATGACTAAATGCATGACGCGTAGGACGTAATCATCTTCTTTTTGAAGTAACGTCTGTATTATATAAGAAGATAAAATCATAAGCCCATAGCAGTTAAGTTGGACTACCTGGAGCTTTGACCTAACAACCATGAAACCACAGTCACATAATAAGTATTTCAAAATTGGAAGGAAAATAGTTTGGGACCCTTAGAAGTTAATGTTTAGAATTTCTTTTTTGAGGTGATACATTTTTGTGATTATTGTATTGTATGTGTACAAGAGTCAAATATTTACTTTGAACTATAAGAACTAAAGCCTGAGATATTGAAATAGACATATATGTTTAGCTTAAAGGCTCCCCAACCTGTCCATACTAGTTTATTACATTTTTATGGAGAAGAACTATTTTGATAATTTAAAACCTTATTTAATTTAGTTGTTCCTTTGGTAACATTAGGGGGTGTGGTGACGGAGTGGTTAAGTGCTTGGCTTAAGAACCAATTTTGAGTTTTGATAATTTTAGGGCAAATCAGAGTTGATCCAACTCTAATGAGTAACTGACACTTAATGGGGAAATGTAACCACAGTCATTGTTCTAGCCACAGGACAACCCCATTAACCATAGACCACAGAAACAGATGACCTTAACATCATCTGCCCCATAGATCACAAGGTCTGAAAGGGGTACATTTTCTTATCTTATAAAATACCTTAAAGAATAAAAAAAAAAAAAAAAAAAAAAAAAAAGGTTTGATAACAAAATGAATGCCTGATGAAACAAACACTCCATTATCCATGAAAGTGTTAACAACAATGACATAAAAGACTTTGACTTACATTGTAGTTCCATAGTTACATATCTTGATCCCTTTTCATTTTCAGCAGAACACTGATACCTTCCAAAGTCAGACTGCTGGATGTTCCTTACAACCAAGATACTAGTAATTCTATTAGAAGCACCCGGTATGTTACGGATCTCAGTTCTGGAAAATTTTTTTCAAGAAAAGAATTATTTTTCTTAATAAAACTGTTAATCATCTCCGTCCTTTAAACATTTAACAAGCGTTAATTACAATTTATAAAGAACTGGGCCATTAATGTAGATTAATATTTATTTAGTATTTATCAGAATGAAGTTTGCATTCCTTGAGTGAAATAGATAAGTCAGGAGAAATCATAAGAAACTTAAAAAAAACAACATCAGTCTATGAGGAGTTTATGGGTAGAAAACAAACCTGCTAGTAGAAAAAACGGGTCTGCCTTCTTTGGACCAGGCTATCTGTTCAGGAGCAGGGGCAGGATAACCTTTGATGTTACAAACAAGAGCCTTGTTGTACCCAATGGCTTGTTTCACAATTGGTGAGCCAGTGTACACTTCAGGGCGAACTGCAAGATAAAATTTAAATAATGATAGAATTTATTTCAAATTCAGAATGTAACAGACTACAGTAAAAGCAAAGGGGCTTAGTGTTGTGGAAATTAAACTTCTAGAAGGTGGTGGCGCCTCATTTTCAAATAAGAATGGGTAGGGATATTCTTGTCACGTCACCAGAGTGTCACAAAAAATAATGCAAAAGAAGGATAAAGGGATGAAACTATAAAAAGAAAAAGTAAACCTAAGTCATAATCATATTACCAGCTAGACTTGATAAATCAATTTTTTTTTGTGTTTTGCTATTTTAATATTAAGATTCTAATGTATATGTTAATTTTTTAAATTTTATTTTTGGTTAAAAGTATTTGAACTTCTATTCTTGGTTGTGCTTATTTCATTTTGAAGCAGATACATTTTATTATTACAAATAAAGATAAATTCAACACCACTAAAACATAACCTGACACACAATTTTCTCCTATTTACTGAGCGGCGAGTGGTTGAGTGCTTGGCTTCTGAAATGAGTGGTCTTGGGCTAGAATATTTCTGTGAAGACTAGGATTTTGAAAATCAAAATTATTAGGCCACCCCCCCCAAGTCCTTCCAGCTATAAGATGGCTGCCTTTTCGTGCGGTTTGCGCGCTGGACTGTCGTTCAGATTTATCGATGGTCCAGGGTTCAAACCCTGCCCGCTCCCATCCCCCGTTGTCCTGCGGGAGGTTTGGACTAGGAAATAATTATCTTCAACTCTGAAGGAACATCCGAAACATGTAAAACATTTTACAAACATAATGAAAACCTAACATCAGTTGGGGAAAAGTAAATGCAATTGTTTGTTTAGCTGGCCACATGCAACCCTCATTAACTGTCAGGTATAAAAACAGACGACCTTTGCATTGTCTACTCAATAAATGTCAAGAGCCTGAAAGGGATACAGATACTTTACTTTACAGCGTATTATTGATACACATCAATTATAAATACAGTAAACACGTTACATAAACACTAGAATACAATATTTTTTTTAATAAGGGAAATGGTCTTTGACAAACCTTCTGTTTTCACAGTTGTGTTGGACTTACATACAATTTTTGATTGTCTGTGTGATGTGTGTGTGGGGCTTAAGTGCTTGATCTCTGGGTGGCATGAAAAGAAATAATCAACATTAATTACCTAAATGGAAGACTTTTTTTTTTTTGTAGAGCGTGAGATGGGGGGAGAGTGTAAATGTTCATGCACTTGCCGGTAGATATGTCGCTCATTTGTTTGAACCTGTGCTTGTGTTTTGTGCTTTAGGCTTGAAAAATATTATATTTTAGAGCTGTCATCTTGTATGTAACATATAATTCAGCTATGTAGAGAGAGAGAGGGGGTGGGGGGAACTGCTGTGTGGGCAACATCATTCCAACCATTAATAATTCCTGTAGAAACCAAGATGAACCATAGTTGTTATGACTGAAGGAGGCCAATACACAATTAACTTTATAAATTTGTTTCAGCATTCATTTCACATTTGCCTTTATGCTACTAATATAATAACACTAGAAGGTCTTACAGTTAACTGTGATCCTAATTTGTCGGAAGTCTGTCCCAGCAGAATTCTCTGCAAAACAGTTGTAGACACCACCATGACTAGACTGGATACGGTCAATAGTCAAAACATTTCCCTGCAATGACATAGGTTAAAACAGTTCAATATAAATTGAAGAAATCATTGCACAAGCCACAAAGTTTTCTAAACAGAGTGGCCACAAAAAATGTAATAGTTTACATTTTAAAAAATTCAAATCCAAAACAAAATAACCTAGCTACAATAAAAGAAATATTTGTGCTCTAAAAATAACACTTTCATCTTCCCTTATTATAACCCAATAGCTCCTATTTCCAATTAGGAAAAACCCTTCCAAGGCCCTAAGCAAAGAGAGATAACCCAGAATTTAAAAAATCCTAAAAAAATATTTATTTTGAAAAAAAAAAAATCAAATTTAAGATCTAATACATGTAAACAAACAAACAACTTTAAAAAATAGAACAATATAACTAGTTTCATAAAATATATACTTTTAATACCATTAGATTATAAATAAGCTTAAAAATACCCATTTTACCATGTTGGAGCTTATACGTTGGTGCTATGGGCCTGTTCGTTTGAAAAATTATTTAAGATATAAAAATCTTTCAGATTTTATTCAAAATAGAATCTGTAACTCGACAATGATTTGTAATCATGCTTGCAAGAGACTAGAAGAAATCTTCTTTTAAAAAAGTTTAAAGCAAGTATATTGAATAGGGGATTTTAGAAACATTCTACAAAGGTTTAGGACAAAAGCAGGAAAACGTTTCCAACTACAGAAGGAACTAATGGGTTAAAAAAAAAGTGTGTTAAATTTTAAAAAATGCAATACCAATCCTGATCAACAGATAATGAATAACATACTACTTCAGTAAGGATAAATGAATTTCTCTACAATTTATTGTTAGCAAGTTTAACAAGAGATACACTTTATGGTCTTACTTCTAAAAAAAATGGATTTCACATACCTGAAACTCTTTACCTCCATTAGGTAAGAGCTCGCCAGCCATCCTGGTCCACTTGATTAAAGGCTTAGGTATACCAGTAGCAAAACATTCCAGCTTGGCTGGGTCATCTGCATTTTTGGTCATGTCATTACTAGTGTCCAGATCAGATATCTGGGGCTTCACTGTAGAATGGAAATAAATTATTTTTTTTAAAGTTGAATTGTTGTTGGCCTTTTTTTAGTTGTAGAATGACTATGGTTCATATTTTCTCAATGAAAGAAAATGCAGTTATTAGTGACTATTTTATATTGGTCTGCTTCCCCATTCTCACTTTTATGTTGGAGCATTCAGATGAGAAGACCAATATATGAGATGAACTGCGCAGTGGTTACCAAATCAGGGAGCTCTCCATATAGTTTTCTTCTACTGGGGTGTTTTGGGGCCAGTGTCTTGTTTGGGCCTCTTGATAAAGAATGCACTCTTGAAGGACATGTGGTAACTACTTTTCATTACATTTAATTAATTTCAATATATTTAAAATATTATCTTGAAGGAAATTCACAAAAGATTTTTTTTTCAATCTCCACATTATACTCTATATAATAAGGCTTATCTTTAAGTCTAAAGATCTACAGGAATGCAGTATTTCCCATGGCTAAGCAGCCCCATTATTTTTTGCAACATCCAGCACAGACATAACCATTTTCCAACAGCAGTCAATTTAGATTTTCTTTTTGCCGTCTACATCTGTCCTTGGCAGTGGATTTTGTTTTGGTCTCAAATGTGTATCCTGGTGCCATTTTAAATGACACAGGGCTTGTAAGCTAGCAGTGGTTAATCTATAGATAGGAACATAACTCTATATGGCTAGCTACCATTAAAAAATACTGAGTTCTTGACAAAGTCAAAATGAAGAAGTGTTAAAAAAAAATAAAAAACATTTGGCAAAACAGTTCTAATTATCACAAGACTTATAGACATTTGAAGTTAACTGATACAGCCAAATATTGTATATTATTATTAGATCAAATCATGATACTTTGTTACAGTTTGAGGCTCCCACAAATAATGAACTCACTGACAACACGAAGTTCTCTTTCCATTTTCACGTAATTCTGTGACTGGACTTGAACTTTACACCTGTATATTCCCTCGTCTGTCAACTGCACGTTCTGAATCCTAAGACGCCATGTTGTGGGGGACGGGTTGTCTATGGCCCACCTAAAAGCATCATAGGATCTAGTGCCAGTAGAAATGGGTACAAGAGTTGCATTGGAGTTTTTGGTCTGATATTCCCATTGCACCTGTTTAATAAGCAAAAAAAAAATAAAAATACTTTAATACTTTAAAGTCTTGAATCTTTTAATTGACAGGATATTACTGTAACAATTATAAAGTAATTCTCAAAAGAATTTTTCTAAGCTCTGTATTGACTTCTTATTTACAAATAAAAAAAAACAATCCACATGGGTCAATATTTTGATTCAGGGTCCTTTCTTTTTTCAGCCTATGTAATGAAGATATCCTTGACTGCTAATCACTGGACCACCATAAAAGCAGCATTTGAATGGACCAACAATTTGTGGTTTCTGACACCCTAATTCACAACAGCATACTTTTCTTTTACTTTTCATAAAATTCACACACGCTTAAAGTAACACACAAACACACTAAAAATCAAATACCTCTTGAAAAAAAAAAAAAAAAAAAAAGAATACACAAAGCATTATGTGTTAGTTTTCTTAAAGCCACATCCCTGGGTTTGAAGCACTAAGTTTTTATTCATAAATACTTAAATTTCTTACTTATTAAAAATATTCAAACATTCAAAAAAAAATATCCATCTATATGTTAACTATATAAAGGTGCAATGTTTGCTCTACGAGTTTGTTGTATAAAGTTGACTCACATCAACATCCAAAGGTTTGTTCTCCACTACACAGCTTAGCTGCACATCTTTATCCTGGTTTGATATGATGGTCTTGGAGATGGGATCCAGAGGTGGATCTGTTTCAATAATGTTCACTTTAGGATCATCACTGTTCACTGAAACAAACAGTAAAATTTGTTACCTTCAGTTCAGTTTTTATGCATAACAACAAAAGTAAAAGATCAGGACACATCTTCTAAACTTATCTAAAGCAATATAATGTATTTAAGAAAGAAACGCTATAATATATAGTTATATTTTGTAGTTCAATAATAAAAATTACTAATTAATACTTTTTCTTTGAGGTTTCAAT
The DNA here is from genome assembly GCA_030265305.1 of Biomphalaria pfeifferi. NCBI lineage: Eukaryota > Metazoa > Mollusca > Gastropoda > Planorbidae > Biomphalaria > Biomphalaria pfeifferi. The sequence goes on along the minus strand of JASAOG010000009.1, from coordinate 3,816,784 downwards.
CAACCTAGAAACAACTGATTTTTTAACTCTTTCTCCGTAATTATTTTCCACATTCTGACAGAATTATCCATTTTGCTTATTTGAATTTCAAAACTGTGTTACAATTAAACTTCAACTTAACTCTTAAACTTCAATAGCTTATTGTTTGTTATCTGAAAATGTTACATTCTGTTATAGAATCAAATGGGAATAAGTAGATAAAACAAAAAAAAAGTTTATAAACCAAAATGAAATTTTATTATAGCCTAGATAATGGAATTTAAAAATATAAGTCTCATTAGAAATAGATCTCTAGAGTCTAGATCAAGGCCATACTTGTATGATCCAAATTAAGCTAAAAGTAGTTTATTTTATATAGAGTTATTATTATTTTCACAAAACATAATATATACCACAAATACCACACATATATATATATATATATATATATTGGGGTTGCACCGGATAGTCCCTCCGGCTCCGGCTTCTGGCGAATATCTGGCATTTTTTGCTATCTGGTGCTATTCGGCTACGGTCGGATATCACTACCGGATAGTAAAAAATACACCTATTTATATGCATAAAGTGGACCTCGTTCCATTACTGTCTGTTATAGAATGTATTAATGTTTATATGAAAACAAAATAATGTGCTTAAAAATAGAGCCATTATGAATATGCACCAAACATCGTTTATTATAAAGACAAGGCATGTTAATAACTTAATATAAATAGAGATGAAACTTTACATCATAAATGCGCTTTACATACAGAGATGCAATGGCTGGCACTTTTTAAAATTTGTCTTGACCTTTGAGTAAGTTAGTTAACATGTTAAAATGTTACATTCCTTGACTACGTCATGCTGACCAGACGTCTGTCTAGCTGTGCGGGTATATCTCCAGAGGTAGAGATGAACAACTCCCACCCCCTTTTATTTGTTTAGTCCATCACATTGAGTTTTTTATAGGCAGGTAACCACAAGTTAAATACGATGGACGTAGGTTTAATGTCAGCGTATAGACACTCTCTAGTGGTCACACCTTTCGAGGGAACTGAGTTTGTTTACTTAATAGTTAATCTTTATTTCGGGGGGGGGGGGGGGGGGGGGGGGGGGGGGGGCTGGACTACAAGAGCCACACCTCTAAGGTAACCAGGTGTATTTCTAGATGAACAACTCCCTCCCCCTTTTATTTGTTTAGCCCATCACATTGAGTTCATTGATTGACAGGTGACCCCAAGTCAGATACGATGGACGTAAGCACTCTCTAGAGGTCACACGAGGGAACTAGGTTTGTAATTGGGGGGGGGCTAGACTTTACATTATAAATTCGTATTACATACGTAGCAGCGATGTCTGGCACACTGGCTTGTCTTGACCTTTGAGTGGTCTAGTAAACATGTCATATTCCTTAACTACGTCACGCTGATAATCTGTCTAGATGTGCGGGTAAATCTCCAGAGGTAGAGATGAGCTACCCCCACCTCCTTTTGTTTGTTTAGTCCATAACATTGAGTTCACAGATAGGCAGCTGACCACATTAAGCCAGATGTCAACGCGTTGACACTGTCTAGAGGTCACATCTTATGAGGGAACTGAGTTTGTTTACTTGGAGTAGAATTTTTATTAGGGGCGGGACTACAAGCCAAATCTCTATAAGGTTAATTAGGTATGAGTTAGTTTATTATGAGATAGGTAGTCAATCAAGGGTCCAGACCACAAACCACACCTTTTATACTATTGGACGGGTAATAAGTTTGTTTACTTTGAGTTAAGTCTCAATTATGAGTCAGGACTACAAGCCAAACAGACACTGACCAAGGGTATCTTTAAAGGGAGGGCTCAAGAGACTCAACACCCCCAACTTCTTTTTTGTTTAATCCATGACAATGTATTGATAGAGAATATAGACATTGACCATTCTTAAGCCAGAATGGATTAACACAAATTGTTAAGACATTGACACTGTCTAGAGGTCACTAGATGATGACACTAAGTTTGTTTACTTGGAGAGAAATGTCAATTAGAGCGCTGAACTACAGGACACACCCCTACAAGTATTTTGTTACACAGGCCACGGGTATAAAAGTGGTTTGCAAGGGCATTTAGTAAATTGAAAAGTAATAATAATGGCTGATAAAAAGTCATCACTTATATGGCGTTACTTTAATGTCAAAACAATGGACAACTCTAAAGCAGTTTGCAATGCTTGTAAAATAGTTCTGCCACGTGGTAAACTAGGCAAACCTAAAGACTTCTCAACCAGCAATATGATTAATCGTCTACGCTCGAAACACCCAGACTTATTCAATGAAATGACTGCATTGAAATCAGCATCAAGTAATATCACTGCCTGTGCCAGTACGTCTACCAGCTCCAGTGATTCGTCAAGCCTCACACACAAGCAGCAACCAGGGATTAAAGAGGTCTTAGACAAAGCTAAATTGTGGGATATTAATAGTGATAATGCTAAACGCATTCACTTGGCCATAGCAAAGATGATTGCAACTGACATGGAACCTTACCAAGTAGTTGAGAAACCTGGATTTATTGGACTTTTAAAAGTACTGGAGAAAAGATACACTGTGCCTAGTCGCAAACATTTTACGCTATAAAACCAAGATTGCACTTTACCTTTGAAAGATTTACATTAGTTACATATAAGTTTATATATTCTGCATGAGTTATCCCACATTCTACTTTACAATTAGCGGCTTCATACATACGCACACACCATCTCATGTTACAAAGATTAGTTTATGATAAGCATATCTGTAAAAAAAATGCTGTTGATTTTAATTTATCAATCAGTGATAAAGTAATAACAAAATAATATGAATATAGGTATGTTATATAGAAGATTTGCAAAAACTTCAGTAAAACGAGCTGTTTGAGTCATAACTAATTTTACTAAACGGTTATATCCGGCTCCGGCCGGATATCAAAAAGTACTATCCGGTGCACCCCTAATATATATATATAATATACATATATATTTATATATATATACAACATACAAATTGATTGTTTTTATTATACTTTGTAATAATAGAGCCTTTTTTTAGCCCTCACTAATAGAAAGAAATCACTTTGTGTGTGTGCGTGTAAAAAACAGACTCTATGTCACAGTATGTGGACAGCATAATAGGGTAAATAGACAATGAGCAGATTCTTGTCACTTTCATCTATGTTTGGTGCCAAAACATCAAAGTTGTGGCCCGGTGGAAAATAGGCTTGAAAGAGAATGCTTGAAGCTACTTGTGCTTTTTCAAACTATTTGAAGTATTTGGAAACCTAGACATGATGCCAGAAGGCTAACCTAGGCAAATAGATCCTAATCATAATCTAGATTAACATTTAATAAAAGTACCATTTTTTGTCATAAATGGAAAACAAACAAAAAATGAAATTCATTTATAACTATTTTTCTTATGAAATTGTTCTAATCATTTGGTTGTGAAATAAGGGATGATCCTGCATTATGAATTATCTAAACTCTATACTAATAATAATCTATATAATATATATTTTCTTTGTAGGCCAATACTAGAATAGCTACGACAAGAAGAGTTAAAAACACGGAAGTGTCACCTTTTTCAAAGGTAAATAGTCTATTATTTAAAAAAAGGTACCAACTGAGCTAAAAGTTGTTAAAACTAAAAAAACAGTAATTCAAAGTCATGTTCTAAAAGTATACCTACCACAAATTAGAAGTCCTAAACAAATAAGAATTTTCAAAATGCCCATTTTCATGGACAGGTTGAACACAACATAAGCAAATTTATACTCCAAACGCTACCATTAGTTTTTTAGCTTAGAAGTTAGACCTAGGAACTTCCGGTGTTTGGAGCATGCTCGTTGACGAAAAAATACCTGTCGTCTGTAACTGACCTACTTAGACTAAATCTACCTGTGTCGTTGTGTGTCATGTAAAATGCGCACCTGCGTTTGTCATCTTCTGCTTCCTGCTTCCGGTCAATATTTTGTTTCTCTTGAAGACCTCCAAAAAATATGTGGATAATTTTATGAGGTCTCAAATAGGAGAACTTGCAAAATCTATATAAAATGTTACCGCTTATTATAAATAGTTTAGCGGCAGTATTTCTATTGAGCACAAAAGGTTTGCTTTATTGATCTAGCTCTAGAAATATAGTTTATTTGGTAAACACTTGTCTTGTGACGACTTGTCTATAATAAATAGGTCTAAATAATAATTTTATATAATTAATAATAATTTAATTTAAAAAATAATTAGCCATTACGGCATTACTCCATGAGTTTAAAATATAAACACTTAAATGACTTAAAATTAAAACACTGAGAAAGTAGCCTAAGTATGAGAACTATGTCTAAGTCTATAAAATTAAAAAAGGAGGTGTTTCAACAATAGTAATGAATTTAACACATTCTCCTGTAGTGCACTAAGGCAAAATCGTAATAAGAAATATTATTGGGATTAATAAATCTATGATTTTTTCAATGAATAAACATGACCTAGATCGAGATATCTAGAATATATATAATGTATGAATGAAAGAAAAAATGCGGGCTGCTAATTTGAAGCCAGAGACCATGCCCACTGCAGGTGATTAGGCCAGGCGAGTGCTGGAGGTGAGGAGAAGTATACACTAAGCGTGTAGTGTCACAACCTATCAAACAGGCAGTGGAGGGAAGGGGGAGAGAGTCATGAAAAGAATTATAAGCATCTATGGGAGGGAGGGGATGTTACAGTGTAACAAAACAAACATCCAAATTATGAAAAGAAGAGGGTCCTTGGATGGGAATTAAAAGAAAGAGAGAGAGAATACATGTAGCCTAGTTGAAAATATCACGTTTTTTAAATTATAATAAAAATTAATTTATAGATCTATAATTTATATAGATTTATTTCTGTCTGCTTCTACACATATATTATAAGGGTAGGCATATATAAATAAATAAACTATATATATATATTTAGAGAGAGAGGCAATATACTAAAACTACATATTGCAGAAGGGAATCTACTTCTTTTAATACAATCTAAATAATTTTTAATTAACACAGATATAATTTATTAGCAATAACATAGTGGTGTTTATTGACGGTGCTCAGTGTGCGCTAAAGGAGAAAGCACAAAGACTGTGTTTAGTATAGGAGCATGAAGTGACCTAATTTATTTTAAAATAAAATCTTGACTATGAGTGGTAATTCAAAGAAACACAGCTATTTTTATAGTCCTTTAGTTGCAGAATAAGAATCTGCTTTCAGTTTTTTTTTTTGTAAGTTAAACCGTCACCAAATAAAAAAATAAAATAAAAATTTGACCTAGTTCCCGAATACGGTGTGCCTTATATAAGAATCTACTATATAGTTAAATACTAAAATAGGTCTATCATAGTATCATCTAGTTAGAGATCTTGTTTGACTATAGGTCTATCATCTAGTTAGAGATCTTGTTTGACTATAGGTCTATCATCTAGTTAGAGATCTTGTTTGACTATAGGTCTATCATCTAGTTAGATTTCTCATTTAATAATAAAAACAATACATGCAGTTAGGATTTGTCAAATGATTTGTACATGACATCTCTATTTTTCTACAGTTTTAGCTCAGCAACCTGAAATTGTTGATGAAATTTGGCCTGAAGTCCAGCCTATTGGAAGAACAGGTCGCATCAATTGTACAGTTGCTCGCTTGAATGAAAATACAGTAAGTGGCTTGAGTTTATTCTTTTATTGTATCAACTTCCTAATTAATGTTTTGGTGAGTACCAGTTTAGACAGTGTAAAGGGTGCTGGGTAGGGCATTTTGATGGAAATACTTTGAAGATCATTTCAACCTACACCTGGCTTCAAATGGCCTCTGAAAGAAACAGCAGTACAGAACTCTAAACTAAATTCATTTGATCTACATTTGAGATTCCACTCAAAGTGAGCTTTCAATGAATGCAGTTACAAACTTAGAGCCAATAAAAAATCAATCCTGGTAAACATCTCAAAACTGTTTGGATTACTAACAAGGCAACTTTGAATTCTGACTCGAGCAGAGTTGTGTTATCTGGGTGCCTAAAAGTAGTTTAGAAACTTTCTCCCATATACCTCAACCCACTGCTGGTCCACATTAAAGATTGCACCCTAGCCCACTGCATTAGCCTTCTTTAAGCATGAAAGATTTGCTATATAAAAAGCAATTAAAAAGACAGCAACGTATGGCATTGTCATTGTTGAATGTGACAAAATTTTATAGGTCACAGCTGGGTCTGCGTAATGTATTTCTCTCTCTCTCAGTCTTCAAATGCAATTTTAGTTTAAAATGCACCCAATACTTATATGGTATACTTTGTAGTATGTTCAGAGTTAATATGATGCATTAATTTGAAATAGTAACTTAAAACCTAATTAATGTTTAAATGGCAGATAAAAATAAAGAATTATATCACATTTTATTTGACAAAGTTCCACCCTAGGCAGACCTTACTACCACTACAGCTCAACATAACCAGCACACTGTATGGCAGTGATGAACAACTGAAGAAAATATCACATTATTTTTCTTTGGCACAGTCTGAAAATGTGCCTACAACTCAATAGATGAAGAAGAATGTGACAAAGTAGCAGCCATGTCTCACTATGAACATTTCAATACACAGCAGCTCAGATGCTAGCAATACTGTGCAACCAAACTGATGGCCTCTCAAAACACTTATGCAACAAGTAGATTAATTGTTAAATGCAGGCCAATTAATTTTCAGTTAAAATGAAATCCATACATAAAAATATATATAGATTAATCAGAATCAATACTTGATAGAGTGATCAGTTTTTTTTGTTGTTTTTTTAATGAAAAAGCAAAGTTAATTCATCTTCTCTTCATGCTTCTATTCTACATTGTGAAACATAATTAGCTGACACACTGTAGTTTTACTTCTTATCTTAAAATGTGAGCTTTTAATGCATTTATCTTATTTTATAAAATACAGATGTTACTTCAAAAAAGAAGATGATTACGTCCTACGCGTCATGCATTTAGTCATGCTTGTTAACCAATGACTTAAATTCTGCCAAGTCATTGGTTTTCCTGGCTGGCTCAGGCAACCTATTCCATGTTCTAATAGCATTAGGGAAGAAGAAGCATTTGTACAAATTTGTCCTAGCATATGGAACTAGGAATGTGCCTTTATCTTTGTGTCGTTCTGAGCATTTTATTAGGTTTTCTTTTTCTATTTCAGGTGACGTGGTACCATCAGGAATACAAACAGACAATATCTGTTGGTGAAACTATTGAAGTCATGAATGACATCATTGGGGGATTAAGAAAGTATGAAGTTCAGGTCAGAAAGAATGTAGATCGTGTCACCTACATGTTAGTCATTCGTCGCTTGCGCCAACAAGATGCTGGTTGGTACCAGTGCACTGTACGTATTCAGTCAGTGGAGAACAACAAATGGCCAACAAAGAAAGGACAATTAACAGTGCAAGGTATAGTTATTTCCTATAGTAGACTCAAATTAAGCTTTGTAATTTATTTGTTATTATTTACCTGGTCAGCCACTGAATGTTAATCCCATTTCCATTTTATCAAAATTGAGAATCTATTAGATTGAGCATCAAGATATTGAAGTAATGGCTTGCTTTGTGTTGCCCATGCTCAGGCCAATGAAATTCAGTGTGTATATCATGTCTAACCTGTTTTTAAAAAGTTTTGACATTTTTCACTGATTTTTTTTTTTTAGATAAATTGTAAAAAAAAAGACTTTTGCAATTGCAAAATCAAATGCTTTAGTTGTAAAGGTTTCTGGAAAAAAAATACTGTGTATGGCATTTTTTCAGAATTAGCTAATTAGCATCATTTAATCTTTTAACATTTAGGTCTGGTTGTGTCTGTTATGACTTCCACCTTGACTATAACAGATTACATTGAAATAATTAGCAGAAGCATTTAAAAAGTGTTTTTCCTAATGAGTTTCCAGAATTTTGTATTAACAGAGGCATTCATTAAGTTTTAGAATTTTTTTTTGTTTTTTTTTTAAAATACAGAAATAAAAAATTACACAATTAGTAATTATTTGTTTGTCTAAGAGATTGCAAAATATTGTGTAACCAATTTAGTACAAATAGTTATTTTACCCCTCTCATTTTGATTGCTAATAAAAGTATAATACAGTCTTAAATTGACTTGAAGTATTTTTTTCTTTTGTCACAGTTGCCCCAACAATTAGGACAGGTGATACAACTGCAGTGCTGCAAGTGAACAGGGGACAGAACTCTACACTACAGTGTTCAGCTACTGGGATTCCCTTCCCTAACATAACCTGGGTCAGATTGGATGGTGGACTGTTGCCAGTTCTTCCCACACCAGTTGCTCAGTTCAGAGTAAGTGTAATCCACAACTTCAGAGAGCTTCTCTTTGCCTTATCGGGCTGCTCATAGTTTCTTAGTGATGTTGAAATTGTCAGTTTGGGCTGATTATTTTAGGACAATCTTCTTAGTTTATCACAGAGCTAATTTCTAATAGTCTTTGTTATAAAACTTTGTCAACTGACAGATAAAACTTTGTCAACTGACAGTATCTATTTGTTTAACTTTTTCTTAACACTTTAAAAACAAAAAAAACTTGCAGGTGCAGAGGATATGTTTTTCAACCACTCAGCTACATTGCTTTTTTCTTTTGTATTATTCTGCCTTAGATTGTTGACAATGATTATGAAAGCGTTATGACTTTTGAAAAAAAAAGATAACAGAAAGATGTTTCATGGTTAATCTTAAATGCATGAACAGTAATTGAATCCCCTGTACCTATGTGAACTTGGCAAGGTGGTGGCTATAAAGTTTTTAGCTTTTGAACCTAAGGAATTTAGATTATGATCTTGGTGAATACTGGGATTTTGAATCTCAATATATTTGGGACATCCCTGAGTCCACCCTGCTCTAATCGCATGACATTTGTTGGGGAAGTCAAAGGTAGTTGGTCATTGGGCTGGCCCCTTGACAATCTGGTGGCCCACATCAATCAATATATCTCTTCATCATCCGCACCATACATTGCAAGTTATCAAAAGGGAACTCTACATTTCTGAAAAAGTACCCAATATATATGTATATATAATTTATGTAAAGATCTTTGCTCAGAAGGTGAGCATGCTCTCCGTTAAGCCCAGACAAACTACATACTTCACCACAAACATATATCTTCCTTTAAGTTTCCAGATTTTATTAATATTTTTTAATGTTTTCACTCTTCTATTTTTTTTTTTAATTTTATGTTCTGTGAAATCTAAAAAGTGTACAGTTTAAAAAAAAATCAATTTTATGTCTATTAATATATTGACAGGGCCATAAATAAATTTAATAAGATAATTTTTATAAAACACAAAACAATAGATAGCATTGTACTGTTACATAATCAGGTTTTTAAAGAAAAAGAAATTAGTAAGAGTGAGTCAGTAACAGGAACAATAGTAGCCACAACCAGTGATTTTTTAATTTTGACAGATGTAATTTACAATGCATTTTGTCAAAATGTGTAGGAAACATTGCATGTTGTTACTTGAACAATCATACATAGTAAGATAGACTAACCAAAATTATTGCATTTTGAATGTTTGCTTCATTTTTAGAGTGAGAATCTTCCCCTGGTGAATGTGGACATCCAACACATGGGCATCTACCGTTGTGTGGCTGATAATTTTATTAAACCTCCAGCCGAACATTTAGCCGAAGTTCTAGTGTTTCACGCTCCAAGAACAAGAGTAGTTCAAGACTCAGTTGGCCAGGCACAGAATCGAAGGTTTTATGCTAAGTTGGAATGCATTGTGCAAGGTAATTTTGAATGCTAGTTACAGGGTGCATTATTAGTTAATTTTTGTATTTAATTGTAGTTAATTAGCACCAAATATAAAATTGACTTAAAGCCTTATTAAAATCAGAACATCTCAGACCTAAAGCATCTCAATGGCTAAGATAATTTGACATATAACAGATATATTTGAAAGAAAAAAAATAACCACAAGTCAAAATTTCGAAGTAATTAATAATCGCCTTTGGGCTCAGCTAGATCCAATTATTCACTACATTTAAAAAAAAAAAAAAGGAAAAAAGCAATTGACATGTAAAGTGATGTAGCGGGATAGAAATATAAAAATTTGGTGTTGCATAATTTAGATTCTTTGCAAAGAAATCTTTAGTTTAGCTTTGAACTTGCTTGTTTCATTTTTGAGTAGTGAATAAAGTAAATGTGTGACATCACAGTTTCTGGAATTTCCATTCACTTTTCCCCTGTAAACTCTAGGCTAGTAGACTGATTATATAAAAAGCATGTATACTCCTTATTATGGGAGAAGATGATTAATTTGTTTTGATTTTCATTTGTTCATGTAGTAAATATGTGTAGCAAACGTTTGGCTTAGCAAATGGTGTCTATTTATTATTACTATGTGGAATTTTTAAATAATTGTTGGATCTATGGATTGAAGTGCTTTGAATTTTATATCTCGATTTGTTTTGTGAAGGGACAAAATAGCTGTAATTAAACATTATATCTGGAATATAATAAATTCAAATAAATAAACAACTTCACTCATATTTGATTCAACAACTTCATAATAATCAAATCCATCTTAAATCTAAAGCAAATTACTTTCATCAATCATAACACATACTGGCTCAAGTGTTTGAAATTTAAATAATAAAGTTAAAAAACATTACCTTTCAGGTAAACTTCCAAATACTACGGTAGAAATCATGTAAAACAAATATCTAGTCACTTGTAGAGAAATTTATACATTACTAAAAGATATTGGCATACTTCATTAAATTTGTATAAAATTAACTTTTTTTTCTGTGTTTTTATTTATAATATTTTTCAACACCAAACTTTAATACAAGAGACATAACTTCTTTTCTGTTTTGTTCTGTAACCACTATTTCTTCTTTTTTTCTGCAGGTCATCCAGAGCCGACTGTTACATGGGAGCGTGTGATCAACAATGGACGTGTACGCATTACAGATGATGAAAAGTATGACATCAACAAGCAGACGAAAGACTTACAAAACTTAAAGGCCATGGAGAGCTGGTATACTTTGAAGATCATCAACGTCCAAGCTAATGACTACACAACTTACTACTGTATAGCTGAGAACAATTTCGGTAGAGCTAATTCTACCGTTGTGCTTTTTGGTAAGAATGGGGTGAAATTTATTAGGTTCTGCAGCTTAAGTCAGGCTAACCAGTTACTGTAGGAAACAGCATATATTACATAGGTATAGTTATTAGGTGTCCGGCAAAAAGGATGACATGTCCTCCTTTTTGAGGTCATTTCCTCTGTCCATCAGGCGTCTGTCGTAAGTGTGAAAATGTCCTGCTTATACTACAACTTCTTATCCAGTCATAAACAAATTGATGGGTCACAAGTTCAGAATTTTGAAATTTATTATATTTGTGGATGTCTCTAGCCCATCCAACTCTAATGGTTATATGTATTCTGGAAGAGCAGGCTATGGAGCCTACATTGACTTTCTTGGCTCTCACTCAGTCAAAATCTTTGGACTATGTGGTAGTGTTTGCAGTTTCGATGCGGAGACCATGGCAGTCTGTGAAGCCTTAAAAGTCATTGACTTTCAACTCGGCGAGGGACATTTGAGGGCAACACAGATTGTTGTGGTCACTTACTCAAAATCTGTACTACAGGCTTTGCAAAGCCCTGGACCATGGCCTCCCAATATCGACACTGTCATCATGGCTTCACACAACATAAAACAACGCTATGGCACCCCTGTAATAATTCAGACGGTACCGAGTCACATAGGTGTGACTGGCAACACTATTGCAGATTCCTTGGCCCATCAGGGATGGCAAATTCCACCCACTGAATAGGCTGTACATTTTCATCATACTCTCGCTATAATTAAAAAAACAGAAATGGAAAAGTGGTTTGAGTGCTGGGACAAAGCCTGTGAAGTCTGGGAGCGCATGAGGCGCCCTGACCACACTTCCCTGTGGTGGCGGCTGTCCAGGCCTGAGCAAGCTATTATAGCACAGTGCAGGACAGGCCATTGTCATGTTGGGTCATATTTCTTTAGGCTATGGCCAATTTTCGATTCACTGTGCCCCCGCTGCGGGAAGAAGAGAAAACCATGCCTCATATTCTGTTTGACTGCCCAGACTTGCTGATCTCCGCCTCGACAGGTCTGGGAAACCAAAAATTCTCGAACTGTATGGCGACATTTATGCACTACGCAAGACAGCAGGGTTTCTGTCCAGGGGCTTTTGCAAGAGAGGATTTGAGCCTCTCAAGCTCTCACTCAAAGGGAGTTTGATGATGATGATGAATGGTTATGTGATACAGCTAGGGAAAGGGTTGGTTGTTGTGCTGGCCACATGAAACTCTTGTTAACTTCATCACAGAAACCTGAAATCTGTTATTATCTGCCAAATCTGAAAAAGGCACTTTACGTACTTTGTGCTATGAGATGGTTGAAGTTGATAAACATTTTGGCATGATGGCTGTGTGGTAAAATCCAGGTGAAGACTGGGATTTTAGACCCTCCTGGATCCATCCAACTTTAATGGTTACCTGACAATAGTTGGTTTAAAGTAAATGTGGTTGGTTGTTGTGCTAGCCACATGACATCTTTACCAGTCATGGGCCTCAGAAACAGACAACCCTCACATCTTTTGCACCCTTTATTATGGAAAGGTATGAAAATGTATGAAAAAATTAAAACATACTTGAAAAAAATACTTCAGAGAATTTCCACAAAATAACATTTCTTCCTGTAAACAAAATTGTTGCTCGTTGCTTTGAATTTTAAACACAAGACACACTTAAGTTGTGTTTATTTTTATTGAAATATTTACGTGCAAAAGGAGGAGTACTCTGGGATTCTTTGGTACGTTAATCTCATTCTTTTTATACCTCACTTGCACAAAAGTTTCATCCTGTAAACAAAATTGTTGCTCGTTGCTTTTGAATTTTAAACACAAGACACACTTAAGTTGTGTTTATTTTTATTGAAATATTTACGTGCAAAAGGAGGAGTACTCTGGGATTCTTTAGTACGTTAATCTCATTCTTTTTATACCTCACTTGCACAAAAGTTTCATCCTGTAAACAAAATTGTTGCTCGTTGCTTTTGAATTTTAAACACAAGACACACTTAAGTTGTGTTTATTTTTATTGAAATATTTACGTGCAAAAGGAGGAGTACTCTGGGATTCTTTAGTACGTTAATCTCATTCTTTTTATACCTCACTTGCACAAAAGTTTCATCCTTATGGTACTGATTCTTTATGACCTGCAACCTACTACAATGTTGTCAAAAATATAAATGTAGTAGTGTTGAGATGCTAGCTACACAACTTCATGTTCTTAATCTAGATGACTTCTTTATGTAAAAAATGTGTTCTCTCTGTATTTAACTTGTGCAAAAATCTTTTTATTACAGAGACCACTGAGTGTCAAGGTGCCAACTGTCCCTCTTTGCCTCCGTCAGCAGCAAGCTTCTCAGCTCTGTCCATCATCTTAATGTTGATTATCTCCCTTTTTCATCTCTGTTAAAGTTTGCCCTGTTTAATTAGTGTATCAGTAATATAAGGTAATTTACAAGTTAAGTTGGTTGTAATATTTTTTCTGGTGATTTTGTTAATCCAATAATTACTTCAAACATTCCTTGCACAAGACAAGTAAGCATTCCTGGAAATCAAATAATATGTACGTTTTTTGTTTTTTTAAATAAGTTACAATATGATAGGGTTAGAAGTTAATAGTGAACAATTTTTTTTTATTTCCTTTGTAAATATAAATATAAATAATCTTGCCTTGTGACCTTTCCATTAAAAATTATGTGTTTTTTTTACACATTGAATGGTTTGAAATTTTATGTAAAAACTGGGACACCAGAGATTGTCATTCCTGTCATGACTTAAGAACAATAGTAACTTTGTGTGTGTGTTCTTAGTGCTTGTAAGGTAAAGTATATTTAAGGAAAGTTTAAGTCTTTTTTATGCACTTGAAAAGGTTGTGCTGAATGGTTATCAATTGCAGACTTTCATTAAATTGAAGCATCATATAAAGACATCTCTGTCTAGCTTAAAACCATAGTTGTTCCAACCTCCAGTAGTAAATTTTTTTATCTAGCATTGAACTAGTATGTGGACAGGAATCTGTATATATGCCTATTGGCACATTGATTTTTTATTTTTAGATACAGGATTAACTTTAATGAATGTAGGTTGTATATTTATATACTGCTTATTGAGTTTACATTGGTAATATTTGTATAGTTTCAACTTGTAAACAATGGCATGATAAATAATGTTCACTTTATACATGTTATTTGTTTCAAAATTTTGCATAAGCTGCTGAAATCAATGATACCCTTCATTTAATCTTTCTATCATTGAAAACTAGAGCAGAGAAAGAAATGCATTGCTGTTTCATAAAAAATATTGTCAATAGAAGTATGTCCTAGTGAGATATGAGTCTGAGAAGTGAAACCCACTTGGCTACCTACCAAGGGGGCTAGAGTTTCACACAGTTGTGATTGCTGAGTGCCTAAAGGCCCCACTTGTCCACAAAAGAAATTGGACATAAGCACGCTGAGCTTAAGATGCTCTATACAAAAGTAATTTGTACAAATGATGTTGTAAAATGTGGCCTGAGTTAACTGAGTCAGAAAATTAAGAAGCACAACCATGAATGAATGAGTATAGTGATATGTCTTAGGATGTGCATGTGTACAAACAGAAAAAAGATTATACAGAGTGGACATTAAGGAAAGCTAGTTTTGTTAAAATGTCCACTGTTCTTTTTTTATTTTTATATATTTTTATTTTTATAACACTATTCTTTAAAAACCTCTGTCCCTATAAATTTTTCAAACAGAAAAACATGCCAGTTAAACCTGTTATGACTTGTGTTGTAGTTAATTAGATACCTTATTACAAGCTGTTAAAGATTAGGCATGTGTAGTCAAAGTTAATGTACACATGCTCTTTCTGTATGTTATGGTTGAAAGTTACTGTTGTCAATATAACTTGAAACATTTTGCAGTATATCAGATGTTAAATATCACTTTTTACAGTTGTTTTATATAAAATACTATGTTCTTAACCTGTGTATATAGTCTTGTACTAAGCAATCTCATGCTCATAGTTTCAATATTGTTTCATCTTTCTCCACTACTATTTCTATTTTACATTTAGAACAAATCTGAAGTTTTTGACTCCACACCTTTTTTTTTTATTGAAACATTTTTTTTTTATTCTAGTGCAGTGGTTCCCAAACTGTGTTCTCTGGAACATTACACCTGATTAGGTGTTCCTCAAACTATGTAGATAACTAACCAGTAGACCACCACTTGAAATAGTAAAAGTGTTCCACGAAATACTCAAATTGTGTGAAGTGTTCTGTTAAGGAAAAAGTTTGGGAAACACTGTTCTAGTGTGAGGATGTGGATTATCAGTTTTCTTTGTATATACTCTTCAATATAAGCAAATTTTTACTTGTTAACATTTTGTGTCAAAGTGAGTGTATGTTTATGTTCAGAGTGGGGAAAATAAATAGTAAAATTAATTAAGAAAATGCTTATAAGGAGAGAGAAATATAGCTTTATGGCATGGGGAAATTGAAAAAAAATGTTTAATTAAATTTTGTTGCACATAGTAGTGGTAAGAATATGTGTCTAGATCTGATACCTTACTTACTATCTATAGTATTTTGTTTTGTTTTTTTGTGTTGGCCCTGTTGTTTGTTTTTCCCTTTAAAAAAAGTGAGGAACTGTTCATTTGAGTGTGTCAACTTTTTATGTAGAGTACATTTTGTTCTCAATTAAAATATGCAAATATTTTTCTATTAACAATAAAAAAAAAATTTTAAAATATAAATATATTATTCAGGTTGCCTTTAATGTGTGTGTGTGTTGTGCAAGCCTAATATATGTATCTAAGTCACTTGTGATAGAAAGACATCAGAGAAACAGTTATATTATTATGTACATAGCTTGTGGATGCTAAGTACTAAAACAAACTATTGTGTTATATAGTTATGTATTTTTTTCATATGTCGAGTAGGCATAATTGCACAGCAGGTACAGAAAAGAAATAAAATGTAAAATCAATTACTGAGTGGATTTGGAATACCCATTAGTTTAAAAAAAAAAGTAGACAGATAATAACTTTACTAATAATGTTACCTTAAAACAGTTGCTGAACCAAGGATAATTTAAAAAATTTGTAGACCCTAGTCAAGAGTGGTTAGATTCTATTTTAACCTTTCTAGCACAGTTTTCCAAAATTAATTTCCCTTCAAAAGTACCGTAATAAATATAAATGCTGTTGGATATAAATTGTTAATAAATAATAAAGTTTTGTGGTTCGCAAAAATATAAAATAAGCTGAATATCTTTGTGTCCGAACATTAAGGAAGAGTGTTACGTTTTGTTGTGTGAAGAGACTCTTTTTAATAATACAACAACACAAAATGTCAACGTCATAGATTATAATTAATTTAATCTTCATGAACATTGAAAACACTATCTTGTTTATATTCCTCCATTTTGGTTCTTCCTTTTTAACACGCATTTGCACGTTACACATTTACACTAACATGCGCACGTAACAAAGAGCATTGCTGTATGACCCATCTCCGACCAAGATATTTTCTCATATCTGATGCAAGCAATGCCAAAGTCTACCATAATAGAATAGTAAACATGTTCTAATCAATCAATTGTAGGACATAATCATCTTCTTTTTTGAAGTAGCATCTGTATTATATTTGATAAGAATGCTAGAAACAGCTAAAATTAAATCAATGATGCTCTCAATTTAACTCTATATATGAAAAATACATAACTATATTCACATTAAACACAATAAATCTGTTCTAGTGTTCATTAAAGAACAGAATTATTTAAATTCAATTAAGTTTGTTATCTTATAAATATTTTACTATTCAGCAATCAAGACTGTTTACCTAGAAAAAGCATGTAAAGATTTACATTATAAAAATTTTAGCAAATAAAAGAAAAAAGATTTAACTCAATTTATTTTTAAATAGTCAGTGAGCAATTAAAATGAAGTAAAGAAATTTGGAGTGAGTCTCAAAATTTAGTTTTGCACACATTCAATGCTAAAATTATTAAAACAGCAAATTTGTTTTTCATTTAGAGCCACTACAATAATGGATTGAGTTTTTTTTTTTTTTTTTATATTTTGTTTTGGTTTATATACCAGGGTATATAAACGACTAGCCATAATGTAATTATATATTTCTTTATTTTGGTAGTATTGTCTCGAGGCATAGATGAGGCATGCATGGTTTAATTGTAGATGTGCCTGCACAGGTCAGTAACATATCAATGTCATGCCATTATCCATGACTGCTCAACTCTGCACCAAAGAAGAGCAATAATCAATTATCTGTATGTGTGTGTGTGGTATGTTATGGCACGATTAGGCATTAATTTTTAGTTTTGGAAATAGCTAAGTTTGGACTTAAGAGTCAATGGCATGATTAGTAAAACAAGGATAGGTTTTAGACGGAGTGAAATATCAGCTGATGTAAAAAGACTACTTCCAGGACGCTTTAGAGATGGGAAGCTAGTTAGTTATGAACGTAGAGATTTCACTGACATTCGACGGTTCCCTTCATTGCTATTAAACTTCTTGTTTGACATTCAGTATCAGCATCGACTAACTTATAATGCTTGTTTCACTTTTCACCAGTGTTATTAGATTTCGTTGAGTGTTACCTCCATTTGCATTAGACACTGCGGAAGCACTTAACAGATAGGAAGATTAACCTTGAGCTGAAATACATCAAAAACTTTGTAGTTCTGGCTCATCTCTCATATAGTCCTAACCTTGCACCATTAGACATCTCTTGTTGTTTCCACTCAAAGAGACATTTAGGGGCTGTAGATTTGCTTCAGATTAAGTAGTGAAAGAAACCGTGCATTCCTGACATACAGATTAACCAAAAACTTCAGGAAGACTGTGCAACCATTGACCAAGTTAGTGCATTAAAAATCAAGGGAAGACTATGTTTAACCAAGTGTACTGGAAAGCAAGGGAACTATGTTGAGCCAAGTATATTCAAAAGCAAGAGACTATCTTGGACCTAGTGAATGGAAAAGCAAGAGAAGACTACATTGGACCAAGTGATTGAATAGCAAGGAGACTATGTGGGACCAAGAGTATTAAACAGCAAGGGGGGACTAAAAAATTGAAAAAATTATGTTTACGTACAATTCCTATATGTATAACAATTAAATTTTTAACTGCATTGTGAATAATAGTTGACTTATCCTTCTTAATGCCAAAAAATAAAAAAAATACAAACACAGAACAAGAATTAAATAGTCAACAATTTGGGTAAATTTAAAATATATAGATATCATTTATTACCCTGGAACCTCACACATGTAGTGGCCCATAAATGACTTAAAAGGAGAAGCAAATCATGCATCTAGAGATAGATCAGTAGTGAGGTTGTATATTAGTAATGTAACAGTGAATCCATGCATAAGAAAGATTCATGATAATGAAATCAAACTATCACCACAATATTCCTTAAAGAACCAGTCATGAATTTCCAAAGTTGGAAAACAAAAAACCTCAAAACTTCTTGAAAAAAATGTCAAAATATATAAAAGTAAAGATTCCCTTTCAGACCACCTGATCTATGGGGCAGATGATGTTAAGGTCATCTGTTTCTCTGGCCAACGGTTGATAAGCAGGATGTTATGTGGCCAGCACAATGACCAACCGCCTTTACTTTCCCCAACTCAAGTCAGGTACCCATTAGAGTTGGGTGGACTCAGGGGCGCCCTAAAAATCCCGAAATTCAAAATCCCAGTCTTCACCAAGATTTGAACCCAAACTGAACAGCTTTAAATGACAAAACCTTGGATAATTTTTACAGTGTAACAATCTGCTAACATATGTAATCACAATGAATGTGCAATAAGGATCAAGAAGGCAGTCTCAGCTTTGTGATTAACATCCACAGCAGTTTTAATTTTAAAAAGGAGTTTTTTGTCATGCAGGGACTCACTTTAATTTATTTTACAATAAAGCTACGTTGGAAGGTGCAGTGGTTAAGTGCTAAAACGTTTGAATATCGATGAAGACTGGGATTTTCAATTTTGGATCTTTAGGGTACCTCTGCATCCATCCAGCTCTAACATTAGTTGTGGAAAAGTAATGGAAGTTGGTCCCTGGGCTGGCCACATAACACCTTCATTAAATGTGGGCAACAGAAATAGATGACCTTTACATCATCTTCACTATAGATTTCAAGGTCTGAAAAGGGAACTACTAGCTCTGTATAAATTCAATACTTTTAAACTTATTAGTAAAACAATATTAAACATATATAGTATAAATCAACACAATCTTAAGTTAACAATGCATTAATTTGACATTACTATTTACATTAGAGCTCTCTATTACTTGAGTGTAATTCCAAAAGTTTGAAGTTTTACAGTTCTTGGTGGTCGCTCTATCTCTAAGCTGTAAAGATTAAATAATATACAAATCAATGGAATGGCAAAAAGAAGCTGACCAAACTAAGATGAAACAAAGTGACAAAAAGATTTTGTATTATACAAGGTCATGACAAGGTCGATAGATGGCCACTATAAATCAGTCATACTTAAATAGCTTTTATATCAGTGACAATGGATCAACAAGCAAAAATTTTTTTTAAATGTAAGCTCAATTTCTTAAACAAAAGGCCATACTCTCAGTAAACTAAAGTACTTAGGGCAAATTTTTTTTTAAAAAGCCTTATTGTATTTGCATGATCTGACATCACAAAACACAAAGCTCCCTTTTTTTAAAAGGGAGTGAGAGGTATTTGCTTTTGGATGACAAAAAAAAGTAGTTGCGCCATGTTACTTAACATGGGAGGCGGGATCGCGGAGTGGTTAAGTGCTTGGCTTCTGAACCGGAGGGTCCCAGGTTCAAATCTTAGAAAAGATAGGAATTTTCAATTTCATCATCTTTAGTGTGCCTCTGAGTATATTCAACTGTAATGGATACTTGACATTTGTTTGTGAAAAGCAAAGGCAGTTGGTCATTGTGCTGGCCACATGACTCATTAACCGTGGGCCATGGAAACAGATGACTTCACCTTCGCATGGTCTGAAAGGGGAACTTTCCTTAACATAGCAGAGACAGTACAACAAAAAGTTATGAGGCAGCAAAGTAAAAACTAAGTATGTTATTTTTACAAGAGATCAAGTTTATTTGATTCAAATTTGCGTATAAAAAAGCTTTAAAGAATCAGCTGCTTAATCAAATAGAACTCTTTCTCTAATCATTAACCATTGCTCCAATGTGTTTCATGATATTAAATTCTTTAAAGTTCAACTGAATTTTTTTTAAAAAATACAATACATTATAATGAAGGAGCTTAATCTGAGACAAGTATTTAAAATGCAGGTAAAGACTTGGCAGGGAAACTGAATACAGAGCACAACAATGATGTGAACTTTCATATAGCTCCACTTTATGTCAATTTACACAAATTCATCTACATTTTCTATCCTATTACATTTTAAATATATTTTACATTGAGGTTTTTCTTACCTTTTTAATGTAACTTCCAGACTACCATGTCGTAAATAGTCTATATAGTTACTCATCGACAAATTATCATCCAGTACTATTCTATCTCCATGAAGGCTTATTAGCACTATCATATATTTGATAGGATATGGAATATTATTTTGACTTAGAATTTTTTCTTTCACCTGAAAAACAGCATGTAACATCTAAATAAGAATACTTACATTTTACAATTTGTTGGCCTATAGACATATATTTTAGAAATATTAGCATTAATTACAACTATAATAATGATAAAATTAACAGCTACTAAAAAAAATATTTTATGCACTATTTGTTTAGGTAAAAGTTGTTCAAAAGATACACTTTTCTTGACTTAAAGATCACAATGAAATAAATCTAATTTATCCTGGAAATATTTCTTTACAAAATCTAAAATATTAAATGTTTTATCTATTATTTCCTCTGTGTTCTCAGGCTTTGGCCTTGCCTCAAAATGAGCATCTTGGGATATGAGCCATCAGAAATATATGGGTATAATAATTTTCATCTGCTTGACAGAAGTTTGTTTAGACAGGCTGATGGAGGCCTAGAGTTCCAAGAGTCTTAGGCTCAACTCTTATGACAATTACGAAAAAGAAGAAGAATCTATTAGAAGCATCACAGATAATTACTTCTGCATAGAAAAACCTAGACTTATCTAAAAAAAAAAAAAATGTTTTTTAACTTATAACTTTTAAAAAAATAGGCACAAGTAAAAAAAAAAAAAAAGACATATATATTTAAATATATGACAACCTTACCATAGATAACCTGATATGACCTTAATAAAACTAAAAAAAGTTTTCTTCAATAATTTTTAAATGTTTTTAACTTTCATAAGTATTTAAAGGTAGGTAGAAGTACTCCTTTCAGAGTTTATGAATTATGGTGTCAGATGAGGTAAAGCTCTTTTATTTTTATGGCTGATGGTTAACTAAGGCATCATCTGGACAGCTTGTCAAGCTTACTTCCTAAACATAAATCAGGAACCCCCAAGAGCTGAGTGGATTCAAGGGCGCCCTAAAAATCTCGGCTCAAAATTTCATTCAAACTCAAGACTCTTCATTTTGGAAGCCAAGCTCTTTATCACTCAGCCCAGATGGCTACCTGATAGTGCAGCATGCATGATGGACTGTCGTTGGGTGTGTCAATGGTACAGGTTTCATATCCTGCCCATTGCCATATTCAGTCATCCTGTGGAAGGTTTGGACTAGGAAGTTTGAAGAAATATCCAAAACATGTAAAACATTTTACAAACAAACACGCCTTTAAAAAAATTAACAGCAATATTATTTTGGCTACTTACTGATCTCACTTTATCTGATGTATTTAATTGAAACAAGACCTTTATCTTCTTGGGCAGGAGAAGAACCTCCACTGTTTTGGTTTCTGTGAAATATATTGTGCAGGTAAAACATGATTTTCAAAAATCACAAAATACAAACATGAATATGGACTTTTAAGTTGAAAATCAGTGGCAATATCAACAGAAACATTCCTGAAGTAGTCTCTTACAAAGAACCTCCTTTTCAAAGTTTGTTAGCTGTTTAAAAGTTTTCTTTCAATGGATATGACAGCTGATTGCAGTGGCGTAGCTAGGATGTGCGGAGGGGGGGACAATTTGAAAATCCCCAGGCCCCCCTCCTCCCCACACGAGGGGATATGAGCCATTGGTAATAGGGGTGCAAAATGCAGGGGCTTCCAAAGAGGTCAAGCCTCACCCCTTCCCGCCCCTAATTGATGGAAAATTCCTAGCTATGCCCCCTGTTTAAGCAGATTCTCCAAATGTAAAGTTATATATTGGATCTTTGCCTAATGCCTTAATTCTTTCTTAATTTCTTAATTCTTTCTTAATTTCTATGACTTATTTTAAAATGATAAAAGTTATGTCAGAAAAGAAGATTGTTGTGTTCTAGTCCAAAACATCTGCAGAATGGCAAAGGATGACTGAATTCAAACTCAGGACCATCGCCATGGTAGTTTGAAAATAATACCACCCAACCAAACAGCCTTTCCTTCAGTCATGTGCTATTATGTAAGCTAAACTACTAATGTGTGCAAAATAAATTTTAGTAAATGCAGAAGCCAGTCAAGTCCATCAAATACAAGAGTATGCAGGAAATAATATTAACGATTAACAATGTTAGAGGTATAAAATCTTCTGGTCATTCTCTGAATTTTGTCAATATTACAGCAATTGACTGCAGTTTTAGAATTAAGAAATATATAGTTACTTTCAAAGATTTATTACTTCATTATCTATATACTTCGTAATTTTATATAAGTTAAACCCACTATCCGAAAATCATATTTAGTAACAGTACTGACATGATATCTGAACATATCTCAAATAGCTTATGGCTTTTTCAATTCTAAATCTAGTCCTTAGTAAAATGTTTTACATGTTTCTGATGTTCCTTCAGAGTTGAGGATAATTTTCTCCCGCAGGATGATGGGGGGTGGGGGGGTGGGAGCAGGCAGGGTTTGAACTTGGGGCCATCAATAGGTCAGAACAGCCATTTAACGTGCATGCCGCACGACCAGGCAGCCACCCTGCTTATTACAATTCCTTATATTTTATACTTACCTGCTTCAAATTGATATCCCTCAGAAACAGCAGCCATGTTTAAGAAACACTCCAATTAAATACCACAATAATTGCACAGTTGAAATATTTTGACAATAAAATTTTCAGTCAGTTTGCTGTTTTTTTTTTTGTTTTTTTTTTTACTGTGGATAAATCAAACATTTAGCAAATAAGACAGAGAAAACAAACTCATATTAACTCAGATTTTGCTTTGAATTAAATAAAAAGAAATGGTTAGGCAATGGTATGAATGAATCCAACTAACTTGATATCAGATTTTTAGGTATATATATAATACCGATGTTATTTTTTTTCTATTTAATTAATGATTTTTTTAAAACAAGCATTATGCATCATATATTCACTGATCTCTGTTACACACATAAAAAGAATTAATGATATATATAGATCTAGTATTTAAAAAATGTTTTGCCAACACACTAAAAAAATTTTTAGTCTAGAACCTAAGGAGCTAAAAATTATAAATAAACTATAAATCTGCTTAGCATGTTCAATAACTAAAAAATAAATAGTTGCTAATTAAATTTAATTTAACCAGAATTCATTCTATAACATATGAAAGGAATTGAACAAATAATGGTGATTAAATTAATAGTTAATTGTCTCTGATCATATATATTGTATTAATAATTAGGAATTGTCTTCAATTCTAAAAATAAAAGATGCATGAGTACATGTTTCACATAGACCACACAAACCCAGTTATGACCGGCATATTTTGCCACATCTAATGCTGACAATAATATAAGCACATGTCTGAGGTTAACAACATAAAGGATGTGGCTATTCAACTGATTTGTGGAACTGAGTTACTTTCGGTTGGGGACTTAGTTTTCCTGAGGTTGATAGAACTAATGAGGAGGGATGTGAGCTTGCTCCAACACGTCTTTGGAGTGAAGGATACATTTGCATGAGGGCAGCCCATCAAGTTCTGCACTGAGAGCAGTTTATTTTACTAAAATTAAAGAGTTAATTGTTGACCTTTATGTTAATACAGATATTATTTTAAAGATCTAGATCTATGATTGCGCCCTTTACAACACTTAAACTTGTGTGAATAAAATGGTCATTTTTTCGTCTTTTGCTTAATCTTCGGTAGTCATGCTATCGCATCTTTCTTTCATAAATTTTGATTTTCTACTATGAATATGATATCCAACTGACAAAACTTTCTATTTATTTTATGTATTGAAGTGTTCCAATCAACGCTACCTTCACCCATAGCCTGAATTCGTAGATTTAGATCTATATATATATATCTTCACCTACACCCTGAATCCAGAACACCTAACCAAACTTCCTAAGTTTTGTTAAACTAAACGTCGTTGAGAATCTTGACTTTGAGTACTTTGACCATTTGAAGGCATTTGCCATTTTCATGATTTTCGATTTTGTAGCAAACTTTCGTGTTGTTGTTTTTTTTGTAAAAATTACCGTTTTTTGTAAAAAAGATCTAAAAAATCTATTAAATTATAAATTCACCCTGGTTAAAAAATAAAGTCATATAATCTAAAGCTACGTATGAGTAAAGATAACTGATAAGGAGTTAGGTATGTAAAAATCATAGACTATGTATACATGGTCAAAATAGATCCGGTCTAGACAAGGGGAAAAATTGGAAATTTCCTAAGCTATTTTAGTCCGAATATATAACTCACTGGCATATAAAATAGATCTAGATTTTTTTCTTCAAATTTTACTAATCATCTCCCTTTGAACGACTGAAAATGACATTTCGAAGCAGTTTATGAACATCGTTTACATTATTACAAGTTATGGAGCAGTGGTTCTCAAACTTTCTTTGTCTCGTTGTCATGCTGTTCTGTAAAATGTTTGATTTTTATTTTGTGGATGTTCCTTTAGAGTTGAACATGATCTACTTTCTAGTCCGATCTTCCTGCAGCACGAAAGGGAATGGCACCAAGCAGTGTATGAACCTAGGACGACCGAACAACAGTCAAGCGCACATACCGCTCAACCCCAGTCAGCCATGAATACATCCTATTTTCGATAGACCGCCTGTTGCCTTACTGTGCAGTTTTGAATATTCAACAACTTCAAATGTGTTTTTCAATTATTTCTTTATCATATATATATACTAGCAAAATACCCGCGCTTTGCAGCGGGAGGATTATTGCATTAACATTTCAAATTTGCTTTAATTAATAGGCCTACATGTAACAACAAAACATTCTCATTTGTGCCAGGAGTGTTACCGCAGGGAATGTAGCGCATGTATTTTTGGAATAACCGGAACAACGCAGTTTTTGTGTGGCTTTTTGCAATGTTAGTCCGATAAGTAAAAATAATGTGTCATATGTACTGCCTTAAATATTTCATTACTAAGAAGAAAAGTAAACCTTTTGAAATAGAGAAGAAACATACATGTACCAATACACAGTTATTTGTTGAGGATCTCTTTGTACACCACGTTGTCAGTTCGGCCCTCCGGCTGCAGTATGACCAATTCCTGCGCCGAGCTTACTCTTGAGCATGCGACGTACAGTTGCCCATGTGAGAAGCAGTCCTGTCTCAAGTCAATGCCAACCTTTTGTAGTGTCTGTCCCTGAGACTTGTTGATTGTCATGGCGAAGCAGAGCCTTACTGGGAATTGGAGGCGTTTGAATTGAAATGGGAGGTCAGAGGGGATGACGGGGATGCGAGGAATCAAAACTGTCTCTCCTGAGCCACTGCCAGTGAAAATAGTTGCCTCAATGAGGTTCTTCTGCAGATACGTGACTTGAAGTCTGGTGCCGTTGCACAGTTTAGGTGGCTGCAAGTTCCTCAGCAACATTATCGGTGCCCCAATCTTCAAAATGAGACGATGCTCAGGAGTGCCTGGAGGATTCAGAGAGTTGAGAAACTCTACCGGATAGTGCACCGCGTCTTCCATTTCCACAACTGAATCCACAGACTGGTATGTTTTAGATTGTGAGGGGAGTTCTTGGAGTAAAACGTGGTTTATGGCCGTGGTCATGTCGTTTCGTGGTGTTAGGATAGCTCTCTCCCTCAACCATGACACGTCTATATGCTGGTGTTACGTATCTAGGTAACAATGCCTAGATACTATTGTGTTTTTTTTCTTGACCTGTAGGTTGTCTGCCCCTTTGTGTAATAAGTTTTTTTATTATTTTATTCTTCAAGAGTCAAGCCACACAGACAGTGACCGGTCCTTGACCTATGTGTGTACCTCTGGTTGAAAGGAGGGTGGTTTTTTTTTCTTTTCTTCTGTCTCTTTGAAGAGCGTTCTAGATCTGGGTGTTGATGACTTTCTGTTCTAGAAATTACTAGATATCGACGCGCGGTAGATTATATAAAGACCGCTCGCGTAACGTTGACGGACAGACATACGGAGACAGCCGTGAGACAGAATAGCGGAGACATTGCGTGACCCGTGCGTGGTATACCAATTGATCGTGTAAGTTAAGATTTTTCTTTTTTCAAGGCCTTGCTTGTATTGGTAATTATATTTTCAAACTCTTGTATTGTAATATTTTTACATGCCATTTTTGTAAAAGGGTTTTGGTCAACCCTTCCATTTTGTATTGAGTTATATTATGATTAAACATTAAGTTGATATTTTACCTTCCGATTTCTTGTGTCATTTTTTTTTTTTTTTTTTTGTTATTCATTGTAAGTCTCTGATTAAATTCAGACTTAAGATAAGTGACACAACTACCTTTTTCTATTGTCACGTTCCCCTAGGCAAGCCATTTAAAATTAGAATTCAATTTGTAATACGTGACAGCTGGAGAGTTCTTAGATTGGGATAAACATTGTAACGAAGGTTTTGCAAGGTCTTCACCAGGAGACAGAGATTTGAGGGAATTGCTATTTTAGAATTTTCTTGACTGAAGCTGCCATCACCAATACTCATCAGAAGATCAGAGAACTCTCCGGCTCTTGTGTCGCCATTCAGATGAACCCTCATGTTTATTCTTAAAGTGACGACAGTGATTTGACGCCACAGGTACGAAGACTTCAGACAGACTTTCACTTCGTCGGCGCGTGTTCCTCTGGGCACGACTGGTAGGGTTTGCCGAAATTCTCCAGCCAGCAACACTGTCAAGCCTCCCATACGTGTGGTGGTGTTTCGGATGTCTTGGAGGGTCCTGTCCAAAGCCTCGACACCCCCTCTGTGTGCCATGGTGGACTCATCCCAGACAAGCAGCTTGCACTTAGCACTTCAGCCATGTTGCTCTGCTTTGATATGTTGCACGTGGAGGGCGAATCAGTGGTGTGGCTGAGGTTGAGAGGTAGCTTGAAAGCTGAATGAGCAGTTCTCCCACCCTGAAGAAGAGTTGCTGCAATGCCAGAAGAAGCCACAGCTACAGCAATGTCACCTTCCGCTCGGACTTTCGCAAGCAGAAGGTTTATGAGGAATGTCTTGCCAGTTCCTCCTGGAGCATCAAGAAAAAACACCGTGCCAGTGCCCGAGACAACGCTCCTCATGACTTGCTCGTAAACTCTCTTTTGGTCACCATTCAGCAAAGGCTCGTTGTTTGAGACGACATTGGCCAACTCCAATGTCGTAAGAGGTTTCCCTCAAGTACTCGGGATTCGACGTAACCTCTGCCAGTTCTCTCGAAGGTGAAGGCAGCCCGTAATGATCGACAGAGAGACCTCCGATAGCAATGACGTAGTTCTCAAGCAACTGAAGACACTTGTTGTAGATCATAGGCAACCACTGTTGCACTTCTGTTCCTCCATGATCTCTTTCAGTCTGTCTCCTAACATCTTCTGCCATGCTGTCTCTATGTTTTTCCCAGAGATTTAAGGGGTTCTCCATTTGGCAGAAGACCAGCATTACAGCGAACAGTTCACGGATCTTTTGAGGTGAGCGAGACAGAGCAGCTTCCTGGAGAGTCTCGTCCCAGTTGACATCGTCCTGTAACAAACCAAGTGCCCTGCAGGCCGACTTGTAGGTTGGATGGACAACACCGTCAACTGTTCTGAGAGATTCGAAAGAGGTGGGACCTATGATTTTGTAGAGCAGCAATCGAAGGTGGTAACATTCAGAGTTGTTCGGGTGCACAGTGTAGACCCTTCCAAGCACATTATCTTTCTTCACCCCCGAATGTCCTGGCACAGCCTTCCCCTGCTTCCTCCGACAAAACATGTTTCTTGTCCACACATAATAAGATGGAATTTCGTGATAATAAAGCTCCTTTGCAAAGTCATCATGGTTGCAAAGATCAAAGAAAGCTAACAGAGTCGTCTGTGGTGGATTGTGTACTTTTTCTGCAACATTGCCCTCTGTGAAATAAATTCTCTGTCCGTTCTCGAGATGCACTGCAAGATGAACGACCGGAGGGTAGCGTTCGTGAATGGGAAAGCAGAAAATGCGCCACGCTGCTTCAGAGCTGCTGATGTAACGACCAGCTTCGTACCGAGAGATACGAAAGTTCAACATGGCGGACGTTGTCGACCGTTACGACCGTTAAATAAGTACGTACATCGGTTTTGGTTAGCGCAGGAAAGCCGCGTACCAAGTTTCGTGAAGATGGCTCCATAAATACGAACGTTCAACATGGCGGACGTTGTCGACCGTTACGACCGTTACGCGTACGATTGGGAAACGAAACCTGCTGCACTTTTGTAAGTAAGCTGTAGGGAATGCGCCTGCCAAATTTCACCCTTGTACCTACACGGGAAGTTGCAGAATTAGTGATGAGTCAGTGAGTCAGGGCTTTGCCTTTTATTAGTATAGATAGATAGGCATAGCTAGGGACCCTCCCTACCGAAATGAAATCCCCCCGCAGGGGCGGTGGGGGCTCAGAATTTACTCTTGGGTGCGCTGGGGCAAGGGATGGTTTAGTATTGAAATCACACCTAAAATAAACAAAATCAAAGCAAAAAATCAGTCTCTAAATTACGTTCCCCCCGGGCAACGCCTATGGTACACACACATTCATATAATTTTGCGGGGGGGTATTCCCCCCCCCCAAAAAAAAATCATGTATATAGACTTAGGCCTAAAAATTAGATTTCTATACGCTAAGGAAAGTTTCAGCAGAATGTTTCACTAAAATCTGTAGCCACCAGTTGGAAATAATTATAATGTGATGTTTGGCCGCAAAAGCGGGACACGTCAATCATGGCACATAATAAAAACAGATTTTTTTTTTTTTGCTTTTTTTTTTTTTTTTTCATAGTATGTTTGTGTAGGATTTAAATAATTGTAGGCTTTCTGAAAGGGTTATACTTTACTTCCTTTTTTTCTGAAATATTTTCTTAAGATAGATCATCTTTCTGTGAGATTTATCTAAAAGCGTTAACCTGTCAAATAGGCCGCGTCTCTCTTAGAAATACTCGACGCAATGTTGGTAAAAGTTTACAATTGTCGACACTCACTTCTTCTAACCAACACGAGTCATCCAAAATATTAAGTCGCATCCGTACTTCATTGAGGAGGAAGATTTACACGCTTTTAATTGTGCATTTCTGAATCAATTCATCAGTGGCAGAAGATACTCCAAGAGAAATGACATTTTGTCTCTCTATAAACAGAACTTCTGCATGACGTATTGATGTAATATTGTGTACAAAATGTAGCCACAATGCAGCACAGAGGTTTTCAATCGACGAATTAGCTTCTTTTCCCGCGAACGGTGGCACGCAGGGAATCGTATTATCAGGGGAAACAATATCAATTAATTGTGGCCCCGAAGCATCCCTGAACGCTGTCAAAAACTTAGCGTCACAAACATTTAGTAATGATTGCTTTACATTAGGTTTTGTTCATGTGTATATTGTATTTTTAAGCAATTTCAAAGTGCAGTCCAATTACCGAAAACTGTTATAATGGAACAGCGAACATGAAATAAAGATCAAGAAGGAAACGCCGACATTGATCGACATTCTTGATGATAGTGGGACATTTTAATTGACCGGATATTTTATGAAAAGCCAAAGAGAGACTGCCCTGCCTGTATCTGGTCCGGACGTCTCGGTGGAAGACGCAAGTGATTTTATGCTCCGACAGGTGCGGGAAGTCTACTAACTAAAATTAAAGGCCGATCTCGATTCAGTTATAACATTTTCGTGAGTTATTACATCATTTAATGTTGGATAGAGAGCAAGCATAAAGGAAGGGTTCCGGATTGCTGATGGGATACACAACAGTAGTAGAAAGAAGGGTGAAAATGCAACGGCGCCTGGTGATTACAATGCCCAACCTGTGACCGCAGCTGTGTATCAAGGATTGGCTTTTTTAGTCTCAATCTTTCTCTCTCTCTCTCTCTCCTATGTTTGCAATCAAAATAGGACTATTTAGGGCACCAATAATTCATTCACCTTCTCCTAATAAATACGTAAATAAATAAATTACATGTCTCCCTCCTATTCCTCCCCCTCCCCCCCCCCCCCCCCACCTTTTTTTTTGCATGACCGACACTGGTCAGTTTTCCATTTGTGTTCATTTGAAATCACAATGCACGGTCACGGGTCACTAACTTTGGCCTAAGCAAGATCATTGTTAAACTTTGTGGTGTGTTTGTCAAACTCACGCTGTGTCAAATTTATTGGCGATCAGAATTTAAGATGCTACTGTTGTTTGTCTCGTTTTTACTTGGCTTTACATTGATAAAAGGTTCGATTGATTTTTTTCTCTTCTAAATAGTCTACACATTCATAGAATTTACCACGGCGTACTCAGTATAACTGAAAATAATTTGATATGTATATAAGATAAGATATAGATTCTAGTCCTAGAATCTAGATTAGCAATGAAACACAATATGACAAATTAAAAGACCCATCTATAATTACTTCAAAAGAGATAGACTATCTATAATGTTATATCTACTAGACTATATATATATATATATATATATATATATTAAATCTACACATAGAGCTATTATCTGGCTACGTTGAAGTGTTAGAATTAAAAGGCACAAGTATGAAAATCAGCAGCATATGATGTATCCGGCAACGAATATTTTATGCTCAGCATAATACTAATAATAGAGACTAATATGTAGGCTATTACCAGATTCTCTGCTGACGTTAGTTAATCAGCTAATCTTGACTCCACTCAACAGATCTCAGATTAGACTTTAGATAGATATAGATTAGCCTTTATAGGCCTACTATGTTTATTCATGTGACTTAATCATACTCAATATTATCTTCTAGTTCTAGAGTAAATATTGTGCATTAAATATGTTTCTGAGCCTATAGGCGATGAATGGTACCATGCATCATGTCTCCATATGAATACACCTGTGTATTATGCCTTACTCAACAAAGATGCATCATGGCACTGTGTACCGTGTGGGTTACCTCAGTTTACATCAGGACTGTTTGATTCCTTTGATGCGGACACTTCTAACCCATACAACATCCTAAACACCATCCCAAAACAAACTCACCAACCACTAGCCAGATCCACTCCTGTTAAACCTAAATCTACTAAAATTAATACAACAGCCTCACTAAATAAACCTACTAAAGAAGTAATACCAAAATACCTTAAAACCTTAGTAATAAATTTTCAAAGCATTAGGAACAAAACAGCAGACTTAGAAATTTTATTAGAATGTGAGAAACCAGACATAATTGAAGGAACAGAAACTTGGCTACATTCTGAAATTTATAATGCAGAAATTTTCAATAGTAATTATGAAATTTTTAGAAAAGATAGGGCTGATAATCATGGAGGAGTTCTTTTAGCAATAAAAAACACTCTTATAGCAGAAGAAATTAACTTACCTAACTGAAAAAATATAGAATCTACATTTTGTAAAATTAATACCACCTCAACATCCCTAATAATAGGTAGCATTTACAGACCACCAAATTCTAGTTTAGAATACATGCAGGAACTATGTAATCAGATTACTACACTTAAAGAGACAAATAAAAATGCAGTTTTTTGGATTATGGGTGATTTCAACCTACCTGATATAAATTGGAAAACACTAACCATAGATAAACACCAAAACCTTAAGGACATAAATGAGCTTTTCATAGAAACTTTACACAACCTAAGTTTAGATCAAATCATTAAAAAGCCAACTAGATTAAACAACACATTAGATCTCTTCTTAACCAACAGACCTGGATTAGTAGTTGATTATGATATTATTCCTGGTCTATCAGACCATGAGATCATTAAGATACACAGTCAGATAAAAGCAGTAGCCAATACAAAACCCAAAAGAAAAATCTTACTCTGAATAAATGTAACCTAACACAACTACACCAAGCTGCATTAAACTTTCAACAAACATTCTTATTAGAAAAAGACATTAACCAACCAGTCGATGACCTCTGGAATTTCATCAAAAATCATCTTAAAAGCATTATAGAAAATCATATACCAACTAAATACACATCAAACAAAATAAATAAATGCTGGTTTAATAATAGACTAAAGAAGCTTTGTAAACAGAAGGAAAACCTATATAGAAAATTTAAAGAAACCAAGGCAGAAAGAGTTCACAAAAAGTATATAAAAATTAAACACCTAACCCAAAAAGTATGCAGACAGCTGCAGAGTGAATACATAAACAATATAATATCTAAAGATAACAACAAAAACCTATGGTCATACATTAAGTCTAAGAAAATGGAAACAACAGGCATAGCGCCATTAAAAGATGAACATAACATAATACATAATGACAATGAAACTAAAGCAAACATCCTAAACAAATACTTTGCATCAGCATTCTCAGCCCCAGGAGACAAAGACATATTTCTTAGTTTGAACCAAGTAGACAACATAGAAGATTTAGTAGTACAAGAAAATGGAATTCAAAAACTATTATCCAACACCAAACCAAATAAAGCATCTGGACCTGATGGTATTCCAGCTAGATTACTCAAAGAACTAAGCAATGAGCTAGCCCCAGTGTTCAAAATACTCTTTCAGGCATCGCTTAACCAGGGCAGAGTACCAAAGGACTGGAAAGAAGCTAATGTCACCCCCCTATTTAAAAAAGGAGAAAAATCTGATCCAGGAAACTACAGACCAGTATCACTTACCAGCATCACATGTAAAATCCTAGAACACATAATATGTAGCAACATCATAAACCACTTAGACAAACATAATGTTATCACCCCATACCAACATGGCTTTAGGAAATATAGATCATGTGAAACACAACTAATAGGACTAATTGATGATTTTTCAAAAGGTTTAGATAATAGTGAACAAATAGATGCTATTTTACTAGATTTTTCCAAGGCTTTTGACAAAGTTCACCACCATAGTTTGCTTAAAAAATTAAAATATTTCGGCATTAATGGTCCACTGCATCAGTGGATTAAAGATTTTCTGATAGGGAGAGAACAAACTGTAATAATAAATGGCTCTAAATCAACACCAATAACAGTAAACTCAGGTGTACCTCAAGGAACAGTCTTGGGTCCACTACTATTTTTAATTTACATAAATGATTTACCAAATTGCATTAGTTCAGGAACAAAAGTCATATTATTTGCAGATGATTGCATAATATATAGAACAATAAAAACAACACAAGACACAGATATTTTACAAAGAGAATTAGATGAATTACAGAAATGGGAATCAAATTGGAGCATGTCTTTCCACCCAGAAAAATTACAGTTGTTAAGAGTAACAAAAAAACTAAAACAAATTAATTCCACTTATCTTATTCATGGCAAACCAGTAACACAGACTAAAAACGCAAAATACCTAGGTGTTATAATAAATGAAAAACTGTTATGGAATCCACATATTGATGAAACTACAAAAAAAATCCAACAAAGCATTAGGGTTTATAAAAAGAAATTTCTATAAATCAAATAAGAACATAAAACTAAAATGTTATTTAACCTTGGTTAGGCCAATAATAGATTATGCAACCACCATTTGGGACCCCTCAACTCAAGAAAACATTAAGAAACTGGAACAAACACAAAATAGAGCAGTGAGATTCATAACAAACGAATATTCACATTTGACTAGAGTAACACCATTAGTAAAATCACTAAATTTAGAAAGCCTCCAGGACAGAATCCTCAAAAGTAAAGTAGCAATTATACATAAAACACTAACCATAATCTTCAAATACAAAAACAAAACTTAATAAAATACTCTGAAAGACACAAAAATAAAGGCACATTCCTTGTCCCCTATGCTAGGACAAATTTGTACAAATACTCCTTCTTCCCCAGTGCTATTAGAGCATGGAATGGGTTGCCTGAGCTAGCCAGAAAAACCAGTGACTTGGCAGAATTTAAGTCATTGGTTAATATGCATGACTAAATGCATGACGCGTAGGACGTAATCATCTTCTTTTTGAAGTAACGTCTGTATTATATAAGATAAGATAAGATAGGCTACTGAAAGGACCGTATCGGACGTGGGCGACTTATACATAAAAAAAATGTTATTTAATTCAATGATTGACTTGATTAAAGATGTGGAGTAGAATAAGTTCATAGTATAACTTGTTATCTTTGATCAAACATAGAATCTGATCTGTAATTTATAAGAACCAATCATGATTAGCTTCTAGATCTTTTACATTTTCAGCCCAGCAGTCTCTAATTGTATATATGAAATTAGGCCTGAAGTCCAGCTTTAGATCTATTATATTTTACATTTTCAGCCCAGCAGCCTCAAATTGTAGATGAAATTTGGCCTGAAGTCCAGCTTCATGGTCGCACTGGTCGCCTCAATTGCACAGTTGTTCGTTTGAATCAAAATGTTGTAAGTATGACATAGAGCATTGCACTTGGTGAGAATGAAGAATGGCATCTGCCAATGTTTTATAACACTCTTATGTGAATGAAGAATACTCAATGAGATGTTATAAATTGTGAGATGACATTGTAGGTAATAGCCTATGTTAGACTTAAAGTAACTTACTTTAAATTTGATACTAAAAACGTAACATGAAAGAAAAAAGGTTTTCCTTTCAGACCTTCCGATCTATAGAGCAGATGATGTAGTGTACTCTAATTTTCACAAGACAGATTTACACAAGTGCCAGGATAAAATTATCCAAAATATTTCGAACACAATGTCTGACCGGGCTCCTGTAAACCATGCCACTGTGATGCGATTGTCTTAGTTGTGGGACAAATCCTTGACTGAGCTTAATTGCCACGTGCACCCGCTTGATAGCATTTCTGTGGCCCATGGTTAACTAGGGTGTCATGTGGCCAGCACACTGACCAACCACCTTTACTTATCCCCAACTAGTTTCAAGTACCCATTAGAGCTGGATGGACTCAGAGGCGGCCAGAAATATAAAAAAATCCCAGGATTCAAACCTGGGACCCCGGTTCAGAAGCAAATCGCTTTACCCGCTCAGCTACCATACCTCCTGTGTAAGAAAAAACTTGACTTTAATATTATCCAGCACTTTGTTTAGAGAGGAAACAATCCAATTTAGTCCAAAAATAATTTATTACTTCTGTTTTAAAATCTTTCTTAAGTTGTAATAGATCTTCTAAAGCCTTGACACTTATTTATTTAACACTCTGAGTAAAAAAATAATTTTTAAGCTTTTTTTTTTGTGCAGTCATGTCTGTAGCTTTTTCACTTAAAAAAATATTATACCTTATTTATAATCTTTTATTTGTAAAATCATTATATTTCTACATTTCAGGTGACGTGGTACCATGTTAATTTCAGACAGACCATTTCTGTTGGTGAAACTATTGAGGTCATGAAAAATGAAGTCATTGGTGGTTTAAAGAAGTATGAGGTTCAGCGCAAGAAACTAGGAGATCGTGATACCTTCATGTTGATCATTCGACGCCTTCGCCAGGAAGATGCGGGCTATTACAGATGTACAGTTCGTATACAGGCTGTGAACAATGACCTATGGCCAACTAAACTGGGCCAGTTGACTGTTCAGGGTATGGTATATTTATTTTTTCAAATTTTATCATCTTTTGATAAAAAACCTCTCCTCCTTTTTTAAATGTTATTTATATAGTCAGAGTCTAGATATAGTTTTATTTTTAACTCTTCTCTGAAATTATTTTCTAAATTTTGTCCTTTTCATTTACAATACTAAAATTAATTCTAAACACAATTCAGGGTCAAAATATTTGTTTATAAGTAAACATACAAAAATGTCTGACACCCAGAACTGTAAAAAATAAAAATAAGATTTTAAAAACCTACCAGTGTATAAGTATGGCTTTAATTTGTGACCAGAACTAGGAAATACCTTATAAGTTAATGAAACACACCTTGATTAGGCCAATAATAAAATATGCATCCTCTGTTTGGAACCCCTCAACTCAAGAAAACATTAAGAAACTGGAACAAACACAAAATAGAGCATTGAGATTCATAACAAACGAATATTCACATTTGATTAGAAGAATATGTAGGAACATCGAAATTTCGATTACAAGATGCTCTTGATAAACTCAATAATTGGTCCAAAGACTGGGGCATGTCCATCAACACAAAAAAGACAACATATACCATATTCTCACTGCCAACAAAACAACAAACAATAAAATTAACATTAGATAAGGAAGCTTTAGAAAAAAATGGTGGCCCTACATATCTTGGAGTCACCTATGACCTAACCTGGAAAAACCAAATAGATAAAACACAGAGTAAAGGCATCCAGAGACTATCCCTCTTGAAAAAATTAGCTGGCACAGATTGGGGAGCTAATCACAACATTCTGAAAAAGACCTGTACTAGAATATGGTGCCACAGCATGGGGCTCAGCAGCCCAAACCAACCTAAGAAAAATAGACAAGGTTCAAATATTGGTCTAAGGATAATGACAGGAGCAATCAAAACAACACCCATAAGAGCTATGGAGGAAACCGCTGCCCTGATCTCTCTGGATAAAAGAAGAGAAATAAAAATCCTTTCCCAATTCACTAAATTGGAATCCTTGGAGAGGCACCCACTCAGAACAAAAATCCACAAAACTGGCACAAAAGAATGTCTCAAAAGGACCAATTTCATACAGGAATCTCTAAACCTAAAAAGCAACACCAACTTGAAAAAATTACTCTGGAATCCTCGATACACTATAATGGGACAAAAGCCCTCTTCCTACTATAAGGGACCATATTGAAAACATAAATCTGATCACAGACCAACAGAGCTCAAGGAAATAGTGAACTGTTTTCTACATACCAATTACCCTAGCAATCAGTGGATCAGAGTTCACACGGATGGCTCATCCCATAAAGCCACCACAAATGGAGGAGCTGGAATACTTATCAAATGGCCAGATGGAGAAAAACTAGAAAAATCCATTGCAACTGGAGAGCTCTCTGACAGTCACAGAGCAGAAAGGGAAGCACTAGCACTAGCTGCTACCATGCTAGCAAATCATCCAAGTTCCCCTCACAGTCAGATTGTCTTTCTAACAGACGCGAAAACAACCCTCCAAAGCTTGCAAAACTATGATTCCTCTTATATTAAAAACCTCAGAACGGCACTTACAAAGCTCAACAACAATAGCAAAAAAACTGTTATTCAATGGATACCAGCTCATATACAACTAGCAGGAAATGAGAAGGCTGACACACTCGCCAAGAGTGGGAGAACAAACTCACAAGTAAACTCTGCACTCTATCCAGAAGAAATAAAGAAATTAATTGTAGATAAAATAAATGAGAAATGGACGAGCTCCCATCCAAATCACAAAAAAAGATGACGCTTACTATAAGCTATCCCGACAAGACCAATGTCTAATCTTTCGACTCAGGACCGGACACAACAGAATGCGACAACACATGCACCGGAAGGTCAAAATTGGAACCAGTGAAATCTGCCCATGTGGAGTATCACCAGAAAATGCCGACCACGTCCTCCAAAACTGCTCTCTTTACCAAGAGGCCCGTATAAGACATTCGCCCCAAATCACCCCAATAGAAAGAAAACTATATGGAGAGCTCCCTGATTTGGAAACCACTGCGCAGTTCATCTCATGTATTGGTCTAGTCATATGAACACTCCAACATAACATTGAGAATGATGAAGAAGATCAGTCGAGTAACACCTTTGGTAAAATCACTAAATTTAGAAAGCCTTCAGGATAAAGACTCAAAAGTAAAGTAGCAATTATACATAAAACACTGAACCATAATCTTTAAATACAAAAACAAAATTTAATAAAATACTCTTAAAGACAAAGATAAAGGCACATTCCTCGTTCCATATACTAGGACAAATTTATACAAAATGCTCCTTCTTCCTTTGGCAGAATTTAGGTCATTGGTTAATATGACTAAATGCATGACACATAGGATGTAATCATTTTCTTTTTTGAAGTAATGTCTGTATTATATAAGATAAGATAACACACAACACTATCTGGGCAACTTTGTTATCTAACAGATATTTCTATGTCAACAGATATAGTATATTGTTTCTATACTTTTTTTTTCTGCAACAGCACTGTCTATCATCTTCAATAGACATTTTTTAAATTTTGTTTCATGCTTCCTCCACTCATCCATGTATTAATCTACACCTTAAAATGTTAATTAGGGAATGAATCATCGTTTTTCTGTCATATTCAGGCATGTGTACCATGGTCAATAAGTGTCTCTTTAAGCTTAGATAAAATTTCTTTCTTCTGTCTCTATTACTGCTAAAATGTCTTATTGGCTCAGTGTCTGTTTTTATGAAAAAAATTAACACTTTATGAAATAAAGGTAAAATGTTTATATTCACTTTTGTAGCTTCTCCTAAAATAAGGATAAGTGGCACAACTACCGTTCTGCAAGCTCACAGGGGACAGAATTCAAGTCTGCAATGTTCTGCCACTGGAATACCATACCCTAACATTACATGGGTTCGATTAGATGGTGGATTGTTGCCAGTGCTGCCAACACCTGTGGCTCAGTTCAGAGTAAATAAGCTTTTCTGTTTCCATTATTTTTAGAAAACTGTTCATTCATCTCATTTTTGGATGCTCATTTTCTTAGCACCATCAGTGGCTTTTTTTTAACTT
This sequence comes from Biomphalaria pfeifferi, assembly GCA_030265305.1. Taxonomy (NCBI): domain Eukaryota; kingdom Metazoa; phylum Mollusca; class Gastropoda; family Planorbidae; genus Biomphalaria; species Biomphalaria pfeifferi. The sequence goes on along the minus strand of JASAOG010000009.1, from coordinate 3,777,670 downwards.
ACAGCTTGTGCTAATTAAACTTTAAGAAGAATTAGCTCATGGTCTAGCAACCATAATATAAAAATAAAATTTTAAAATTCTTGGAATATTGATCTTCCAAAACGTACTGTACCGGTACCAGTAAATTTTTTACAACTTTTTAGTGGGCTAATACTAATACTAATATCATGATAAAAAATCATAGACAAAATTTTGAAACATTAGTGGTATTTTATGAACTTTCATTTGCAACAATTCGCTCATTACCCTATCAGTCTTTTTGCACATAATATAAAATGCACCTGTTGCTATGCTATTGACTTATGAGAATGTTATATGGTCAAAAAGCAACCCTTTGCTTTTACTTTCTCGAAGCATTTAGAGCTCAATCTATACCTTCAATAAGGACTTAGCTCTATGACCTTTCAATACACAGCTGAAAATGTAACCACTTTTGAACCACTTAGATTGAAATACATCTTGATAATACTCTTAGCGATATTGACAAAAAGATAAAAGGATTTGACTCAATTACTTTTGAAGCTCTGAAGTTTCTATCAGATGATATAGACCCAACAATTCAGTACCAAATATCATCAGCTAGATTTATATTTTTCTGATGATTGCAGTAAGTATGGCAGCATGCAAGTGAAGTTTTTCCTATCATAAATTGACCAAAATGTAAAGCATCCTGATTGAGCTATTTTACTATGTAATTTTTTTTTCATAAAACCATTGTTATACCAGCCAGAAAAAAATTGGTATTCATTTGGAGTATTTAATTGTAAAATTTATGTCTAGCAACTAGCATCTTAGCAATCTTCTTTTTTTTTAAATCTTTTTTATGTGTGATGGTTTAGACAAAGTAGTCCTATATCTGAGATGATCTGGACAGTTGTTTCCAGATCAGCAGCTCTACATTAGTTTTTGTTTTATTGGGAGGTTTTGGGTTAGTGTTTTTGATCTGGTCACCCTATAGAGTATGCAGCTTTGAATGACATGGTCAGAATTCTCTGGGCAAATTTCAATAATCACTATTGTTAGCTTCCAAAACATATGTTGACTCATTCTTTTGTGTCTGGGTCTGAGATGAAATATGTTGGTCATGTTGGTACAGCTAATAATAGGCATCATATAATAGCAATAAAACAGTGGTGTTTTAACCCCCCAAAAAATTTATTAAATGTTTTAAATTCATTTTTTAAAGAAGACATCACCCCTGATACACTACATTATAATAATAAGACTCATCTTACATATTTGTCTAACATACAATATGATTCTAGAGTGAACGACTTCCCTTGGTGAATGTTGATATACAGCATATGGGCATTTACCGCTGTGTGGCTGATAATTTTATCAAACCTCCAGCGGAACATCTTTCTCAACTCTTGGTGTTCCATGCTCCAAGAACAAGAGTAGTACAAAACTCTGTTGGTCAAGCACAGAATAGAAGGTTTTCTGCCAAGTTGGAATGCATTGTGCAAGGTAATAGAATACAAATAGTAATTAACTCCTTGGGGCACCACACAAGGTCTATTGACCATCTTTCTTCACTCTGTCTTTTGCCTTTGATAGAAGCTAATGTGTCGGAAGGAATAGCAAGTGACTAAACAGCCGTATCGCAGGCTCTGTCAAGGTGTAGCACTGGGTCACCTGTCCTGGTTTTTTCTCAGGGCTGACTCCTCAAGCATTTTCATGTTTGGGTATAGCTGCAAGGCATTAGAGGTTTCAATTTAGAGTTTTTTTTCTCCTAGTTGGGCTTGTATATTTTTTTTTAAACTCTTCACATTAATACAGATAAGCACTTTTCTATTTTGTTCTAAAAGCTCTTTTCTGTTTTGTCTATAAGCACTTTTGTTTTGTTATATAAGCACTTTTCTGTTTTGTTCTATAAGCACTTCTCTGTTTTGTTCTATAAGCACTTTTCTGTTTTGTTCAATAAGCACTTTTCTGTTTTGTTCTATAACTACCATTTTGTTTACTTCTCTAGGTCATCCAGAGCCAACCATTACATGGGAGCGTGTGATCAGCAATGGACGTGTTAGGATAACAGATAACCAAAAATTTGATATCAACAAGCAGACAAAAGACTTGCAGAACTTAATGGCCATGGAGAGCTGGTATTCTCTGAAAATCATCAATGTCCAGGCTAATGACTACACGACTTACTACTGTATAGCTGAGAACAACTTCGGTAGAGCTAATTCAACTTTTGTGCTTTTTGGTAAGAGAGCTCATTATTTGATAAAACTGGTACGTACTAAAGAAGTGTAATAAGTAAAATTGATAAAAGTCTTATTGACCTTCGTTTTTGTATGTTACAGAAACCACTGAATGCCAGGGAGCCAACTGTCCATCTTTACCTCCATCAGCAGCAATGTCAACATTTTCCATGAACCCAGTATTTTTATTTCCTTATTCATTTCTATTGAGGTATTATTGTTATAGATTTGGTTTATTAAATAACTTTTCATTTTCATCTGCAAGAAACTGGTGATATAAACAAATTCAGAAACAAAACTAAAAGCAATGCTTCTATGCAAGACATTTTTTTTTGTTGAAACCATATTTAAATCTGAAAAAGTGCCAATTTAACATTCCATTGAACATTTTATATTCAAATCGAAACAATTATATTTTTAACCCAAAAGTTCCCACTGCATTACAGAGCCATTTTACAGTCTGTGCCTAAAATGGGCAGGAAAGTAGTTTATAATATAATATAATAATTTTTTTTTTTAATTTTTAAAACTTTCCTATAAGAAGAGCCCATTATGTCTCATTTAGAATAAGAACAAGAAGAAAGTTGGGACTCCTTTTTAGTGAAAACCGGATTAGTGTCACATTTTATTAAGTTTTAAAGAACTTTTTGAAAAAAAAGACCCCAATGTATAAGCCCCCACTAGGTAAAATGAGTATTTTGAAGCTTTTTTTTTCTAAAGGTATTCAAAGTAAAATTATTTTTTTGAAACAAGACATAATTATTTATTTGTAAAATTGTTTATTTATTAGTATTGTTCTTAAATTTTAAATGATTTTTTAAAATATTCTTAAACATTTTTTTATTCAGAGCTACCTCTCCTTCCTTCGGTTTTGGAAGAGGATTATTGAACCTGGAAATAGGTGCTATTGGGTTAAGGAATAAATTACTTATTATTGAACCTGGAAATAGGTGCTATTGGGTTAAGGAATAAATTACTTATTATTGAACCTGGAAATAGGTGCTATTGGGTTAAGGAATAAATTACTTATTATTGAACCTGGAAATAGGTGCTATTGGGTTAAGGAATAAATTACTTATTAGGAAAAAAGAAAAATTGATGCCTCAGTATTATCTGTTTCTATTTAGTGTTTACTACAAAATAAAAAGTAAGATTGTGAATGAGAAAACAATTATTTTTTAAATTTATCCATTTGTATTTGGATCACCTAAATTTTCTAAATCTTCCACTAATATTATATTAAATTTTTATAAGTAAATATATCCACCACAACTTATTTTTTTTATAAATATTATAATAAGTGCAGAATGGATGCAATACAACATATATATACAAATACTTTTATCTTTATGATGGTTCTCTAGTCATATCTTTTTTTTAGTATCTTAATGTAAGATAGTTTCCTTTTTTTTTTTTTTTTTTTGCACTTACATCATATCAATCTTAAGATCATGTTACTCTTGACTAACTAGTTCTTATTTTATCACATTAATGAAAGTCAAAATTGGCAGTTAACTAAATGTACCAAGTCTACAAGTATGAATCTGAAATTAGAATTTTATTAAAGCCAAAAACAAACAAAAAATAAAGTTAAAATAAACAAAAATCTTGGCAAGATAATTTTTTTTTTTGCATAAACAATATCAATTAAGTATAAAGTTATACTTTTGACTATCGCTTAAGCTTAAAGTTATATTTTTGACTATCAGCTGCTGAAGCTTGTTGTTCATTGGCATAGCTGAAACAAACAAAAAATAATCCATAAGAAAGAGTAGATATTAATTCAATGGCATGTTAAAACAGTATAAAATTTGTATTGTTAAGAATTTTTACCTCTGTAGGTTTATTTCTATTTGAGCATTATTTTCCATCAGCTGGTCTTTATAAAATCTGACAGTTGCTTCATCAGATAAAATCTTGCGACTTGAGTCTTGACCACAAAGTATCATGACATACAAATCTGGATCAGCAACATGGTTTTGAAATAATATATTTTCTTTTTCCTGTGAAAATCAAATTTCTGTTACATATTGCAGCCAAGAATATAACAAAGAATAAATAGCTGGAGAAACTAATTTAATATATTCAGAATCTGCCTCAATTTTTATGCTTACTAATGTTCTACATATTCTATATATTTACATTTAAAAAGGCATGTAACTTATGTTTGTTCAGTAATAAAGAATGTTTTCAAATTACTCATTTCAGAAAATCTTTTATTGTTCTTCTGTTTTATCTCTCTAAATGTAACCCTTTTGCAGTAGAAAGCTTAAGGTGAACAGTGCCTTGAATATGCCCTGTGGAATCACATCATCACATCCTAGATCCAGGCCCTTTCACGCTATCACATTCAACAGTTCCAGAAAAAACTAACTCTGTAATTAGTTTATATCCTGTATTAGAGCATAGTGAGACATAGACCTCCGTCAAAAGCACCTTGTTGGAGGGGGGGGGGGGGGAAGGTCCACTATTATTCGCCTTAGTGAAATGCAAGTGGAAAGGCAGTGGGATTATTGTTACTCTAATTTCCAAGCCCCAATACACACACAAATTACTCATTTTTTAAAATTTTTTATTGTTCTGATGTTTTAAAATTTTTTTAAAATTTATTATAAGTAATTTTTAAGAACCTCTTATTTAATTATAATTGATTGACACCAGAAACTTTGAGATATCATATTCATGAACTAAAATATATTTAAAAATAAAAATAATGAAATTAATATTATATATTACAATCAAATTCAAATTTACATTTGTTTTTCAATGAGCATATACAAACTAAATAGCACCCAAAATGAAAACATTATTATATTCTTTAAATGGATTTTTGCAAATGTGTACACTGAAATTTTTATAAAGCAAAGTTGTACACAAAATTTAAAGTGTTGTAACTTTGTCCAAATATACATTTGTTAAAAGATAAATATGAATGATTTGTGATGCAATAGACATAGTTAATTGAGAGTAATAGTGTCAGCTTAATTTATTCTAAACAATTTGGTTATGTGCTCTGAACTGTTGTCTCAATGTTTCTAGCTTCAATTTGCCAAGGCAGAGGAGTCACAAGATGGACAGAAATTGCCGCATATTCAGGACCAAGACAAACCACCTAATTAGAGGTACTCAGTGTTAGTCAGGCAAGAGACAAAATGGTGACGCCATCTAGCCACTGTTACACTGCATGAAGTGACAATCATAATTAAACCATTCAAGAACTGAGAGGCATGGAGAAATATGATCAACAGATACATGTGGAGCCCCCAATTGTTCATCTGATTAATGGATAAGTGAAAATAAAGAGGTTACCAAACTGTCCACTTTAAGACAAGCACACAGTGCTAAAACTGACTCAATTTTTTCAAATTAGAAATACTTATTGTACACTGACCTGCCTGATTGTGTTGTTCAACTGTAAGCTCACTTGCACTGTCTGTCCAGTTAGGATAGCTATAGTTGTATCTATGTGATCTACAGGATCCACTTCTATATAATAAAACAAAAGTAAAGTTCCAAATTTCAGACCTTGCGATCTATAGGTCATCTGTTTTTTTTTTTTTTGGCCATTGGTTAATGAACAGGATGTCTTATGTCCAGCACAATGACCAACCGACTTTATTTTCCCCAACTAAAGTCAAGTACCCATTAGAGTTGGGTGGACCCAGGAGCACCCTAAAAATCACAATATTCAAAATACCAGTCTTTACCAAAATGTGAACTGAGGTCCCAGGTTTGTGCTTAACCTCTCAATCACCGCACCCCACTTCTGTACAAATTTATATTATTAAATAATGTAAAAAATAGAATTTCTAACTTGTATATTCTTAGCTAAGAAAATTTCTAACCACCATTTTTCATAGTAAATTAGATTTCATTAATATAATTTAAATCATTGTGTCAGTTAATAAATTATTTGAATCATCATTAACATGAACAAATGAAAAATGTAAATAAATAATTAAACCTACTGAACTAAAGATTTCCTTAGGACCAATAGCAGTCCATAGAAAAAAAAAGGTTTAAAGGTTAATGTGTTGACAATGGTTAGCACAATGTTTAACCACTTATCCCTAGCTAACAAAATGTCATGTGCTCATTTCAATTAAAGATTGATTGACTAAGAGATGCCCTAAAATACTGTAAATGTAACACATTTATTTTAAAAATGTCTCTTACCAAGAATGGTGGATGTGTGGCTGAGTGGTATATAAACCACTTGGCTACCTATCAAAGGGGCTCGAGTTCAATAATCCTGACTCTTAATAGCCATGTTGTATTTGCTGCTCTTAATTATTTAGAATTATATTATTTCATATAATATGAAAGCAAATTTAAGAGATCAATGAAGATTCATTTACAATAAGTAGATAAGTAGCCCCTATGCCTAATCAAAATTACAGGGGAAAAAAAGATACCTGCTTCAAATTTAAAAGCAATCTTCTCCATATATTGATTGAACTGCCTTTGCTCCTACAGACTTGGTTGTCAATAAAATTCTACAGTTCTACATTGAAAGTAAAGACATATAGATCTACAAATGATATTTTCTAAATAATTATAAATTATGTAGCCTATAGAGATCTGTATTGATGAAATATATATACATATGTATATATATGTGTGTGCATTGGTAAGAAAAATATTTCAACCTTTACAAATTATTTTCTTATGGACAAATTATTTGGAGCTTCTTAGATTTAAAATCATTATAGGCACTAGATCTAGCTGGAAAGAGGCTGTGAAAGTAACTATATAATGGTCACAGATCTCTGTGGTGTGGATCGATTCGAGCTGGACGCCATATGCGCCGAATGTCTTGGATGATCTAATTAATTATAGATCTCAAGAGTCAAGAGCATATCTATCTCGCCTCTACTTATTCCAGTTGCTCATTCCTAGTCTAGGTCTTGCTTAATTCTAGACATACCCTACTTATGTTATCTATAGGCATATATATATATATATATATATATATATATATATATATATATATTATAGATTCAGATTTTAAAAATAATTAAGAATTATTTAAAAAATTAGATTTTTCTTAAATCTTAAGTTTAAATAGGCCTGCTTACTTAATCAAGTTCTCCAGAGCGTCTCTAGTAACTATAGAAGAACAGGATGATTTAGAGGCCTATATATAGGCATATATATATATTCTTACATTTTTGTTCTTATGTTTAGATGACGTTATTATGAATTGGGAAAACCCCCAAAAATGTAGATCTTCCCTGTTTCTCCCACTCCAACCTTTATAGCCATTCCAATGTCTTCAAAATTTTTTTTAGTCGACCCTTTTGCAAAAAAATATATCCAACAAAAGATCTTACATTGGACTGTACGGTACGACTTGATAGGTTATCTTTTTGGGATACATTGTCGTGTATAATAGTTACTCTAATTAATAGGCTTTTTACATATGGATTTATATTATAACTAGGCCTATAGGTATGAAGTTCACCTTGCAAGCCTTTGCGTTATTTAGGGCAGATGATGTAAAGGTCATGTTTCTGTGATCACAGTTAGAGAGAGTGTCATATGTGGTCAGCACAACGATGAATTTTAACCGCCAACTAATGTCAGGTACCGTATAGACTCTTTTGCGCCATAAAGATCCCGACATTCATAATCCCAGTCTTCGCCGAGGTTCGAAACCATGATCTCCGGTTAAAAAGCCAAAAGTTTACCACTCAGCCATTGGCGCACCTCCTAACTATAGGCTGTAACTACAACGTAAATTCAATTTTTTTTTTCATTGGAAAAAAATCGCCTTGGCATATTTTCAGACGTCCGCAAATGGAGGACATCTCCGTACGGTATTATAGGCATCGACCTAAAATGTACACTTGGGACTATTTAGGGCTGCAATAAGGGCAATGGGGGATATAGGCCTAACCCTAATCAAAAACAGTAATGAGTCATAATGGGCATGTTTATGGGGGAGACACATGTAGGTTTTTTTTTTAACATTAACTCCAACAAGAAAAGTTGTGTCGAATATTTAACAATAATTACAGTGAAACCTGTTAGAGCCCCAGATGATTTTTTCAATTTTTTATTTTATTTTGTTATTATTATTATTATTTTTGAAAAAAAAAGATTTTGCTGATCAGCGCACAATAGATGAAAATTAAGGAAGTCGAGGTAAAAGAAAGAAATAGAATCTGCATGGCATTGACTTTGACAGTATTCTTCTTCTCCTAAGAGTACACTCTAAAGAAAACGTCTAAGTAATATGATGATATTTAGTAGGCCCTATTTTAGTGTTACAGTTTATGACTACTGATATGTTTCATACACGATAATTGTTCTAGTTTTTACATTTTTACTTTGTATTGATTTTTTCATGTCCTTTTTTCTGTCCTTCTTTTGGAGTTGCAGGCGTCTGGTAACTACCTATCATGTCAGCACGCTAATCCATGACCAGGTGTGTTTGTATATTGTGAGACACTTAGTATTATTAGTTTGTATAGAGACGCACCATAGTTGTGATAGTAAGTGTATGTGTTTTGAGTGGCTGGTAGTGCAGTGTGTGTGCCTGTGTATGAAATGACCATTGGACCTTGAGTGTACATGGTTGAGTGAACATGTGTCAGGACTGTGTGTAAAAGGAGGTCAGTTTTAGAGAACAAGTGGCTGGAGTAAAGAACATAAATAGAGGCTAATAAAATCTTTGTGTTTATTGAAGCTCATGTTGTTTTAGTCTATTACTGTTAATATTTGATATGTAAGTTATAGCCCTTAGTCAGTGTGAGTTATGCGTCTTTTGTTGTGAACATGGTTTTTCCTGCATAAGATGGCGTCCTGGGTTGATGAATAAAAGTGTTAGGCCCAACTACGAGAATTGTTGCCTCAATTCTTCTGGACATACTTAACAATTACAATAGTTGACGGACTTTGAACGCGACATTTAGTGACGTTACGACTTAGTTGGGTTATTGATGTAAATAGAGAGCCAGTTGGTTTTAGGACTTCATAGGGATAACGTAATATTACAGACAGAGACTCGGCCGTGGCCTTTTTCAATATTAAACGTCATCTGTATTAGTATAACGGTCTTTTCTAATTGTTACATGTGTAGGCAGTAGCGGCCTTAGGGAGTGGCAAGTGGGACAACTGCCCTAGGCCCCGTGCCTGAAGGGGGCCCGGCGATAGGAAATTCCCTTGGCACCATCAGGTTCGAAAACCAGACCAGTTCTCATAAACTAGAAGTTATTGCTCACTATTTTGGAAGCCTTTTCCTGCATCTATGTGATACAAATCAGCCTACCATGTAAGCTCTTACCATGACATTTTTGGTTTCGAAATACGTTCAGTTTCGGTAAAGATAGCATCTTATGACCTGTACATTCTAAGCGGCTATCACTGTTTAACAGTTCACCGTGTTATAAAATAAAACACGTAGCCGAAAGCACCCAATCAAAATCGCTTATTTCGTAACTTAAGAGTCATACAGCACTGTTATGTCACATTGCAGTATAAAAAGAATTGGTACGTATACAATAAATATACTGTTACTTAAGTCCGCCATAGACAAGAAAGGGACGAGGGTGTTTGAGAAGAATTTCTTGTTTGATAGGCCTACTGTGACCTAGCTCGTAGTTTAGTTGTTTATTTTTTTTTTTAAGCTGATTTGCTAAACAGCTTTTTTCGGCCAATCAGCATCCAGGAAGTTTGACGATGACGTATTCATTCCCCCCAGTAGGCTACTGCGTATTTACATTGGGTGGCCGTGTGAAAACCCGTGTTTCAGTGTAAAAAAACAACGAAAAACCGCGAATATATTTTTTTCATTGGAAAAGTGGGATCTGCGAAAGTCAATGGACCATATTTGTAGCTCTTATTGTACACTTTGTTCTTATACCAAAGACTAAAGACAGTATTTTCTTTTCCTATTAAGTTGTTTGTCACGGTAGTTACTGGAGGCCAATAAGCAAAGGAAAGCTGCTGCGACTGGAAGCATTTTGATAAAAACAATTCAGCAGCACAAGGTTTTTGCAAATCACATTGAAATTTTTGTTTGTAAAATGTTTTAAATGTTTCGGATGCCTTCAGAGTTGAAGATAATCTACTTCCTAATCCAAACCACGAGCAGGACGATTGGGGATAGCATCGGGCAGGATTTGAACCTGAGACCATTGAGACGATCGAACAACAGTCCGGGGCGCATACCGCACGGCCAGGCAGCTATCCATACTTATAATTATGTGTCAGCGTGATTGGATTACACTCCAATGTCCAATGGTAAAGTTCCACTTTCAGACTTTGCGATCTAAAGGACAGATGATGTTAAGGTCATCTGTTTCTTTGGCCAACGGTTAACCAAAGTCAGGTACCCTGTAGAGCTGGGTGGACTCAGTGGCCAGCTAAAAATCATGAATTTTAAAATCCCAGTCTTCACCGAGATTCGAGCCCAGAATTCCAGGTTCGGAAGCTTAATCACTCAGCTAAATGGTATTGCAATGGATAACTTGAAGCTAGAACAAAAAAAAAAAAAAATGAAAAACTGCATTAGCGCGCAGTCTTAGCAAGAATTCTAGTGCTTAAAAAAACCCAGCGCATTTCGTGGGAGAACAGAGAAACCTTATGCACCGAACAACGGTCAGTTTTTAGACTTGGTTGAGATGCTTGACGAATTCGACCCTTCCATTCAAGAATGTCTTTGACGAATTAAGAACATCGAAGCTCATGACCATTAATTCGAATATAGGATTTAAAACGAGCTTATGGACCTGTTGGCATTCCCGTTATCCTTGACTACACGCTTGAAGTTTGCCTAAAAGGGCAGATGTCTTTTACGTAGCGTTTTGGGGACGTATCAGATCCATAAGTTAAGGTCGAGAGCTTGTGTAGTTAAAATGCCAGTAGGCCTACTTATGTACGGTAGTATGTTTTGTAATAAAAATAAGGCCTACATCGTTAGAGGTGGGCGATTCCGTTAGCGTGACGTGGTACGATATATATATAAATTGTCTATCTTTAAGGCCAAGGGCCCCGCATATGACATCTGCCCAGGGCCCGCGCACTGCTAGGGCCACCTCTATTTGTAGGTCTTGTTAGTTAAATACACCATACAAGAAACCCAGACATCTCCAGAGTAATCTGTCGAAGTCAGACAACTACAATCAACAACTACATGGGCAAGGCCTATCACAATATATAGCCACGAGCGATGAAGCTTCTAGAAGCTTGTGAGTCAGTATAGAAGCATTAGCTACTTACCAATCTACAACTGTCCTGGCTCGAACACTTGTCCCGCATTTTGGGACGACCACATGCCCATTAAAGACGACCTTTATTTGGCGAACTTAAACAGAGGTGCCCACCGGAAGCGTATAACCTTACAGCGTTTTGCCTTCGAACCGTAGGTTCCAGGTTCGAATCCTGTTGAAGACTTGAATTTCTAATTTCGGGATTTTAGCTCATGAGTCCATCAAACTCTAATGGGTATTATTAGTTTGGGAAAAGTAAAGGTGGTTGGTCGTTGTGCTGCCACATGACACCCTAGTTAACAGTAGGCCACAGAAGCAGATGACCTGTACATATTCTGTCCCGTAGATCGGTCTAAAAGGGATACTATACTTTACCGATTAACCCTCAGTGGCATAGGGGAAAGTAGCTGGCAGCAGATGGCCTCTGAAATAGTCAGTTTGGAGAGTTCTCGAGGAGTCGTCGGGACACAAATTTTAGGAAAAAAAAATCCTTTGCCGACGACAGACGCAGAAGATGACAAGAAAACGACTTTGTATGCATTAGATTTGACAAAATATGCAGGTCGCAACTGGGCTTGAGATGTCATGTGAACCACTGCACATTCTCATTTATCTTTGGGATCGAAAACGTATGCCAAATATCTTTGGCTATGACTCGTATACATAAGAGTGTATGTATTGATATTGATATAGCAGTGCATCCAGCCCTCAAATTGAGTTCACAGTGAAGCTGTAAAGTGTAAAGGACACGATGATGACCTTTTGCCTGTGTAACACTTGTTGTTGGTGGGTTTCATGAGTGTGTCCACGTCTCACTTGGTGTTTCTTTACTTCATTACTTCTGCTAACGCGAATGTCTCTCAGAGCTTATTACAAACACACTGCACTAAATACATTGAATAAAGATGCTTTGTAGCAGACAATAAGTTTATTGAGTTAACATAATTTGGCTATTCCAGCCCCAAAGGCACAAATATTAACATCCTAGAATATAGTTACACTTCACGTACAGAATAAATTCCTTGTTCCTTACAAATATAGGCTTACATTGCGGCTGAAAACTAAATATGCTTTGCTTCCTTACTCTACGAGGCACGAGATAATTAAATTACTACAAAATCACTTCTTGTCACAGTGAGTCTCAAAGGAGTTTGTGACACCCTGTCAAAAAGTGGATCTATAGAAAGACGAACTTCTGTTTATCTATTATGATATTATACTCTATCGATGCGCTTACATTTCTGGCAAGCGCCAAACGTCTTTTAGCGTCTTGTGCATCGCCCAGTCTTAGCAGCCATATTGGGGTTTTACTGGGAAGCGAATGTTACCCCTCGACATTCTCCTTAATGAATCCCCCCCCCCCCAATCCCACCTTGTAATACATGTTCGTCTCCTTTTAGATTCGACCATACATTGTTGAACGTGCATAAAGTCGTCACCATGCTCACAAGTTCAACAAAGCAAATAGCATAACAAGCAAAATATTTATAACAAAAAAAGATTAAGACTAAGACTGCTTTATTGATCCATATAGACATGTTTGTGATTACAAGGACTCTTTAATTAATTACCAATAATTAATTGACGAATTGGTTACTTTTCGAAAATTGATTCACGTTTTGTTAGGTACCATAAATAATTGTTTAAAGTTTCAGCTCAACTCGAGACTGGGTGTCGAAGGTGTTCAATTATCAAAGGGAATGAAACCCCACATATTTAACTGTAGGCCTCTTTCAGAACTGAATCATTTATTTCCATTGTAACTATCAATCAAAGTAATTAATTACCTGTAATAAATGACTACGTGGTTAATTTTTAAAACCGATTCTTTGCCTATGCTGATGAATAATCGCGCAAAGTTTCAACATGATCCGAGATTGAATGTGGGAGAAATAACGTGTACAGACTTTTTTTTTTTTTTACCACAGAGAGAGTTGATATAAGCTTTGTAAAAATGTTCTCAGTGTTTTTAATATTTCTGGCGTGTTCGAGTGTCTGGCATTAAAGCAAGGAGAGAAACTCTAGCTAATTTAAACATTACGCCAAAATAGGCTGACTCAAACTAGTTTTGAAAGAAGAGGCATGGGACTTTTCTCATATTCGATTATTAAGCCATAATTGACTGCAGATTTATCATATATATATACATATAAATTTTAAATAGCAATTTGTTTTTTTCCACTGGCATTAAGTGGCAATTTATTTGAAACAATAAATAAAGACTGCAATAAAACTTCATAATCCAAAACAGTATGTGCAGATTAATTTCAAAATTGAATTTATTTATTTTCTTTACACAATAAAACATTTATATTCTCTAATCAAGATTGATGCAGACAACCTAGAATCGCGTGACAGTTTTTTTTAGGCTTTATTCCAAAACAGTTATAAATGCAATTTTTTTTTAGTTTCTCATTCAATTTTTTGTTTGTCTTTTAAGGGCGTTATAAATGTTCTCATTGAAAAAACAACAGTTAATTAGCAATAAGAGAGTAACTTACAATGATAAATTACAAATACGTTGGCTTAAACACAGTATATTATTTGAACATTGTGATATTACTTAATTACATCATTTTACTAGTAGGCCTACCTGTAATGAACTCATTCAATCTATATACACTATATATATATATAGAATTAGTGCTGCCCAAACTATGACCCATTGACCTTATCTGTCACTTGATGTAGTGCTGTCTCACCCAAATATCTGCCCACAGAGCTGCTGAAGCCGTTGAAGATGCAGTTGCAATGGTCTTGAAATTATTAATTTTTTTTTGCAGACGATGCAGATGTAATCATGTAAGCCTACATGTGAATAGGCTGGTTGATAAGTCAAAAATGTTAGGGACCACTCGTCTATTTGTTCCATTGTGCTGACGTCTATATTATCATTACTCGTCTATATTATCATTACTCGGCATCATAAAATGTTTCAGAAATGTATAACAATATTACTTTAAAAAAAAAAAAGAGAAGCTTTAAAAATATATAAATTCGATTTCCCATATTATACATTGTATTTCTGTTTGAATTACTTTAGTGTGATGCCAAACTGTGCAGGGTTAACTGGTCTAGGTGGTCTCTCTAATTCAGAACTGAAAATATAATAGAATGCTATGTATACAATCCTCAGATTTGACATATATTGTTCATATAATAGATGAACACTTCCGTTCATTAGAAAAATTTAATAATTATTGTCAAGAAAACAATTTTAAAAAATAATTTGTCATTATGTTAATGGCCCTCTGAGAAATAATATAAATATAATATTCAAATATATATTTAAAAAAATAAAATAACAACCTTATATTAATTTTGTCTTCTGTGTTTTAAATGAGAAAATTAGGAAGATTTAAAAAAAACAAATATTTACCTGTTTTTTGCAATCTCCAAATATGGCTCACTTCCGGTGGCCAGTAGGTTAGCATAGTGGGAGACAAGACGATTGTCATCAAGAATCGTACGGCTGTTGTGAGCCCCCATCAAAACCATGACATATATGTCTGCATAGCGTAATTTATTTCTTTCCAGAATCATTTCCTTTTCCTAAAACAAATTGATGAAAGGGTTAATTAAAAATTATGCAAAACAACAATAGATACAAATATTGTTGGTAGGCAGTAATTTACATGCTAAAGTCTCTTCTTTCAGAAGTCTCAACCCGCAAAATAACAGATCTCAAGTTTTTATAGTAAGATCATTGACCCCCCCCCCCTCCCCCTCCAAAAAAATACAACAAAAACAACAAACAAACAAAATAACAACTCAGAATTCAATAAAAAAAAAATAGCACTTAAACAAATAAACAAACGAAAAAAAGATTATATATATTTATATATATATATTGTAAGTTACAAGTTTAGAGAGTATGTTAGTTTCTGTATACATGTATATTGTGTATTGTTTTAGCGACTGTAAAAGTAGTGACAGACAGACCGTAGTAGAGTAGGCAAACAAGAAGGGCAACATGGCGATAGTATAGAAGTAGGTTGTTTCAGATGATAGTTAGAGAAGTAGCGACGTTTATGAAGACTAGACGGACTTCCCAGTTATAAATAAATGTGTCATTTGCAACAGTAAAAGTCGTTATCAAGTGTACTATTACTCTGTAGGCCTAATGTGCTGTGGCTAATGTAAAGTAATTAATGAGATAGAAGTGAAGTTAGACAAATTATTAGCCCACAACAATATATATATATATATATATATATATATATATATATATATACATATACATATATATATATACAAACAAAAACAAAACAATATGGAAAGACAAAAGCATAGCCCACGATTAGTCAGGCTGATGCACTCCCTGGTCATGGCTACATTCTTATATATATGCTTGTGAATCTTGGACGCCAACAGCAGAACTAGAGTGGAGGATCCTAGCAACGGAATTGAGCTGCTACAGACAGATCCGAGGTATCACATATAAAGATCACATCACAAATGACGATAATAGAAACAGGATTAATATATAGCGATTGGACCCCACAACGACCTGATAACTATTATCCAAAAAAAAAAAAAAAAAAAAAAAAGCAAACTGAAGCTCTTTGGCCTTATTATAAGGTTTTAGTGCTCGCAAAGTAATTCATTCAGGGAACAGTACCAGGAAAAAGAAGAAGTGGCAGAAGGAGAAAGTGATGGGAAGACTACATAAAAGAATGGACGGGCCTGTCATTGAAAGAGATTCTGTTCAAGGCAAAAGACAAAGAGGAATGGAGAAAGACGATCATATAAAATACTATGGGTTTTAGTAAAAGGAGGCCCAACTCAAAGTTAATTTGGTGGTCCCCAAATGAATTATTAAAATAAATAAAAATACCGAAAAAACATTAAGTAATTAATACAATCAATAAGTGTCTTCCAATATAAGTAGTCTAACAAGTAGATGTAAACATTTGCACAAAAAAACCCCTCATAATACAGATTTAGTGCTAATATTTGAGAATTTCTACAAGTTTCACAATTTTTAGTCCTGTGCTAGGCCCCCACCAATCGGAGACCCTAGGCAGCTGCCTAGTTTAGTTAAGTTCCCATTTCAGACCATGTGGTCTATAGGGCAGATGTTGTTAAAGTCTTCTGATTCTGTGGCCTACGGTTAACGAGGGTGTCATGTGGCCAGCACAACGACCAACTGCCTTTACTTTTCCCCAACTAATGTCAGGTACCCATTAGAGCTGGGTGGACTCAGAGGCACCCAAAGATCCCGAAATTAAACATCCCATTCTTCACCAGGATTCGAGCCCCGGACCCCAGTTCGGAAGTCAAGCACTTTACCGCTCAGCCACCGTACCTCTTGGCTGCCTAGTTTGCTTATGCCTAAAGCCGGCCCTGGTAAGAGGTTTGGGTTAGAATGTAATCATTTTCATTTTTGAAGGAACATCTAAAAGTTATAAAACAAATATTCGTTAGGTACAATTACTTCGACTTAGGTCCATCTACGCCTTTCGGGACTAATTGTGGCAAGCTCTCTCCATAGAGATTGGTCATAGGCCACTTCCACAGCCTTTTCCCATCTGCTACCCACGCCAGTGTCCGTGCGAGAAAGGACTTCTCTATTGATGACATGATCTCGGAATAATATTCCTAGAATTCTTCTCAAGTCATAGTTGCAGAGACACATTTAGTCTCTTTTCATCCTTTATGGATGACTTCCATTTCTGGCACGCATAGGTGGTCATGGTACCATGAATATATTTGAGGAGGTGGATCTTGATCTTCAGGCTGATTTTGTTTGCCAAGACAGTCTGTAGCTGTTTTTTTTTTAATACGGCCTAAGACTCCTGCTCTCCCTCTGAGCAACATCATGATATGCACTTTCCCCCTTTGCTCTATGATGTTTAAAAGTTACCCTTTCAGACCTTGCGATCTATAGGGCAGATGATGTAAAGGTCATCTATTTGTGTGACTAACGGTTCTACGAGGGTGCCATGTGGCCAGCGCAACGACCAAGCGCCTTTACCCCCCAACTAATATCAGGTACCCATTAGAGCTGGGTGGACTCAGAGGCGATTGAGATCCCGGAATTAAAACTCCCAGTTTTCACCAGGATTCGAACCCGGGGCCTCGGTTTACCGCTCAGCCACTGTGCCTCCTCCATGATGATAAGTAGGACGAAAATAAGTTCAGTGCATGGTCTGCTTCTCCAGAAACCAGTCTTCTCTGTCCCGAGCCTATGTTGTATTCGTTTTAGCAAAATAGCCCTTAAAGCAAGCCAGGTTGCTCTGTGTTTTACAATGAAGCTGTATATAATTATTATTCTCATTGAAAATCTTTTGAAACTATCATACCTGTTTTATTGTATTTTCAAAATTCAATGTGGCTTTTTCCTTTTGTCCATCAGGTAATACAACATCGATCTTGACATAATTCACCAGCTCTGATGAAAAACAATAATGTATTGGCATACTCAACTTCAAAATGCACTCATTTGTGCATTAATTATCTTAAAGGCTTTTATTTATAGACATGTATCTAAACTTATCCTTTTAAACCAAAGAAATCATGCACTAAGCAGATAATCAATTTACCAGCTTCGAATAGAAATTTTTTGCTATCCATTATTAGAAATCAAAACTGTAACACAGGTACCTGATAGAGATTTAAAACAGCCAAATATTTAAAATAATTTCTAAAAATAACAAACCTTATCTAAGGGAATGAACTATGTCCTTACAAATAAAAATAATTAATTGACCAATAAGTTTGTTTTTTTTTTTTTTAAATTGATTCATGTTTTTTTTAGGTACAAGAAATAATTTTTAAAGTATCAACTTGATCAGAGAATATGTGAGAAAGAAATAGAGTTAAGAAGTATTTAAGGGAGAAAATGGCAGGGTTTAACTCCTTTTCTGCTTTATAAAACAACACAAATTAATTAATTAACTCTAGGTGCCAATTTAATTTTTGGATTGATTCCTGTATTGTCATTGACTAAGAATAATTATGCAAAATTTCAACTTGATCCAAGAATGGGAAGTAGAGATAAACGTGTCAAAACGTAAGAAGGGGATTAAATCGTATATACACCCATATCTCTCATTAAGTAGCATTTAGTTCACCTTATTTCATTATCAAACAAATAATTAATCCCCAACAATTGATTAACTAATTGATTAATTTGTTTGATTCATGTCTTGTCAAGTACATTGAATATAATTGTGAAATTTTTCAACTTTATCCGAGAAATGGGGGGAAAAAACGTGTTCAAACTCTTTACCAGACAGACAAACAAGAGTTGATATAAGTTGTTTTTTAAACAAGAAATTAAATGTGAACTATTCCTACATCATTGTTAGAGTCACACAGTGGCGTACCCTGGTCGTGGAATGACCTGTCAGTCATCTCATAGGAAAGAGACGAAAACCTGGGGGTTAGCTGGTCGGAATGATGTTCCCCGCACAGAATGCCCTCTCCCCCATCCCCTGCAAGCAGCTGATGTAGGTAGGTACCGAGACAGTTTTGGATCAGCGACATTACAAATTCTACCCTGGTGTCTGGATTCTGATTTTTTTGCTCAGGTTTGACTACGAATTGTTAAAGTATAGGTATGGAACAGCGCAGTGCGAATCCATTTTACATGTGGCCCCCGCAGACTGTAGGACCGGCCCTGAGTATAGGCACGAAACAGATCAGGGCAGTGCGAATGTAAAGCGATACAAGCACTTTTGTGTGGATGTAGAAGAATGGGGATGGAAATTTTATCAAAGGGGAAGTTGCAAGCCAGGTAGGTTTTTTTTACGTGATGACATTTGATACAATTAAAATATAAATAATTCAAGCAAACCGATGGTTGAATATAGGTTATACAGTGACGTAGCTAGGGTGGGGGGAGAATTTCAAAATCCGCCAGACCCCTATTTGAGGACCCCCAAACGAGTGTTCGAAATTATTTTTTTTTACATTAAATATTACATTGGCCAATTGCAGGGGCCCCAAAAGAGGTGAAACCCAGGGCCCCCAAATGAAGGCGAAATCCTAGTTACACCACTGAATATATATACACTTGGATTCGAAGTGGCTGAACGGTATAGCGCTTGACTTCCGAACTGAAGGTCCTGAGTTCGAATCCTTGTCTAAGACTGGGATTTTTACTTTCGAGTCCACCGAGCTCTAATAAGTACCTAACATTTGGGAAAAGTAAAGGTGGTTGTCGTTGTGTTGCCAAATGACACCCTCGTTAACTGTGGGCCATAGAAACACACGACTTTTATATCATCTGCCCCATAGATCACAACATCTGAAAGGGGAAGTTTACTTATCATGACATCACAACAAAATAATTAATTAATAATATAAATAATATCAATTAATTAATTTTAAAAAAAAACAAGGCTGATTAATAATAAGAAAGGCTGATAAATAATTTACCTTAAATGGTCAACTCAATTAGTCTCAATTGTATTGCATTCAGCTCTAAACTATACCATACCAAAACTCAAATTATCATAAGAATATATATCTTTTGATTTGGCACTATTTTTTTTTTGTAATGTCTAGTGTAAGATATTTTACAACATGAAGCTGTCAATTACAAGAACTTTGGCAACTGTGATTCAACTTTTTGTTATTGTTATATTTTTTTTTTAAACAGAGTCCAAGTCTTGATTCTGAAATTGATAATAATAATAATAAATTAACAATAACAATTTAATTTATATAGCACTGTTAACAAACACGATATATGCTAAAGTGTTGTGATAACATTACAAACATAAACACGAGAGCTAAAATAACAAACTAATCTAAAAAAGTTTTTGAATGTAGTGAATAAACTATACAAATATAAAACATCTATTAATTATGCTTCTTTTATCCATCTCAACTTATGAATGATTCTCTATGTAGGCCTATTGATTGAATAATCTGGTGTGTTAATCTTGCATTATTCACGAAGACTTTCTCTTATTTTATTTTGTCCAGGCTAGCACAATTTTACAATATAGACCTACATGGATTATAATATGTAGGCCTATGCATTGTTGCAGACAAGAACTTTAAATTGAAAATTTAATAAGCACCTAATTTAAGTTATTGTTTTAAATGTTCATTCAGGCAGGGTTCATAACAATTAGCAGTGACTGAGAGGTAAAGAGCTTAACTTCCTAAACGGAATCCTGGGTTCAAATCCTGGTAAAGACTGGGATTTTTAATTTCGGGATCTTTGGGCGAATCTGAGTCCACTCAGCTCTATTTATATTATTAATTAATTATTTTGTTGTAAAGTCGTCATAAGTAAACTGCCATTAGTTTGGGAAGAGTAAAGGATATACGTTGGTCGTTGTGCTGTCCAAATGAGAGCCTCGTAAACTGTAGGCCACAGAAACAGATGACCTTTACATCATCTGCCCTGTAGACGACATGGTCTTAAAGGGAAACTTTAGCCTACTTTTTTTTTTACTTTACATAATAAGTCAATGTAATTACAGCTATATACATTCTGGAATGGTTGACAGGAAAAATTTGATAAACTTGAACAAAGATAAAACTTTAAGTAAAGATTTGAAAGTTTAGAGTTTGAACTGTGACTGCTGCCATCCCCTATGTCATCCATCAGGAGTTTTGTCTTTTGGCTAGGATGTATTATAATGTTGAAATCTGAAGGAACATCTGAAGCTAGCCTTATAGAACAAACATAGAAATACGTTTCTGAGAGTTAGCACGATTCGAGTTATAACTAATACAATTAGGTATCATAAGCCGATTATATATGCCTAATTAATATTATGATCTAATGATCTAGTCCTGAGGAAACTATACAATAGTCTATGTCTAACACTAAGTTTAGATTATCATTGTATGTATCATTTGGATGAGATCTTTTTGATTTTTATAATAATAGGCATAAATATTATAGTGATCTAGATTTTATCTAGGATGATTATACACTTTAAAGAGAGTTTATCTACATCATTAGTAGACTCTATATCTATAAACTAAATTTAAATTTTGGACATTGTGGTTGAGAATGAAAAAATAGGTAACCAACTTACATGTTTTAATCATCAAAAAACAATCCCCGATTGTAACTGCAGAAAGAATGTATGTTTTAAACAAATCTTTCTGGGAAAATCCGTTACAGGGCAGTAAATATAGACCTACCTGAGGCTATTTTTAGCTGATTGTTTGTTGGACCGTTGGGGCACCATGCAAGATTCGTCGACGAATACTATTTATAGCAGGCATGTCCAACTCATTAAGGTGGATGGGCCGCATAAAAACTTAGTATGACCTGAGGGGCCGCAGCCAAAATTCAAATGTTGCAAAACAGCCTACTACTTTTATGTAAATTAGAAACAGTACAATAGAAAGCAATAATTAATGGCATACCTGTCCCTTAGCTAAATTTGTAGTACATTTTGGTAATTAAAAATTACTATGTTTAGGCTACGCGTTATTTTCGTTGTCCTGATGCTTGAGTTATTAATGTCAGGTTGAAGTTTGTTTGCCACTGACACTTTCATCACTGATAACAAATTTCAATCAGATAATCTCGAACGATGAGATGCTTTTGTAGCTTTCATTACAAAAAAAAACAGCTCACAGACATCAGTGCTTGCAAACATAGGTAGAATTCTGGCTGCGAATTTCCGCAATTCAACGTACCATTCAGGTAAAAAACTGTAAAATTTTGGCACAGCCACTTCTATATACTTCGCTTTCAACAAAGAATCTGACTCAATTCTATAAGCTCTAGTTGCACATTACCAGCAGCATTTTCAGAAACAAATGAAAATGGAGATACAAATAACGACAATTCTGCTCCTATGAAATGAAGTCACAAAAACGGTCATTGAAAGCATCTACTAACGTTTTCAGGTGTAGGACTTATTTACCAAATGCTGCAGCCGTATTAAATCTTTTTAGTTCCTGACACGTTGAGAAGTGAACAAGATTTTCACTTCATATTTGGTTTATCCACAGTCCTAATTTTGCTTGAAAGCACTTCACATCATCACACGCAGTTTTGACAATTTTTTCTTTACTTTGAAGTTTCAAATTCAAGTCTTGCAGATGACCAGTGAGACAAATCCTGAACCCATTCGTCAGTTTGGCAATGTTCAACAGATTCACCTTTCATGTTCAGAAACAATACAATTTCTTCACGCAGTGCAAAAAATCTCTTCAATACTTTATGAAAGGAAAACCAGCGGAGTTCTGTGTAGTAGGGAACACAATTAAATTTGTGTCCAAAGTCATCCAGAAACATTGAAAATTGTCGAGGATTTAAACCACGGGGACGAATAAAATTGAGAACGACTGAGACCGGTCTTAGCACATGTTGGAACTATAATTGCTGTGCGCAGAATGTTTCTTGGTGAATGATGCACTGAAAATGAGCAAATTTAAAATTAGCATTAGTCTCTCTTATTTTTGCAAGTAGCTTTGCATCAAAATTATTTCATTTCATGGTTGGTGCACCATCCATTGTTAGACTAGCTAGCTTTACCAAAGATAAATTGTACTGCAATATCACCTGTTATTCCTCAAAACCATCCTCACTTGTGGTGTTATGCTTAGAACAGAACTCAAGTAGCTCCTCATGTATCTTAAAATTCATATCACATGCCCTTATGCATATAGCCAACTGTGCTACACCGGTTACATCAGTTGACTCATCGAGAGTCAATGAAAATAATTAAAAAATCCACTATTTTGTTCTTTAATTGTCCACGCAATCTGACTGACATGTCATTTATTCTATCTGCCACAGTGTTCCTAGTTAACGCTATTTCTTTGAATGTTTTCACCTTTTCTAGACAAATTATTTTCGGCAGCTTTAACGGCACTCCTTCATAAAATCACATTCACTAAATGATTTGCTATGGCTTGCAATTAAGTTTGACAAAATTTAACTTGCTTTCACTGCAGACCCAAATCTACTTTTTTCAGTTTAACAAATTCTATTTTTTTCAATTCAAGTAGCTTGTCATCTTTTATTTTCCAGCGTAATAGTTCAACATTATTTTGATAATTTTTGAGGTTGCTAAGCGGGTCGCATGCAAAGTGGTCGTGGGCCGCATGCGGCCCCCAAACGCCATGTTTGACATGCCTGATTTATATCCTAATGTAAAACAAATGAAATAGCGTAGTTTCAAAACGTTTAGGTCCTCTCACTAATCTCTCTTTATATATATATATATATATATATATGTATGTATAGCTATATACTATATAATATAGGTGCTTGGCTAGATTCTTGTGTGACGTTATATGGAAACGTGTTTATTTATAAATAAAATATTTAAAATGTTGCTGTTTGCTTTATCTAATATAATAATATATAAAAAAAGGATTTTGTTTGAGTGGCACTTTAAAAGGATGTTCACGTACTCTCTGAAATTTACAGCTTTTTTTTTGGGGGGGGGGGGGGGGGGGGAGGTGCTGATAATAAAATCATTTAAAGGCTGGATACTATTTTTGGGAATCCAAAGACTCAAAAAAAAAAAAAAAAAAGATTTACTGCTGCAGGGGTTAATGACAATAAACATGCATGAGTGATAGGTAACCCTGCCGACCAAGTTACGAAGGACATTTAGGTCACTAGGCCTTCATCAGCTACAAAACAAACAAGCAAACAAAAAAAAGACAAACATTGAACACAAAATAGGCTTAAGTTAACTTATGTCTGATGTTGTTTTCTATCGAGACAGAAAAGAACAGGTAAAAAACAATAATTAAGATAATTAAAATAGAAATCAATAAATCAAACTGCTTTGATAATGATTATTTAATATCAAGTTAGGGTACATATAGGGCCTATAGCTTTTTAAAAATGAGGGAGAAAGGAATGAAGAGGGAGCCCCTGACAAACTAATTTAGTATATTTTATTGTAGTAGTTGATGATGCCAAAGGATAAATGAACCTTGCAGACAGGCCTATGGGTCAATGGTAAAAACTAAATTCTGAGTGATACAAAGTTACAAACAACAAATAGAGAAGTAGATCTGTTGGGAATACAAGTTTTATTCTACTCAATTCTCATTTATGCACTGACATGGAATAATTCAAAAGTAATCAAAAACCAACATTTTTAAAGAGAATATTCATATTTTTCCAACCATTTTTTTTCATTATTTTTTTGTTATGAATGAAAGATGTCTAGAACTAAAATCTGCAAGTAGAACCGAGACAATGTCAGACATTATATACAACAAGGCCTATATACATGCCATGCTAAAAAAATCATAATCAAACACTTAAAGCTGAGCCACAGTAAAAACATTGCATGAGTATATCTCAGTGACTTTATAACATTTTTGCTCATTAACTTGAGATTTATTAGACTTGATGTTTAGGCGTACAGTGAATGGTCTCAATAAATTTAGTTAAATAAAAAAGCTCAACTATATGTGTCACGTTTACTTGCAAACCCTTAAAAGTACAAGAGAAAAAAAAATCATAAAGTTAGTGGATTAATTATATTGTTATAAACCTGGTGGTGGCACAGATGGGGGTAGTGGTGTGAGTGTAGTCAGCCGACGCAAATCGCCCCAGGCCAGCGCTAGACGAGCGGTCAACCGTGACGAGTTACGACGGTCGGCCGAGACGAGTGTCAACATGATGGTTCGGGAAGGATCGACGTCGTGAACAGAGCTCAGTAGCGTCGCGAGAGTTGTAGTCATCTGACCCCCTATAAACGTCGAGCGGCGTTCTGTCCGGTTCTAGAAGGCCAATAGGGACCCTATATAAAGAGCGGAGGTGTCGCAGTCAAGACGGTACACGACAGGGCTCAGAACACGGTCGACTACAGCACAGTTTAACGGTGTGGTTCTGTACGGAGCATTACGACGGTTCAGTGCGGAGTACTGTCAAGTACAGTTGAGACGACTGGCGTCTTGATCTTGGTCTGCGATCGAGTCTGACACAACGAGCCTAGTGTGTGAAGTCGGTCCTGGACTGTTGAACCCGGTGCAAGCCCGGAACGAGACGCAGAGGCCAGTGCAAGAGTTGATACGCGGAGAGATATTTGTACAGTCTTGTGTTACGTGCTGCCAAATGTACAGTATTGGCTGTTATTTATTCAACTATTAAATTGTTACGTTACTTTGGAGCCCTGAGCTGTCAAGTTCTTTAAGTTGATGGTGTATGGTGCAGTTTGCAGACAGCCTGGATAGTGAGATTCGTAACAATATATATGTAGGTGGATCTTACTTATGTAAGTAGCAGTAAATGATTGAAAGTTCTTATTTATATTTAAAAAATTTGACATTTGAAAACAAATATTTACAACAAATAATACTAGCTATTCGACAAATGTTGTATAAAATACAAGAAACATTTGAGACAAACACATATTTATTGATCCTTAAAGGAAATTTATGATTAAATCACATGGAATTATTGTCATTTATAGACACCTCGAGATTTATAAAATACAGATGTTATTGCATAAAAGAAGATGATTATGTCAATGACTTCAACTCTGCCAAGTCATTGGTTTTCCTGGCTGATTCGGGGAACACATTTCATGCTTTAATAGGAATATTTGTACAAATTTGTCCTAGCATTTGGACCAAGAAATGTGCCTGAGTATTTTATTAGGTTTTGTATTTAAAGATTACTGTTCAATGTTTTATGTATAGTTGCTATTTTATATTTTAGTCTTCTATCGTGAAGGGTCTCTAAATGTAATGATTTTTTTTAGCGGTGTTTTTCTAATTCAATATGAATATTTAATTGTTTTGAATCTCACTGTTATATTTTGTGTCTGTTCTAGTTTCTTTATGTTTTCTCTGAGTTAAAGGGTTCCAATCAGAGGATGCATATTCTATAATTGACCTATCCAAGATTAAATAACATTTTAGTTTTATGTTCTAATTTAATTTGTAGAAACATTTTTTAGGTCACTATAACACACATACATCTTGATTTTGTCCATATCCCCCAGTCAATGTGCATTGCTGATTCAGTCTTACAGAGTAAGGACCAATGGAGCATTAATAGCATTCACTTCTTGTTTTAATGTACACAAGTTGTTCGCTTTGGAAAGAATTGACATAGTTGTACTGGTGTGGTAGTTAAAGTTAGTTCCCCTTTCAGACCTTATGGTCTATAGGGCTGATAATATAAAGGTCATCTGTTTCTTTGGCCCATGGTTAATGAGGGTGTCATGAGACCAGCTCAATGACCAACCGCCTTTACTTTTCCCCAACCATGCCAGGTACCCATTAGAGCTGAGTGGACTGAGGTGCCTTATGATCCCCCCCCCCCAAAAAAATCCCATTCTCCACCAGGATTTGAACCCAAGACTTTCAGTTTGGAAGCCAAGTGCTTTACTGCTCAGCCAGTGCCCCTCCCACGTGGTAGGTGGGTGATTTCTAATACTTTTCTGACTTTACTGAGGCATTGTTAAAAAAGTTCTTCCAGATAAGCTAGGGTCATGTGTGTGGGTTTCGATAATCTCTTTATAAGACTGTCAAAGTGGCGCAACAGCAAAAACAAAACAGTTATTATTGTTAGTTTCACAGCTATAAGGTCTGAAGAATTGCCAACCCTTTAAGGCTAACCTGACTGAATAAAAAGGAAACTAGTAATCTATTAAAACCACTACAGAAAAAGTACAAGACTACCTGAAATAAGGTATCTTGTAAAATGATATGTGTTAGAATATCATATTTATTTTGCTTTTTGTCAAATAGAATTTGTTTAAAAAATAAGCTTTCCTTTAGTAAGAATACATAATGATTTTTTTTTAATTCTAAAAATGATCAAATAAATCTTCAGGCAATGACAAAAGACAGTGAAAACAAAAACAAAAAAAATCTGACATAAAAGTAAATTATTTGATATGACTTCAGTAAGCTACTTTAATTTTATACAATGACCCATGTTTCCTAGACCACCTGGCTGCACTTTAGATGTTTTCTGTGTTCTGGAAAAAAACACACCATACATTATGAATAATTTAATCAAACTCTTTTATTTTAAAAAATATTTAAGCTAAAAATTTTATTTAAAAAATATTTTACATTCACAAATGACAATTTTAATACATTTTAATGACGCAGTACTAAATGTATATTAATTCTTAAAACCTCATTTAATAATCTGGCTTGCTAATAAGGTTTTGAAGACTGTGCAATGTGTCCAAGTAGTGTAAGAAAGAATTCTTCCATTCATTTCAGATGCAAAATTGGAAGATTATCTCATGATAAAAAAAGGGGTGAGGTGGTTGAAAGGTTAAGAGCTTGGCTTCTAAACCTGGGTTCCAGTGTTCAAATCTCAGTGAAGACTGCAGGGATTTTAAATTTTGCGATTTTTTAGGGTGCCCTTGAGTTCACCCAACTCTAATGGGTACCAGTTGGTAGTAGTGCTTCATGACACCCTGCTCATTAACCATTGGTCAAAGAAGCAGATGACCTTAACATCATCTATCCTTTAGATTACAAGGTCTCAAAATGGAACTTTACATGATAAAAAGCGCTGAAAAAATCAATAATTTGGGGTAAAAAATATAAATAAATATTTAAGAACTTCTTTAAAACAATAACTCAAAAGCATGCAGGAATGGATTAAAGACAATAACAAGAATTAGGCTCCAATTAAGAATGACTATCAGTGGATGATGATTCATCAAAAACTTAATGACTTTAATACATATTTCCACAAATAAGATTTTGTTGGCATAAAAAAAAAAAAGAATTTCCAACATTCTGATCAAGGAAAAACAAGAACCCTATGTCAATAGGGAGATGAAATGACTTCTCTATTTTGAGCAAATGTAACAAAAGAATCTGGGCCCGATAAAATAAGTTAAAAAAAGGGATCAAGCTTTGTGTGGAACAAATATTTTCTCCCACTTCTTTAATTACTCAAGTACGGTGGCTGAGTAGTATAGCACTTAAATTGGCTTCTGAACCAGGGGTCCCTCGTTCAAATCCTCAGATTTTTTATTATATTGATATTTAGGGCACATCTGAGTACACCCAGCTCCAGAAGATAAAAAGGTATCTGACATTAGTTGGAGAAAAGTAAAGGCCATCTGTTGCTGTGCTGGCTACATGAAACCCTCATTAACTGTGAGTCACACAAACAGATGAGTTTTACATCATCTGCTCTATCGATGCCAAGGTCTAAAAGGGAACTTCACTTACTTTTTACTTAACTACTCACTTAAAACATGATTAATTCCTGAAATCCAGAAAACTTCAGAAATCATCCTAGTACCCAAGAAATAAAAAAGTAGTTTAAATGGTTTCTACCCATTTGCACTGACATTAATAGTCATGAATTGGTTTGAAAAAATTGGGCTCTAACAACTTATAATGAAAGTGAATAGCAGCCTAGATCTTCACCAGTTTTTCAACAAAGCAGCTAAGGGAACAGACTGCTATCCTGTTGCTTTAGAATCATCTCTATAAGCATCTCAATTGAAAACAAATTGCTCTTTGTAGATTTCTCTTCACTTTCAAAACCATACAGCCACATCTAATAATAAACAAACTACAAAATTTAACTGTCAGCATTTACGTAAAAGTATTAGTTCTAAGATTTCTAATCCAACGTTTATTGTTACTGCATTACTACAAGGTTATGCACTTTTTCCAGTACTGTACACTATTTCCACTAATGACATAAGAAACCTTAGAATCAGTTAAATTTATTAAATTTGCTGATTAAGCTGCCATAGGAAATAAAACTCAGTATCAGACTTTGATAGAAGACTTTTCAAACTAGTGCACTGACAATTTTTTAGAACTGAATGTCACAAAAACTAAACTCCTGATAGATTTCAGAAAGAAAAAACAAACAATACACGAACTCCAGATAAACTATATATAGTATATACCAATTCTAGGTGTCGTTGATCTTGATAATCTGGCAAAGAAAATCTCGCAGTGGCTTTTTTTTTTGTTACATAAACTTAACAGCTTCAAATACAAAATCTCCTAACAAATGTTGGTAAGGAAACTGTAGCACCACTTGGATAGCCTTTTAAAAAGAGCATCACAGCACTACCATATTTAAATCAACTTTCTGAAAAAAAAAATGCCTCAGCAAAGTGAGAAAAATCTAAGAAGACAACCGCCACCTGCTCCATTATAACTACTAAAAGTCATCACGCTGTGGGTGATTTCTGTCTATCAAGAAAAGGGCAGAATAGTACATAAGATTGTTTCATCTATTATTATGCACAGCTGTATCAGCGATACTCGTTGACTAGCGATAGGGAAAAGGATCAAGATGTGTGTAGTCGCTCATTGAACTTTTGTGTTTTATATCTGTTCTTTCTTGTGGATTGCTGTTTTTTTTTAAAGGGTCCTAGTAATCACAACAAATTTCCAATAAAGATCAATAAAGCAGTTTTAGTGTTAGAGTAACCATTATGGTTCAGTATAAGTTAGTAACTGTTAAGCAAGCAACTAAACTGATGTTTTTTTCATTCTATTGGACATAAATTCACTGTCTGTGAATCAGTAACTCACTCTTGAAAAAGAGAGTAGAGAAACCAAAAAAAGACAAAGGATAAAATTCATTTTTTTTTTCTGAAAATAAATAACTGTACAATCCCATTCTTTAAACTAATATGCTTTAATTTACACTTTGTAATTCAGTATATCATAGTCTAGCAAGTCAAACAACAAGATGGAAACTTGAAATACAATACACTCAAACCATACAATATGCAAGCTCAAATGATAAGACAATCAATCAAACTGCCTCAGTAATTTCATCCATGGAGGTTTAAACAAAGTACCTAACTTTACAGAAAAAAAAAGTATGTAATGTAAAAGGTAGCTGAAAGATGTAAAATATCTACTAGATGAGATCCTATCAAAAACAAAAGATGTTTTTTTTCTCCCAATTGTAAATACAAGAGTTGAAGAAAGTTAGTCAATATAAAACATGTGAATCTGAATGTCTAAATTACATTATAGCTCCTCCTTCGTGGTCGAAGATGAGCACATTTCTCATTTCCTATGGACTAGAAGATGGCTGTAAAGTCCAATTCTTGCTTTGAAAAGCCGGCCGCATACGTGGCATGGGTGGGTTGGGTCAGTTGCTGATAGACCTTCTTCATCTCTGAGCTTTTTGTTGGTTCGGCGCTCTTTTGCCCTGGCCACTCTTCTTGCTTCAAATCTTGAGACACTGAGACTCACAGCTTCTCGCCATAAGGAGGGATCGAGAGCTAGTGCTTCCCAGCCATGAATGTCAATATCGCATTCCTTGAAGGAGTTCTTGAGAGTGTCTTTATAGCACTTGTATTGACCTCCCTGGGAGCACTTTCCTGAACACAACTCCCCATACTGAAGTCGTTTTGGAAGGTGATTGTCTGGCATGCGGACTACATGTCCCACCCATCAAAGTTGGGACCCTTTTACTGTCGCATTGATACTGTGCATGTTGGACAGCTTTAGGATTTCTGTGCCTGGTATGTGGTCGGACCAACACACCTTATGGATATTCCTTAGACAGCATAGGTGGAAGGAGTTTAGCTTTTTGGTGTGGCGGGAGTATAGGGTCCAGGTATCTGACGCATAGAGGAGTGACGGGAGAACTACAGCACTGCAGACTTTCAGTTTTGTGGATATGCTGAGTCCGCTCCGTTGACACACTTGTTCTTGAAATCTGCCAAAAGCAGCACTGGGGCGAGGAATACGGAAGTCAACCTCATCATCTAGGTTGGTATTTGCTATTATGGTGCTTCCCAGATAGACAAACTTTTTGACATTTGCTAATTACATATAATTCTGCTGAAACCTTACAGAATGCCATAAGACACCATAAAGACACCTTACAGACACCATAAGATTTTTTTATATTTATGTACAATTTTAACATTTTGTCTATGCTTCCTGGATGGGACAGATAATGAAAATAGCAGAGGTTGAGCTTAGGGTTGTTGAATAACAACTCCCTGTCAGAAGACAGCTGACCATATTCTATTTAATGTATAAGTATTTATATCTTTAAAAGAGATAGTTTTAGAGAACAGTATAAATGTAGCCAGAACTTATAAAAGCTAAAAATAAATGTCAGAAGATGAATGCACATACCCTCTCCTTCTTATCTCTAGATAAGTTTCATTTGATGATGCCAAGTCAGTTGCATAATCATTAATAGTTTTTGAATCCTCTAAAACTGTTTGTCCCTGTGGTTGTATCATCAAGAGATCATATTCTTCTGGATTTTGAATGTGTCTCAAATCGAGCATTGTTTTTTTCTCCTGAAGAAAAAACAAATAACCTATGTAATAATAGTTTAATAGCTTCAAAAATGCATTTTATTATTTTTAAATTGTTTTTAGGGCTTATGGTAATATTTTTCTATCTAATTTTAAGATTAAATCTTTCTTTTGTACATCTCAGTTATTTGAGTTTCTTCAGACCCAACAGGTGTGTTGCAATCCCAGACTATAATGGATATTTGTCACTCCTTTGAACACATCAGCTGCATAGGGAAACTGCAGTGTGGGCGAAAATGTTTCAGAGAAAAAAAAGAAAAAGCAGTCTGCTTTCAGACCATGTGGATTATTGGGCAGATGATATAAAATTCATCTGTTTCTATGGTCCATGGTTAATAAGGATGTCATGTGGCCAGCACAATGACCAACCACCTTTACTTTTACCCAACTAGTGTCAGGTACCCACTAGAGTTTGGTGGACTTAGAGGCACACTAAAAATCCTGACATTAAAAAACTTAGTTTTCACCAGGATTTTAACCCACGACCCTTTAGTTCAGAAGCCAAGCACTATTTACTTCTCAGCCACTGCCCCTCCTGAACAATAATCTCATCATAGCTAATGCCTAGGCCTTCATCTAATCACTATGAAAAGAGATATATAGTCATTCTAGGACAAAAAATGTCTTTAAATACTGCACTCTTGCTTAATCTTTAGAATTGTTGAGAATATCTTATTAATTATTATGCTACATAGAAAAGGTTATTTATACCAAAACTTGTATTCTTTACTTACTTAGAATCACTTATTATAAGTTACTATTCAGATGTACATTTCAATGTATTATGTTAAATACTATTTGCTACACAGGTGGTAAGTTTATACATTACATTATCATATTAGTTCTGCTTTACAGTTTCTTGCCTCCTGTAATTAGTTTCTATATGGGAAATAAGGTAATGACATTTTAAGTTCTA
This sequence comes from Biomphalaria pfeifferi, assembly GCA_030265305.1. Lineage (NCBI taxonomy): Eukaryota > Metazoa > Mollusca > Gastropoda > Planorbidae > Biomphalaria > Biomphalaria pfeifferi. The sequence goes on along the minus strand of JASAOG010000009.1, from coordinate 3,745,131 downwards.
CCTGTTTAACTGTGTTTTCTAGATGAAGACTATATTTAGAAAGATTTCCATCAGGGTAGACAATATTCATTTCAATGCTGTGAATTTCACTCTCTGTAATGACCAAAAAAATGCAGATGTATTTGTAGCCAATTAATTAATACATAAGGATACACATAAGCTATGGATAGTGAAAAATCATGGGCCTCAGCTATAGAAGAAAAGCCCGCCATATAAAAACTGGCTGGCTCTTCTACCACCAAAGCAAAAGCCACCTTAACCTGTGATATATGTGGACAGAATGTCACTCCAATTTGAGCAACATAATCACATGAAAAGGCCTAGGTGCTCTATGAGATGAATGATAGTCAATAGTTGGTTGTTATTAAATTGAATGAGGCCAGCAAGGTATACATAACCTGTGTAGAAATGTAAGAATCTCACTTACAGCTTGCAAAATTGATAGCCATTTGTGTTACGTTAAGTTTGCTACTATGTTTAATTTAAAATTGATTTAAAATGTTTTTTTTATAATTATAATGTAAGTACATGTATGTTGTACTTTATAGTTTTATTTAAAGAAAAAAAAAGTAAAGTATCCCTTTCCAGACCTTACAATCTAAAGAGCAGATAATGTTAACATCAGCTGTTTCTATGGAAAGTGATTAAAGAAGGTGCCATGTGGGCCACACAACTTTCCTAACTAATGTCAGGTATCCATCATAACTGGGTAATAATAATAATTTATAATTAGGGACCAGTGGTGCCTCTGGTTTTGCATTGTTGCAGCACAATGTGCCAGCTCTTAATTTTTGAGTCACCAGCTCTTGATTTTTCCTCAGAGTTGTCTCATTAAACCTTTACCATGTTTGGGTATAACCACAAGTTAGCAGAGGTTTGGATTCAGAGTTTTCCTTCTCCTAGATGGGTAGCCAACCAAGGCTATCAAACCCCTCCTTCCCAAATCCTACTGGTTTAGGCTTGTCATTGCCCTTTCTCCGGTTGCATGAAGGCCAGGGGTTGGACTGGTTGTCAGAGGTTATTTGAGACTCGTGCCATTGGAAGCATTTTATAGGTAATGATGGGCTTGAAACCATTACCCTTTACGTTGTTAACAACCTTGCAGAACCTATTACTACTAATAATTATAATAATATTAGAATACTATTAAACTTGTGATAGTTTATTTTATACTTATTATGTTTTATATTAATAATACCAGATATGAGTAATATAATAACAACTAGGATCTATGGAATAACTTTAACTAAACCAGCCATTTATCTAACTTAGATCTAAAAATTTAATAATACTGGCAATACAACATTAATATTTTTTAAAGACTTTAGTTCACATAAGGTAGATATAATCATTTCAAATTTAGCCATCTCCAGCCAAGAAGAAGCAAAAAAAAAAGGCAGTAGATATTAACTATACAAATTGCATGCACACTTTGACTTCAATCTAAACAAGTTGGTTGGATCTAAAAATTTTACTCTTTAGTAATCCTTGATTGGTCACACCCTTAGAAAAGATACCAGCAACAGAGCTAGGCAGGCCTTAGAGTGGAACCCCCAGGGAACAAGACGCAGAGGAAGATCAAAAAGAACATGGCGACGCAGTGTACTTGAAGAAGCAGAGAAGACGGGAAGAGCTGGGAAACCATAAAAAAACTAGCAAGAGACCGTGGAGAGTGGCGTGTTTTGTTGAGGCCCTACGTTCCATGAAGAACTCAAAGGATAGATGATGATGATAAATCCTCGTAATAAATCATTACAAATTTAACTTTGACAAATATTTTTAAAAAATAGCAACAACAAAAAAGTAAGCCTACACAAAGTCCTTGCTTAATAGACTTAAAAAAACAACTTTTGATAATATTTATGGCCAGAAATGTGAAATCAAATTCTTTATTAGATTCAAGAAGAACATGCAAGAAGAAAAAAATGTAAATAGCAAGTTTTTTCATAATAACACTTTTGATACTTAGTGTATATACACTATACAGTGAGTCCGAACCTTCTGAAGAGTGTCAGGGTTCAAACTTAATTAGGACAATCACAATGACAGTCCAAAGCAATTCATATATCTTATCTTATATAATACAGACGTTATTTCAAAAAAGAAGATTATATATATAACTAGACAGCTGCCTCCTTTCTTCCCTTTTTAGATTTGCTTTGAATCTAGTGGACCGAAATTTATAAACCCACAATTTAAAAAAAAAAGGACACTGGACTAGGAGATCTTTTAAAAAAATAGAGGCCTATATAAAATATATAGTATGCATGACCTCACTGTTAATATACAAGCAGGGACGGCCTTAGTTAGTTAGAGACCCTATGCAAATAAGTGACTTTGGTGGCCCCAAATGAATTATCAAAATAAAAACACAGAAATAAAATTATGCAATTTATAAAATAACAACATTATGGGTCTTCTAACATAATTAGTCAAGTAGTTTGCAAATAAAAATTGAGTCATTGTAGACTTAGAGCTAGACAAGTAGACATAGTCATAGAGCCCTAGTGCTAAACGAATATATTTTAGATTCAATACAAGTTTAGCAATTTTTTTAGTAGTGTCCTAATTCCTGATGGCCCCCCACCAATTATAATATTAATAGGCTGCTGCCTAATATTAAATATGCCTTAGCAGGCCGGCTCTGTTCCAAATATAAAGACCTAGATCTATTTTGTATTCATATATGTCTATTGAAAATTTTCATTTCCATAAAAATCTAGTTCCCCTTTAATCTAATAATAATAGAATAGATCGAGATCTAGATTAGGTCTATAACATAGACATAGGCCTACCTATACTGACAGTACATAAAATGTCAATTGTAAGATCACTTACCAGCTTCTTCAAAATCGCTGTCAGACATGTTAGTAAATTGTTAGCCTAAAAATAAATTACAATCTTCTGTCTTACTAAAGATCTAGACTGTCTTGATCTATATTAGGATACTGAAAATTTGGTTATTTCCTAATCCTATTTGAGCTGACTGTTGAATCTTAACTCAAAATGTCTATAATGGTCTATAACACCGTCTTTTGACTATTGGCAAACTCGGAAACGAACATTTACGAAGTAGATTCGAGTTTTAACTTCTATGCATATGAGTTTCTAAGATGCATTTTAATCGTTTTTATACCAGGAAATCAATAGGAACGGTTATTCCCGCATAAAGTATTTCAGAGACAGGTCTATAAATCGAATATAGTTTTAAGTTGTTCTCGATAGTCTCGTCTATATCGTTGTTTCATTGGTTAAGCGATCATTCATAGGAAATTCCCGTTTAGAAAGCAACGTAAATAAAACCCTTTTATTTCTTTTGGATTGAAAAGGTATTTTATTATAGAGCTCGTGTGTAAGAAGGAATACAAGAAGTTTCATAATGAATGTCATACTCAATTAGTCGGGAATTTAGCTCTAGTAGTACTCGAATGCACAAGTAACAGAATTTAATTGTCATCGTGAATGTGAATAAGAATTATAACATCATGCTTATCACATATGACACACAGAAACAGATGACTTTTTATGTCATTTGCACTATGGATCGCAAGGTCTGAAAGGGAACTTTACCAAACAAGGAGCAGAAAGGGCGATCTGAAACAATGAAATTGCTGGAATTCTGTGTAAAAAAAAAAAAAGGAAGTATATTTCTTTTTTTTTTTCCCCATCAGAAGTAAAGGTCAAATAGTGCACTGTAAAAGATTCGACAAGATTCGTACGTGATAACACCCACCTTTCTTTTGTTCTTTTACAGACCTTTACAGAGAAGCAACTATTTAGGCCTATTATATGTAGACTACGGTTGTAGCCAATTCTTGTGTTTCAACAACTCATTCACACTAAGAGATTATAAAACATTTTATATAGCTGAAACCAATAGAATTAACGTTGTAACATTTTGCTTGGATTACCTTGCAACCTGACCCCATCACAGTGGAGAGATTCATAAAAGGTGTAAATAGAGTTTTAAAAAAAAAAAAGGTAAAGAAAGAGAAAAAAGAATTATATAAAAGAAAAGATTCTGGAATACTCTGCCAAGAAATACAGTAAATATGAAATTACTGATCCGTTTCCTCTACAGCGTATGGCACACAAGGTTTAACCATTAATGAGTTTTGTGCACAAAAACACGGTAATAACATTTTGAACGCAGACCTTGAAAAATCTCAGAAATGTCATTGACATAAGATTCGGCTTTTAAAAGGAATTTAGCAAGAAAACAGTTCCTACAGCATTACAAGGCTTCTGCGGAAAGTTACATAGCGAATCAATGAAACTATCCGAGAAGTGGGAAACAACACCAGAAGTGTGGGAAACAGATAATGAACAGGGAGATGACTTGTATATAGTGGTGATAGTGATATGGAAATTGAGAGTGTGTTTGTCCTATAATAACTGTAGCAGAATTTTTTAAAAGGAACAATTTATTATTGTGGAACATTATTATACTTCGTCCATCGTTGTTCGAGGATGACCACTTTGTCATCCAGGGGGCTGTGGGCTTTGCACTGGGGTTTTATGCCTCCTCGTGTGGCTGGTGAGACCTATGTGAGCCCGGAATGTTGGGCTGCACACTGGGCAGGTTATTCCAGCTGGAGTTAGTGTCGTGGGCTTTGCTTTTCTTCTCTGGCGTTTTTCTTCTGCCAGCGTGGTTCTCTTTTCCTCAGCAACCTGTGCGCCAGTTTTCTCAGCGCGACGCCATGATGCTCTGTCATGTGCCTCTGTCTCCCAGATGGCTGAGTCTATGCTGAACGCCTTCAGAGAAGCTTTGAGGGTGTCCCTGAAGCGCTTTCTTTGACCACCTTGCGAGCGCTTTCCTTCGCTTAGTTAGCCATACAAGAGTCGTTTAACGATGCGGTGGTCTTCCATTCTGCAGACGTGTCCTGCCCATCACAGCTGGGACTGCATCAGGATTGCATGTATGCTTTGCAGACCCGCTCTCCGAAGGACTTCAGTATCTGGTATTTTGTCTTGCCATTCAGTATTTTTCTTAGACATGTTATGTGCAAGTGATTCAGTTTCTTTGCGTTTTTTGTACACTGTCCATGTTTCTTAGGCATATAGCAATGTAGGGAGGATGACGGCTCAATAGATCCCTAGCTTTGTGGTATACCACGTCTGTTCCAGACATTTTTAGAGTCTGCCATAGGATACACTGGCCTTGGCGATACGCATGTCGATTTCATTGTAAATCTTTCCGTTTCTGGAGAGTGTGCTGCCAAGATATGTGAATGTCCACTGCGTTTATATCATTGCCACATTTATTCTGATACTTGGATACCTGACTTTCCCAGGGGCAGATAAATATTAGACTTCAGTCTTATTTGTGTTAATGGTAAGGCCAAAGTCTGAGCATACTCTTGAGAAGTCACTGACAATGCTCTGCAGATCATTTTCAGAGCAGGCATTTAGGGCACAGTCGTCAGCAAATAGCAAGTCCCCGATTACTGCTGAATTTGTTTTTGACTTTGCTTTGAGCCGCCTCGGGTTAAATAGGCCACCATCAAATCTGTATGTTGTATTTATCCCGATGTTTTTCTATCTGTGAATGCATCTGTCAGCATAGCAGAGAACATGATACTGAACACTGTAGGTGCTACACAGCCTTGTTTTTACCCCGTTTGATACTTCGAAGGGTTCCGATGTTTCTCCACTTTCTTGGACACGAGCCTTCATGCCATCATGAAATAGTCTCACAATGGTTATGAATTTTCGTAGACAGCCTTACTTTGACATTATCTTCCAGAGGCCTTCTCTGCTAACAATGTCGAATGCCTTTGTTAGGTCGACATATATTGAAAAGAGGTCAGCATTTTTTTCTTGACATTTTTCTTGGAGCTGCCTTGCCGCAAAGATCATGTCATGTGGGACATATCTTGTGGTCAAATAGGCTTAAATTGTAATTGTGTGCTTAAACTTTTAAGTAGGGCTATGCAAGAAGAGGAAGATGTCTCTGAAAGTCTACAATTGCACGGCTGAGAAACCTATAGGCACGACATTGATACATTTCTTGTTGATGGGCTGTTAATACATTCTACACAGATTCGATTTGGGGACTATCATATTAAAGTAGCAGCAAAAGTTCGAATATTAAGTATCTTCCTATGCTTTGTATATATTATAATGAAGCCTAAAAGGTAAAAGGAACTTTTCAGTTAAGTTCCATTTTCAGATGTTATGTTTTAGTCTTTTAGTAATAACACAAAGTTTCAGAATAACGTAATAAAGTTTTCAATTCAAACAAACCAAGGATGCACATGTACAGCCAATTTTATGTGCGATGTGTTCCGTTATGGAAAACTTTGGGAAACATTGTGTTAAAGGATTAAAAACACTAAATGAGTAAATCATAAAACAGTATATTACTTTTTAACTCGCCAACCCCCACCCCCCGGAAAAAAATTCTCATTATAATGTGCAAATTTAAAACAAAACATTAATGACCTCAGTCAAAGCTTAATTGTTTAGTAAAGACTACATTCCTTTTCACAATCCTAATCTGGAATTCAAAGTGTGGCTTGTTTTAAAAAAAAAAAAAAAATCATTGTAATTTAATTATAGTTTTGAAATTTTTTTGAGCCACTTAAAGCCAGCACATACATCTTCACCCATATACTTCCTAATTCCCTCCCCCCCCCCCCCCGACTTGAAAAAAAGTGCCCTGTGTATACTATAAATCAATTGATAAAACAAAGCCACCATATCTTTTATTCTAGATGTTTTACATTTGCATTTTCACAATTTCCCTTGACTTTATATACACATTTGAGTATGTTCCAAAAATTTCATTTTAAATCTCACTCTTTACATATCTATATTATCTATGTGAGAGCAAACTTTACATGGGATATACATTTTTTTAACAAGATTTTTTTTTAATTAGTTAATAAAGTAAATGTCTACCACTCAACATTAGCCAAAATTTTAACTCTTTTTTGAGGTAACGACTAAAATATACAAGATAAGATGCATGGAGTTTTGTAAATCTTTTTTTGTATAAGACTTGCTTTTGTTACACTTTATTTATTTAATCTCTTTGAAGAAGTCAATATTTTACAGTTAAACGAATAAATATCATTCATTGTTTTGTTTTGTAAAATGTTTTACATGTTTCAGATGTTTTTTCCGAGTTGCCCAGACCTTACGCAGGACAACGGGGATGGCAGCAAGCTGGACTTGAACCAGGGAACATAGAGACAAACGAGCGACAGTCCACATAATGCACACATAATGCATAGCCAGCCAGCCATTTTATTGTCTTTTAACATAACGAGCTTAATGGCTCTGGTACACATTTTTCATACCAGCATACTCTGTAAAATCATGTTTTCAAGTATCAACATAATCAAAGAAAAGTCTCATAGTATTTTCTCATCTAAAGCCCCATGAATTAACCAATCAATAACTAAGCTTGATATTATCTATCTATTGCCAGCTGTAAGCATAACATGTTTAAAAAAATATTTTTAAAAGAAAAAAATTGGTTTAATTATTGAAAATAAAGGCTTGAACAACTTTTGTCGCATTTTTATTTTCATTGTTCCTTGTAGATACAGGAAAAATCAATATTGATTTAGTATATATTTATACACACAGTCAATTTTGGTGATTGCGCACACTATGTATAGGTAAAATGTTTCCTTCAAATTAAAAATAACAGCAACAACAAAAAAAACACACATTTCATAGAAGTAGTGACATGCAGAATCAATATTTTTTTAATTCAAAAGCATTACATCTTGACCTGACTTGCAAGATTTAGACATTCCATCAGGAAAGAAGATTCTTACGCCCTAGTCATATTGTAAGACTTGACTTACTTTCAAAAGGCATCCTTCAACATACAGTGGAGGGAAACCGAAGAAAAGGCCATCCAAAGAAAAGCTGGCAGGACAATGCACAAGCATGGACTGGCCTCTCTCTCTTTATATTCTGCTAAGAACAGCTTTGAGAAGAAAGAATGGAGAAATTTGGTTATGAGAACTCACATCACCCCTAAAATGAAAGTCAAGGGACAAATGACAAAAGAGTCCAAACCTTTTCCAGAATGGCAGTGAATGGTGAGAGGCAAGGTAACAGAGAAAAAGCCACATGAAGAGAAGTCAATTTTTTTTTATTATTTTAGCCAAAGTCATTTATATATATATTTAGGTACTCATTTCAAAACTAGATAAAGAGGCTAATAAATAAAAAAAAAATCACACTAATTACCTGAAATAATAGATTTTAAATAGTAAAAGTTTAATACAGATTTCCTAAGATAAACATTAAAAATAACTTGAAAAAATATCAGTAAATGAATATAAAAAGTAAAACCAAATACAACAATAAAAATATAAATTTCTGATGGTAATGATAGTAGCAAAAATAAAAATAAATGAATAAAATAAACATTTACTTATTTTAAGGCTATGTTCATCAATTGTGTATCAACTGGTCTTTGTTTAACAGTAAAAGCAGCACTGGAAAAAGAAAAAAAAGAAAAACACAATCCATTATAAGGACAAAGCTACATTGTTAAATCTTTTCTACATTATCCTTATTTTTTTTTTCTTTGTTTACAGTGCATCTCTCCATGCTAGTGTAGCACGCCCAGTGCACGCTCATGCAATCTTCTTTGTGGACCTGTGGTGGTGGGGAGGGGGAAGATCTTCGAGGTTTCAGTGCTGAGGGCTTAGCAAGGGCTTGGCCTTTAATACATGATTTGGCCTGCCAAATCACGAAATCATGGAACAATCAGCCAAAGTCAGACCAAAAATTGTCTTGAGCATTTTGTGTGTGTATGTAAGTGTATTTGTTTTTTTTATATGCTACCCAAACGGTAATTTGCTTACATTACATTCTTAACATAAACTCTAAAAATGACCTATTGACAGAAATGAAGGAAGAAATGGCATGAGACAACAGGGCATTCTATAGCAACAACCACTTAAGCCTAACAAGATCATAAGATGAGTAGTCTTGTATGCAAGTGAGACCAGAACAATGACAAAAACAACAGAAAATCTGCAAAAAAGTTGGGAAAAGAAAATCCTTTTTTTTTAATGGTGCTATGCAAGATGAAACTGGATGGAGGACACACAATAACAGGAGATAATTTACAGCCCATCGACTCTTCAATGCAACCTTGTTGTTCCTCTACTAGTAGTTTATGGGCAGAGCAAAATTTGTACATTTTACTTTTCTATAGTGAAGTTAGTAGTTTATACACAACTGACAGACAAGTGATAGGGCAACAGTTTGATGGTTGATTCAGATCACCTTTTTAAAAAACATTATAATTATTTTTTATTAATTACCAATATATTCAAAGACAAACAAGCTAATTTTTTATTGCTAATTTTATTACTGAAGTAATGAGAGAAGAAAAATTTAGAAAAATCATATACATAAGCTAAATGTTCAAAATAGGGTAAATAAATTTTTTTTTAGTGTTAGGTGTCGTGCGGATCTAGAGTTGCTTCTTGTGTGATGTTTTCTTTTATGCACCATACTGGTTTGTGCGTTAGTTCCTAAGGACACGCTATGTTGATGTCATTGCTTCATTGCTTCTGTTGTGTTTGTGCTGATGGCAGATCTTTTGTTGGAGTTTTCTTCCCCAGTATTGGGTAAATTAATTTATTTGTTTTATTCTTCATGGTGTAGTTTTAAAATAGTTATTAATATAATATTGTGAAAGGAATGTGTATTTTTCTTGTTTAGGGACGCAGGCTTGGGACTCTGTTATAGTCAAGCCTGATTTATTTTGATCTGGTCCATGCATCCATGGCATAGGGTGTGGGCTTCGCGAGCCCTGATCAAATTACGGCACCGAGCTTAAGGTGTACTATATCTCATTTGAATAATATGTTTAACTTGTATTTGCCCTTGTAAATACTATTAATATTTATGCCACATCATATCATTACTTTATTAAATCTTTGCTTTGCTATATGCAATCTCGTTATTGACTAGTATATGTTACTATTTGTATTATTCATTCTTTTGGTAATTATCTCATAAATTGATTGCTAGACGGTTAGCTGTACATGACAGGAAGTTAATAATCAGCGCTCAGGTGGGGAACTGAGCATAGCAAGTATACCCTAGACCTGTTTCCCACCTGACATTAGGGTACCAGAAATCACAACAAATAGCAACTAGCTAAGGTACTTTATAAAATTTATATATTATTTGTTTTGTGTTTGTGTATGCAATTAAAACGTGAAATCTTTTTTAAAAAAGGAATGTTTGTGTCTTACTTTTTTCGTCTGATTTCCAAATAGGACTCTGCACTGGAAGTCATATCCTCCAAATAAGTCTCCAAATTCTCAGAATCATCTAAAACTGTTTGAAGCTTATTAGGACCAATTAGAACTAAAACAAAGTCCTCTGGATCATAGATTTCAATGTGTCGAAGTAATTTTAGTTTCTCCTGAGCAGAAGATAACAAATAATTTACAGTTCAACCAAAATAAGCATTTCACAATAGAAAATGTGAAACATCATTTACCAATATATAAAAATAAAATAATTTGAATCACCATACTGCATTATTTAATGCGAAATAAACATAAAAAAAAACTACTTTTGTATAGTGCAACTTTCATCTTATAGTATGCTCAGAGCTTTATCCAATAACTTTTGTCTATTAGTGAAAAGGGGGTATCTGGTAGAAGGTTTCTATGCTGGTGTTCAGCAAACCAAACTCTGCTATAGTCTGAATTTCAGCTTGAGCTGCTTGAAAGGTAGAAGCCAAGTGAAATTTACCACTCAGCAACACATCCTAAAATTTAAAAAACGTTGTCTATTTAGTTTTTTTTTTTGCAAGCCTTTTTTTTTTCACATTAAATGGTAATGACACAATCATTGATGATGACCTATTGTTTCCTGCTTGAATGTGGTGAAGAATTGAGAAAAGAAAACTTTCTGACAGCAAAATTTTATTGTGAACTTTATTTAGTTCAAACACAATGTATAATCACATAGAATTAACACAAATGATTCAATTTTTTAAAATGAATTAAAAGCATGATTCACAATAGGCTGTCTGCTCTGACCCACATCTTTTTTTCCCTTAACATAACATAGTCATTATGCCTTTCATCATTTGAGGCTTTAAACATGTCTGCTTCTAATGAGAACTCTTTATAGAAGCTTCAACAAGAGACCAACTTGCCCTTCATTGAAAAAAAAAATTGACAGATTTTTTTAGTTTTTAGCAGAATAATTGAAATTAATGAATGAATGACAGTGTCTTCACTTCTGAAGATTAAGGATGATTGCAGTGTTTCACATGGCCATGCAAACCCACTTGTCACCTGCATTTTTTTCCCACATCTGATGCAGACAATGCCAATGTCTGGCAAGGGTCTATTTAGGTTTTCTTTACATCTTCTGCTCCTTCCTTCTTCAAGGGCTTTTCTTTGGGTGTCCTGCAGCCTTCATGAGAGCTCTCCAACTGTCTCTTTCTGAGGCCATCTGCTATCAGCTACTTTCCACTATGCAAGTGAAGGCAAATTAGCGCCTGAGTTGATCTTTATATTGTTTAGCATGCAGTTGTCCCTGTGTGAGACAAGTATCTGACCCAGTGCAGCTGTTGAATGGTAAGTAGTGTTATTATACTGTCTGCACCAGCCTCAACCATAACATAGTTATTTGTAAGGTTGTGCTACAAGTGTATGCTCATTATGGAACAGAGGCAGCACCTATGAAGCATTTGAGGAGCCTTAGATGCCCTCTATAGAGCAGGTTTCAAAGCCACACAAATGTTTGGTGATAACCACAGCTTGGAAGACACTGATTTGTGTAAGCAGTGTAGATGTACATACCTCTTTAACAAGATTTGCAGGTGTGACAAAAAGTCTCTTCTCTTCATATTCACCCGGATAAACTACCATAACTTCTACATTCATTAAGGATGCCTCTAGTGAAGAGAACAAAAAATATAATAGTGGAATTTTGTTACATTGAGGTTACCCTTATCGCAAACCATGGTTTGATTAATTGGGAATTGAATATCATTCAAATACCCTGATTGACAGTGGAATAAAGGTGTGCTCTTAAGGTCTTATGCTCTATTGAGAGTTGAAAGAAGAATGTGGGGTATCACCAACAACTAACACTCTAAAAACACTAAAAAAAAAAAGTCTATGTAAGGTGTCAGGACTGAGTTCTGGTCAGCCTGGGTCTCCTGTTTACTGTAGAGGAGAAAGGGGGCAATTCAGGTTGTTGACTTCAAAACTGTTATTGTTTTGGGTTGTTTTTACTTGGTGAGATGTTTTTGTTGAAAATAATGTAACTCTTAATAAGGCAGTGTGGTTTTGTTCCTAGTCCAGGACAGTTGGACTTTAGGATATAGATATAGTCGAAGTGTAGACTCTAATTATTTCTCTGTGTTGTCACCATTCAGTCTATGGAGTATTAAGCTGATATATTTTTAATTGATACTGGATATTTCAAATGTCTGAACTGATTCTGTATTATAGTACAGATAATGTAATAAACATGTTATATGTCTGTGAGTTGGCATTCTGAATATTTGTTCTATCGTTGTATGTGTCGTTGTGGTATTGCCCAGGACTTGGGTACATTTAGTAATACACATACGTATATTAGAGAAGAAATGAGTCTTGAAGAGGTCTAAATTGTGAAAACGTGTGTTCCTATCTGAATTCAATGTGTGTGGGCAAGAAATTATAATGCGAGCTGTTAAGGTTGAAAATAATTGATTCCACCAGACTAAGTAACATATTCTAACTTTCACAATGAAGTTTGGGTATCAGCTACTATATTAATATACTTTTATATGATTATAACTTTTATGATTATTAAAGTTAAGTAGGAGATAGAAAACCTCTGCTGCCTTCCTAATATACCCAAAAAAAGAAAGAGGCTTTGGGAGTTAACCCTTAGGAAAAATCAGGAGGGCTGACTCTTAAGCAGCTTGCAGCATACAGTGTTATAACTGGCAGAGCTTGCTGATCCTAAACTCTATTAGCACCTGCTGTTGCTTTAAACACATCAGCTGCATGGAGAGAAGGAACTGCTGTGTGGACAACATAATAACTAATTTCCAGGATTTCATCTTATCATTTCTATGAGACAATCCATTGTCATTAAGTGAGTGAAGGAGGCCATATATAAATTAATGTTAAATAATGCTTATATCTGACTTAATGATAATGAAAAAATGCTTCAGAACTAATGGGTACTTAATTGTGTATAAATTATTTTTTAATAAACTCAAACCTGAGCTACAGCCTTCCATTTAGTGAAGTTCATGTATCTTTTGGACAAACAGATCCTATGTCTGCAAGAAACATTTTAAAAAAGCATCCAATTTCAAATTATCCGCAATTGTGAAATTATTTTAAAAATTAGTTTATTGTCTAAAAAGGCAATATTAAATAATTACCTTTTTTTACTAAGAGAAGTGCAATTAATAAAAAAATGAAACAAAAATAAGAAATAAAAAAATCATACTTATAAGTTTGAAGTTCACATCCTGGACATTCCTTTCTAGAGTAGACAATACTCAATCTCAAAGTCATATATTTCAAATTGACTTTTCAAATTTAGTTTTTCAGTAACAGCTTTTAGGCAATGAGTTTTAAAAAACTTCTGTGAAAAAAATGATTTTAATAATTTAATAATTAATATGAAAAATTGGTTAATTACAATCCTGAAAAAAGACAATATATATTAATTATAATATATAATATAAATAATTAATAATTAAATGGTATTAGTAGTACTAGATTATACTATTCTATTAGATTTAGATCTAGTTATTACACTTTACTTATCTTAGGACTTAGATGACTTAGTCTTAGTTAACTTAGACTAGGCACTTCAACAAAAAAATTTGTTTTGATCATATAGTTTTGTAATTGATATCATTAAATAGAGCTTGGTGTCCCATTTACAAAAATATCAAATTTATGTTTCTATGATAAGTAGAAGCAAAGTTATGATTTTTTATTTATTTTTTTTCCTTCTTTGGCTTTGTATTCAATAAAAAATTTTGGTACCCGAATTTTGACTTTTTGTTACTAAAGCATGCATATCTTTCTTATTATTCAATATTTTTGGTTCAAATTTTCAGAAGACTTTATGCATGTTATTTAAAGCGTAATATGAACCCAATCTTTCATCTCAACCGATTTTTCATACTTTTCCAGCCGGGCGAAGCTGAAAATAGAGACGACAAAATTTGGCCGAAATTTGACTTAATTCATGCACAAGTTTTTTATTTGTCAATATTTCCATTTCAAATTTTCAGGAGACTTTACATGTTCTTTATATCATTTTATAACCCCTAAATCTTTCATCTAAATCTATTTATTATACTTTTACAGCTGGGCGAAGCTAAAAATAGAGACGCCAAATTTGGTTAAAATTTGACTTAATTCATGCACAAGTTTTTTATTTGTCAATATTTCCATTTCAAATTTTCAGGAGACTTTACATGTTCTTTATATCATTTTATAACCCCTAAATCTTGCATCTAAATCTATTTATTATACTTTACAGCTAGGTGAAGCTAAAAATAGAGACGCCAAATTTGGTTGAAATTTGACTTAATTCATGCACAAGTTTTTTATTTGTCAATATTTCCATTTCAAATTTTCAGGAGACTTTACATGTTCTTTATATCATTTTATAACCCCTAAATCTTGCATCTAAATCTATTTATTATACTTTTACAGCTAGGCGAAGCTAAAAATAGAGACGCCAAATTTGGTCGAAATTTGACTTAATTCATGCACAAGTTTTTTATTTGGCAATATTTCCATTTCAAATTTTCAGGAGACTTTACATGTTCTTTATATCATTTTATAACCCCCAAATCTTTCATCTAAATCTATCTTTTATACTTTTACAGCCAGACGAAGCTAAAAATAGAACCGACGAATTTGGTCAGAATTTGACTTATTCGCGCACAACTTTTTTATTTATTAATATTACCATTTCAAATTTTCAAGAGACTTTAAACATGTTATTTGCTACAAAAATAAATAATAATTTTAAAGAAAAAAAGGAAATTTAAAATTGTGACTTTTTTTTTTTTTAAATTGTACTACGGGAGCAGCTAGATTTTTTTCAAATATTGACGAAAACTTGTTTTTATTTCTTAATATTTAATCATAAAATTAAAAGGAGACTTTAAACAGCTGGAGTATGAAAAAGTTATCTTTAAAAAACATTTTTAAAATATTGACCTTTTTTTTTATTTAAAAAAAAAAATGCAGATGTAAAATTACAAAATATTTGGATATGGGAGGGTGGGGGGATCGAGGCAATAGAAATCAATACAATTAGCCAAATTGCCAAGATTAGATATGAGAATGTCTCTTTTATAAAGTTTAAAATATACAGAGTCTATATATATGTATATATTATATATACAGACATAATCTAAACAAACTTATAATATAACACCTAGATCTAATTTATAATATAGATTGAAAAGCTGTTTTAGTTTTTAGGCTATTTCTCAGATTTTCTCCCATTAAATTTCACATAAAAAAAAATAGATCTAAATTTAGTCCTCATCAAATGATCAACACTGTAGATCTAGAAACTAGTATTAGTTTATTAAGACAATTAAGTATAGACTAGTCTAGACTAGTATATATCAAATCAAATAAAGATCTATATATTTATCTATCTTATCTAATTCTAGATTTCATTCTATGCATCTCTGTTCCTATTCTAGAAAATAGATCTAAGTCTAAGCCTAACTCTAAGTATTAGACCTAGATCTACACTCTAGTGTATGATTAAAACAATAAATTTGATTTTTCTACATTATCTGTTGCCAGACTTGTCTTAGACTTACTTAGATCTATAATTAGTATTATATAGATTTTATTTGATATTTATGACAGATCTATATTATAGGGTTTTTAGTTTTTACAATATAGATCTAAGCCTACTAGATTATTCTAGATCTATAGTATCTAGCTATATAGTAACAATAGTTGATTAATACGAGTTTTTTTGCTTCATTATGATATCATTTTCTACATTAATTAGCAAAGAAATCTTCGTTTTTATATTACTACTTCCGGTATAGTTCATAACTACTTCGCTACTTTCGATTTTGTGGTCATTTTGGCATTCATATAGGTCTTCCAAAAGCGCCCTAATAGCGTAATAATCTCAACAAATTACTAACCAATATAAATAATTACAGAACAAATTTAAAAAGTTATCATAGCTGGAACACACCCTAATTTTTTTAAACTTCTTAAAAAAAACGCCCAAGTTAACCAATCCCATTAAATTTGGAATCAAAAGAATCGCCCCCCCCCCCCTTTCCGATAAAATGATACTCTAATGTAGAAGATCGGTGCAAAAAAAATGACGTTTTACGCAATTTTCCGACGGTAATCGGGGACGCAAACGCGACCGAAACCACTCGGACCAGCCATAGACTTATATAATATACCAGTCGACCGGCGGCGTAGCATGCGCCGCTATATTGCAGGGCCAACCTTAGGCCACTGCAACCTATGCGACCGCAGTGAGCCGGCACTAATTTTAGGGGCACAAATTATTAAATTAAACCATTGTATAACTTATAACAGATTTCCCGCGGCCTCCTGTCGATTTAACAGTAGGTCGTGAAAATCCCCTGAAATATATATATATATATATATGAAGATATACGAAAAAGTCCTGGAAATATCAGGAAATTATTAAAATCTTTTGAAAACTCATACCAATCTCCTGAAATATACAGACGAAAATTGTCTTTTTTTTTTCATTCTTAAATTACCTAGGATGACTCCCTCCGTTCAAGTTGCAAAAATAAAAGAGTGATCTTTCCACTGTGTCCAAACTCTTGAGCTTGCTCTGTAACTTCGATAGTTACTACAGCAGGGGTTCTCAGCATGTGGGTCGCGACTCCCTTGTGGGTCGATTGACGATTTGCCAGGGGTTGCCTAAGACCATCGAAAATATGAATTATTATTGTCTATTCTTCTATTGCTGTAAGTGTGTGTGTGTGTGGAGGGGGGTCGCGTCAGAGTGGGGGATTGTGAAAAGGGGTCGCCGAGCTTAAAAGGTTGAGAACCGCTGTACTACAGAGTAGATTACCCCCCCCCCTTTTTTAACGTGTGGTAGAAAAAAGAGTGATATTGCAACGGTCCTGCTCTGCTATTTTGTGACTACGTGTTCTCCCCCCCCCCCCCCCTCATGTTTTCTCGTGGACTCCGCAGAGTGATCTTTCTTTTACTCCTTACTACTCGTTTAAACTGTTGAGGGAAGAAGAGAATTATAGATAGATAGGTCTATGAGACTAGCTTTTATCACATATCCGGGAGCACAAAAATGGCGGTGTTGAAGTATTTATATATTGACTAGTATATATATAGTCTAAATAATTTAATCTAAATAGTCTAAACTAGAATGACCGCGTCTAGCTATTCTACTTTTTAGATCAATAATAATGAAGATCTGAATAGTCTCTATGTATAGATATATTCTATAAATAGATCTATATAATTCATATGTGACAGTCTACTAAACTAATGTGACTATTATGCCAGTCAATATGACAGTATCATTGCTTTTTCTTTTTTTATAACAAGATTATATATTTTATATAGGCCAGTGGTTTCAAGATCTCTTCTTACACAATCTAGAACAACGGTTTTCAAACTGTGGTACTCGGACTCTGGAGACGACCGTATGATGTCCAAAGAAAGATGAAAATACAATGAAAATATTTTTTTTCGCTAAAAGCCAATTTTATTGGATCGAATTATTTGAATATTAATCAACTCACCCTTGACTACTGTTTCGTGTACAAATTGCTCTTTCTTCCATACTAGCGCTATTAGAGCATGGAATATGGGTTGCCTTGCTGAGCTAGCTATGCAGGAAAACCAATGACTTGGCGCAGTTTAAGTCATTGGTTAATATGCATGACGCATAGGACGTAATCATCTTTTTTTTTTTTTTTTTTGAAGTAATGTCTGTATCATATAATATAAGATAATGTCGGATCTACAGCCTACACCAGTGGTTCCCAAACTTTTTTGTCTCGTATAGACCCCTTGCCATGTTTTCTGATATTAGGTAGACCCCCCTGATTAACTTTTATTGCAAATTGCTATCAAATTAGTAAATTCAACTCCATTTTTAAAACGAATATATAACTGTAGTGAGTCAATGAGTGAAAAAAGTTTTTTGAAGCTACGTACATTTAAAATTATAGAGATCTATCCTTTTTTATTGATAAAGTTCAAATTTAATCCAATTAAAATATCAATTAATATGTATTACTGGAATCACCAAATACACTGGAAATATTTTTTTTTTTTTGCTGGTTCATCATCCGTTGCTACGGATATTAAATGTTATATGTGTTGTTCAATGAAGTAGTCCTTCAAACATTAAATGTTAATAAATAAATTTTGCTTCAGATTGCAAGAAGTTGTTACTTAATTGACTGATAGATCAGTTATTGTACATAATTGTCGTCCTGAGGGAGCTTTGGGCTAGCTATCATCATCCTCTTTAAATTCCTTTGCGTTCCTCGTGGAATAAGGAGGCTCAGTAAAAACAAGCCATTCTACATCTAGCACACTGCGTCGACACGTTCTTTTTGGTCTTCCTCCACGTCTTGTGCCCTGAGGAATTCCACTCTAAGGCCTGACTAGCTTTGTTGTTGGTATCTTTTCTAAGAGTGTGGCACTATCTCCACTTTCTAAGAGAAGTTTTGGGCAATATGATGTAATTATATTCAACTCTGAAGGGAGATCCGAAGCAGGTAAAACAAACATTCTACAAACATACAAGAGTCGTAATACTTTTATAAGAAACTGGAGATTTGTACGATAAACTAAACAACACCAAGGGCGATACATTGAACTTTAGGCATACAATGGACAACTAAACAAAAAAAACAAACTTGGGGTGTTACATCTTTAACAATATCTCAAACTGATCTTCTTATCAAATCTTCTATATGAGCGCTTGTTGGCCATGTTTTAAAATAAGTTTAAAGCCAGAGTGAAACTGTCTTATGCTTTCTCAATATTGAAATGTGCTCCAAATAGAAGCGCTAAGAAAATTTTGATTCCACATATTCATGTATCATTAAAAACCTAGGGGGCGCTGTGGTTTCCGAACCTGGAGTCTGGGTTCATATTTCGGTGAAGACTAGAATTTTGAATCGCGGGATTTCTAGTCCGCCCCTGAATCCACCCAACTCAAATGGGTACCTGACATTAATTGTGGAATGTAAAGGCGGTTGGTCGTTGCGCTGTTCACATGACACCCTAATTGTTAACTGTTAGCCAAAGAAACAGTTAACCTTAACATCATTTGTCCTAGATGGGAAGGTGAAAGGGGAGCTTTACTACTTACTTTTAAACAAATCTCCAAAACCCTCGGTATGTTAAACTTTATAGTGATTGTAGTGATGTTCCACACCCTCAGGAGCCACACAATCCATGGTCTTTGAACTTGAGATATTATGCAAAAATTGAGAAGACTTCTTTTTTACAACGACGCAGAAAAATCAAACTACGAGTGTCTCAAGTCACACAAACTATACAGAAAGAAAAGACTGAGCAGTGTCTTGAAAACATTATTACTAAAGAATGCAAGGACAAGGCAATGCGGTTGCAATATCAACATATTCTACGCCACAACAGAGTCTGATTTGGCTTTACTAAGTTGGTGTCCTGAGAAGATTCTGAGTTAACAATGAAACATCTAGTTTTTATTTCTATACATAATCTTCTTATTCGTCTATACACCTCTCACAGTGATGCTGCCATATCTCTAACATGTAAGCCTATTAAGCTTCTTTTCAAAACAAAATATTGCATTCGGAGGACAAATATTTATAGCTAATGGTACCGTGATGCCATTCCTTTAAAAACAACCAGCTTATTGGTTCTACCCTATGAATCATATTTACTAAATAGCATTTAGCGTCTTTCTCTATAAAACGAAGTCCATCACAAATCCAGAATCGAACAATGAACTATATCATGACTATGGAATACTTATGAAACGAAGCAAAAACAAAAATGGAACTATTGAAGAAATAGTCCTACCGCAAACATAGCCTACAGAAAGACAATATCAAGACACACAAATCTTTTCTGGACATATATTATGGCAGTTTCCAAAACAAAGAAAAGAATTTTACATTATCTTTATTGTCTTATTAAATGAGTTAGGGTTTGAATGTCCTTTGGATTTCTCTCAATTATAAATGAATCTTCAGAATGTGCATGTGCAATGACACAAAAAAGACACATATTATCTCCTTAATTTTGCCAAATAGTAGGCCTATTTAGCGTCTTTCTCTCTAGAATATATAAAAAATTGTCTACAAAGGTGATGATTTTAAGTAAATATATGTTCTAACGCAAAATTTTGTTTTGAAAACATGCTATGTCAGTATCAAATATACAAGATCTATATATTGTATAATTCACACTTATTTTGATTGCTTTACCCAAAGCCACTTTAACATATAGTGGAAGATCATGACTAAAATTGTTGGTCAGGCAGCAGGGCCGGTCCTAACGATTGCGGGGCCCTATGCGAAAGGGATTGCGCGGGGCCAAGTCTGGGTAGGCATAATGTCAAAATTAAGATTTTTTATTAGAAAATAAATTAGTCTTTGCAGTAAATTTTTGTTAAATGAAAGCTGACAATGCTATTTATTTATCACATGTAGGATTGGCACCCCAAAACTGACAATTTTTGTCTATTTTTTCAGAAGAGTTTTCAAGAGATTTTTATTATTTCAGGAGATTCCCAGGACTTTTTTTGTGTATATTTTTCAATTGCAGAAAGTCCTGTAAAATCAGGAAGCCGAAGAAACTCTGTTTTTATATATGTTATAATGGTTTAATTTCATAGTTTACACTTAGAATCAGCACGGGGCCTATGAAAGTGCGGGGCCCACTGCGACCGCATAGTTTGCAGTGGCCTAAGTCTGGCCCTGTCAGGCAGCTCTAAGTGTCTATCAAAGATGTTTTTAGAAACTTGTTTTGGATGTTCCTTCAGAGTTGAAGATACTTATTTCCTAGTCCAAACCTCCCGCAGGGCAAAAGGGGATATCGCAGCGGACAGCATATGAACCCGGGGCCATCGAGACAGCGCGTTTACCACACGACCAGACAGCCATCCTATTCCGCTTCATTAGCAACAGATAAACTCAAAAAATGTAAATGAACTTTTTGCTTGACAGCTAACTTGACAAAGAATAATTAGAAGTGTGCAGTTCAAACTATCTAATTATCATAAAATCCATGTTTTTATAGTGAAACCTTAAAGGTTCACAACAAACATAATTGAAAAAGTAATATAGGCCTAATTTGTTTTATTTTTCTAATTCAAAGGAATTCCTAATTTATGAAGCTAATGGTGTTTTACTTTACACTCCTCTGATTTCTTGTATGACTTCATGATGGCAAGAAGTTTTTCAGTGGACTTCCCAATAATCATTAATCTAATCAAGTATTTTAGTGTTGTATATTTCAATACTGTTAGCTTAAATAATGATACATGTATAAGATTAATAGTGCACTAAAGCACACCCAATAAGCGCCACTAAGTAGACGCTGGTTACATCTAATGCTTACACTTACATAAGACCATGCACCATGAGCAGTCTATTGAATTATTCAACTCTTTATTGAATACAAAGAAACATTTGAGCAGAGTGCCTTAATTCATACTGAAAGCCTTATAATAAGATGTAAACCGATACTAATTTTAAGATAATTGAACCATTCTGAAAGAAAAATTGTGAAGGTCAAACCTTGTGTCACCAATTCATTAATTACAACATTTGTCATTCTACACATAAAGAGAATATATATATACATAACATAACATAGCACATTAATTTGTACATGTTTTGATTTTATTATTTATTTAAGTAGAGTCAACAAAAAATTAAAGCAACCAAGTAATTTCCCTTGTGCTTAAAGACAACACTACCATTTTTACATACCACTCCGACCACAAAAATATTTATAAATGCATGTAGGACATTAGCACACTGAGCATGCTACAGCTTTAGTGGGGGGTGGGAGCACACTATATATATATATATTTATATATATATATATATACATACATATATATATCATACAAACACACTTTAAACTGTTAAAACAACAGCAATATATTTTTTTTTGTCCCTCTTCTTGTTAAAGAAACATATACAAGATTGAGCTCTTTTCTGTAATCATGTCCTTCAATATCCTTGGACAGTGACAGGTAAACTGCAAGCCCCTGGCCAAATTTTGCATGTGGAGAAGATTCATCTCGCCTGCCACATAATTTGCAATAATTACAAATATCAAACATAATTTTTAAAAATTCAAGTTTTCAATATAAGAGGAAACACTGAAGTAATACTGCGATAAACAAGTCTTTCTCATTTACAATTAAACCATGTCATTCATAAGAACTACACCATGTTACTTCACTTCTTAACAAAACATTATTTATGCTTACATGATGATAATGAAAAAACAAAAAAATCCAACAAAATCCTTTATGAAAAATTGTCTAGTGCTCAGAAACTCAATACTTATGTAAGTTCTATAATAAATAAAACACTGTCTGATGGTGACTGTGTTTAACAATGTATTGATTCAAGTTTGCCAAGTTTTATGTCTTTTTTTTAAAAATTTAAACCGTAAGTTTATCTAAAAAAAATCTAGACTTGAATCAAATTGTCTATCACAGTTAACTTCTTAGATGAGTAAATGTAACTTCTTCTCCATTACTATGTACAAATTTATAAATGAATGAAACTGCATAACCGGTTTTATTTATAAGAAAAATGTTCTGAAATTAAAACATTTGCATGCATACTTTCTTTGAAAGGAACAACAATAAATTTGTGGAAGGTTAATGAATTTTAAAGTACCTAAGAAAAATGAAGCTCAACATATGAAAAATGTAATATCTCATTTAGAGATAGTGGCATCTTCACATATTTATGAGCAGTCAAAAAAAATCTGTGGCAGAAATAGATTAATGATGAACAACTCATTTGCACTTAAGAATAACTGCTTCCAAATTTAAACTGCTATAAAAAACATGCATTGCTTGTATTCCTACGTAGTGTTATGTAAATTTTTATTATCATATATCTAATACAAATTTCAGTATTAAAGATTTTTTTTTCATATGATAGCTTGCTAAATTTTGGGCTGCTCCTAAAAAAGTTTGCCCATCACTGTCCTTCCAGTAAGTTTAAAAAACAAAAAGTTCATTGTTTACTATAACACTTGATGAAGCTTCTTTTAATGCTGCTTTTATTTCCCATTTAAAATAATGGTATTAATGCTTAATAGTAACATGTAAAAAAAAAACAAACAAAATTTTGGCAAGAGTGGCGGTAAGGGCAATCAACATCTTGTGGGGACCAAATTCAACTTCATGGTAGAAGGTGTTGATATTAAAAGATTTATATAAATTTTAAAATAACTAAATAGTGTAAGTTTCTAACACTTGGAGCAGACATCAAAAAATATGAATTACCTAAATATAGAGGTGGATTTCTTTTAACAAAGAAAGTTTTGAATTAAAAAAGCTAAATTTATATTTGCTATTTAAGTTCAAATTAAAATAACAAATATAAGAAAGTCAGTTTATTATTATTTTTTAAAATAAGTTTATTAAATAACAAACAAAAATCAATATTTAATTAACAATGTAAACATAACACAACAAATGAAAAATTTCAAGCAATAAAGAACCAAACATCAATTTCTTATGGCACTAAAAGTAAGGTAATTTTTCTTAAATGTTACTATTTCATAGAAATATTAAAAATATCCGCATTTACTGGTTTTGCCTGAATGGTTGTAGCAGTACTGTAATTGAAACAAACAAAAAAAAACATTAACAGAGAGTGGCTATTAGAGAAATTCAAAGTCATTTAAGTATTTTTTTAATAAATTTCAGACAGTATTTCATAAAATTAGAAAATAATTAAGCCTCCTTTTGAAATATTTGGCTTTCCAAATAAGAGCAATTGAGTCACAGTGGTTGAGCGGTAAAGCGCTTGGTTTTCAAACCGGCAGTCCCATGTTTGAATCTTGGTGAAGACTGGGATTATTAGGGCCCTCTGTGTCCACTCAGCTCTAATGGGTACCTGATATTAATTGGGGAAAAGTAAAGGCGGTTGGTCATTGTGCTGGCCATATGAAACCCTAGTTAACCATGGGCCACAGAAACAGATGCTTTACATCATCTGTCCCATAGATCCTAAGGTCTGAAAAGGAAACTTTAATAACAGCAATATGTGGATGACTGCCTTCTTGCATTTAAAGAAAATGACATGTCCATCTAGTTTTAGTTTTTAAAAAGTAAATTCCTTATAAGGTCCTTATTATTAGTAAGAGACAAGCTAAAGTCATTGGCTAAAACTCATATAATCAGCTATGCATCTTTAAGTTCTTCCGGAGTTACTAAATATAAATAGGTATAAAATTGTAGTTTGTTGCTAGATCTATAGAATTCAGTTAATTTGTTTTTTTTTACTTTCGAAACTTCCCTTTCATATCCTCTATTCATAAATGACTCCCAAACAATTTTATACTTGAAGCCAATGACCAACACCATTAATGATTTCTTATCTTTTTCTTATCTTATATAATACAGACGCTACTTCAAAAAGGAGGTGATTACATCCTACACGTTATGCATTTAGTCACGCATATTAACCAATGACTTAAATTCTGCCCTATTGAATAATGGTTGGTACATATGCAAAAGTTCCCCATAGGTTCCTGACACTGGGCATTTTTTTTCTTTTTAAAACTAAGGATGCATGATGTATCCCTTATGTATAAACATATTTAAAAATCAAGATTTAAAAGGTAATTTACATTAATAACAACTTAAAAAACAAATATTAACTGATCCACTGGAGCCAGCTAGAGAATGTTTACAGCAAAAACTTCCTGCATTATCTTATAAAAATTTAATATACCAAGGAGAAAAAAATACACTGCTTTTCAAGCTATGCCATTTCAAATTATTGATGTAACTACCTTTTTAAGGTACTGATACTTACTGTCACGTCCCTAGTGACACCTCATTGTTTACAAAATGAGAACATTGTACCTATCTCAAATCAGGTCAGCGTACCCACGCTTTAATGCCAGAAAGACGCCAATTAAAACTTAGTTCAAGGCTACAGCAGGGAGACATAATTAACCTAGGCTAAATTACAAAAACAATTAAAAGGGAAATTAAATGTAAAAGGGTCAAGGATGGGTATTGAGATGTCACGGTTCTTTATTCTAAAGAGAGATATAAAAGGCGGAGTGTTAGCTTGAGACGAGAGAGAGAGCTAGAAAGTTAGGCTTAGAAGTCGCTAAGTTTTAAGTAAATATTTACTCATTTTATTGAACATTTTCACTGAATCCTGTATCTGTTTTATATATCTTTGTACATACGTTTATTGTTTCAAGTTCAAGTTTTAAATAATTAAAACTCGAGAAAACATATCAGCACTTTATTACTTCATTGATTATTAAAGTGTTTGAACTATAATCAAGGCACCTCTGAACCCACATATGTCACAAGTTTATAGCATCAGGATCTTCAAGTCAAATAAACATGTGACACTTACAACAATGTTCAATATAAAATATCCATTTTATATATATTTTTTTTAAAAATAACTATCAGTAAATGAAATCTTGTGTCAACTAATGTAATGTATGATATGAAGTATATATTTTAAATATATATATATATATATATATCTTACTCTCTTTTCTTGATTTCCAAATAATAATCAGTGCTACTAGTCATTTCATTAGTATAAAACTCTAGTTTCCTATAATCATCTAAAACTGTTTGAAGTTTGTTAGGACCAACTAGAAGCAAAACATAATTCTCTGGATCAGTAAAATTTATCTCTTTCAATAAAATCTTTTTCTCCTGTGCAGATAGAAAAAAAATATGAAAAAAGCCAAATTAAAATATATATTTTTAAAAAAAGCTAAAGTTTCATTTTTAAATTGTGGTCAGATTTAAATTTGTTTTTACAATTTCAATGTTAATCCTTTGTAACAAGAATTGATGAAAATAAGAAAAAAATAACAACAAGCAGGCCAAAGAGTATGAAATAATTCTAATTCTTTTGAGGTTTCATTTTTTAACATAGAAGTAGTACTGATGTTAAATGTCTACCTCTTTAACAAGATTCTCAGGGTTGACAAGATGAGATTCTTTCGGATAATTTCCTGGATAAACTACCTTCATTTCAATGTTCATTAGTTCTGATTCTGTCACAAAAAAAGTACAGATGTCAATCATCAAATAATTTCATTGGTCAAAAACTTAAAATTGATTGTCACAACTACTAATAAAAATATAACAAAAAACCTTTCAGACTTTGTATTCTATATGGCAGATAATGTAAATGTCATCAGTTTCTGTAATCAATGTTTAACAAGTGTGTCATGTGGCCAACACAACCACCAACTACCTTTACTTTCCCTAACTATTTTCAAATACCCTTTAGAGTTGGTTGGACTCTTCACAGAAATTGAAACCCAAGACACTCAGTTTAGGAGCCAAGCACTTTAAAACACAGTCACCACTACCCCTACAAGTTATAACATTGCAACCCTAAGGTCCATGGACCATATCCAGCTCATGATTCTATGTTATTCAAACCTTCAAAATGTCTGTCTACAGTTCATAACGAAGCAGAAAGAAGGTTAGACTCTTTTATTCTTTAATACTTTATGATGATGCAACCCATGTTGCATTCAGGCACTGAATTGAAATCTGTACTACAGGCTTTGAAACGTCCTTTAATGTGGCCCCACAATAGCAACATTGTCTTCATGGTCTCACATTTTATAAGCAAATGCTGTGACACCCTGTACAATATAGTGAGTACAGTCATAAAGATGTGACTTGACTGCCAACACAATTTCAGACTCCTTAGTTAATCTGGGGGTCTGTGAGTTTCTATCATGCCTTGACAACAATCCAAAAGTTAGAAAAAAAGTAAAGTTCCCCTTTTCAGACCTTGCGATCTATAGGGCAGATGGTGTTAAGGTCATCTATTTCTTTGGCTAACGGTTTATGAGGAAGGTGTAATGACAACGACTGACAGCCTTTCCTTTGCCTAACTAAAGTCAGGTACCCATTAGAGTTAGTCCACCCAAAAAATCCCCAAATTCAAAATCCCAGTCTTCATTGAGATTTGAACCCAGGAAGCCAGACGCTTAACCCCTCAGCCAACAAGTCCCTCAATCCAACAAATAGAAATGGAAAAATGGTTTAAATGCTGAGATAAGTCAACAGAGTCTGGGAGCACCTGAGGTGCTCTGACCATGCCTGAGCAAGATAATATAACACAGAACACAGTGCAGGATGGGACACTCCCATTAGTTTATATTTAGCTTGGTGGGGAGGAAGAGGAAACAGTGTCATATTATTTTTTATTTGCTGATCTGTCTCAACAGGTCTCAGATGCCACCTGTATGGTGACTAATGTGCATTACGCACAACAGCAGGGTTTCTGTCCAGAGCTTTTGCAAGAGAGGAGTTGAGACTCTCAGACCCTCACTCAAATGGAGTATGATGTTGATGATGTAATGTATGTAGATAATTTTTATGGCACACAGGCAGAAAAAAAAAAGGGTACCCCTTTTCTAAAATTATATTAAAAAAACGGATGTATTTTTATCAATGTCTTGTGACACAATTTTTATAAATTAATTTTGAATTTATTTTTAAAATCCCAAAACAAAAAAAGATTAAATTAAATATTTTTAAAATGTGCAGAATTTCCTTAATTTTCTTCAGGGCACAGTGTCGGATGAAAGAAAGCAAAATACACAGAAAAAGATGGGTAGATTGTATCAAAGAAAGAAAAAGTTTTTTATTTAAGGCAAATGTCTGCTTTACTAAATTAATATTTCAATATACATTTATTGTTTAATATTGTATTCCAATAGATATATAAGTTTGTTTTAAACCTGGTTCAAAAAAGGCCATTGTGAGCTTGGATGCTGACACATCAGAATGAAGCTTTTCAGAACAACACAAAGCTTTATCTGCAAAGTTCAATAATACACATTAATGTAGTTGATATTATTTTTTATTTTATGTCCACAGAATTTTTTTGAAGTTCAGAGAGAGCTAGCTCTTTTGAAGCGTCCCCTTTACCTGTCTGTTTATCTGTTGAACCATTGGGCACAACATATATGATCCGTTGATCAATTACTTCCTTCCTCTGTCTTTTGCTTAGAATAAAATCCCATTGCTACTTCTTCCATTTCCAAGTACTGTTCCCTGAAGGAAGGTTTTATCAAACCCAGAGGAGCTTGTGATATGGCTATTAAGTTTTAGTTTGCATGTTTTTACAGTGGTCAGCAGGTCATCATGGGCCCAATGGCTATTGTGATTCTGTTATGAATCACCTCATTTGTGATACTGTCTTTGTAGGTGATACATAAGATTTTTCTATCGAATCTCAATTCCATTGTTAGACTAGGATCCTCCTCTCTAGTTCTACATTTAGCATCCAAGATTGGCAAGCATTCCAGAATGTGGTCATGACCAAAGAGTGAATTGGTTTAATTTTATTGCAGAGGGCTATTACCTCTTTCAAAGCTACATGGTGCAAATATTATGTTCCATGTGCTCCTGTTTTATGAAATCAAAATTACTTTTAGATAAGATAGTATGCGAGTTTTTTTTAACGGGTCAAGAAGGAATCAACATTTTTTAAAAATATGGATAGTATAGCATTCTTTTCCAAATATAATGCAAAGAGACCTGTTTGTTTGTGTGAGAACATCCACACCTAAATGAATAATTTTACTATTTCAGTCTCAATTTCCTATAATCCTGTTTTAGATTAACTACTGCCTGTGCGATTTCTGACAGATACCATATAACTAAATGTTCTGCTTAGTGACTGAATACTCTTTGTAAACAAAGAAAAATTATGTGGTATACTGGCCCTATGAAATTCAAAGAATAAAAGAACATATATAAATAGCATCATGGCTTCTCAGCCTGGTACTAGATAGCTTCAGTCAATTAATATTTTTAAATTCATGAATTTTTTTTTAATCTGCTAAGAGGCCTACATTAAGACTTTGTTAATTAATCTATGTACACCAATTCATTTGTTGCAATGCTGTCTAGGCATAATAGTTGATACATTCTAGTAACTAGAATAACTACACCTAGATCTAGATGGAATCTATATATAGATTATAGATCTAGGTTCCTAGATCAGTCATTATCAGTTATATCAGTATAATCTTTAGATCTAAGTCTTAAGATCTATATAAAATAAAAATAATACTTAGTGACACTATAGTCATAGAAGTATATACATAGAGGGAGGATAGAGTTGTAGGCAGATCATACCCTAGACCTAGAGTCTATACAAAACTATAGTAATATATATATATATATATATATATTTGGCCTATGGTATGGGAGTATGGGCATACCATATTGGGCTCACAGTATGGTATACTCGGTATATTGACATATACTTTAGACACTATAGGCCTACTAGTATAAACATAATGACTTTGTCTTTATCAAGTTTATCAGATCTATATCTGTTACTATTATATTTAGATTATAATTATAGATTATATGAACATTATATATATAATTTGAATAATAGATCTATAATGGAGACTAGAAATGACTAGATGAGTGAGTAGATCAACTCAAGTTACCATCAACATGATCATAATGATCATCAAGTCGATCAAAGTTAATCTATGCATATGTTATGGCTGCTGACTTACTTATCATGCCAAACACGGCATGGTCACTAGTCTCTATTGACACTATTTAGGTCTAGAACTCTAGATCAGTAGATCTAGACTCTAATTGTACTAAGTAGTAGAGTACTACCAAACTATCTTAGTTACTTAGATCTAGTGGTAAAGTAACTTAGTCTTAGACTTACTCACTTAAGACAGTTAAGACTAGTGACTTAGTCTTACTAATAAATAAGTAATAGTAATAGACTAGTAATTTAAAAAATTACATAGATTTAGACAATTTAGATAAATAATTAGATTTTACTTACATTAAGATTCCTAGACCTAAAATAAAATAATCATTATTTAAGAATGAGATTTACTAGATTTGACTAATTCGACTATTAGAGTCTAGTTTAGTATAATTTATTATAGCGATAATTTCTCATCATGATCATAGAACTAGACTACAACTAAGATTCTTTACTCCTACACAGGAGATCACTACAAAAATAGCTTTAAAAATTCCCGATAGATTTTCCACAAAACTAAAGTGAAAAAATAAAATCCCGATGAAAGCGGGAAAACCAGATAAATATCAAAATCAGACCTATAAAACTATAAAGATATAAGGTCTTAAATGGCTCAATAAATTTCCACTGTTAATCACAGAACTTGTAAATATAGGCCTAATCACTTCAATAATTTATTTCTTGATAGTATTTTATATGAACTAGTACAGAAAAAATTCAAAAAAGATTACTTACATTAGAATGACAAAAGAAAAAAAAAATTCAAATAACTATACAAATTAACATGAATACACTTTGTTTATTTATTCTACAAGGCATAGTTTAGTATTTTAGAATATTTTACTGCATAGAGATGGACAAATCAATTATATGATGGGATTCAAATGATAACAGGCCTATATTTATATCACATCGCTCGTAATACTGCAAAATAAAATGTTCTTTTTTATTGAAAAGAACAAGAAAATTATTTATTTATTTAAAAATTTAAAATTCTTACTCTCACATTTAAATTTCATTTATTTTTTTTAATAATGATTCGACTACAATATAGAGGATGGAGCAGTGGGGTAGCTAGGGTGGAGGGAGGAAGGGGGAGAATGTGAAAATCTACCCTGGGCCTCCACTTGAGGTGGACACCAAATAAGTGTTTTTTATATAAAAAATTAAAGATTATGAAAAAATTCAGGGGCCCCCAAACGATGGAAAATTCCTAGCTACGCCCCTGGGATGGAGAAAATTTAAGCTTTTTATCAATCAATAATGACGGATTGCAGAAAAGGAACATTCAGTTTTACAAAGAATCATATGTAGAATATTGTATATTTTAAGTAAAAAAAATGATAGGGGGTTTTCACTCAAATATCAGAATTCTAAAAAACTGAGATTTGACTCAAGCTGAGTTGTGTTTGCTGGCTGTCCAAAGAAGCCTTCTCCTGGATGCTCCAAATACATGTTGCGAAAATAAAAAATTAATTAACTTAATTTTCTTTACATAATTATTTTCAATGTCAGATGGAATTATTCATTTTGCTCATATGTATTTCACTACCCTGTTATGATTAAACTTTAATAACCTTTTTGTTTGTTATCAGAAAATGTCATTTGGTATAGAATTGAAGGTGAATGCACATATTTTTTTAGATAAAATTGATGTTTATAAAACCAAAATAAAATTTTGTCAAATGGTTAAGTGATTGGCTTCCAAACTTCCTCGACTATCAGTGAAGACTGGGATTTTTTAATTTTGTGATTTTTTAGGGCACCCCTGAGTCCATCCAACTCTAACGGGTACCTGACTTTAGTTGGGGAAAGTAAAGGTGGTTGGTCATTGTGCTGGCCACAAAACACCCTGCTCATTAACCGTTGGTCAAAGAAACAGATGACCTTAACATCATCTGTCCAATAGATCACAAGGTCTGAAAAGGGGAACTTTTCTTTTACTGTTTAGTTTATCTAAAATTAAAAACTTACCAACTGTGAGCAAGTCTCTTTACAAACATAGTTTTTGGTAAAAACAAAATGAAAATGAAAAAAAAAAGTATTTTTCCAAAGGCAAGCTATTCAAGATTAAATTAGAAGCAATTAAAATCATTTTGGGAGAAAAGAAAACAAAACAACTGACTTTTCAAGCATTGATGTTAATATTGTCTATTAGGCTGCAGAATGGGTTTAAAATGAACAATGATATTGTCAATTAGGAGAGAAAGAGTTTAAAATGTCATGCTATTTAAATTAAATACAAAAGTAAAGAAAGAAATTTCACAAAACTAGATTATAAGTAATAAAAAATTGAATAGTTTAAAAAATATTGTCTGCAAAAAAAAATAAAAAAATTCCAGACAAAATTAGATTCATTCATATTATAGATGCTTGGAATGCAAATCAAATGAAAGCTGCTAAAATAAATGACTATCAACTTTGAACTCTTCTATTCCAAAATTAGCTAAAGTTACATCATCCATTCTTAATTACTTTGACTAACCCCCCCCCCCCCCAAAAAAAAAATACACTTGTGCAAGAATTTTATTTGTTATTGACAATGTGTTCTAAAAAAATTAGACAAGGTCATGGGAACAGTTAATTTACCATGCAATAATAACTACATTTTAGTACACAAAATAGCTAGATTTTAGCATAAAATATTCATTAAATATAAACATTAATTGGTAATTAATAAAACTATAAGACACTTAAGAGTAAAAGTAAACATACAAGTGTAAGTCACAATATCATACTCTTATATATCTCAGCAAGTAAAAGAAATAAAACAACTCACTTAAGTAATGAAAAAGTATGTTATTAAACAAAAAGTAACAAAGTTAAGTGTTTGTTTTTACTGGCATCTCTTACTTTGTAGTTTTATATTTAGAACAATGATGTTTCTAAGATACAACTGTTGATAAAATCTGACTAGATATAGATCTTGACACTTTGAATAGTAATTCTGAGAGAGGTCCAGAGATTCAGTCAATATTCCCCCTCCCACACCCTATCAGCGCTCCCCATTTTTGACACACCAATAGCTCCAGCCTTGAGTGGTTAAGCACTTGGCTTTTGAATCTGGGGTCCTGGATTCGAATCTTGGTAAGGAATAAGATTTTTCAGGTGCACCTAAGTCCACCCAACTCTACTGAGTACCTGACTTTAGTTGGGGAAAGTAAAGGAGGTTGGTCATTTTTCATTATGCTGGCCACATGACACCCTACTCATTAACCATAAGCCAAAGAAACAGATGACCTTAACATCATTTATGGAAAGTAAAAAAGACAAAAGAAAAAAAACAACTAGAATCTATGCAAATTATGCCCATCATCCCTCAAGTATATTAGGTTCAATATAATAAAATTTTTGGACTTCGCAGCAATTTAGTTTACATAGATAGTAGAGATAGAGAGACAGTAATTAAGCATTTGAAAACATGAAATGAGAAACGTCATATTTATTTGTTGCCAGTGAAACAAGGAATGTGCTAGATTTGTCTCTTTTAAAAATGCAAAATATCTTTGAAATGAAAACATTTTTTCAGTTTTAGTATTTTAGTTTCAATGCATATATGTTGACAACTTTGAAAGTTTGAGTTACTAAAAAAGTAACATTATATAGCTTAAGTGACAGGAATATAACTTGTGAATTTTAAAAATTGATTATCTCTTGGTTTATTAATTGTATTGTAATTGCAAACAAAAACAAAAGTTGA
This sequence comes from Biomphalaria pfeifferi, assembly GCA_030265305.1. NCBI lineage: Eukaryota > Metazoa > Mollusca > Gastropoda > Planorbidae > Biomphalaria > Biomphalaria pfeifferi. The sequence goes on along the minus strand of JASAOG010000009.1, from coordinate 3,711,649 downwards.
GGATTATCAATCTAGTGGGGGCAATGAAGGAATAAAAAAATATTCCTTTCCTTATTCTCTATCTGCTAAATATTGTACTTGTTTTTAATTACCCACTTGTTTGAGCCAAGCTAGGTATAGTTTTGATAATTGTTTTCCTTTAAAAACAATAAATTAATTTTGATGATTAGTTAAAAAAAAAAAATATATATATATTTTTTTAAAAAATGCATTTCACTGATATTAATTACTCTGGACTAAGTCATGATTTTTCTTTATGGTTAACATGTAAATTAAGATTTCACTGAGCAGGGTAAATCAATTTTTCTTTCGCTTTTATTTTAAAATGGGGCCTGGTGGCTGAGTGGTAAAATACTTATCTTCCAAAATTAGGGGTCTTGGGTTCAAATGTCGGTAAAGACTGGGATTTTTTTCTCATTAGTTGGGAAATGTAAAGGAGGTTGGTTGTTGCTCTGGTCAAATAACACCCTCAGTAACTATCAGCCATAAAAACAGATGACCTTAACATCATCTGCCATATAGATTCTCACAAGGTCTGAAAGTTCTCACATCATCAAACATCAACAGACGCATGCAGTGAAGAACAAACCTTAAATTGCAGCTTCATAAACTTTATGTTATAAATTGTCTTCAGGAATATTACAAAAAAAATAGTAGAATCCAATTAATTTCACCATACACTTAATAGGACTCAATTCAAAAGTACCTAACCAAATCCTATTATACAGTCAAATTTGGTTATTGCACCAACCAATTATAACATAACAATTTCATCCATATGTCCCATAAGCCAGATTTGTTTTCTCAGCTATAGCTAAGCCTTCTTATGAAAATTAAAAAGTGGAGGATTAAGGCTAGTTCTATTTAACATATCTCTAGAATTTCCATGTAAATCATTTTTAAAAAAGTTACATTCTTTTATCACAAATAAATACATTACACATATATATTTTTTTTTTAACACACAAAGTATTTCCTTGTTTTCTTGAAATGCACACACAGAATGTCAGTTATAGGAAAATTTCTCAACAAACCATTTATTTGACTGTAAAAAGATTTAAAAAAAAAAAATTTAACCAAAATGAACTTTTTTAAAAAGTTTGTAATATATTTTGTATAGAAAGTGTAGTTCGAACAGTGTAATAATGTACTAAGTTATGATAAATAGGATTTTTTAGAGTGAAAATTGTCATGCTAAATCTTTGTTTTTGAGCATATTTGTGATCAAAAAATGCTTAGGAAATATACTGCAAAATATCCATTTTGTCTCATGCGTTTTGTTAAATAATAAATAAATAAATAATAAAATTTCATTAATTCAACATCAAATTCTACAATATTTAATGGCAATCTCTTTGATTCCAAAGATTAAGGATGAGTGCAGTGTTTAACTCAGTTGCAACTTGCATATTTTTCCACATCTGAAGCAGATGTCTGCCAGGGTCTATTTAAATACTAAAATAATACAGACATTACTCACATTCAAAGTGCATTTCATATCCCCCGGTGAGATGGTTTCTATATTCAATCATGGTACTGTTATCTGGTGCAGGAACAACCTCGTGTAGTTTAACAAAAACCATTTTGTATTGCTTAGGATTTGCAATGCCAGCAGTTTTGAAAAGTTCTTCTGTCACCTGAGATGTTAAGAAACATATTTTTGTTAGGAAAGTGTTATCTTTTAAAAATTATTTTCAAGATATTATAAAGAGATACTTATATAAACAGAAATATTTTTTTTTTGGGGGGGGGGGGGGGGGGGGGGGGGGGGAAGAACTGTCTAAAATTATAATTTAAAGGAAGAAATAAACATTGATAAGTCACATACACTGTAAATCATCCACAAAATCAACACCTAAGAGTCTATATAAAAGTTTGGAAAAGTAAAGTTCCCCTTTCAGACCTTGCCATCTATAAGGCAGATAATGTAAAGATCATCTGTTTCTGTGGTACACAGTTAACAAGGGTGTCATGTGGCCAGTACAATGACCAACTGCCTTTACTTTCTCCAACTAATGTCAGGTACCTTTAGAGCTGGGAGGACTTGGAGGCACCCAAAGATCCTGAAATTAAAAATCCCTGTCTTCACCAAGATTCAAACCTGGGATCTTGGTTCGGAAGCAAGGCACTGTGCCTCCAAAGGTAAGTACCCCTTTCAGACCTTGCAATCTGTAGGGCAGAATATGTTAAGTTCATCTGTTAATTTGGTTAACGGTTAACAAGCAGGTTGTCATGTAGCCAGCACAATGACAAACAGCCTTTACTTTCCCCAACTAAGGTCAGGTACACCTTAGAGTTGGGTGGACTCAGAGGGTGCCCTAAAATCACGAAATTTGAAAGCCAGTCATAATCAATATTCAAATCCAGGACCTTAGGTTCAGAAGCCAAGCACTTAACCACTTAGCCACCGTGCCCCACAGAGTCTATATGGTAACTGAAATTTATTATTGTTATTAATCTTTAATGATGCTGTTAAGTAACCTAAACAAAGAGAGCAACTTTTACTTTTCCCAAGAATAGTCAGGAACTTATTAGAACAGTGTGTATGTAAAAAAGTTCAAAATTTTTATGCAAAAATCACCACCAACAATTTAAACCTTATACTCTCTACTAAGCATTTAACCAGTTTTGCCACTACATACAATTATGTGGTATTAATCTTCAGGGCCACAAGAGTACAGCTGGAAGTAGCAGGACCAAGAAAGTGTCAGAAGGTGGTCAGCGAGAAGGAGATTTGATGTTAAGATTCTATTTGTGTATTATAGATATTCCAGATGATGCCAGACTACTGTAAGTATAGAGTAAAGTTCCCCTTTAAGACCTTGCAATCTATGGGGCAGATGATCTGTTTCTAATAGTTAATGTGTGTTTTTGTGTGGCCAGCACTATGACTAACCACCTTTACTTTTCCCAACTTGAGTCAAAGTATCCATTAGAGTCGGGTGGACTCATAGGCACTTTAAAAATCCTGAAATAAAAAATCATCATCCTCACCAGGGTTCAAACCAAGGACTCCCGGTTCAGAAGCCAATTACTTTACCAATCAGCTACAGTGCCTCCTGTATATATTGAGAGCTACTTTCAAATAGTTCGAGCAACTACTCACAAACTATAACACTTCTAACACTGATATATCAGCAATATCATCAAATATATTTCTTTTAGATATCTAATCTAGTCATAGAACATTTTTTTAATCTATTTGCCACCTTAGAATGACTGAGGTTCATCTCATCTATTGGTTGTAAGGAAACATGGTGTCTCTACACTATCTCCTAAAAGAACTTTTTCTAGTTTACAAAACACTTTAAGATAAGATAAGATAATTTTTATTGATCCAATCAAATGGAAATTTAGTTTTACTACAATTGACAAGCTCAGCGAAACTACAGTATAAAAACAATATTGATTAAAAATTTGAACAACATTCACACACAAAACCCATACACATTCACAAACAGCGCTTTATGAATTAGACTTCTATGTACTTCTCGATGACAAAAGCTGATCTTGTAACACTCTGACCGAAAGTGGGATAAAGGAGTTTTTAAATCTTTCTCTTTTAATGAAATTAAAGTATCTAACTTTGAAATTACACATGAAAAAAACAACAACAACAAGAAACAACAACATCTTAACAGACTAGCTATAACAGTCATTGCAAAAAATTTGGATTCCTAACATCATGTAAGTATATTTCATTTTTTAAATCCTTCCAGACTCACTGTGGTGCCTACAGCACTGTAGCAGGATAAGGGACAGCAAATGATTTGTTTTTCCAAAGGCGCCACAAGTAAAAGTTTTGAGAAACAATGAGATACATTATTGTTAGGGGGTGGTGGGGGTGTGTTGAATTTTGACAGACCTTTCTGCCCCAGACACAAAGCAACCTTGGTACAACTACTGCCTCCAGGTGACAGATAATTATGACAAGCACAAAATCAAACCCAGAATATCTTGTCAACAATATAAATTGTTATCAAAAAAACAGTTCAGATGTTTCAACTAATCAAAGATGAACTTATTAAATTGAGCTCAATCACATTGCTTTTTATTTATTAATTTTTCCATTAAACACAATAAGAACTGTTCAGACTGTTGCGATTAATGAATCATTTTAACAAATTGAAATATTTTTAGTTTGAAAAAAAAAGAATAATTATTACAAAAAGCCAATCTCTCTGAGTTACCTGACCAACTGTTAAATCATCTCCATATTTATCCACAGCTTTCACTTCCTTGAGTTCAAGAGGCTTATTAGGTAGCTTGGTATAAATTTCATATTTTAAATCATCTGCAGCTTCTGCAATACAAATATATTTAACATATATAACTATATTTTAAATACATAAAAAGTAGCATATAATGATCTAATTATAATTAATTGAATTCAACAGCAAGGTACTTTTTCAAAAAGTTGTGATTTCATCAGCATGCAGTTTTTTGAAGCATAAATTACCAGTAAAAATTCCTTTCACTCACCATCAGACATTGATAAAAGCAATCTAATGTTTCCTTTTTTTTTTAAAAATAAAAATATTTTTGTGTACAAAAGTAACAAGCAAAATATAAAAATCCTGTTAACTAAAAAAAAAACGTTTATGTAAGGAAAAGAACTCTGCATTTACAACTATATCTCTCAATAATGTTGAATTAATTTCACTTATTCAATATTGAACTAGATAAATAATTATAAATAATTAATTTTCTTATTGATTAAATTTTGTATTGGTTCATGTTTTGTTGGGTAAAAAAAAATAATTATTTAAGTTTAAACTTGATCAGGGTATAGGTGTGTGAGAAATAATGTGATCAATTATCAAAGGGGACTAAACCCTATATATTTAGCATAAACTGTGAATATTGAAATATTATTTCCCTTGTTGGTATCAAATAAAATAATTAACTATCAGTAATTCATTGAATAATTGGTTATTTTTTATTTTTTTTTATTCATTCATGTCTTGTCTATGCCAATGAAAAACTTTTCAAAGTTTTGACTTGATCTGAGAATGGGTTTGGGAGAAAAAACATGTACAACTTTTTACCAGACAGACAGAGTGATTTGTAATTTAAAAAAAAATGAAATGTATGTAGGACTATTTTTTGTATTTCTGGTAGAGTTAAGGGTTACCGTATTCATGGACCAAAAGTATATGTGGGGGTTGGTGAGGGTTACTAAAATTCACAGTTCAAAGTATGTTTGGGGGGAGCATTTGAATATGTGCTGTTCTATTAGAGGGCAAAATAATAAAGGGAGGGGGGTCAAGATATCACCTATCAGCTATTTCACCTTGGCAAAGCACAGGTATCCTGGATACCTATATTTAAATCTTTAAAGAATCAGTTATGATCAGTGATGCACAACCTAATTCAATCTGCAGGCCATTTTAATTTCCAACAATAGTGTCACATGATGGAAAAGATACAAAAACTTAATGAAATTGACCTGAAACTATTTTATTCAAACCAGAGAATCTAGAACTTACATTGATTTATTGGGATATTTGAATTTTTCTCTTTACACTTAAAAAAAAATGGCATAAGATCTGTTAATAATTTGTTGTTCTTATTTTATAAAAACAAACATGTTGACTAGGCAACGGTATCATGTTCTACAAAAAAGTAAAGATCCATTCACTTTTCCTAGTAGATTCTACAGTCCCATTTTATGAACGCACGAATGTTAAATGCCTTGGTAGTAATCCATTAAAAAAAGTGAGAGCCCTAACGTAGGTAAAGTAAGATACATTTTGAACATTTTTTTAGGCGATTTTCTCTTGTGCTGACTTTTCGGCGGGCCGGATGGAAGCATGTCAGGGGCCGGATCTGGAACACAGGCCGTATTTTGGGCATCACTGGTTATGATCAAGGCATTTAACAATAGTATATTGTAATTAAATCAACAGGTTTAGCCAATGGGTTGCTGATGGATAAAACAAGTTATATAGGCCTAGATGCTTATTGTATGATGTTTTATTTTTCATTCTTAGTAGATAGGTGCTTTTAAAGTATGGAAAATTCAACTTTATTTTTCTCTTTAATTGCTGCCCTATTCAGCTATACCAGGAATATAGTTTTCAAATAACTAAAACTAGATTGATAAAACAGGGTTTGAATGGGACTAGAAAGTAGGTTGAATAAGAGAGGACTTAAGAAGACATTTAAGAGGAGTTTTATTTGTTAAGAAATTATTTATTTTAGCATGATGTAACTGATTCTTAAACTTATTTTAAATGGCTGCTCAGCCGTTGCATGAGCTTCTAAATATCATCACAATGGTTCAATGATAAAACCTCATGGAAGTTTGCAGCATAATCTACATTATTCAAGGAAAGTCTAACACTTTCAGTCAAGTTTTTTTTTAGTTTAAAAGTACCTGCTCCTCCTGACATTCTTTAAAACTGCCACAAAATAGATGAAAGAATTTAAAAGAAATTGAGGCACTGCTGTCAAATTATTTAAGCCCAAAGGCGATGATTTGATTTTTTCTAAGATCTCTACCTTAAATCTGCAAAAAGACAAAAAACAATTTTTGTTTGTAAAGAAGGTTTGAATTTCCAATTGGTTTGTTTAACAGGTTTAAGATGTTCCTTTAAGCCTGAAGAAAATTACATCCTAGCCAAACATCCTGCAGGGGATGGCAGCAGAGTTTGAACTCAGGACCATTGAGACAACAATCTATAGCCCATATCAGAAAACCATGAACAATTATACAATTCTATGACTGCTTGGTGGTGTAGTATGGGCTTTGAACAGTAATCTTGATGGTCGTAAGCTATTCTGCAGGAGGTTTGGGGTAGAAAAAAAGTAATCCAAAGAAATACCAGAAACCTATAAAACAATCAAATCTCAGAAGACACCTCAATATTTTAAAATCCATTCCTTTATTTTTAGAAAAAAAATTGAGACATAAAAATATTGTTCAGTCTGAGTTGGGTTCACCAGATATCTGCACTCACAAAGGTTGACAAAGCATTATATAAAAGAGGGAAAAAATCAAATTAAACTTTCAAAAGAGGGCTTAGAATTTAATTGAAAAAACATGCCAGTAAAGAACTTACCGTAAAACAATATATGTTAAGTATAATATATCTACTTCACACTGTTAATAGGTAAACATTTGAGAAAACATGGAACTCTGTGAAAGATATATTTTCTTTCCATTGTAATTTTTTCAAAGAATACCACTCACAAATTAAACAGAGAAAATATCTTTTGATCAGTAAAATTGCTATTTTTTAACATATAAGCATTAAGCCTAAGGCTAGAAATGCAAAAGAAACAAGTTACAGATCTTGAGGACCACTAAGAGACTGGTTTCTTTTCAACAGCCTTAGATAAAATTTAAGCCAATTCATAAAGGAGAAGTAGCCATTTTCCTATTTTTCATGAGTTACTTTGTGTGTTCAAAGCATCATCTGCAAGGTCTGACAAGAGGAACTTTTACTTTACAGTAAACAACAGAGTTAAAGCCAGACATTTCTACAACTTAGGGTCGAAGTGTCTGCCTCAAAAATGAGGGGCCAGAAATATAGTCCTTTTTCTAGGCTAATTAGGAAATAATTTCTCTTGTCCTGCTTTACCAATACAGGTATTGCATAGAATGCTTATATATACAATTAATATAGACAAAGTTTTTAACAGGTAAGATATTTAAAAAAAAACAATATATTGTTACGATTCTCACTATCCAGGCTCTCTGCAAACTGCACCATACGCCACCAACTTTAAAGAACTTGACAACTCCGGGCTCCAAAGTAACGTAACACTTTAATAGGTGAATAAATAATAGCCAACACTGTACAATTGGCAGCACGTAACACAAAACTGTACAAATATCTCTCCGCCGTATCAACTCTTGCACTGGTCTCTCTGTCTCGTCTCAGACTTGTACTGAGCCGTTGTAACGAACTGTAGATAGGGAAGTTATCACTCTCTCGCCTCTGATACCTTCGCTCTTATATAGGGTCCCTACATGCCTTCTCGAACTGGACAGAACGCCGCTCGACGTTTCTAGGTGGTCAGATGACTACAACTCTCGTGACGCTACTGAGCTCTGTTCACGATGTCGATCCTTCCTGAACCACCCTGTTGATACTCGACTCGGCTGACCATCGTAACTCGTCACGGTTGACCGCTCGTCTATCGCTGGCCTGGAGCGATTTGCGTCGGCTGACCACACTCACACCACTTCCCCTCTCTGTGCCACCACCAGGTTTATAACAATATGATATCAATAAATAAATAAAAATAAACAAATTAATAGAAAATAATTAGAATGTATTGTATTTATCTTCTTATCTTATCAAATACAGATGTTACTTCAAAAAAGAAGATGATTACGTCCCATGTGTGTTCCTAGGTCAATCTAAGACATGCATATTAATTAATGACTTAAATTCTTCAAAATCATTGCATTTTTTTTGTTGCAATTAGGTCTTTAAAGAATCTGTCTCTTCCTAAATAGCTGCAATAGCTCATATTTAGTGGGGTGAGGTATATAATAAATGTGTCAAGTAGCCTATTTCAGATTTAAAAGCTTAATTAATTGCAAATTTGCAATAGAGCTTGAAAAACATGATAAATTATGTTGGATGTTCTATAAATTGTTTTCAAAAATTAATCTCATCAAAATACTCTAGCAGGCTGTATCAACAATTCAGCCAACAAGGTAAAGTTGAACTGTACAGAAAAGCAAATGTAAATGCACTTATACAATTGTAATTAATATGAATTCCACTCTGGTTATAGTTTATGTACATAGGCCTGTTATTAATAAAATTACTTTTACTTGTTTTAATTTACAATATATACTTATTATCATACACTAGCTGCCAGAACAAGTTTAGCCTAGTCGAGTAACTTTAAGTAGGCTACTATAAGTATAAATTAAATATTAAATAAACTAGATCCAAATTCTAGGGTCTATATATTTAGATCTATAACTGTGCTTTTTTTTAAAAATAAAATAGGTGCTGGTACTAAGTGATGAATGGTCTAACTTTAAACTATTAATATATTTTTTCTCCACATTTAAAAAGGTGCCGGTGTGTGCCGTACCTTGAGTACCGTCACGCACACACACAAAAATGCCCTGGATCTAAATATATACAAGTTACAAGTCAACTAATATTCTACATAAATAAATTTAATACTGCATACTTCAGAATTTTATAGACGTCACTGTATATATACATATATGTCTATACGGTCACTAGAATTAATTCACTAGATGATAGATGACTAGTCTATAAATATGTAGGCCTACTTTAGAGTAATATACTATAATATACTTTATATAGGCCAAATAATATAGATCTAAATTCTAAATCTATCATAAACATATGCCTATCATCATCAAATTTTTATTACCCTGTAATAACAATTTGTCTTTGCCGGCATAGGCTAATAGGTAGCCTGCTTATATTATAGTATACTATAGTATTTATACTTATAAGCCTTATTAGAATAATTAGATCTAGATCTATTCTCTACATAACACAGTCTAGCTAGCAGATGAGTCTGACGAATAGACTCTAGAGTAGTCTAAACTATTTGTCTAAAGTGCCTAAAGTAAAAAAAATATAGAATTTCAGTCTTAGGTCTATATAGTGACTATATACTAATATAGATCTAGGTAATCATTAATTTTTGACGCTCACATTAATGATTACCATCTAGATATATCTACATATAAAAAATAATTATTAATATCAGATTAAGAGATTATGATTCAGATTATCAAATCTATAAATCAAGTCTAATACGAATGCGATCGAGTTCTTAGTCTTAGGTCAAATCGATAAGTTATTAATTACTACTTACTAGATCTAGAATTCTAGATCTAATATTATGATCTATCATCTAGACATTCTAGTAGTTCTATGAGTATGAGCTTGAACAAAATAAAGGAATTTTAAGATAAGAAAATAACTATAATGATATATGAAAAAAATAATATAGGATTACCAACATATATCCTTATTTATACTTAGAGACCTAGATCTATATCATATGCCTATGACTATATACTATACAGTCTAAACGCAGCTCTAGATCTGGCCCTACGCTCGGCGGCTACAGCCTACACTACAGTCCATAGTACTGTAATTAAATCGGAAAAACCCGCACACTATATATGGTCTTTACGTGATTTTTCTATCTTCTCTGCTAAACAACTGTAACAAGCACACTGAGTCCCGTCAGTGCCAGAGACTGAGCACAGTTTTTCACATGTCAACGCAGACTCAGTTTTCATCTGCATGTTTTAACACATCTTATGCAGACAATCCAGTTGTCCACAATGGATCTATATAATAATAAGGCTTGTCTTCGAGTCCGAAGATTAGTGAGGAATGCAGTATTTCTAGTGGCTGCGCAGCCCCAGCTTTGACCTACATATTTTGCCACATTCAGGGCAAGCATAACCATTTATAGGCATATATAATATAGGCGTCTTCTTTATTCCATCCTCCCCAGTAGAGGCTGAAATTTTGAATGTCCATAATCTCCTGAATGCCGCTCCCTACTTAAAAAACAAACAACGGCCAACGGTGACGATCCAGAACTTCAAAAAGACATGGGAAGAGAATGACCATGGGTTCTAAAGCCATAAGACTAACTTTAAAAAAAAGAATATATATACATATGTCTAAGATTCTCTACAAATAACATCTCCACATTTCTCCTCTTGCTTATTTAAATCTCGAGCATTGTTGTCATTATTGTTGCTAGTCACAGACAATCCCAGCCAGCAAAGCTACCTGTTCAGGCCCGGGCTGAGTTAGGGGCCGCACGGGAAACCGGATAATCGTGCGGGGCAGTTTTATCATTTCCTACCCCGTCATGCGCCCATTCAAAACCCCCCTTAGATGAATGGGGCCCTTTAGTAGCAGGGGATGGAGAGATTCGCCCCATTGCTTCACTGCTGGGCGTCGGCTGGCGGTCTGAATTTTTGCGTAATACAATTAAGGTCCCACCACCTAGCCCTTCTCGTCCAACTGGCAACGAGAGCCATCCCCGACTCGATCTTATCTCGGACGAGACCGTCGGTCAGAAAACTCGTTGCGTAATGAAATTCAAGGGGAGACAAAAAAAAAAAGAGCTCGCTATTATTAGTTCGGATAGTCTCCCATTTCATTATAAACACACAATAAACTCATTAAATGTTTTGTTATTTTTTTTATTATTTAAACTTTTATTGCTTCGTTTTTTTTTGTGTTTTTTTTCACATTAAAATATTTTGTTTTAATATATATATATATATATATATATATATAGCTATGAAATAAAAATAAGTGTTTTATTGTTATACAATATAGAAGGACGATTCTTCTATAATATTTTATTTACATATTTAGTGAAAACTATATTTTTGATATTTTAAATAAATCATAAAACATTTTTACGAGCAATATAAAAACTGATGTAAACACTGCATATAATAAATGTACCCTGATAGCAAAAATTTTGGGCCCGGTACCCAACTGGGCCCCAATTGTGGGATGAACGGCCCTTAGGGCTGAGTCTGGGCTCAGTCAGTGGGCCACATATGATGGCCCGTGTGGCCCGCAACACCCGTACATAGCTTGCTTTGCCACTGGCCTACGGTAGTGTGTTGTCTAATGTGTGCGACAGACTGACAACAGCAACAGGCGGTTGTTCATTCTTTATTTCATCTTTCAAATTATTGTTAGTTTTTTATTTTCTTTTTTTTTTTATTAAATACGCCAATGTGTGTAAGTGTGTAGACCTATGTTGATGTGTACTGATACACTGACACTACTATAGACATCTTTTTGTTTATAATGTCAATATAAATAGCCAACCTGAGCAGATCTTACAACAGGTCACGTGATCTCGAAATTCTCGTTTCGCTCGAAGTTATTACATTTTCACGGACCCACAGCGCTAGAGCTCTTTGCATCGAGGGATTTTTTTTTCTTTACAAGAAAATTGTGTTGTAAAATATTAGAAGTCAAGATAACGACAAAATTTCAGATAGACGTAAAGCTAGCCCTATGCTTATTAATAAGGTAGACATTATCGTTATCGATGAGGTAAGCCTACTTATTTAAGTAAAAGTTTTACCCTTATTTATTATTATTCATTCATAACTGATTAATTGAAAAAATCTCCCTCTTAAGCTAAAATTTATAATAAAGTAAAAGTTAAGTAGACTAGTAGACATTTTCACCAAATGGATTAGAATTTTAAATTAAGACTCAACTAATAGTCTTTCATTCAATATCTAGGTCTATATGTCCTTCTGTATCTATGAAAGATTACAGACTTATCTATGAAAGTCACAAAGAAAATTTGAGAAGTGAAAAAATAACGTCGGAAGGAAATGAAAGTTCCATAACTGTCTAAATCATTGAGAAGTCCGTGCAAAGTGAATTTTGAAAGTAGAGATCTAGAATCTAGATCTATTATTTCATTTTTGCACACACACATAATAGAAAATGTAGATGTAGTTATAAACATTGGGGTATTTTTTAGATTACGTGACTAGATACGCAGAAACAGGTTTCTAGTTTATTTTACATTCTTTAGCCTTAGCCTTAAGTTCGTACTATCGTAGTAAATAAATAATCATTATTTATATTATATACTTTATATAGCCTATAGGCATTATAGGATCATTTGTCACAAGTCAAGGCCATGGTTCTCGAAGCTCGCTAAGATCTTCCCTTGAGTCTGAGTTGGAATACTACACTGACAGACACATGAACTTGTACTAGATCTATCTAGACTAGAACATGAAACGATCAATGAATGAATGTGCTCTGCAATCTGAGTATTGAAAGTATATAAAAATTAAACACCTAACCCAAAAAGTAAGCAGACAGCTGCAGAGTGAATACATAAACAATGTAATCTAAAGATAACAACAAAAACCTATGGTCATACATTAAGTCTAAGAAAATGGAAACAACAGGCATAGCGCCATTAAAAGATGAACATAACATAATACATAATGATAATGAAACTAAAGCAAACATCCTAAACAAATACTTTGCATCAGCATTCTCAGCCCCAGGAGACAAAGACATAATTCTTAATTTGAACCAAGTAGACAACATAGAAGATTTAGTAGTACAAGAAAATGGAATTCAAAAACTATTAGCCAACACCAAACCAAATAAAGCGTCTGGACCTGATAATATTCCAGCTAGATTACTCAAAAGAACTAAGCAATGAGCTAGCCCCAGTGTTCAAAATACTCTTTCAGGCATCGCTTAACCAGGGCAGAGTACCAAAGGACTGGAAAGAAGCTAATGTCAGCCCCCTATTTAAAAAAGGAGAAAAATCTGATCCAGGAAACTACAGACCAGTATCACTTATCAGCATCACATGTAAAATCCTAGAACACATATGTAGCAACATCATAAACCACTTAGACAAACATAATGTTATCACCCCATACCAACATGGCTTTAGGAAATATAGATCATGTGAAACACAACTAATAGGACTAATTGATGATTTTTCAAAAGGTTTAGATAATAGTGAACAAATAGATGCTATTTTACTAGATTTTTCCAAGGCTTTTGACAAAGTTCACCACCATAGTTTGCTTAAAAAATTAAAATATTTTGGCATTAATGGTCCACTGCATCAGTGGATTAAAGATTTTCTGATAGGGAGAGAACAAACTGTAATAATAAATGGCTCTAAATCAACACTAATAACAGTAAACTCAGGTGTACCTCAAGGAACAGTCTTGGGTCCACTACTATTTTTAATTTACATAAATGATTTACCAAATTGCATTAGTTCAGGAACAAAAGTCAGATTATTTGCAGACGATTGCATAATATATAGAACAATAAAAACAAGACACAGATATTTTACAAAGAGAATTAGATGAATTACAGAAATGGGAATCAAATTGGAGCATGTCTTTCCACCCAGAAAAATGTCAGTTAAGAGTAACAAAAAAACTAAAACAAATTAATTCCACTTATCTTATTCATGGCAAACCAGTAACACAGACTAAAAACTCAAAATACCTAGGTGTTATAATAAATGAAAAACTGTCATGGAATCCACATATTGATGAAACTATAAAAAAATCCAACAAAGCATTAGGGTTTATTAAAAGAAATTTCTATAAATCAAACAAGAACATAAAACTAAAATATTTAACCTTGGTTAGGCCAATAATAGAATATGCATCCACCGTGTGGGACCCCTCAACTCAAGAAAACATTAAGAAACTGGAACAAACACAAAATAGAGCAGTGAGATTCATAACAAACGAATATTCACATTTGACTAGGGTAACACCATTAGTAAAATCACTAAATTTAGAAAGCCTTCAGGACAGAAGACTCAAAAGTAAAGTAGCAATTATACATAAAACACTGAACCATAATCTTCAAATACAAAAACAAAATTTAATAAAATACTCTGAAAGACACAAAAATAAAGGCACATTCCTCGTCCCATATGCTAGGACAAATTTGTACAAATACTCCTTCTTCCCTAGTGCTATTAGAGCATGGAATGGGTTGCCTGAGCTAGCCAGAAAAACCAGTGACTTGGCAGAATTTAAGTCATTGGTTAATATGCATGACTAAATGCATGACGCGTAGGACGTAATCTTCTTTTTTGAAGTAACGTCTGTATTATATAAGATAAGATAGTGATTAGTGTAAGTATACAATAACTAACAATTACAAATGTAAATTTAAAATTAGCCTTAATGTAATGTAATTTTTAACTTAGAATGCAATTTCACAACTTTGCACATGACGTGTGTGTTTCAGTGAAATTCAACATTTCATTCAAAAACAATGAAATGATGTATGTACATAAAGTAACATTCAATTTGATCCTTTTAGGGCTGATTTAAACATTTCTCTATTGCAATACATTTTTATTTATCTTTAAAATTTTGTCTGTGTTCTCAGAGCACCTTAACTCTTACTTGTCTTGGGTTTTCATTTATCTCCTTGTTATTGCATTTTTTCCTTTGTAATTATTTATTTTTTATCTATTACTTTTAACATTTATACCAAAAAGTGTAATATTGGATACTTGAAACAACTACAATGGATTGTTCATATTAATTCTAATGACATTGCATATTTTGCTTTAAAAGTCATTTATAACTAATTCTAAAGATGTTTTAGACAAATACATATGAAATATAGACATTTAACTCATGCTTGGTTCTTCTACTTTATTGCCTCTTTAATTTATTACACATTACCTTTAGTTATATTTTATTCTTTATATATTTATACAACCATTAGGTGCTTGAAACACTTCATGGTTACTTGATATTTATTTGTACAATTATTTGCAACACCTATATCAACATAGTTCACATTCTTTTCTGTTTATAAATATTAGTCTTAGTAATCAAATGCTATCATTATACTTTTTAATGTATACCATATGTTAATTAAAAATGCTCCTAAAATAGGAACGCCACTAACAACTCCTAATTTGATCTTATTATTGCATTATTTCTTTTGTAATTATTTTCAGGCCACTAAGCATATCAAATATTAAATGGTTGAAACTCTAACACATATGAAATATTAGGTCGTTAAAGCGTGTTTGCTTTTTTTTTTTACTTTATTAAATTACAAAATACCTTTTTAAATTTAATACAAACATTAAATGCTTGAAACACTTGATGGATTACAACTTTGTATTCATATGTACTACAATTGTTTGCGAAACCTATGCCAACTTCTTGGTTCAATTTACTTTCTTTTATAAATATTTTCTTAATTATCAAATGTTATCTTTATGCTTTTTAAGGTATACTAAATGCTAATTAGTAATGCTCTTACAATAAATATGAATGCCACTAACAATTTCTACTTTGATCTTATCTCCAATTTATTGCATTATTTCTTTTGCAATTGAATGTTTTTTTCAGCCCACTAAGCATATCAAATAATAGATGATTGAAATTCTAACACATATGAAATATTAGATGGTTGAAGTGTGTTTGAAATACTAAATGGTTGAAACACATCAAATATAAACTCTTACTTAATTTCTCTTATTTAATGCATTGTTTATTTGCATATATATTTATTGCATGATGTTTCCTTTATAACCAAATGCAATGAAATATACATTTACTGTGATGTGTCACGAAGCCAAAATTAACTCGTACTTGGTTCTTCTATTTACTTTGCTTTTTTTTTACTTTATTAAATTACAAAATACATTTTTATATTTAATACAAACATTAAATGCTTGAAACACTTGATGGATTACAACTTTGTATTCATATGTACTACAATTGTTTGCGAAACCTATGTCAACTTCTTGGTTTACTTTCTTTTATAAATATTTTCTTAGTTATCAAATGTTATCTTTATGCTTTTTAAGGTATACTAAATGCTAATTAGTAATGCTCTTACAATAAATATGAATGCCACTAACAACTTCTACTTTGATCTTATCTCCAATTTATTGCATTGTTTCTTTTGCAATTGAATGTTATTTTCAGGCCCCTAAGCATATCAAATATTAATAATTAGAAATTTTCTTGGAATTAATAGGAATGCCTCTATCAACTCCTGCTTTGATCTACAGGTGCAGCTAACAGGATTTTTTTAAAATAAAAAAATTTATATAAAAGTATAAATATTTTGTTGCTTTGCATACTTGCGCAGTTGTAATTTTTTTCAGATGATGTACAACTTTGAAGTTGCCTTTAAAAGTGTATTGGTATCAGTGAAAATCCAAGCTAGAGAGATGCAGCATATATAACAAAGTATTATTGGCAAGTCGGATTTTAAATGGATAACTCATTTTTTAAAACAGCTTTTGTATACTTAGGTGTCTCTGAAATCAAGTGCAGAAGCTATAGAGTAGGTGTAGAATTCACATACCAGATATTTTTGGCAAGTATTTTTTTCAAAATTATTAGATAACTTAAAATGAGCTTAATTTTGTTACATTACTGTAACATTGTATATACCTCAATCTGTATGTTTCAGTATGTTAGGTGTTCCAATTGTTTTAGTTGGCAACTATTGTTTAAGTAGAAATGCTGAGGTGGACAATTGTAGTCAAAGTAAAGTCCATTTGTTTGGACAAATACAATGATTGTTTCTTTTTTTTTTTTTTAGTCTGCATACTGTCATTTTTTTTTTTTTAGCTGATGCATTCGTGTAGGAGAAAGCACCTAAAAAAAAGACTTAGTGGCTAGAAATCCAATGCTGGAAATCCCTTGCACTATATTTTGGCAAGTAGTTTTTCAAATTAAATTTATAAGATATTAATAATCTAGAATAACTTTTTGTTTCTGTTAGTCTGCATGTTGTCTCTTTATTTTCAGCTGATGCATTCATGTGGAAGAAAGAACACATTTACAGAAATCCCTTGCCAGATGCTAGAAATGTGATGACGGAAATCCCTTGCAAGAAATTTTGGCAAGACTTACAGAAATCTCTACCTAGAAAACCAATGCTGGAAATCCCTTGCTATATATTTTGGCAAGTAGTTTTTCAAATTGAATTTATAAGATATTAATAATCTAGAACCACGTTTTGTTTCTGTTAGTCTGCATACTGTCCCTTTTTTATTTTCAGCTGATGCATTCGTGTGGAAGAAAGAGCATTTAAAAGATTTACAAAAATCCCTTGATAGATGAATTTTGATTAGTCACTTTCTTGATAGATTGGAATTTAAAGTTGGATGTTGGTTGGCAAAAGTCTAAGCTATATTTCACACCAAGTAAGCAATGACTGGGTGGTGTAGTTGACAGACCATTGCACTAATAAAGCAAATGTCATTGGTTAGATCCCAACACTAGCATTTTTTTTTATGAATAATAAAAAATGAATAGTAGGAATTAATTCAAAATATCACCTGTTTTAAAACAAAAAGGAATTATTCTAAAACATTTTTGAGGTGAGGAGGCTGAGATTTATTACACTTTACCTTGGAACCTGGGTGAAGACTGGGATTCTCTTTTTTAGGTTCTTTAGGACACCTGAGCCCCCCTAGTTTTAATGGGTATCTGACACTAGTTAGTCATTGTGCTGACCACGGCACCCTCATTAACCATGGCCCAAAAAATCAGATGACCTTTACATTATCTGCTCCATAGATTACAAGGTCTGATATGGGAAATTTTTTCTTTTTTAAAACATTTCAATTTTTTATTGTACATTCTTGAACATTTTCTTTTTCTAAATTTCTTTAGTTGTTCAAAACGTTGAAACTAAGAAGAGCTGCTTACTGAAAAAATTGAAGGGATTTGGTTAAAGAAACGGTCACAGCAGCCCTACGACTAAAGTCAAGGAATAGAAGATGATACTTGTGCTTGAGGGAGGAACCAGTACCTGTGGAAACAAAATTGGAAATAGAGTGAACAAGTCTCAAGAAAGCCTGCTACACATTTGGTAAGTAAAACAATTTTTGTATTGGACAGTGTTTCCCTAAGTAGGATATACGTTGCCCCAGGGGTATGGTAAGCGTTTGAAGGTGATATGAGTTACACATAATTAACTGAGCTGATTTTTTTAAAAGTACCTATTTAGGTTCAGTTTATAAATTTGAATGAAATATGATTTCTAAATCAATTTTTATCAATTTTAACTTTTTACAAACTTTGAGGTACTATTTTTAGTTAAATTTCTACAAAGATCAGGAAATAGGAATGTTAAAACCTTAAGTAGATACACCCACTTTTTCATCGTAAAAACTAGGCTTCCTTTTTTTAAAGAATACATTTAATGTCTCTGAAGCTTGCAAAAATGAACTAATTGAATACCTAATTGTAATAGCTATAATTAAGTGTACTCAGGCCTACAAAAAACATGCATTTTGGGGAGGGGGGGGGCGAGGGGTACTTAATGTTAAGAAAATTCTAGAAGGGGTACATATGTCAAAAGATTGGGAAACACTTGTCTAGGATATTGGTTAAGTCAACAGCAAGCAGCCCTACAACAGAGAAAAGATGCTGTTGATGATACTTTGGTGCTTGATGGAGGAACCAGTACTTGTGGAAACAAAAATAATGGGTGAACAAGTCTCAAGAAAGCAAGCTTGCTATATATTCAGTAAGTTACTTTTTTTTTAAGTATAGGATATTATAAATGGCATGATTCTTTCCCATCTTATAATTATTAAAATTGTAGACCTAATAGGTGTCTAGTGTGTATCCTGGCACTCTGAGAACTGGTATTACTCTCACAAGCAAGTCATACATTCAACTTTTTATCACAGAAAAATGTTTATTTGTAATAGCTATATTCCCAGCAGAGAATAAAATGTAGATCAAGAGATTCAATATTTTGTGTATACTCCAGTTTCATGTATGAAGATGCATCCAATATAGCATGGTCTTCCCAGGAGAGTTTGCTGCTTAAAGAGACTCCTAGATATTGGAGTTGACTTACATTTTAGATATCCTGAACTAGCATAGCCATGAATGTGTTATGTTATTTTAAAATGTCCACTAAATTAAACTGCTTGTTTTGTGATCTAGATGACTTGTGGGTATCTTGTGTTCTGTTAACTACCTGTGCGATAAAGTATTCCACATAACCGCCAGTATAAACTTTACTATTTGATTTTAAATTGTGCCTAAATTTGTGATCTTGTATTTACAAAATTGTATTTCTTGTATGCCGAAGAAAGTAGATTTCCTCTTTAATACTTTTAATTCATAACTGTCACTTACCTTGTATATTACAGATGTTACTTCACAAAAAGTAATAGGAAGATCTACTTTTACTTTACTCTGGGATCTCATTGTTTCTGTAATCTCCTTGACGTATTTTTATATTCATTACGTTAACCACTAGGACATACGTGCTCCCTCTTTTAGTTCCTATTTTTAGGCTTTTTGTAGTTTGTCTAATTATCACTTAGCGGAACTTATCTTAAAGGGATTTATAATTCTTGGTTTAAAATGGTTTCAGAGTGATGCATTTTTGGTGAACTTTCTAAAACACTTTGTTTGTACTTATTGTACACATGCACAACAATCATTACATTATTTTATTTTATTTGCCTTTACATGTTAAAAAATTTATTTTGATATTTTGTTTAATGGGGTACACTCTCTGGCTCACTGGGTTTTTTTTGTTTGAGAATGGATGACTTTTTATTTTTCTTGCTTTCTTAACTCAAGGCTAAAAAAGATGTGCAACAATGCATAGTCCATTCGTATCTTGGCTCATCTATATTTACAAAAAAATACTTTCATTATTTTTCCAATGTTCAATTGTATCAACTAGGGCAATAAAGGAAGCAAAAACATGAACTTAATTTCTGGGTTTTCTCTTTTTCTCTACCTACCCCATTATGTTTCTCTCATTCCCACGCACTTATACTTGGACACATACGCACACACACACACACAACGGAACCTACTTCACATCTATTTTATTAATTATTTAGACAAAGATATTTTGTACGTCTTGATTGTATCAAGTTTGACTATACCTCTGTATCATAATGCCTTCCATTTTATTGCGCTTAAATGTCTTTGATATGCAATTTTTTATAGAAAAATGGAAACTCCTATTTCACTTTTGCATTGAAAAACTATTTTTGTATTTTTGTTTTACTTTTATTTGCGTTTCATATGTTCGATATCTCCCCTTGCATTGAAATGGATAGTTTTATATTGAAAAATGTATAGTAGTTTTCTGTAACTTCTGTAACTTGCATTGAAAAAGTTTATACCTCCCATTGCTATGAATCAGTTGTTTTTTGTTACCTCCCTTAGGAAATTCTGTCAATTGTATATAGAAGCAAATTCCACTGCTACATATTTGGTAAAGAAATGACAGTTTATTATGACCACAAACCTCTGTAGAAACTATTTAAGAAACATTTGTTAGCTCCAATGGGAATACAGAAGATGATAATGAGATTACATTGGTTTGAGCTGGAAGTCTGTTACAGAAAGAGCAAAGAATTGTTTATCTTCAATACTTTTTAAAGGAACACTTCACACATTTGGACAATTTAGTGGAACACATTGCTTGTTTTAGTTGGAAAATTTGACGTTCTTAAAAACTTTTTAAACCATATTTTAAATTTAGAATTATTACATGCATATGAAAAAGATCTGATTCTTGAAGAGCACAAGTTCTTGATTTCAGTCAAGATATTGGTAAGATGAAGCCCAATATTTGCTGCAGCTTTGAGCTTGTTTTGACTTGTTTTGCAAAATAATATGAAAAACCTTGCTTCACACAAATAGGCTGAAATATTGTGGTACTCTTCTGATAAAACATATAATGGTGTTTCACATTTAGAGTCAGAATGTAGATTAAAGTTGATAGTTATTATGGATTTTTTTTTTGGTTACTGAAAAGAGCTAATAAAATCTTTATTTTTCTACCTTTACCCTCGACGATTGTTGTGCTGGCCACATAACACCCTGCTAATTAACCATTGGCCAAAAAAACTGATGACTTTTTACATCATCTGCATTTACATCGTCTGAAATATTTTACACTTGGGATAAATGGCCAAATATTTGAGTTTAGATGTTACTTTTCCTTGTACTGAAAAAGTTATTACCTCCCTTTTCATTAAAATATAAAATATGTAGTGTTTTTGTTACTGCCCTTAGTATTGAAAACGTACAGTTTGTCATCTCTCGTATTGAAAATGCAGTTCTTGTTGCCTCCCTTTACATCGAAACTCGTACAACTGTTATGTTACCACCTTTGCATTAAAACAATTTTCTTGTCTACTACTTTTGCTTTGAAATAGTTTGTGAGCGCTCTATAGAATACCATTATGTAACTCCTGAGGGTACATGTTGCATCTTTATTGGGCCAGAATTTATGTACATAAATATAAGTGATATACAAATGACTATTTACTTTTATTTAAAATGGCACAATAAATTCAAACTTTTGCGCCAACCATTTTACAACAAAATGAGATTGGGTTCTTTGATCTTTTTACCATTGATTGACTGCAGTGAACATTTGTATAAATGATGTAAAGATATGAAACTCTTCTATTACATCTTTTTTATATAAGCATCTTAAACACAGTTATGTGTTTTTTTATTTCAATATATAAAATAAATTCAGTTTGTCAATTTCGTTGTATGTTTCATTTGAATTAGTAAACCTTTACGTACATAGAGCTAGAGTAAAAATGCAGTATTTCACTTGTATAGACCACAGGTGTGAACTGCATTTGGTCTGTGGTCTGATACATTTTTTTTGCTGTCTGCCTAGTCATTCTATATTTTCTAATAAGTTTGCTATTCAGTAATATTTTAACCTAAAAAAATGTCTTGTAATAATTAGTTTGCAGTCTTGGAATAATAATTAGTTTGCATTAATAACAATGAACCACTTGTATTTCAGTTACACAATACAATGAGCTTTATATTTAAAACTAAAACCAAAAAACTTACACATAATCATAATCATACATTTTAATTTCACCTTCTATATACTCTAACTGATTCGATTCTCAATCTATAAAATATTTACTATGCGGATAATTGATATGGCTTGTTGTACACTTGTGGACTGATTTATATTTCTGTGCTATATTGTCTTTCGTTGGATAAAAGTTATATACTAAATAAATTGGAATGTAGCAAAGCCTGATTAGCTAATAGATTTCTAAGACTAATACTAAGACTGCTTTATTGATTCATATGGAAATTTGTTGTGATTACAATGACTCTTTTATCATAAAAACAACACAACAGAAACATTTTCACATAAATAGAACCGGCACAACGTTGAGTTCATTGAGCGACTACACTTTATTTTATAACCATGCTTTAGAGCTCACTTTGTTATGAGCAGATGAGACTCTTAAATCCTACACCAAAACAGACTCATCAATAGTAGATTATGAACACTTTAATATTGGCTCAATGAATATGTCCATAATATTGTTTACTATTGCAAATGTAGCTACATGACTTATCCAAACTGATACAACTACACCTTATATTACCTTTGTTTTTTCTTAAAAAGTCTGTTTTGTATTTTGCTTGTTCTCTATTCATGGCTAATCTCTCCTTGTTTTTACTAATACCAATGTCACTAGATGTAGACTTTTGTCTAGAATTACTGTTGACAGGAGATACACTACGAGGGTTTTACTTTTATGTTGGGCAACAGGTGTTGCAGATGGGACTATTTAATCATACACCAAAACAAAACCATTAATAGTAGATTATGAGCACTTTAATTTTGTTTCAGTAAATATGTTTAAAATTACTCCATTTTTTTTTTCTTTCTTTCTCTTTCAACATGCATTCACATCATTCCACATTCACACTGCACTGTGCACATAACTCTTTTTGGATTAAGACACACAACATTGAGTTTTGATATGCTAAACTGGACTAAATATTTAGCATTTTATTTACCGTTGTATATCATATGCTTTGTTTTACCACTGGGGCATATGGGATAAACTGGACTATATATTATGCATTTTATTTACTGCTGTATATCATACGCTTTGTTTTACCACTGGGGCATATGGGATAAACTGGACTATATATTATGCATTTTATTTACTGCTGTATATCATACGCTTTGTTTTACCACTGGGGCATGTGGGATAAACTTGACTATATATTTTGCATTTTATTTACCGTTGTATATCATTTTGCTTTGTTTTACCACTGGGGCATGTGGGATAAACTGGACTATATATTTTGCATTTTATTTACCGTTGTATATCATTTTGCTTTGTTTTACCATTGGGGCATGTGGAATTAATAAACATTCACTCTTTTTGCATTAAAGCACACAATTCATTTGGTAATTCAGTTTTGAAATGCTAAACTGGACTATTTTTTGCATTTTCATTTACCGATAATTATCATGTGCTTTGTTGGCCTTGGGGCCTGTGATTCATTTACACTGGGCTGTGCAAATAAACTTTTGCATTAATCCACACATAATTTATTAGGTAATTATGCATTTTGAAATGCTAAACGTTACAATATATTTTGCTTTTTTATTTACCATTGTATATCATGTTTTGTTGACTACTGGGGCATGTGATTATTCACACTGGGCTGTGCACATAACTCTTTTTTGATTAAAGCACACAATCATTTGGTAATTTAAGAGTTTTGAAATGCTAAACTGGACTATATATTTTGCATTCTTTATTTCTTGTTGTTTATCATGTGCTTTGTTGACCCACTGGGGCTTGTGGGATTAAACAAACACACAATAGTTTAATCGAAAGCTTTTTATTACATCACTTGCTAATGTTTTAAGATAAATGTTGCACTACATCAACAAAATGGGTGCATGCAATGAACACCAAAGAAAACACGTTTACTTTGATTTTAAAATGCTAAACTTCTGGACTTCCTTTTGTATGACAATGCTAGAAATTATTTATAAAAGATCCTGCATTGGGTCTATTTGTTCTTTTGATCATACACTAATTTTATACAAATTTATACAATCCTTTTCCTCATAATGTACTATCTTTTTATCATCTTTGTGATATAACTCAATTACAGCATCTGGTTGGGGTATTCTAACTAGTATCTTTACCATCTTTTAGTGTTCCTGTGAGAAAATATTTAGTTTGCTTTTGTGTGTTGTTACATACAAGAGATACAAGATTGTGCTATATTCTCTCTGCGGGTAAAAAAAATGCAGCTTTATAATAATAATAATAATCTTTATTATCCTTGAGGAAATTTGTTTTACAATTGTGCATTACATAAAAACAGTACATGATTTGAGTAAACAATTGTACAATAGCACTCAAAATGTACGTTTATACTCCCAGTTTCTCTTTAACATTGCATGCAAAATTGATAACAAGTTACATATTTTTAAATGATTTAATTGCCAGACAAACAGAAAAATTTTTGTTATAGGTGTCGTATAGTTTCTTATACAATTATATCTAATGTTAAACATTAGTCCTATGAGACAATTTGTTACGTGTTCATATAATCATACATTATACATTTGTTCCTGTTTACAGTTGCATATTTTTTTCTTAGAAATGTAAAATTGTTCTTCCTAAAAGGTTATGAACTTTTTCTCCTTTAAAACACACCAGCCTAAAATGAAAGATATGTCCAACTTCTGTACAAGTGTCAACAACTTCTTAATTTATTTCATTTGTTTAGCATAGTGTCACTTTGTTGTAGCGAGGGAACCGTGGTAGAGAGGCCAAGTACGCTTGAACTTGACTTGGCTTGAGTTGTTTACTGAGCGTCTAAAGGCAGCATCGAAAACGTTCTCCCAGATACCCCTTCCCCTCCACTGGTCCACAAATGAGATTGGACCCATTGCGCTCTGAGCATGCTATAAGGATGAAAGTAGCACTATATAAAAGCCATAATTTATTTATAGTTATTTCATTTCGGTTCATTTTGGTTCCTTTTATTTTAAAATATTGTGTATTTGAACTTGCATATATCACTTAAGTATTTTTTTTATTTATCTATTTTTTTTCAGATATAATGAACTGTTGATTCATTTAATACATTATTTTTAAATTTTCTCTTACACCAGTTAAAAAATGTGATTTTCAATTTGAAAATTTTCTGCTTAAAGAAATTATTATTGTGCATGTTTTTTTTTGCATGCTATTAACCTTACTAATTCTGACTGTTACCCGGTACCACAAGAAATAATAAATGGATTGTTTAGATATTGCCTTGTTCGAAAGGCTGAGGTTAGGATTGAATGTTAGGTTACGATTGCGTGTTTTGGTTTTGGTTGTGAGCTTTGAGTGAAATTAGAAACTGTGACTCACCGAGTGTGATTTCTACCGTATGCGATGAAATGCCGCTGTAAATTAACGCGGACAGACTTGTTTTTTTTACTAAGTACTAACCTGGGGTGTAGGGTAGTGAGAAAGGTGAATGACAGCCATATTCCTTCAACTTAAGAATAGTCATTCACCTAAATGTCTCAACTACCTATCTCATGTATGGCTCCTCGAATGCCACATCCTGGGCAACAGTCTTGGCTGACTGGCTAAATACATGAGTGATTAATTTATGAGCTTAATAAGTTTTACAGGGCAGTCCACAATGTTGGGAAGGAATAAAAACAAGAAATCAGCAGGAGATTACTTAGTTTGTCTGTAAAAATCTATATACAAATATTTTTACTTTGTAGTTGTAGATAAAAATATTCAACTGAGTTTATTTCAGTTTCTCATTGATTCTAAGATTTAGTACTAAAAGTAATGTACACATTTTCTTTTACTTTAAATTAGGACATCACAAATTTTGTATTGTTTATCTTTGATAATTTTTCTAGGATTTTAAGTTTGGAAAGAAAAGCAAGGGAATCACAGGCAGTGCACCATTCCTTCTTTCAGGAAAAATCTTTTCCACATGCATTTAACATTGAACATTTTCAAAAAATGTATTTTTCTTGTTAGTATTGTAGGCAAAGCTTGACAGTGCTGTGTCAAGCATGGTTACAATCTGTAATGCAATCATGTTGCTTTGGGTGCCTTCTACATTGAGACTACTACATTGAGACTACATTACGTTTAACAGCACTAAATAAGTTTTTTCTTGTAATTCACATTTGTGCTCTAGATATTTTGTATGTGTTCTACTAAGATGTTTATTCCAGTTTGAGCCTATTAGAAGTAATTGAAAAACATTTATTCACTAGATTCAATTTATTCCTTTTTACCCTCAAGATTTTTTTTCCATTGGCGATGATGAGTATTGATTGGAAAGCTCTTTACTTCATGTATATTGGACAAGAATTTTAGAAATCTGTACAAGTGCTATACATTTTTAAAAATTGCTTTTATAAAAAAAAATTAATTTTAAGATTTGTTTATTGTTGTATTATATTGCTTATGTATGATTAATTTCCTAAACTAGGTCTTGTACATTACAGTAGAGACAAAAGATCCTTTGTTCAGATAAATGGCTCGTCCAGATTGTGTTTATAAATTAATTGATAATCCCAAAGAAACATTTCTTAAACAGGGCACTATTTTTTGACCCATCTATAGACATTTAATTTTTTTTAGTTTTGCGTAATGCTAAAGTGGGTGTTAGTTTTATTTAGATTTTACATGTATACTAATTTTAGTTTATAATGAAATGAAAAGCATTTGAAATTTGATTTTTAAAATGGTATTTTACTGTATGAAAACCAGATGACATATTTTATCAGTTGTAAAATAACTAGGCTACATTCATCATTTTGTCATAATATAGATACTTAAATGGTGTTAAAAACCACTAAAGTATGTAATTTTGATTCAAATTATATGTTAAATTTCTTACAATAAAAATATAATTTTAACTACTTTGTGTCTTTATTTTATGTGATTTTGTTTTTAAGATGTAAAGTGAAACTGTCAGGAACATAAAAACTAAAGGTTTCTATGAAAAGAACAGAAAATGTTTATTTAAATCACATAAAATATAATAAAATAAATGAAAAGGTAAAATAGTAATGGTAATCAGATGTAGTAATCAATATCCAAAAACCACAAAAATATATACTTGATTAGATAGCAGATATTCAAAATCAAGATTCTATACGCCTACATCATGTGTTAAATTCATTGAAATGCTTCTAATACAAGTGCATCTTGGTTCTTATAAATTGTCATCTGCTTTACATACATGGTTTCAAGCCACAGACACTGGCCTAAAACAATTCAATTTAGTATTATTATAAACAATTAAACAATATCCCCTAACATTATCAACCAAAATGTACAAAAAATTCAATGAACTTACCCACACGAAGTGGATAGACAATGGTTATCAACAAAGACTAAAATACATCAAACTATTTCAGTCAACAACATGGGTCTTCAATTACAAGTTACATGTTTACTTACCTTCTATTCAAATTACACACACTGGTCATTCTTAAATCAAACCCACGAAAGTCAAATGGAGTTATCCAAAGTCACATTCAATAGACTTTCAAACAGTATGAAGACACTGACAAAATTACATTTTAAAGCTGCCATTCAATAACGGGATAAAACTTTCATAGACTGAAAACAGTTTTAAACTTTGGCATCCTGGCTTATCAAAGCTCTAAATCAGCTCCAGCTTCCACAAGTAACACGAGGGTTTATTTAGTAATACTAAGCTATCTATGAAATCTACAGTGAAAGGCAATTGTGTATTTCCTAGTTATTATAATTTTCCTAACAGTTCGAGTCGAAGACTCTTGCAACGCTAAAAGATCTTGAAAGCTTCCCATCCATTGCCCTGTCTTAAGTATTGCTCAGTCTGTTTGGAATCAAAAATGTAGTTAGATACATCGTTATTACTAGTGGTTCGTATCCCAAGCTATTGAGAACTTTAGAAAACTTAATATTTCTCTACCACATAATCCGTCACCGGTGTCTGCCGTTAAAACGGTTGCTAGCGAAACGGTGAGTGGATAGTGACATGGGCTCTCACCTCCCTTAGCACCTCAACGGGAATTCTTTTTGGCTTCCCTATTTGCCAGTTGAGGCTGAGAAGTATGGCCCAGTCTTGGTTTAACTAAACCTGCGCTTCTGTAATCCAAGGGAGAGCATAATTGACATCCTTTAAAAAGGTTATCTTTTCTACGTGAATAAAAATGTGTAGCGAAGTAATAGTGCAGGTGTTTAGCAAACACGAGGAAAAAAAAAGGGGGGGGGCGGGGTAGCTAGATCCTATATTAAGTAACAGAAAGTTCCTTATCAATAAAGTTTTCATCTTAAGAGAACAAATTTAAAAGTTTTATAAAGGAAATAGAAATGAAATGCAAAATAAAATTAAAAATTTCAATAATCTTAGATTGAAATAATTTATAAGTCAGTTGATTTGAATCATTATGTACGTTTAAATAGATTGTTAACCTGAGTTGTGAAAATATGAAATTGGCCACTTCCGCCCAGCACAACGAAAGGCAAGAAAACATGGAGACGTTTCTGCGTTTCCAGAAAGAGGCAACTAAGAGAAATTACTGTAACTGAGATCAAGAGTCTAAAAGATAAAGATAACATCTGGTTAACAAGTACGTGTGGAAACAAAGATGCATCCAGGCATCGTCAACATGCACTCTGCCACCCAGAAGGTCACATGCCCTGACAACAGCTTAAAATACTAACAGTTAACATAGCTGAATGTTAGGCGCTTACGCCCTGTGTCTTATGCAGTTAAGTTAGAGGTAACTTTCAAATAAGAAACAACACATGCGAAAGGTCAAAGATATAAGCTAGTCGACCTTATTCTATGGCTGCCAAAAGTCGTGTGTTTACTTCCTAAATCATAGAAGTCTTTTTTTTTTTTACAAAGCTTATATCAACTCTCTCTTGTCTTTATGGTCAAAAAGTTCGAACATATTTTTTCTCCCACTTCTCATTCTCGGATCAAGTTAAAATTTTGTACAATTATTCGTTGACCCTGACAAGACATGAGTCACTAAAAACAATATTTAAACAATTAGTTAATTAATTGTTTGTGATTATTTTGTTTGATTTAGAAATAAAGGAAATAAATGCTACTTAATGAGAGATGTGGATATATTTATAGATTTAGATAAATATAACATGGGTTATTCCCCTCATTACGTTTTGACACGTTTTTTCTCACTTCCATTCTTGAATCAAGTTGAAATTTTGCATAATCATTCATAGACGATAACAATACACGAATCAATCTAAAAATTAACCATTTAGTTAATAATTAGTACTAATTAATCAATAGTGTTTTTTGTAGCAAAAAGGGAGCTAATTTTCAGATTAATGGTAGTAACTTTAGTTTTCCACTCAGGTAAGCTTTGTTTTTTTTTTTAATATTCTTTTTTTCTATTGCTTGTTTAATTCGTCGCGTCATTGTCTCTTGAGTCAAAAATATCAGACAAGTCATTTTTCTCGCCTAATTCCTAATCATGCCATAAACATGAAACACAAAGTATTAAAAAATGAGTGGTCCAGTGGCTTTGCAGCAGGGGCGGACTGGGTGTCACAATTGGGTCAGGAATTTCTATACACTCCGGTCCATAAATTGTCTATTATACAATGGGCTTTCAATTATGGGCCTACCTGTCTTCAAAATCATTGTGTTACGTTGAATAATGTAGCAATACATGTACGCACATCCTATATCTATATAAGCAATATAGACCTTGTGTTGCTTTTTCATCGCTAAGTGTGTAGGCCATAAAATGATGAAGCCTACTAGTGGCACTGTCTACTGATGTAGACTATTATATTATTTCGGAAAAAGTGTTAGATTAAATTAGTACTAGGATCTACAATGTAGAGTCTATACGTGATTTTTTTTCGAACGCGACACTCAGAGGGCCAATTATATAAAAGAATATTATAAAATCTTTAGCAAATTTAACACGTGCCATAGTGGCATTCATGAGGCCCTTTAGATGACCCTATCGGCCCATTTGGGTACCCGCCCATCGGGAATTCCCATATATCCATTCTGTCCTTGCTTTGAAGTCGTCACAGGGAGTCAAGAATTTTCTTTAAATGGACACCAAGACTTTAGCTTTAGAGTGAATAAGGACTAAGAATCGTGTGAAACAAGGAATTTTATATTTAAAAGACAAATGAAAAACAAGAACGCTTGAATTTTCGTATTGACTATGTTTTAATGATTTACCATCAATTGAACATATTGTTGTTATAAGACTTGAAATTCATTTCATATTTTTTAGATTTCATTATGCTCACGCTGAAAAAAATACTAGGCTTCCGCTTCTCTTAAGTTTACCATTGTATTGATATTTGTGATTTTTAAAGAAAAAATAGGGTAATACAGCCTACATCACATGTCCTAATGGACCTCATTCACCAATCGTAAACAAACAACATTTAGCCACGTGATTCTCTATATATTCTATACAAATTACATAATTACAAGCAGACCTATGTATGATGTAGACTACGACTTGATTTTCTTGATTTTACTATACACGTGAAAAGTAATAACATACAAATCGAAGAATTTTAACTAAAATTAAAGAGTCTCCCATTAGGTGAACACGATTTGGATTTATCCGAGGAGGTCGCAGATCTGGTGGCAAGAGTTAATGAAGCCAGAAAAAACATCAAAATACAGCAAGGACTGGAGGCTTTTTCAGGAGTCACTACTTAGTGCTGTTCTGCTGCAAGCGGAGCTTTGGGAATCGCATGCGCAGTAAGAACCTATTCTAGACTAAAAAAAACGCCCGAAAGAATGAAAGGTCAGAATGTAATGAAGATTATTTACATACATATACATTGCAGAGGGGGGTATAAAAAAAAATCCCCACACACCGAAAAACTCCTGGCTACGCCCATGATATAACATGCCATTCATTTGTGGGCCGGTTGTATGGTAATGCCCGGGCCAATTCTGATACACAGTCCGCCCCAGGTTCTCTCCCTATGCCATCAATGCCAAAATATTTGAATCTATGAATCTATGTCGAATGTCCCTTAAAAAGTAAATTGAATAACTGGCCTCCCCAACTCCTCGTCAGGACGTCGCGCCCCGAGTTTGAAATACACTGGAAGCATCAGTGACAAATATATAGTCTTCTTATCTTATATAATACAGACTTTACTTCAAAAAAGAAGATGGTTACGTCCTACGCGTCATGCATTTAGTCATGCATATTAACCAATGACTTAAATGCTGCCAAGTCACTGGTTTTCCTGGCTAGCTCAGGCAACCCATTCCATGCTCTAATAGCACTAGGGAAGAAGGAGTATTTGTACAAATTTGTCCTAGCATATGGGACGAGGAATGTGCCTTTATTTTTGGGTCTTTCAGAGTATTTTATTAGATTTTGTTTTTGTATTTGAAGATTATGGTTCAGTGTTTTATGTATAATTGCTACTTTACTTTTGAGTCTTCTGTCCTGAAGGCTTCCTAAATTTAGTGATTTTACGAATGGTGTTACTCTAGTCAAATGTGAATATTCATTTGTTATGAATCTAACTGCTCTATTTTGTGTCTTATCTTATCTTATCTTATATAATACAGACGTTACTTCAATTTCTTTTAATAAATCCTAATGCTTTGTTTGATTTTTTTTATAGTTTCATCAATATGTGGATTACATGACAGTTTTTCATTTATCATAACACCTTGGTATTTTGCGTTTTTAGTCTGTGATACTGGTTTGCCATGAATAAGATACGTGGAATTAATTTGTTTTAGTTTTTTTTTGTTACTCTTAACAACTGACATTTTTCTGGGTGGAAAGACATGCTCCAATTTGATTCCCATTTCTGTAATTCATCTAATTCTCTTTGTAAAATATCTGTGTCTTGTGTTGTTTTTATTGTTCTATATATTATGCAATCGTCTGCAAATAATCTGACTTTTGTTCCTGAAGTAATGCAATCAGGTAAATCATTTATGTAAATTAAAAATAGTAGTGGACCCAAGACTGTTCCTTGAGGTACACCTGAGTTTACTTTATCGGTGCTGATTTAGAGCCATTTAGTATTACAGTTTGTTCTCTCCCTATCAGAAAATCTTTAATCCACTGGTGCAGTGGACCATTAATGCCAAAATATTTAAATTTTTTAAGCAAACTATGGTGGTGAACTTTGTCAAAAGCCTTAGAAAAATCTAGTAAGATAGCATCTATTTGTTCACTATTATTATGACTTACTTTTATTCATATTTTTTTTGTTCCGCGCATCCTTCTTTTCTAATTACTTTTTTCGTTTCATAATCTGTTAAGATTTTTATTTGTTTGATTGCAATAAAAAGTTTACTTTTCCTGAATTTGCATTCAAAACAACATCCAAAGTAGATAAATTAGATCTAGACGACATTAGATTGTGATTAGATCTAGAGGTAAGGTAGGCCCAACTGATATGTGGTAAATAAATCTATTCTATAGTATAAATAGATTAGGGCTTAATTTATAATTAATGGATGTGAACTTTTTTGTTTGCGTGTACTCACACTACCGTAGTATAGATATGTGAACATCCGTAAAACACATGAACTTCACTGATGAAGAAGTAAAAAAATGGCGTCAAAACTTGAGATTCGTTTTTCGTACAAAGGCCTTTGATTGAAATCAATTATGATTTTAAATCCATTGAAATCGCTGCCAAAATGGGTGAATATGGATACATTTTATATTTAATACAAACATTAAATGGATACATTTTATATTGAGGAACATTTTTTTTTCATGTGGACTTTAAAAAAAATATGTATTTTCTTAATTTTTTATTTATACTGATACTCATTTCAGGTAGTCATTTCAAGTCCCAAGAAGTTGATATTTTCCCCAGTAATAGATTATATATCTGGCCATATTTCTGCAAAGTTTTATCACGATACATTGCTTTGGTTGATTACAATGTTGAAACATAAGTTTGCACTGCTCCAATGGGATTTTGTTTTTTCTTGAAAACTAAACTATCCAATGAATAAAATCATACATAGGCTAGTACATATAATAATTATGAATGTGTCTAAAGAGTTTTAATGGTTTAATCTATTTTATTTATAATTTTAAAGCCAATTTGAAAAAATAATTGTTTCAGACAATTTGATCCCACTTTTTAGATATTTTGTTATTTTCTGCCATCACAGAGCCCCCATTTTGTCCACACCCTTTTGACATTTCTTGCAGCTCTAGACTCGATAATTTGTTTATTTCATCAATATTTACATTCTAAACAAGTGGATTTAATAAATATAGATGAAATCACATTTGTGAGCTAGAAATTTACTACGAATACTAGGTCTACAATTAAATTTCTTATTTAATAAGTAGATTTATCCTCTACGAAATTCAATTCCAATTTTTCAACTTTTTGAGTGGAGGGTGTGTTTCGCTGGCTGAGCGAGCGAGACGCTCTTATCTTACATGCTCCAACCAATGCTAGGTCAAAACGCCAGAAAAAAAACATAACTTTCTAACTGTTCAACTTAAAGTCATAATTTATATACCATTGGAAAGTTCTTTCTAAGTATTTTAATGATGTACTTACGAAAAATTGATTTTTCAAAAATAATTTTTTTATTTCACATCCCTTAGTACTGGAGTACTAGAGTCATTTAGATCTAAGACTCTAGAACTGGCTGAGTACATCTATCGAACAAGTTAAGCTCAGTCGCCGACATTTTTTATGGTTGAATTTGTGTATCTCCGCAAGGATTAGACCTAGGAAAAAACTGATTGTCTCTATGAACTCCTCGTCCATTTTTCTTAAAAAGTAGATATGATTTATTCTAATACTACTCCTAGTTAAAATTATATATATTTGAAAAAAATTGATGTTTAAGTGGGTCAGGTCGATGCTTTCAAGAGCTTAAAGTTTTGAACATTTTTCTAGCGCTACCTTCAAGTATCAAAATCTTAATAAATTATCGAACACACAAGAAGTATGGTGTTTTAAAAGTGTTATAATCTTTAATTTTTGTGAAAAGTATGGTGTTTCAAAAGTGTTATAATCTTTAAATTTTGTTATTTATATCATTTTCTTTTTATGCCATGTCAAGACAGACAGATTTTAGTCATTTTTACATGCTGCATATCGAAGGTGCTGCTTCATATCGCCCATCTCTGCTTAGAAACTGACGATACACATAAGTGTAAGGTGCTAAGCCCAGTAATGTGTTGCCGACATATTACCATAGCGGTACTTATCTAGGTCTAAGCCGCCTAAGCTATTTTGAGATATAAGACCCTTTATATATCCAGATAGTATTTATTTAGGGGAGAGCCTAATAAGCTTTGGTAACCAATAGATAATCCTGCACTCCCCAAGCCACTGGAGGATACAACAGTTTACGTGGTTGACCTAAAAACAAAACATGCGCGGCTCTATAAATTTAGTCGAAGGTGCCGATCTAGTATGCTCAGTGTATGTAACAGCCTAAAAGTCAGTGCTAGATATTGTTTCGATTGGGACTTCGGGGGGGGGGGGGGGGTAAAAGCTATGGTAGCTTGTGAGCTGTGTTACCTATAGATGTAGATAGATCCGCCCTACCCAAGCCACCTGGTTGATCAAAAAACTTATTTTAGAGCATGCTTAGTATTTGTCACACAAACACACATACAACGTATCTATTTAAAATATGTATCTATCACGCCTAGTGTTTGTGACCTAATTAGTGGCTTAACCGTTAGTACTCGATTGATGGCTCCTCCCCCCTTCCATTCAACAGTGTCTTTGTAGCGCATTATGAGCTTATGGCAAAAAAAAATATTATAATTTTATAGACCCGGCATCACACGTCTAGACTAGAAGCACAACTGCCTCTATGTATTTGAGGCTGACGTCACATTTAAATGGTCGATCAATTGATACAGTGTCTTGATTTCCCCCCCACCCTTTTTTTTTGCTCCCTCCAAAGACATTTTAATTTCAAAATACCATGCCTAGGTTGCCCTCCCAGAGCTGTAATGTTAATGGCATCAAAAGTATGTGAGTGTTTCTCCAGTACTGGTATCAAAAAAAGTCACATTAGGCCAAAAATTAAAGTGGAAGCTTTTGGTTTCATTTTAGGTGTATTCACTTCTTCACACATTGTACTTTAAGAATTTATCAATAGAAAATTAATTGGAATAGGTACAGTTCCTCAGCAGTGCTGGCAAAAGGGGTACCCACTTTTGCATTTCAGGTGCATCACTGGGACACCATTGATGATTAAAGTACAACTAACTGCTAATTTGTCTGCTTTTTTAGCATAATTTGAATGTTTCTATTGTATTAAGCAGCTAGATAGAGAAATTGAAGTTTCTGAGCACTTACTCTATGTTTGCGCTCAATTTAAAAAATGGGACACCGTAGCACCTATAACACTTCTGGTAAAAGTTTTTAAAATATAAATTTTGATAAAAAAAAATAGAATTTATGCTATACTTCCATTATAGCTAAATATATAGGCTATTATTTTCTGCAATATCTCAACGATAATTCAGGCATTTATTATAACATGACTATTATATCATAAGATGTTGTGGGTGCTACAACGGGACACCAATATGAAATATATATATTTTTTTGTTAATACATGCTGACATAAAAAA
Organism: Biomphalaria pfeifferi; assembly: GCA_030265305.1. Classification (NCBI taxonomy): domain Eukaryota; kingdom Metazoa; phylum Mollusca; class Gastropoda; family Planorbidae; genus Biomphalaria; species Biomphalaria pfeifferi. Next base: position 3,675,686 of record JASAOG010000009.1, on the reverse strand, counting down.
TGTTTAAAGTCTGTAAATACATTACGAATTTTTCTTTTATTAGTGATTCACAAAATAGTTTTCTATAACCACAAATAAATGTACTTGGCCATTGTGTGTGGGTGTTCAACAATCCTTTAAATATATATTAGGCATAACTACCTCAAAAATGACCTAATCATAGACTAAAAGGTGCAGCTTTCTGACTTTCAATGCACCAAGAACAAGATCCAAAACTAGATTTACATATATAAATTGAAATATAGAGTAGATTTAAATCTACACAAGACCTATATATCTAGATCACAAACAATGATAAAACAAGGTTTACATTAAGTTAGATTAAAAAATAGTATTCTATGTATTCTAGATCAACTTGATAATAATTAGCTTAATTCTTATTATAATCCAAACCTTTGGTGAGAAAAATACTTATATATAGATCTCTGAGATTTTCTGGTATGATTGAACATGCAGTGTTTCGGGTGCTACAGGGAAAAAATGTGGGACACCATGTCTTTTAATGTCTCCTGTTAATTACTATGTAGCCTTTTCCCAAAAAAATGGGGCTAATTGTGTACAGTATCAGAGATACCATTAAGTAATTCCCATCACATTAATAAATGTTCTTTTTGTCAAGCGCGTTTGAGGTGCTTCACCTGGGACACCAAGACCTATTTTACTAAAATTATATAAATTTTTACAGTTTCAAAGAAATATTACACTGTGTAAATTAATCATTGATGCCTTTAGTAACAGAAACACAATTTGGAGCAGAATCCTTTACTTTGTTTACAATTGTTAAAGGTTGAAAATTTCAAATTAATTGGGACACCATGTGATGCACCTGTGTTGCTTTTTTTACGGTGACATCTAAGTAATATCAAAGTAAATATAAAATAAAAAGATATAGATAATGCAATAACATTATATTGTTAACCTATTTCAACAAAAATGTCTGTTCAATAATCCTTGCTTTTAGTAGAATATTACTTCAAGCTAAGCCAGGTATTTCATGTTACATCAAAAGATGCCATTTTGTGCACTGTTTCACACATTTTCTACAATTTTAAAATTCCACTATGCACCTTTTAAGCTCAAAATATCACAATTTATACAAAAACCATTTCTAAGTGCAATAAAAAGAAAATTGTGATTTATAGACTTTTTAGTGAACCAATAACTATTTGTCACCATTACTGGAGAAACACTCATATGTCATAAGATCAAGATTAAAAAATGGGTACAATTTGTGCATATCAATGTAAATCTATTTACTTTTAAAAAAAAAGCACATTTTAAAACATATGTAATTTATATCTGAAGTTTGCATTACATTATTTTGAAAAATAACATTTAAAAAAAAATACAATTTAAATTAGGGGTGCACCGGATAGTACTTTTTGATATCCGGTCGGAGCTGGATATGACCGGATAGTAAAATTTGATATTCGACCGTAGCCGTAGTCAAATACCTAAGTGTCTTGTAAATAGCTTGTGTTGCTGAACATTTTACAAAATTGTTAAATGTTAAATAACACACCTATATTGGTTGGTATTAATTTTTTTTTTATACCTTATTGTTTTAAACTCTATTACTGATTTATTTATTTAAGCTTAACAGTATTTCTAAAAATCTGTATTGCCACCAACTGTAAAGGATGTGTGTAGGAGGGTCAATGTAAAATATGTTAGTATATATTTAACTAGTTACTAATGTAAATCTCTCATAAGTAAAGTGCAATCTGCCTTGCATAGTGGTCAGATGTATGTGTTCATGAATTTCAGACCAACAACCTGGTCAGATATACCTTGCGGGCATACACCTGTAATCCAAGTGTAGTGTGTATAGTTGTTTGCGTTAACCATCAAGCATTGTTTTTTCCTTGGGCATACGCACGCAATAGTGTTGGGTGGTCAGTCAAAAAAAGATAACACATTGGAATGGTCAGTCAAGCATATAGATAAATTATACCCATCCACTAGTTGCAGAGGTCAAGGGTTGTTTTTTTTTTTACACTCCAGCATATTGTTTCTTTGTTTGCTAGATCTAACTGCGGTATTATTATTCAATTTCTTTTATGCGATTTTTAAATTTACTGTAAGGTTTTCCGTTATTTATTAAGTCAAAAGAATTTAACAATAAAATTAGCTTTCTTTCTAAAGGTTTTAATACAAGGCAAAAAAATGCACACACCCAAACATGCACATCTTTGTATGTAAGAAACATTAAATGCAAAGAACGCATGTTAGAAACATCTTCCTTAATTATTACTTATTAATTATTTTATTCATGGTTTCAGTAACTGTTACAAAAGGAACGATATTAAGCCTATGGATGCCAGGTATGTAAAAGTCGTCCTGGCCTGATACACAGTGGCTAAGTACGCATCTTAAGTAAAAAAATATAGTAGCTATAATAAGGAGTTAATTGACTGTCACAAATTATTTAGAATATCGTTATCAAATCAAGACGCTTAACTGCAGGAGTAATATTCAAGTTAACACGTTAGAAAAAGTATTTAACCATAATATTTATTGACAGTGTAATATCCTTTGTTAGCACGTTGTGTTTTTTCATTCTGGCTTAAAAATAAATTGGGCGTCAAGGACCAAAGAAATAAAATAAAGAGTAAGGGGTGTTTAGCTCTCCATTTAGCCCTTCAAGTGCTCAGCTATTTTATAGAGAGTGCATTGAAAAGTGGGATTAAAATTCTTGTGTTTACAAACATTGGATACCCACTTGCTTATTTTTCTTTTAGTAGCTAAACTATGCATAGTAGCCTATTCAACCTATACATTTTTGAAAAGCTAATTCCCTCGAAAGGCGTGATCTCTAGAGTGTGTCAATACGCTGACATTAAACCTATGTCCATCGTATTTAACTTGTGGTCACCTGCCTATAAATAAACTCAATGGACTAAACAAATAAAAGGGGGTGGGAGTTGTTCATCTCTACCTCTGGAGATATACCTGAACAGCTAGACAGACGTCTGGTCAGCATGACGTAGTCAAGGAATGTAGCATTTTAACATGTTAACTAACCAACTCAAAGGTCAAGACAAATTGAAAAAAATGTGCCAGCCATTACTGCTCTGTATGTAAAGCGCATTTATGATGTAAAGTTTCATCTCTATTTATATTAAGTTATTAACATGCCTTGTCTTTATAATAAACTATGTTTGGTGCAATTAATGCATTCTACAACAGACATTAATGAAACAAGGTCCACCTTATGCATATTAAATAGGTGTACTATCCGGTAGTGATATCCGGCCGGAGCCGAATATCACCGGATAGTGAAAAAATGCTGAATAGTTTGCACCTCCAAAAAGTTATAGATCTAGACCTTCATTCCAATTTAATGCTGAGATCTAGCTAGGTATGACAATATTTAGAAATAGAAGAAGCAATGCTTTTATCTCATCTATTTTTTAGTTTGTTCCGTCTGTTACCAATAATTTTGCCTAAAATGTCCTGTGGGGAGGGGGGAAATAAAGGTTACAGAGCTACCTATCACTATGAAATTTATTATACGTTAGCTAGATATCTACTTAGTAGTACATGAACTTTGTTTTACTATTACCTAATATCAGAAGCCTGAACCAAAACTTAAGATCTTTCTACACTGAACCATACTTGATACCGAGCTGAACATTATTTGATGGGTTTGATTCCCATCTCTACCATATGGTATCATTTAGACCTTAATGTCTCCTTACATGCGACCTACTTTTCTATTTCTATGTTAAAAATAAACATAAAAAAGAGCAAAATATTAAAGGAAAACATATTTTTTTAATGAAAGCAAACTACTTTGCTTATGAATCGAATGAAATAAGTTTAAAAAATAGATTTAGATTCCTGTATCAATCACCTCACTGTATTTTGATCAATGCCTTCTATTTTGATGGTTATTACAGTAATACCGTGGCAGTATGGTGCACTATCAGCAATACCAATAGCAGCCATTTGGTCAACAAAGTATTTTTTAAATATTTTTATTAGGTCTGCAAGCTTTAAAATGTACACAGACGAATCTCTCATTGATGTTGATAAAGAAGACTTTGTACCCTTAGCGCTACATCAGTATTCAAATGGTAAGTTTTTGTCTTAATGTACACATAGGTACTACCCAAAGAGTGGAGATTTATCACAAATTGAGAAATGGCATCACTTTGTTGTCAGTACCAAGCAAGATTTTCAGCAGAATCCTACTACACAGAATAAAGGAAACATGCAATGAACACCTTAGGGAAGAACAGGCCAGATTCAGAAAAGGGATATCTTGTGCTGACCAAATAGCAACCCTCAGAATAATTGTAGAATAATGTGTCAAATGGCAATCTCCTCTCTATGCAACATTTGTCGACTTTGAAAAAGCCTTTAATAGTGTCGTCTGAGAATCTATCAGGACTGTAATGAGACAAATAAAATAGCCATAATCAAGAACCTTTATGATGGTTTCACCTGCCAAGTAACCCACAGTGGCCACAGCAGGAGTCAAACAGTGATGCCTTCTTTCACCACTCTAATGCAGGGAAAGGAATCCAATGGACTCTCACACAAAAGCTGGAAGATATGGAATTTGCTGTTGACATAGCCCTATTATCAAACAGACTACAGGATATGCAAGAAAGTGTCATATTTAAGCCAAGTAGGAAAAGAGAGTAGGCCCCAAAATAAACCACCAAAAAACAAAAGTACTTAAAAGTAAACAATAAACAATTAACAAACTGGAGACATAGAACTGGACTCTCAGACCATAGACCAAGAAGAAAATTGTATATACCTTGGGAGTTGGGAGTGTAGTCAGTGTATCAGGTGGAACAGATGAAGACATTAAATTTTGTATTAAATGTTGTATAAATCTAGCTTGTCAGACATTTACACAGCTAAAATCAACCTGGAAATCTCCTCACATCTCAAACAAGACTAAACTAAGAATCTTTAACTCTAATGTCAAGGCTGTCCTACTGTATGGTTCTGAAACATGGAGAACAACTGAAGCGACAACAAAAAAAAGTATCGACCTTCATCAACAGATGTCTGAGAAATATCCTAAAAATGCACTGGTACGACAAAGTAGAAAACACCAAACTGTGGGAGATGAGTGGGTAGAAAAATATAGAGGTGCAGATTTTAGAGAGGAAGTGGAGATGGATTGGTCACACCCTTAGAAAAGATACCAGCAACAGAGCTAGGCAGGCCTTACAGTGAACAAGACATAGAGGAAGACCAAAAAGAACATGGCAATGCAGTACACTAGAGGAAGCAGAGAGGACTGGAAAAAAACTGTGAAACCATAAAAATACTAGCAAGAGACCGTAGAGAGTGGTGTGTTTTTGTTGAGGCCCATGTTCCATAAGGAACCCAAAGGAATGATGATGATGACACATAGGTCATCAATGCAAGTGTTTGAATTTTTAAAAATATTGTTACAATGTGGTGCATGATGGTAGATTGGCTTTTGGATTGTGGGGTCTCATTTGAAACGTGGTAAAAAACATTTGCTATTTAATATTTTAGGACATACATTAACCTACTATGAGTACCTGACATTTGGGAAAACTAATTGTGAATGAGCTGTGCTGGCTATATGACATTCTAGTTAACCATCAGTCATATTAACAGAGTTCGTGCATAGAATGAAAATGAAAATTTGCTTACTTAGTACTTTTGTATAGTATGACATCTAAACTCATTTGTGAAAGTGATATGTCTGGTAAAGGTTTTTAGAAATGATAATAAAAACACTAAATTGTTAATTTTTTAAAAATTATATTTATATGATTTTTTAATATTATTTTTACTATAAGTATTCCTTTTTTTTAAATAGATGCCAACTTGGATACAAGCAAGACTGAAATCAAGAAAGTCGATTATTTATCTGGTAATTTTTAATAATTTTTATTTGCAATTGTAAGAAACACTAAGGAACGTAAAAGCTGTTGTTACACTGGCCATAACTTTGTTATTTCAACTCTGTCCCTAAGAGCATTAAATTCTGTACTATAACTTGTCTTGCAACATTGAATGAGCTGAAAAAAATTTCCTAATTAATAAAAAAAATCTTTATCTTTTAAATTTCTGTCCAAATATTTTGTTTTGTATTTTCTTTTAACAGGGTAAAAATATTGCTTATTCATTATTGTTTGTGAAACAGGATTTTTTCACATTAAACAAATCTTGAATCACTTATTAGCTCTTAAACTACGATTAATCTGCTTAATTTTAAGGTTGCAGAGAAATCTATGTGCTTAGTTTTTTAAAGAAGCCTAAGAATACTAAACTTATTTTGGAAAAATGACATGAAAACATATTAGAAATATAATATATAATATTATAAAATAATAATATAATATTAGAAATATAATTTTAGAAATTGTGCTTTAATTTTAATAGAACAGAATTAACACTGATATACCACATTATGTGCTCATGATATAAGCAGTGTTATTAAATGACATTTTTAACTTTTTTTCTTTTAAACATATTTCTAGCTGAAAGTGGCATCTGCTGCCAGTCAGTGATGGAGACATGTAAGGCACCTCTTAAGGACATAGCCTGTGAAAAAGGAACTAATCATAGCAATGTAAAGGACTTGAATTCATTATCAGTTCTAGATTTGCCCAGCAGTTACCAGAATGATGATATGATTTCTCTTATCAAAACAGCTGCTGATCTGGCTGTGTTAATACAGGTGCCATGGGCAAAAACTGCACTTTTCTGTCAAGGCACAGGCACAGTTGAGGACGTGTACATTTTTAAAGAAAACACAAAGTGCCGTTGTAGCAAGTGTAGAGCATCGGAACATCCAAGTGCGACATGGGGCAAGGTTTTAATAGCCACATCAACAAACCTGCTCACTGCAAGTTCAAAAGTCTCAGATATTAAATGTACTTTTTTCTATGACAATGATGAGACCATGCATCATGTGAAGCACTTACGAGGAGATGCTTATGTAAGCAACATGCAAGGAGTTTGTAAATTTTTTGCATACACATGTGATGTAGAATTATTAGAAAAGTTGGAATCTTATCTAGATATATTCTCAGAAAAGTGGATTGTTGCTTATGATAAATATTCTACAACTGTCAAGAGTGTTGAGGACAGATTGTTAATTATGGTGTCACACCCTCACTCCTGTAAGAAACATGTCTACATAGGAAAATGGACCAAATTGAGGCCCTATGTCAAATTTGATGCAACCACCTGTCCAGGCTGCGAAGGGTCCTTTTTATTCATTCCCAACTTTGATATACTCGATGAAGACTTTTCTTAACGAACTACAGCAGGGTCAGGGTTCCTATCCCTGGTTATCTTTGTATATGATACTTTTTTTTTCCAAAATAATCATTTCGTTCAACAAGAACCAGATTATATCCTCTACTTTTTTATTATTTGTTATTTAATAATTGATAATGTTTACATGACAAGATAAGCAGTAGTCATTTTGTAATTTTTAAATTTTTCTAGGTGTTGTTTTTTTTTTTTTATGCTTGTTTTCTTGTGCTCCTTCTTTTGCATTGTGGGAATGAAGTATTTCCAGTTCAGATATTTACAAAATCAGAGTGTAACTGAATTTAGATCTAGTAGTTCCTATATCAGGTTTTAACATTTTAGCTGTTATTAAATTTAAAAATTTCATGTCGCTTTAGTTTACAAGCTAATTTATGATAAACTTACTATTCTTCAAATAACTTGATAATACTTGTATTTATATCAGTGCATCAATATGATATATTTATATATATATAGACACACACACTGGTAGGCTATATATAGACTAAAATCCGGTTGCTGTCTCCATAGGGAGATTGGTCACTAGCAACATATGCTGCCTCTTCCCAGCCAATGTACTTATTAATATATGGCAGGACTATACATTTGTATATAACTAATTTTTTTCATTTCATTAAAGAACCCAAGTATAATTTCGCTTGAAGCATTTACTTCCTAAGGTTGTATGTTGTTGTTATTTAATAATTAATATGCTGTACTTTTCGTGAATAATCAAACTAAAAGAAAAAAATAAGTTCATTTATCATTTTGTTACCTTTTGTGTGTTATTAAATAATTGTAAAATCATTTGACTTTTTTTTCATCTGTCACTTGCTTTACAAATAAAAGATTAACTTTTTTTTTTAAACGCTTTTAGCTTTCTCAGTACATTACCACTATAATCCTATCACTAGTCTGGACCAGTTAGGAAGAGGGGAGAAGAAAAACAGGGGTCATTTACATTTCATTTACTTTCATCGTGCCTATAAAAAAAAAATCTTCAAATTCATTAGTCTTTAAAAAAAAAAAACTGTTCAACTGGCATCTTCATCGTAAGAATAGAACTTACAAATGGAGAAAAAATAAATACTTATAAAGGCGCTAAGATAAGAGATTTTTCTTAGCTCGCTTGCTTTAACCAATTTGTGCGTGTGGCCTTTCTTCCCTTGTACCATTAGTGCATGGAATGGGTTGCCTGAATCAGTTAGTAAAGCAATGAATCAGCAGGGTTTGTCCGTAATTAGCCTAACACGTAGACTAGATGAACGATTGGATACTCGCAGGGCCGGGTTTATGTAAGTGGAGGCCCCCGGGGCAGAATTTTTTGGAGGTCACCTTTCGGAAAGTCTTAATGAAAATCATATTAGTACCGGTAATAATTGTTATAACGGTACGAAAAGATAAAAGCATACCATATTTTAGAAAAATGTCCTCATGTCATGTTTGAGTAAAGGCATTGGCGATGTTCTATCACGCTCACATCTGCATTATGGTAAGCAATCTGAACATTAAAAATAAACTTCATAAACTCCTTTAATGTTGCTGGTAAGGTCACCGGCATAAAAAAACAAATTTGGGCATCACAAAGGAGATACTAAATACCGATAGGAAACACTTAACTAAAGGATAAGTTTTATTTGTTGAGACTCTAAATAAGAGATTGGATCTATTTATCATATTTTTAACACATAAATGCGAACGGTTTAAGATTTTTTCTCATTTATTTTTGTTGTAAAATTGTATTACTAAATCAAGTAATATCAAAACAAATAGATCATCAGTACCCTCAGAGGTGTCGCATCTGGCAGAGAAAAATCAGTTGTACCGTTGCAAGGGTGAGCAATCGGATGGTTGATAATAAGCTCAAGATGAACGAAGATAAGACAGAAAATAATTAAGATTGGCACTCGGAACAACGTCTCAAAAGTTAAAAGCACAAGATTCTCTTTTTATCACGAACTGCCAGCTTCCTTATGTCCATGTAGTGCGGAATCTTGGAGTTTTCTTCGACTCAACACTATCTTTCGACCCACACATAAGTCAGCTCTGCAAGGGTCTTTATCTGCAGCTGCTTAGATTAGGCCAGATCCGACCATATTTAACAACGGAGTCAACAAAAAACGCTAGCTGTGGCATTCATACTCTCCCGCCTTGACTACTGCAACGCCGTGCTAGCAGGTATACCTGATGACAAAATAGCCAAACTGCAACGTATACAGAACAACGCTGCACGAATAGTACTTAGAAAAACAAGACAAGATTCTGCTACTAGGCTCTTGCTCACGCTTCATTGGCTTCCCGTAAAGCGAGAATCGATTACAAGGTCGCCACACTTTGTCATCTGTGTACCGTATATATAACAATGAGATGCCCTTGTACCTTAGCGAACTGATTACTCCATATGTCCCCCAGAGAGCCCTGCGCTCAATGGACTCAACGCTTTTAGTGGTGCCACGTTTCTCCCTCAAAAGCTACGGTCTGCGGGCTTTTTCAGTGCACGGACCAAAGGTTTGGAACTCACTTCTCATTGATCTCAGACAGACAACATGCTACACCACTTTTAAGAAGAACATTAAGACCTTCTTGTTTAAAACTTTTTTAGATTAGTTCTTTAATTTATACTGTCATGTTTGTGTTTGTAATGTTATTACAGCGCCTTGAGCCTACATTTTGTTAGTTAACAGCGTTTTATACATAAAATTATTATTATTAGATCATCATTCAATTACATCAGTTAGACCAGGCTCACATTTAACTTAACCTTACCCTTAGTATGTTGGGGCAACATACAGGATATGTCTGTGGTACTGTTGTGCACCTGTGGTAATCATCTATAAAATATGAAGCACTGCTTATTAATTGTTGTTAAAAATTCGAATCCTCTTGTATGCTTATTAAATAGTTTTTTTTTCTTAAAAAATTAAAATTTTATTGTAAATATATGTAGTATGTTGGACTGATATTACTTGACTTAGTAATAAAATTATTAAACAACAATAAATTTGAGTAAAAATCTTAAACCATTAGCATTCATGTGTTACAAATATGGTAAATAGTCATCTCCCTTACTAAATAGTCTCCCGTGTTTGTTATTATTAATAGTAAATAGGCACAAATGTAGGCTCATTACAAACATAAAAACGTGAGATAAAATGAGGAACTAATCTAAAAAAAGTTCTAAACAGATAGATCTTAATGATCTTCTTGAATGTAGTGTAGCATGTTATCTGTCTGAGATCAATAGGGAGTGAGTTCCAAACTTTTGGTACGTGCACTGAAAAAGCCCGCAGACCGTAGGTTTTGAGGGAGAAACGTGGCATCACTAGAAGCGTTGAATCCATTGAGCGCAGTGTTCTCTGAGATACATATGGAGTGATCAGTCCACTAAGGTATAAAGACATTTCTTTATTATAGGTACTATGATGACAAAATCTGACCACCTTGTAGTCGATTCTTAGTTTCACAAGAAACCGATGGAGTGTGCGCAAGAGAGTTGTAGCAGAATTAGTGGAAATTAATGAAATGGATTGATAATTTCCTGACCAAACATTATTACATCTCCAGTGTGTCACATATCAGAAATGTTTGTGCAAAGCTGAATTAAATATCATGCATTATATTGATCTGATATCAGACCTGGGGATTCTTAATCACATTCAGCTCAGGACTGCTTGAAGATTCGCAAGCTGAACATTCAAATATTCTGTATCACATCAATATCTGCTGGCTGAACATGGGCAAGGTATCGGGGAAAGTGTATGATCTTAAATAAGGAAAAAAAATATGTTCCTTGAAATGAAAGACATTGGCTGTGACTTTGAAACTAATATTTCCAATGAAGAGTTAGATACAGACTTCATGTTTGCCTAGGACACTGTGTAAAAATTGTCACAGAATTAAAACTTCAGGGCAACATGATGTCTGCGCATAAAATAAATATGTATCATTTCCGATCCATATCTAATGGTCTGACACGGCGTGGAAGTACGACCACGTCCAGACTTAGGATTGGCCACTCCTACATCAAACAGTCCTTTGTTCTTAAGAGAAAAGAGCCCCCCACTGTATGAGTACTGTGACTCGTATCTCACCGTAGAACATATCCTCTTTGATTGCCCCAGATACCAGGATATTAAGGGGAAATGTTTTAGAACTGACAACCTCAAACACTGTTTGATTTCGTTGATCCATGGAAAATACTAAGATTTATCCGAAAGACGGGATAGAAATATAAACTTTGAGGTGGGATTGGGCAAAGTATAAATATATACATATTTACAGATTTTTATTAGATTACTAAAATGTGTACTATTTGACCTGTAAGTGGACCTTAATTTTAATACTTCAGCCCATAGACTTATATATACTATATCTAGACTGGACATGGATACTTTTTAACACGACAAAAAATGTGAAAATCTTTCTGAAAGTTGGATCAAGGCGTTGTTTTGTAAAGTAGATAAAAGAAGTAATTTTTTTTTCAACCCTAACTTTGTAACAAATAATTTAATGTTAAGATCTAAATCTAGTAATTGAACATCAAAATATAAAGTACTATTGTCTCATTATTTTATTTTGCAATCTTTAGATGCATAATCTAGAAAGATTTAGGTAATCAATCTATTTAAATGTACATAAGATGATTAAATTGTGAAACGGAAACGCTTCAAAGACATCAGTTTAGGCGTCAACTTTCCTTTCCTGACATAGAAGAGAGCACCTGGAGGTAACTCACGAAGACCGCGGGATACAAATTTGAGACGCAAAGAAAATCTGCTGCCGAGGACAAACGCAGACGGCGAAAAGAAAATCTAAATCGACCACCTGCCGACAATGGTTATGCTTGCACTGGTTGTGGCAAAATATGTAGGTCACAGCTGGGGCTGCGCATGAAATACTGCATTCCTCACTAGTCTTCGGACTCGAAGACAAGCCTTACATATATATAGTTATAATGGTTTAATTCAATAATTTACACCTAGAATTAGCGCGTGGCAAATGAACGAGTAGGGTCCAATGCCATCGCCCTGATTGTACATGCGCGTAAACAGTAATTACTCATTGAAACAATCAACAGCTTCTTAAGGGAGAAATTTGCGTTTTGATCTTTGAACTTGACATATTTACATGTACGTTAGGTCTACGTAAGATTTCGGGTAAATTTCTTATAAAATAACACATGGACAGCTGCTGAATGATTCATGACACAGGAATGTTTTGTTAATTAGACCTGCATTGCGCATTTCTCGTATGCTGTCGATACTTTAGACTAGGGATTGAGAACTGTCTAAAAAATATCACCGACGTGTCCTCCTTAATTAAGGCAGATGTTGCAGCCTCAGAGTACAGCTGATTCTTCTAGCATTCAAAAGATGTTAGGGGTAGGGTTAGTAGTTTTTTTTTTTTTTTTTTAAATAAGCCCCGGGCCAAATTTTGTTGATTTTATCCGTCTCTTCTCACTACCCAGTCTATCGACATTTATCAAAGGTCTAAGAGCTTCCGTTTTTTTTTTAAATGTTACTTTCTGATTATTTTCGGCGGTGGTTCTAATACTTTTTTTTTTTTTACCCGGGGACATCATTTATAGTTATAACTTGCCCACACACCCTTAAGTGAAAAGAACTACATAAATGTAATAAGTTCCAAGTGTAAAAATAAATGTTAAATGTAGAAGGAGATTTTATTGAGATTTTATTGAGATTATTACTCGGATAAAGTTGATGAGATTTAGTCTTTATGTCCAGCTCAATTTTTGTAAGCAGCAACTAATCTCATTAAGCACACGTTTTTAGTCAGTTTCGTTTACTTCGGATGAGGTTCATTATAGGAAAGGACCCACGTTGTTCCAAATATATACAGACGAGAAAGCTGTCAACAACTTCTGTACAATGACCCATAATGCAGGATATAAAACTAGGATCTGATTTTGTAACTAGAATTTGTGGTGGATCCTTGTTCAAACATTGGTTTAAGTTCCACGTTTGTGGATATTTGCTGTATTGAATAGATTATTATCTACTATTGGGGTCTGAGTTTGTCCACGCGCTAAAGAATTCAATGCCAAGGCAGGAATATCCAAGTGAAGAATGTCTCTTGAAATCTTTTGTTTAAGCCGTCAGAGAGTAGTGGGCTAGACACTAATATGTAGGAGCGAGCTGATTATTATTAAAACTATCCTATTGGATAAATCGGCATTTTTGCGAATTGTAATTGTATACAGTTTTTATCTCTACGAGCGGACTCCTTGGGTTATACGGACAACAGGCTGAGAACCACTGGTCATTGTTGAATCAAGAACTTTTGAAAAAAGTAGTGGGAAAGATTTTGATTTTTTAAACCTTAACAATAGTAATCCCTATCACTATATATAAGGAGGAGACCGATCAGATCTGCCAGTGTTTATAATATTAAATTTGACTTCCTCAATCTAAAGCAAAGTCTAAGATTTTTCCCCCGTTTATATTGTATTTACAGGTGCTGAGGCTGAGCGGTAAAGCGCTTGGCTTTCGAACTGGGGGACCCGGGTTCGAATCCTGGTGAAGACTGGGATTTTTAATTTCGGGGTCTTAGGGCACCGCTGAGTCAGTCCATCCAGCTCTTTACCCGTCTTTACGTCCCCACATTAGTCAGATACCCATTAGAGAGGGAGGGGGTCCTAAATATATCCTGCAGTTTGAAATTTCAGAAGACTGGAATTCGAAACCCTTTTGCTCGGAAGCCATCCGCTTTACCACTTACAGTACAAAAAAAAAGTACAAAAATATATAGTACTTCCCATACGAATACTTCCGTATTCTGTTCAACGGTTTTACCCAAATTCTTGCTTTGTTTTTCTGATATGCCGTTAAATTGCTATTAAAATGCTCTAGTGGTTCTTTAATTTTTGACTATATGTCTCTTTTAGAATGAATCATACTTCCTAAATATTTAGGTCATTTATCTCAAGTCCAGCTGTTCGAGATGCTTCTTCAAGTAGTGTGAGATGTCAGAGGTGTCTTTCCTCAATAATGTCATCGGCATATACAAAATATTGTAGAGATTGGCTGTATATCGTTTCTGTTGATCACGGACCTATGTTTTCTCTGTTGCAGTAGTTAGTAATTGTTCCATTGTATTTATGTGTAGACTTTTTCAGCAGGGCGGATTTAAGGAAGGCCAGGCGGGGCTACAGCCCTGGGACCTTCCACAAGAAAGGGTCATCCACTAAAGAGATAAAAATATATACGAATTTGGAAAGGTCAGAAACTTTCAATTTTTTTTTTCTAACATTTTTTTTTTCTCTTTTATGGCTGACAAAAATGACTTGATTAGGAAGTGTACGCTTGTAGCATGCTCGGAAGAATTGAATACAGCTTCGAATGTACGACCTTACCCTCCACAAACTGAAAATATACACTTTTTAAAACTAGAATATGCTTATAAAATTTTGTTTCAAAAGGAAAGTAAAATTATGTTTTTTATTTCTTCTAAAATATAACATGCTTTTAGATATATCCAATCATTGAAGTTTTCCAAAAATTGAAGAGGCCTCCACACAAATCCTACCCCGGGGCAACCACATACATATTTTCGGCCCTAAGAGTCCGATTTAAAAGCGTGCATAGAAGTGAGTCTCCTAGTCTTTTTTCTGTTCGCATTTAATCCTAATTTCCCGTGAAGTCCTTGTACTATAAATTTATCTTGCTCAGAACATTATCTAGAGCAGTTATGCCCAACCTTGCACGGCCTGCGGGCCATTTTATTTTCCGACACTCGTGTCGCGGGCCACATTAACGAAAGATAAAAAAAAAAATGAGAATAAAACATTTTAAATACTTTTATCACAATCCCATGTATGCTGTAGATCTACTTACACCCATAAGTCAATATGTAACAATGGTTGGCATCTTGTAACTGAACGTTTTTCCACTAAATTAAGTTCTTGTAAACATTGCGATCATACCCAGCAATTGTTTTCGCATATGTGCAAGGTTTATGAGGACAACAAGGCGTAGAAATTTATTGTCTGTATTGCTCGAAATTTCTTAAGCAGGGAAGTCTGGCTTTGTAAGTCAATCAGTTCCAGTTGGTGTCACACCTCAGCGGCAATAGAAATGATTTGGAAATCTGCTGCTCAGTCATTTAGTTTTGAATTTGGATGTTCACTAACATCTTTCACTCATTTTACAATTTTAATGGCAGAAAAGCTGAAAGCTACAACTGTTGTTTTTTTTCTGGACGATTGTATTCCCTCTCTGCCAGCAATCACTTTTGTATGCTTCATTTCTCTTCTACAAATGTGATCAACTCTGTAGCCTCTACTACAGCCGCGACTCATTTCTTGACTTCTTGGTCAATATTTTCGCCAATCGCAAAACTCTACTCAACTTTTGACTTAACTTTCCGAGCTTTTCTTAGCGGCTGAAGACAATGCCTCAATATTTTTGTAATGGTTAGTTTTAGAATGCAATTTATGTTATGTACTTAAAAACATTACTGTACAGATCGAACATATTGACTTATTATGTTCCACAAAAAAAAAAAGATCTATCCACTTTTCCTGAAAGTTTCAACTTCCAATTTTCGTTTCTTTGACCATCCCATTTCAATAACGAACAAATGTTCCATGGAACGTCACCTATCATGTTGGTGTCAGAAGTACACGAATCAAAATGATGCAGAAATGATGCGCTGTGTTATACACATGAGATGTCAAGGACACGGCTAGCTCAAGACACCCGCGGAACTACTCAAGACTCTAAAACAACTGTTAATTCTTGTCGCCGAGAAAGCAACAACTTGTGTTCTTAGAGAAAAAAATAATTAACGTGGCTACCACAAGACGAAAAATTCGAATGAAATCCATCAAAGGAAAAGTGAGTCCAAAAATAGAAAATAAATTTTTCAACCTTTTAAAATTTGTTTCTATTTCCTATCTTTTGTGCCGATGTTTGGCGGGCCGGTCTGAACCACGTCCCGGGCAGGATCTGGCCCGCGGTCCGTAGTTTGGGCATCACTGATCTAGAGTTAAAAAAAAAAAAAGAATTTCACGCAAATTATGTTATTTAAAAAACAACAAAATTAATGCTGAAAAGAATTGATAAGCATTCTTATCATTAATCTTTTGTTTACTAGACGTTGTTTTTCCTCAATAAGTAAATCTATAATTCTAGAAGTTACTTTTTGTAAATGTACACATGGAGACTAGTCAATATCAGCGAGTGACTTTTCCTTTTTTATTTTGCTAAGGGGAATGACTCTTCCTTATTTACATAAATTATTTTCCACGATTATGTTTTTACTTCAAGATTTGACCCCATTCACCAATCGTAAACAACCAAGACCGAGTCCCTTGCTTCTATCTGTTCTATACAACACTCGAACCTAATTCAAATCAAAACTGGATTTTGGTTGACCGTAGTTTTGTTGTTTATTCCATGGATATCACGTGGCAGTTCTTTTGGATGAATGAGGTCCATTGTGTGTTAAGTCTTTTCTTTCTTTGGTATTGCACAAGTGAATCGAAAATTGGTGTTTGGGACACATTTCTGTGCATTTCACTTAACTGGATGTGTTTTTAAGTGGTTTAATATGTTCACTTTAATGTATTTCAAAATTTATGGAAAATACATTTCAAGAAGAGGATATAAATAACCATATGGTAAGTTCAAATATTCTTTTTTTTTTTTAACGAATGACAAACAATAAATCTATTTTCCTAGCTTTTGTCAACAGTTTCGCCTTAGTATTCTATTTTTGTAAACATTCTTTATTGCACGACTAATAAGTTGGTCTGGATCCCTCTGTCTTGCTTATCCATAAGACCTAGGTTTTCGACTTAGTTAAAACAGTGAATGCTGATGCAAAGTCTGCTAATAGACCAAGGCCGTTGACATTACGTTTATAGTCATTTCTCTTAAGAATTGTGTATAAATGGTGCCCTACTGGCTAGAGAATTTACCCATTTACACATCAGTCGGCAGAGTCGCTAAATAGTGTCATGCACATATTAAGTTGGTAATTTGTTCGTTTTATACATAATTAGATTCAACTGAAACGTATGCTTCTTCTAACTACACTCCCGATTAACTGTAACTGAATATGGCCGAATATAAATGTTATAATTATTACTACTATTATTATTATTACACGCCCTCACTCAGAGCCCCCGCCTACATTCATGTTCCTAATAGTCCGCACAAACATTTCTGTATTTAGGTCAACACATATAGAGCCCGAGACTTCTTCCAAAGACAAACAAGGACATCAATTAACTTTGCATCTATCTCTGTTTGACAGTACAACAACTCGACATTAAAACTTAACACACAGATAATATCGAAGTTGTAGTAAGGAAACCAATTCCAAGGTTAACTCTTTCTCTCCTAATCGACGATACCATCGTTGATTTTGACATCATTAAATTAAAAACATGTTTAAATTTTTAAACTCCACTTTGAGTTATATAAAAAGAGCATACATTTCCCTTCAATTCTATACCAAAGACAACAGTTTCTGATAACAAACCACAAAGCTTTTGAAGCGCAATCATTACACGGAAGTGAAATAGTAATGAGCAAAATGAAGGATGCCTTCAAAACGTGGAAAAATAGTTAATACGAGAAAACGAAGAAAATAAAGAATATGCTCAGACGATGATCTGAAACACCTGACGCCGTCCAGTGTGTGAAATGACAACACATTGGAAGAGAAGTAATATGTCTTTATCTATATTCATTGTCTACAAATGGGTACAAAGTCTTGCAATGAGAATTTTATTTTAACTGTATTAGGTCTAAAGATAATGAGATCATAAACTGAATATTAGAGATTTTCATACATGGCGGAAAAACTTTAACTATTTTGCTTTTTGGTGTATCCGGTGTACTTGGAAGTCTTTGATTAGCTGATAGCTATGGTATTTAAATGGCTCATGTGCGTCATTGACATTTATATTTATTTTTTACTATTTGACGGATTATGGGCTCGACATGGCCTAAATTGTGCAGATGTTCTAAAAAATCCAAAATATCAAATATCAAAAATATCTGACTGCCTCTTATTCTTTTTCCTGGTACTGTTGTCTGCAGGAAGGTATTTGAGTTTTCTGAATGTAATCAGCAAGTGTTCATAGTACTTAATTGCCATTCTGATCCTATTTCGAATTTTCTCATTTGTGATTCCTCATTAAAACATTATAAGAGTCTTTAAAGATTGTATTAATGGACGTATAATCACATTGGAATAAACTGATCGTAATTTGATTTAGCAACGTTTTTTTGGACTACATTATGATAACATGTATAAGTAAACTATATGATTATATTACAATCAATGCAAAAGAGTATGAATTTAATTAAAATAAAACCTTTCAAAAATATAATTTCATCAAAACATAGCTTTGATGGGAACTGATTAACTTATAATTTATTTGATTCATGAAATAGATTATATTATTAATTATCTTCAACCAGAGTCAACCGGAAATTAGACACAAAATAAGAAAAAAAAACTACTAAAAAAAAAAGACATTTCCAGATGATTTTCTCTTAATAACTAAATGTTAGATTAAAAACAAATATGGAACATTTTTGTTAACCCCGTCTCACCCCGCCCTTTACAAAAAAGAATCCTGGTTTTAACGATTGTATAGATCTACTAGACTTTATAATATTTCAATGAAAGCCTTTAGATCTAGATCCCTTAAAATTAATTTATTAAACTCTTGAATGACTGCAGAAATACCCGATGACATATCGATCGTTCAAGAGAAATATTTTCTAGTTCTCTGGCCAAATTAAAATTTCTTTTTTATTTTTATTTTTGAAAAATTATGTTGAAGCTAAAGTTTTCTCAGTATAGCGAACGAGCTAAAAATTCTTTTCTAAACAATATACTACTGTTACATTTTAAGAACATCGTAAGAGCCGTTTTCAAGATCCGTGTCCAGGTTTGCCGCAGAAATATAAACGAGTGAACAAGCAAGGGCGGACTGATTATATGGGCTTGTGGCCAATACCCTGTGGGCTAATACCCAAATGGGCTGGTAGTCCCACCGAGAGGGCCGCATAGATGCCACTATGTATTAAATTGTTAAAAGCTTGATAATGTTATTTTATTCATGTTGAAAAGGAATCTCCCTAGAGTGTTTCACTAATTTAATCTAACACATTTTCCGAAATAAAGTAATAGCCTACATCCGTAGACAGTGCTACTAGTGGGCTTCATCCTTTTAGAGTCTACACGATTTCGACACCCATTTCGCCCCGCCATCTTTTCAAAAACTTTTAAAGCAATTGACTTAGCACAACTAACAGTAGCATCTTTGTTATTCAAATCATTTTCGAAGTGGATAAATAGACATGCGAACTCAAAAACCTCATCAAAAGATTTTTTAAATCGACAGTCTGTCTTTCTGGACTGCACTGTTTCAGATACTGATTTGCCCATAGTGACTGCTTCCTTCACAATGGAGACTGCTGCAAACACGCATCAAGCAGCGGTACCGATTGCTTTTGCAGTATTAGCAGCAATTGGAGTTAAAGACGCAATATTGGCTCCAGCCCCAACAGCATTAACCGCATCGTCTGCTACAGCTGCTACAACTTTTGTCGCAGATTTGGCCACGTTAGCTACTGTTACTGCAGAGGCAGATCCAGCAGCCACTGTACCACCAGTTTTGGCTACTACACTTGCAATTCCTAAGGCCCCACCGGCAGCAGCGGAGCCCATAGACAGTTTGCCTGTTACTGCTTCAAAACCCTGCTGTTTTTTTATATTACGCCTTGCGTCAAGAATTATTACTAGCAAATTTTCTATCTCTACTAAAAGATTAGGAATGTATTTTAGATATGTACTTTTCTGTAACTCTTCCTTGCAGCCCTTAGCGCTTTTATGTAAATCTAGTATGTAATTTAGACATGTATCAGATTGGGAAACAAGAATTCGACGATTCTTTTTTAGTTCGTGAAAAATGGTATTGAAAATTGAAATAAAGTGTGTCTTTTTGTTCCTGGGAACATTTTCTGGTTCCTTTATCCATCAGAAATTGAAAACACAGTTTTTCCAGCGGAGTTAGTTTCCTTTGCTCCATGCATTCTTTCTCCTCTTTAGTGAATTGCGTCAATTGTAGTTCTATTACATATTTGCGTAACCTCATGGATTCTTCCGTTAATTCATTCATTTTTAATGATATTTGAATATAGATTTAACGAATATATTTCAACTTAGGATGCTTAAAATAATTTGTGTATGTACCTAGAAAAAAAAAAAAAATAAAAACAAGAAATTATTTTACCAATCAGCGAAAAGAAACGAGAATAAAATGAAACGACGGCGATATGATTTCACAAGATTACAATATAGGCTTACATGTACTAAAAATAGTGCCTTCTGTATGAAGCTGGTGCTGGTCTTTAATTTCTAAGTTTTTCCAGCAAGTTTTTGCTCAATTAAGTTCTAGTACAGTCCAGCAAATTTCTACATAAGTGTTACGGTCGACACTTCTGTTGACTTAAATGTATTAATGAGCTAATGAGTCGCTCGTAACTAACATTTGTTATTAAAGATACAGGACGAACAGATTTAAATGAAAACACACGAGCCGTACTACAGATATAAACTTTATTCTTAGAAAAAGTCAAACATCATCACTTCAATATTTTACTCCTGGCCCTGCTTTTTAATATGGGACCATTTTTCGTTGAGATCTCCATTTTCTTCAATATTAATAGATCAGATGTATGCCATATTTGCAGAGAAAGAGAGTATAACAGAGTTTCATCTGATTCTCTTTTTTTTTCTTACAAATGTCTAAAATGCATAACTTGCTAAAATATGTTTTTAAATTATCATGACTTCGTTCAAGGGTTTAGGTATATTATAATGTGTGTGTTAAACATGTGTGTATAATCAGAAATCTTGATTATCTGGGGCATCTCTATTTGATCAAACTTGACAAACTTAGGCGTGTCAGGATTAGCTAAGATGGAGAAAAAATGTATTTGTAAATTCTGCTTTCGAAGAACTAAATGATGCTCGGCCAGATATTGTAGGGAATTTGTATGAGAACTGGGAGGAAAACTATATCTGTTGCCAGAGACGAAACCGAAGAGTGACTACTGTTTTCAAGATTTATGGAATGTTTGAGATTGAGTACAGGAAAATCTAACACGAACAAACAATTTAGTGAAGGGATGGCATCAGCTGTCTATTGACGGTCATCCCTCAAATGTCTACTAGAAAATCTCTCACTTCCTCATAGAACAGGAGAACATTGAGAACAAGATTCTGATGTACAACGCTGAAGAACGAAGTAAATCTGCAAGCAAGACGAAGTACCTCCAACTTGCAGCCATATTGCCAATGTAGGGAAGCAAACCACTGAGTTTAAGCATGACAATGCATACAATTTAATTTTGTAAAAGTTTGTGTGTGTGTGTGTGTGTGTAAATCTGACAAGTAGGGAAATATCAAAGCGTGTTTTTCAAGTGAACTTTTGGAATCTATATAAATGATATATTTTGAATGTATTCACTTTAACTTATTATAATTCTTGCATAATGTTTACATATTTATGTTTTAAGATATCTAAAGTGTTTAATGCAAAATGACTGAAAAATGATTATAACATTAAAATAAATAAAAAATTATTGGCTCTATTTATATATTACAAAATCTAAAGTATTTCTTGCAAAATGAGTGTGGAGACACAAACTCAAAATCGGTCCCAGAAGTGGTCCACCAAGGCAGGTAAAAAGGCAGGTTTCAATATTTTCAGAAAGAACATCAGAATAAAATTCTATCAAAGACAGAGATGAATGGAGAAAGAAGGGTCTTGTGTGTAGCCCCAGCGGTCCACAGACCAAAGGATAGGTGAAAGTGAATGTGAAATTACATGTGAACCTGGCCTAACTAATGTCTTATAATGAATATAAAATTGCTCTAATTGTTTTGTAAAGGGACAATCTCTTATTCCTCAAGAAAAAAATTTCCGTAAAAAAATACATTCTTATCTAATCTTATATAATTCCATGCTCTAATAGCACTAGGGAAGAAGGGGCATTTGTACAAATTTGTCCTAGCATATGGGACGAGAAATGTGCCTTTATCTTTGTGTCTTTCTGAGTATTTTATTAAATTTTGTTTTTTGTACTTGAAGATTATGGTTTAGTTTTTTGTGTATAATTTCCTGAAGGCTTTTTAATTTAGTGATTTTACTAAAGATGTTACTATGGTCAAATGTAAATATTCGTTTGTTATGAATCTAACTGCTCTATTTTGTGTCTGTTCCATTTTCTTAATGTTTTCTTGAGTTGAGGGGTCTCAAACAGAGGATGCATTTACTAATATTGGCCTAACGAAGGTTAAATAACATTTTAGTTTTATGTTCTTATTTAATTTATAGAAATTTCTATTAATAAACCCTAATGCTTTGTTTGATTTTTTGATAGTTTCATCAATATGGTGATTCCATGACAGATTTCCATTTATTAGAGCACCTAGGTATTTTGCGTTTTTAGTCTTTGGGCCAGTGTTCTGCGCTCCGTTTATACACTTTCAGTTTACGTAATAATATGAAAAACTACTTATTATTTGTTGTTTTAAATTATGTTCAACTTATTTGCATACTTAATACATTTTTTAATCTTTAAAAACTAAAAAACAACAAAAAAACAAACAAATGTCAAGGCAGGTCTAATAATAAAGTAAGTAATAAATATACATAATGATTTTAAAAGACCAACCTAAATTACAGGCGCAAGAAAATAGAGTCTTGTGCACATTTATAAGATCTCTGTTTACTTATATCGAAGTCCGTAGCTGGACACGTCATATGAATTCCCGATCTATATTTTTAAGAAATTTGTTAGTTTGGAAAAAAAAAAAGCTTTTAACTATGATAAGATGTTCATGACTTCTTTTTTCGCAGAGGGATTTGGATGTATTTTTTTTTCAACTTTGCACACGATTAAAACACACACACACCCACCCCACACACGCACACCGGCGCCTTCGACACGGAGGTCACGCGCACACCCACACATTCACGCACACATTCAAAATATATCATTTATATAGATACCAAAAGTTCACTTGAAAAACACGCTTTGATATTTCCCTACTTGTCAGATTTACACACACACACACACACAAAAACTTTTACAAAATTAAATCCGCTATTCACTGCACGTGGGGAGCCCAGCGACTGGCTGAATAAAATCTTCGTTCTTATTTTTATGCTGGAGGGTTCAGATGACTAGACCAATACCTGAGATGAACTGTTGGAGGGTTCAGATGACTAGACCAATACCTGAGATAAACTGTTGGAGGGTTCAGATGACTAGACCAATACCTGAGATGAACTGTTGGAGGGTTCAGATGACTAGACCAATACCTGAGATAAACTGTTGGAGGGTTCAGATGACTAGACCAATACCTGAGATGAACTGTTGGAGGGTTCAGATGACTAGACCAATACCTGAGATAAACTGTTGGAGGGTTCAGATGACTAGACCAATACCTGAGATGAACTGTTGGAGGGTTCAGATGACTAGACCAATACCTGAGATGAACTGTTGGAGGGTTCAGATGACTAGACCAATACCTGAGATGAACTGTTGGAGGGTTCAGATGACTAGACCAATACCTGAGATAAACTGTTGGAGGGTTCAGATGACTAGACCAATACCTGAGATGAACTGTTGGAGGGTTCAGATGACTAGACCAATACCTGAGATGAACTGTTGGAGGGTTCAGATGACTAGACCAATACCTGAGATGAACTGTTGGAGGGTTCAGATGACTAGACCAATACCTGAGATGAACTGTTGGAGGGTTCAGATGACTAGACCAATACCTGAGATGAACTGTTGGAGGGTTCAGATGACTAGACCAATACCTGAGATGAACTGTTGGAGGGTTCAGATGACTAGACCAATACCTGAGATAAACTGTTGGAGGGTTCAGATGACTAGACCAATACCTGAGATGAACTGTTGGAGGGTTCAGATGACTAGACCAATACCTGAGATGAACTGTTGGAGGGTTCAGATGACTAGACCAATACCTGAGATGAACTGTTGGAGGGTTCAGATGACTAGACCAATACCTGAGATGAACTGTTGGAGGGTTCAGATGACTAGACCAATACCTGAGATGAACTGTTGGAGGGTTCAGATGACTAGACCAATACCTGAGATGAACTGTTGGAGGGTTCAGATGACTAGACCAATACCTGAGATGAACTGTTGGAGGGTTCAGATGACTAGACCAATACATTAGATGAACTGCGCATTGGTTTCCAAATCAGGAAACTCTCCATATAGTTTTCTTTGTATTGGGGTGTTCTGGGGCCAGTGTCTTGTACGGGCCTCTTGGTAAAGAGAGCAGTCCTGAAGGACATGGTCAGCATTCTCTGGTGACACTCCACATGGGTAGATTTCACTGGTTCCAATTTTGAGCTTCCGGTACATATGTTGTCTCATTCTGTTGTGTCCTGTCCTGAATCGAAAGATTAGACGTTGATCTTGTCGGTATAGCTTATAATAGGCATCATCGTTCTTGTGATTTGGATTGAGAGATTGTAGCATTGCTTTTCTTTTATCAGAATGAGAGTTATAATCCTAAAACCCACATTGGCTACGAACAATGAATTTGGTGACGATAGTTTGCTTTATTTTTTTATTTTTTTTTAAAGTGGGGGTCTTGAACTTCAAAACCTTTTTTGTTTTGCATATGAAATTCGGTGACTGTTTGCTTTAGTATTTTATTAAAGAATTTTTTTTTTATTTCAACCCTTTTCCACCTCACCATCCTTGACAACGCTAGTGCAAGCAATAGTTTAACATTAAACTCTCACCTCTAGACAATCAAAACAAAGTTCCAAACCACTCTATCCGAGGAGTAGATTTCATTGGCCGCGGGAGGGGGGGACATGGGAGGCTTTGATGGTGAAAGCGACGCAGCTGTAAGAACGTCACAAAAGTCAAGATAAGATAAGAAATAGGTAGGTACTGAGACAAGCGTTGAATCAGAAGAGAACTTTAATAATGTTGCTAGAGACCGAACATCAAACAATCTTATTAGATAAGAAAAGAAATAAAGCTCATTCGTTTTCATCGTTGTTTTGTTTGCTTATAACTTTTTCCCCTTCAGTCGCTCTCAGGTTCGAGTCTATTCAGTTAAATCAGTGATGCCCAACCGAATGCCACCTGCGGGCCATTTTAATTTCCGACACTCGTGTCGCGGGCCACATGATCAAAAAAAGGTAAAAAAAAAAAATGAAATTGACCTGAAACTATTTTAATTGAAACCTGTGGATCTAGTACTTACATTGATAACATTGATATTTGAGGTTTATCTTTAATCTAGTTTTTATTCAGAAAATGGCTTCGTTTCTGTTAAAATTGTGATCAACAGTGTAGCTAGGCTTACCTCTAATCCAATTTCTCGTCTCTTTTTGGTAAATATTTTGTTTAGTTCATTTAGAGAACACAATACCAAAATAAATGTTGAATGGGGAACGTGAATGTAACATTCCATGTCATTTTTATCCTCTTAGCCTGAAGCGTGTTGAATAGCCGATATATCGGAGGATGCTAAAACAGTTAAGGATCGTCTCGATCTAACTTTTTATGCTTTTAGGATAAGTGTTTGTAAAATGTTTTACATGTTTCGGATGTTCCTTCAGAGTTGAAGATAGTTTACTTCCTAGTCCAAACCTCCCGCAGGACGACGGGGGATGGGAGCGGGCAGGGTTTGAACCTTCGACCATCGATAAATCTGAACGACAGTCCAGCGCGCAAACCGCACGACCAGGCAGCCATCCTGTTTGTTGTCTCGATAATAATAAAGAAACGAAAAGTATGACAGAGGGTGGGGGGTAGGAGGGGTACGGTCTATAACCAACATGGGGTTTAATAATAAAAGAAAACAGAGATTGTATGTAGGACTATTTTTTGTTGTTGTGGGCAGGAAGTCGTGGGGTAAGGAGAGGAGAATATACGTGAAAAAGATACTAGAATTCATGGGCCAAAAGCATATGCGGTTGTCAGTTGTCTGCCAAGCACCGTTTTGCAAGTCATCCCCTCATATGACTTCTTTATGATGTTTGTGTTTTTTTTAGGCACTCCAGAGAGTCTGTCTGTCCACACTGTCAAACAACTTCTCATAGTCTATTGCTATTAATTTTGTATAAAAATGGGTAGAGTAAAAAAAAATCACAACAAAACTAGATTTAAGAAAAGATGCAGTTTGTTTTAGACTTTGATCTCTCTTTTCAGTAGTTTACATCACATTTTGTATAAAGGAAGGATTATAAATGTACTGCAAGTAGACAAACAAAGTCAAGAATCATCAAAAAAATGTAACAAAAAAAATCAAAAACAATTCTCAAAGATATGTTTTTACCCCTGGTTATCAAATAAATGAAATAATTCAACTGTACATGTGAATACAATACTGTCTTAGTAGATGAGCACGCGTAAATACATATTTGTCAAAATATCAATTTAAGCATCTTTCATGTTACAGTGTAGGTTAAGCAGCATTGAGAGAAATGAAATAAAAACTTTGATCAGTGTTTCCCAAACTGTGCTCCGCGGAACCCCAGTGTTCCGCGAGACCTGAACAGGTGTTCTACGAATTTCGGAATAGGCATATACGTGAATTAATCTCTTAAAAAAATAATAAGTGTTCCGCTAAATACTATAGAATGTTCGAAGTGTTCCGTTATAGAAAAAGTTTGGAAACCACTGACTTAGATTATAGCGATCCTTTGCGACAATAATTAAAATAATGGGATCCCACTTGACCTCCAAACGGTTCTGAACTCTACATACAATGCTGCACAGCATAATTAGTTGTTTATCTGTTCATCTAGTTATAATGAAACATAAAAAAATACTTGCATCTATAAAAAAAATGAACGACCTGAATTCAATCTCGAGGGCTAGAGCTCTTCAAAGTTAATTCACTAACAACTGTGCTTATGAAAATAGAATGTTTTATAGTTTATCTGTTTTCAGTTTCAAACATTTATCTCTAAAATGTATAAAGGGACTAAATTAGATTATACGAACTAATCAGTCAAAACAGTTTCTTCCCCTTGTCCAAGATACCTAACAAAGTAATTAATTATCAATAGTTTATTAACTAATTGTTTAAATTTCTTTATTGTTTATTGCTTTGTCAGGTAAAAGAAATAATTGTACAAAATTTCAGCTTAGTCCCAGATTAAATGTGAAAGAAATATCGTGTACAAACTTTTTTACACAGACAGAACTTAGCTTTGCAGAAAAAAATAGCATTAAAACAAAAATCTATACTGTATGTCTAGGCAATACGTAAAAAATAAGTGGTTTGATATTAAGAAAATGATTAATAAAAACATGTATAACAATAAGAAAAAGCTAAATGTACCAAATCTGTTTCTATGGCTGTAGGTTAACAAGGATGTCATGTAGCCAGCACAATAGCATTTACTTTCTCAAGATATGCAATGTACCTATTGATTTTGGATGGATTAAAGAGAGGCCTGAAGTTCCCAAAGTTTAAATTCCACCGAAAGATTTGAACTCGAGAGCCTGGTTTCGGAAGCAATGCACTTTTCCGCTAATCTCTAACAAATTGAAGTTTTGAAATCAAAGCAGCGCAAAAATTAATATCTTAATAGAATTTTTAATGCATTTTTGTTAATTAAATTTAATTAAATGCTGATTATGTAAAGCCTATTTAGAAATAAATGATCAGAATTTGAAAATAAGGTAAATCAAGACAGCGAGTAAATAGAAACTGTAACTCGGTGAATTAATTATTTTATTTCAAAGAGACAAAACAGAGTGTTACTTTTCAATAGCGCCAAAAAAGTTAAAGATCAGCAGAAAGAAAAACATATAAATACTTTTTTTAAAATTCCAATGCACCTTTACACAGCTTATATAAGAAAATATCTTTGAGTATGAAGATTTTTGAGTACAGCATATTAAGCAACTAATATTTGTGTACACTTGTGTACTGATTCTTTAGGATTACTATATATAGAGATAAGAGGTCCTACCTTGTAAGGATAAAAAACATTTTACATCCAATTATTTTTTCGACCTCTTAAATTGTTTTTTTCTCTAATGCGATACAGCTAATCTATGAGCTAGTTTACTGAGATATGGGACAGCCACCAGGCCACCTGATATGAAAGTACCAAATACTGGAATGAACGCTATTCCAATGCTAGCTCCAGTTAAGACCCAAAGTAACGTCGTTCCAAGCCAGAAACATTTTGTTGTCTTCGTCTAATATGTGTTTTTCCTTTGATGTCACTCACTGCTTGGCATAAGTTAGATATTGCGTAGCATTGGTCACCGTGTGCGTGATTCTTTTCCTCAAGTGACTCGGTTTCTTTTATCAACTTATTAAAGAGACCTGGGGGTTTTGATAACAGGAATTCTAAGATTCAGCACTTTTAGTTCTAATTCGCTTCGTTCAGTTTCTAGCTTTCGAATTTCTTCAAAATGGACTTCATGTCTTTTGGCGTAGCTCAATCTCTGAGCAAACCAATTCATCGACTGAATATATCTCTCCATCTTTTCTTTCTCGGTATTGTTGGGTTCAAGATGTTCAATGGAAGCCTCGGGCATTTCTTTGGTTGTCACTTTTATATCGCTGACAATGCTAGATTTAAAATCTTCTCATGAAGCCTCGAGACTTGCAAGATATTCTAAATCTTCATAATTAAGCTTATCGTGGAATGATTTGACTTTCTCTGCTAAAACACATTCATTATCTAATCCCATGATTTGTGTTTGGTTGCTTTGTTTTATTCACTGCAAAAGTTACTGTACTTCTTTTGTTGCTGTTTCTTTGACTATTGATTTCTAGCTTATCAATTTTTTTCATCAGAGCAATTGCAAAGAGTTTTTTTATGCTCATTCTATTCATTGCGGGAAATGAGAACGGACGTTCGAGTTCGAATCATTAAAACGTTTCTGTTGAAAATGAACAAAAAACGTTCATTAAAAAGTGTAATTTTCATAAAGTTAAGGTGTAATTAGTGTCAAAAGGACAATCAAGACTTAAAACGACAGATGCACAGACTACAGAAATTGTGTCTCGATAACCAAAACATCTGAAGGATAAGTTATAACTGGAAAACTATTTTGTCTTAATTCTTTGTCTTTTTCGCTTCTTTGACGTTGACGAAGACCCGTTGGTCCAAACTTTTTTTGTTATACTTTGTTCAGCAGTTTTCTAATATTTCTTTTTTTTTTTATCATCGATTAGCTTAGTCCGAAAACATGATGGCAACTAGAAACGACTTCTGTATTTATACACTTTTTTGGATGATTTTACTCAGTGATGCCCAAAATACCCGTCCCGCCTCACTTTTCTCTGATGGATTGGTACCACGACCATTAACATTTTTTGCTTTTATGAAATGGGAATTAAGAATCTACCAGAACCATTGAACGGATTATTACTTTTTATTTGTGGAACTTTATAATAAGTCACAAGATTTGTTTAATGAAGACATCTGGCTGCTTCAAAAAATACAACATATAGATCTAGAAACAGCATATAAAAAAAACAAATATGGTGGCATTTTTAGTTTGAGCCTCGAATAAAAGATATTTAAACTACGTCTCGAGATTGGAGGATCCATGGGAATATTTACCAAAAAGAGACGAGAAATTGGATTAGAGGTAAGCCTAGCTACACTGTTGCTCACAATTTTAACAGAGACGAAGCCATTTTCTGAATAAAAACTACGCAGGGGGGCAGCCATCGTAGCCTTGGCCGAGTAGTTTTTCCATGTCTAGACTGTACATAATGTATTCGCTGACAATAACGTTTGATACAAGCACTGCGTCTCTCTTAACAACAGGGACAAAGCCAATGAATTCTTCTAGAATACAATCTCCATCAACAAATCCAACGCTCACACACATTTATTCAGTGCCAGAGATATCTGCATTTTCATTGCCAAAATTCCAAGAAAACGTAGTCAATTCTTGCTGTTTCTAGTGCTCGTGCACTCAGATGGCATGGGAAAAAATTTCTTACTTCTCTTTTATCGTAAACTGGTGGACGTGTTTAACCTGCTATTTTATTAAGCGCTAACACTGACCGCAACTCCGCAGGCCGTAAATACATTTACCTAGATAAGAACACTCTTCAATCTTGTCGAAAGAAACTTTCCCTTATATCAAAAGATAGCTGGCAAAGATCTGTCCTCCGAAAACTTTTATCATATTCTAGGCCTTTACTAAATATAATGATAACTATAATAGCGTGCAAGTGAAAACAATTCGTCACGACTAACATGCTAAAAAATATTGAATTGCAAGCCTATAATAAAGCGGACATGATCGGACAAGAATTACAGATTAGCCTATTCTAGTTTATTCCAATAATAGCTTATCCTTATTAACTTTATTTCAGTGGAAGCACTACATGTTAAGTTGTTTCCTAACAGAAGTTAATTGATTTGAAGGTGCAAAAAACTGGCTAAAAGTTGATTATTCAGAATTCAGGGGGATGCACGTACATGGTTAGCCATCAATTCCTGATAAGCCTAGGCTAGTCTACTACAACTGTACTTCAGCCACTAGTAGAAACACTACTTTTTCAGTTGTTAATTAGATTTTGATTGATCTGATGGAGCAAAAAATGGCTAGAATTTGGCTGTTTAGAATACAAAGTGTGCAAGTGTACCACCGCCATGCGGGCGCCCATGAACACAAACTCTCTTTGTAATCTTTTTTTAAAATTTTATTTAGTCAGCCTTTTAAAAGCTACATACACCATACCGAAATCGTTTATTTCTGTTTAAAAAAAAAACAAAGAAAAAATTTTGAATCGGCCTACATAAATTTAATAAGCAGCATTTAGAGTTATTTTCAATGTGCATTAATGAACAGTGGAACCAAAACACTTAAGTCACCTCACAGAAGAAATTGCCTTCTTCCATAGGCCATGAATAAGAGAGAGTCAATTGAACATCCCCCATGACCGTTGTTCAACCATTAAGTAAATAATCCTTCATTTATATCCATTTGAGCAGACTCACATTGAGTCATAAAAGGGATACTAGAATTCCCACGCCCTAAGTATGTGCAGTATGATCCGTCAGGAAAGGATCAGAGAGTCTCTAAGATATTATGATAAAGAGCTGACGAGCTGAAAAATACTCAGATATTAAATGTAGTAGTTTTTTTAAAAGGTTTAGGCTCAGCGGAAAATTAAGAGATATCGGCGATCGAACTTACGTCCAAAAGTATATATTTCGGAGTGGGAGAGTAATAAAACGGGACTTACCAATTAGACGTAAAATATACTAAAATTCTCGCTTTTTAAGGGGCTGGGGCGGGATGAAAAGTTTTTTTTTTTGGCTGCTTTAGGGAAAATGTGTTATATAATAATTGGTCTAGAAGTTAATGTTTTTGGCTGGGATGGGGGAAATGTGTTATATAATAATTGGTCTAGAAGTTATTGTTTTTGGCTGGGATGGGGGAAATGTGTTATATAATAATTGGTCTAAAAGTTATTGTTTTTGGCTGGGATGGGGGAAATGTGTTATATAATAATTGGTCTAGAAGTTATTGTTTTTGGCTGGGATGGGGGAAATGTGTTATATAATAATTGGTCTAGAAGTTAATGTTTTTGGCGTTTGAAATCGGGCCATTCCCATTAACGTTATTATACTATAATGCACTGACCAAGAAGGGAAATGGCCTTTTTTGTTTAAAGTGCCAACGAAAAAAAGGCTGGGAGAGGGGGAGTATGACCAAAGTATTATGTGAGTAGGGGGGCCTATTATAATTGGCAGGATGTAATAAGAAAAAGGGCCAAGGCTAAAAAATATCATAGAGCCCATCAAATATTTACAATTATAACTAAAAATTCAGAATAAAAGTCTAATAGTGTAATGGGACTAGTTGTTAAGGCAGAAAGGTGGGAGAAAGGAGAGGAGTGATACTTACATTTACGGGCCGGTCCAATTCACTGTGATAGATACTAGACTTTCCTGGTCAAGAAAATATATGGGGGAGAGTTTAACTCTTTCTCTCCTAACAGACGATACGAACGTTGATTCCACCATAATGTGGTAAATAATTACGGAGAGAAAGAGTTAATAAATATTTCGCTTGGAAAGAAAATCTGCAATCATCAAAATAGCCGGTGAGTAATGCTGTCCGTTTTATACATGAAATCACCCATAAATGAAGATTTTTATAATTGGCAAAAAGCCCACTACAATAGCTAGCTTGGTTTGTATGGTGAACAAGACAAAAGACGTGCAGATAAGAAAATTTATTTAAAATGCATATAATAATTTTATGCATTGTTTAGCCCTTCAGAATCCAGATTTTTCAATCTCTTCAATTAGTAGCAGGAAATGTCAATATGAATTTTGAAGGCTTGTTTTTACTCTGCAAATTAATTAACTATCGGTAATAAAGGAAATTTGATAAGAAGATTAACTGGCATACATTAGAGATATTGCAACAATTATATCGCAATTCTTTTTATTTAGCTGTTTGGTGATCTTGACCTTTATCATGAAATTCTCCAATAGATGCACTATATCTTTACCAGACATTTGTTTTGATTTGATAACACTTGATAAAAAACAAAACAAAATAAGATATGATAAGTTTATTGGCCCAAAAAGATGAAAATTTAATATGAATACACTTGTTTACTTCAGAATAACTAGTATAACAATAACAATATTGATGCAAGCAATAACAATATTCACATACGTAACTACTCAGAGACACACAACCAGTGTTTTGTTGAATAAGGCTTCTATATATTTGTCATTGATGATCAACATACAACAGACTCATTGAGAGTGGGATAAAGGAGTTTAAGAATCTTTTAGTTTTTTTTTAGCCAATATAAACAATTTATTAATTATAGAATTTAGGCAAAAATTTTTAAAGGCATCAAATAGGTGTCCTCATCGTTAATTAGTTTTTCATAAACTATCAGCGCCATGGCCCTGGTGTTAGTCTGAGTGTCTGTATCAGTGTGTGATTGCGTCGTTGAACTTACATTAGAATACGTCTCTTGTAATGTCCTTGACAGTTTCTGTCTAAATCTGTTCCGATAAGCCGTTTGAGGTTTTGCGTTCGTTACAGCAGTTCTTATGTTAATGGCCTCGGTTATAGCGCTGCCCGCAGTTATAACAATTTTACCAACATTGACTGTCGTGCCAACTGCTCTTGCAGCTGTGGTGGAAATGACAGCTACCTCGGATACAGAATTCGCAACGTTGGCAGCAGCAGCAGTTCCAGAGGTAATATCCACAACCACAGGTGCAGCTGCTGATCCCGAAAAACTGGCAACTCTTGAGGCTGCTGGAGCAGACGCCGAAGCCGCAGCGCTTGCAGTCCTGCCAGCTATTCCCACGGCAGCGACTACGCCCGTTGCAGCAGCTGTTCCGAGTGTTAAGACCCCAGTTATAGACTCGATAACGACCTGCTTCTTCGTGTTACTTTTATACTTAGTGATTCTCTCGATCAGATCTTGTAGCTCTTCAATCAAATCAATGCAGTATGTCTTAGTTTTGTCTGCCTTTAGCCTTTCAAGAAATCTTTTAGCATCAAGGTCCATCTGCTTCATGTAGCTCATGCAGGTATCTGTGTTTGTTACTGCATAAAATCTTTGCTTCAATCTCTGAAGCTCTTCCGCCACTCTCTGTCGCTTTAGTATTTGCCGAAGTTTTCGATTTTCTTGGAAGAGGTCATTAAACAAGAAATCTTGGAATTCGCTTTCATCAGATCTAGTTTGAGTTCGTATGTCGTATATCAGACAAAGCTTTAAATATTCTTCTAACAAAACCACAGATTTTTCTTCTATCGCTTTAAGCTCTACTTCGGTGAACAGTCTGTACTTCAATTTCTTCTTTTAGCAGGTCAGCAATCTTTTCTGCTATTCTAAGGACATTGTCTTGGTACGTATGGGCGTCTATATCGTTAACACTGCTCATTCTTTTGTGTTTTGATGTAAAGTTCTGGTTTAAATATTTGTATTACACATTCGTTTACCTTTGAAAAAGAAAAAAGGCGAAATTTTAAAGGGAATTAAATTAAGGTTTGTGGTTTACACAAACATACCAAAGTGCATTTAACATAAAATAGTGCATTTATTTCACATATACTAAGATATTTGATTTTAATAATTTATCTGGAATGATTTTTCTTGGAAAAAGCCAATAAATTAAATATTGATCAATATTCATAACCTACACAGAGGTATAGCCATATACATCAATCATACACGTTCAATCTCTCTCTCTCTCTCTCTTTCTCACACACACATACATACACACATACATATACAGTCTGACTATGCCTTCGGTGGTGCTGGTGTTTTTTTTTTAACCATCACAAAATCAGTAGGTTGATTTCTGGGTGGCGAGATTTGCACGGGGTAGTCAATATCAAGCTCTGTTCCACTCAGATTCTCATTTTCTATAGCTCCTAGGGGGCTAACATTCGTAATGAGACTGTTTCCTCTCGACCGTTTGGTGTTCCGATAACAGCGTACTGTGGGTTAGCAAATTAACTTCCTCTGTTATGGGATCATAATTAGACGATCTACCTTTCTTCTTCAGCAGGACAGAACCTGGACTGGTCAACCATGTTGGCAGTGATGTCCCGGAACCACTTCTTTGGTTGAACCCAAGAAGTCGTTCATGTGGTGTCCTGTTAGTTGCAGTGCATAGTAATGACCGGATGGACTGCAGAGCATCATTTAATACTAGTTCCCATTTAGCTATGCCCAGTTCTTTAGAATGTAAGCCAAAGTGATGGCTTTCCATAAAGACACGTTTAGTCTCTCTATTGTCCGTTTCCTCTTGGGCTACAAGGAGTCGTTCTACTGGTTGCGATTCCTCTTTCGTGGAGGAAATGCTGCACCTCTGTAGACATAAACGAAGTTTCCCTATCAGTGTGGACGTACGCTGGAAATCCAAAAAGGGTGAATAGTTCGTTGAGACATTTAACAACAATGAGGGAAGACATATCGGGAAACGCAAATGCAAATGGAAATCTAAAGCATTCATCTATTATTGTGAGTAGATATTTATTTCCTGAAACAGTAGGGAGAGGTCCCTTGAAATACATACTAATTCTCTCAAAAGGTTGAGTCGCTTTAATCAGCTCTTCGGTCGGCTGTCGAAAGAAATACGGGGCTTTAGCTCTGCACTGACCCAAATTTGGGCGGTCCTCACATCAACCCAACATTAAGTCCACACATCTGTGATCCAGCATATACACACCAAGCTATACCAAACACACTCTAAATATGTGATAATGCTAACACTCTTGACCTTCCTGTCTAACTCGGTCTTCTTAATTTAACTTATCAATTAAACACAGGACGTGTTTACTTTAAAAAAAAAAAACAACTATAAAATAATAACCTTTACACTGAGTGTGTTTAATGAGCAAAATGTGTTCATTTTTAGGGTCATTATTGGCTTCTTGATTTCGAAGAAATAGAAATTGAAAATATATACTAAGTAAAGGTAACTATTAAAAAAAAGTGTTTGCCTAATTTATCTTTCTTCATACCTTCCTATATATCGATCCGGCTATAAGTCTGTCGATCTGATTATTAGTCGATCTTGCTATCTGTCTTTCGATCTGGCTATGGGTCTATATACGGATAATATAAACATTTAAAATTTAATAGCAGCATATTGCATAGTTTCAGGATGTGATGCATATTCTATATCGATTTATAACATATAGAAAGATATTAATATATATGCTGAATGTAAACACATACACTAATCGCGGAAGTACTTAAATAAAAGTTTAACTTTTAAAAAGATACAATGTTTCTAGATTGAAATCGGCTTATCTCTACATTGATATTTACCGCATTAATGTGACGTCTGATATAATTAAAAAAGTTTACAATAGGGCCGGGATTGATATTTACCGCATTAATGTGACGTCTGATATAATTAAAAAAGTTTAGAATAGGGCCGGGATAAGCAACCTGCGGCTCGCGAGCCACATGAGGCTCTTTCGATGTGAAGCTGCTGCTATTTAGTGCCACACGCAAATATTATTTATTTTATCGAAAGATTTTTTTTGTTTAAGGATTAGGCACCGATTCGATCTCTAAGCCACTTGTACTCGCTTTTCACCAAAATCCTCCCCCATTACACGCGTCGTCACTGCTGTCTGTCCATCTTAAGCTCTCGAATGTCGTCGGATGTTTCTATGAAAATTTTAATTCGCTTTTGACGCAAGACGAATTGACATCTTCACCACTAGAAGCTGAAAAAAAAGACAAACCATTTACAGATGGCGAGTATGTCAAAGACTGCTTTCTGCCTGCATCTGAAGAACTGTTTCGTAATTTCAAAAACAAACCAGAAATCTTGAAAATAATGAAAGATTTGCCACTATCCACTAAAACGGTATAAGATAGAATAGCTAAAAAGTCTTTAAATGTAACATATTTGCTGGTGGAAGATATCAACTTTCTTCTGTCTTATCACTTGCTATAGATGAGTCTTGACACGGCACAAGTTGCCCTTTTTGTCATGTATATGTCTTCCCAAGGTCCAAAAGAAGAACTTGTGTCTTGACAAACTAAAGGAGATGTGGCGAATGCCATGCAAAAAATACATTGAAAACGTTAAGATAGATTTAAATAAAATCGTTTAAATAGCAACTGATTGTACCAGAGTATGACAGGAAATAAATAAAGGGGCAACAACGATTTTTCGGAGCGAAATAAACCATGGCATTCTTATGCTTCCCTGTATACTTCGAAAGTGCTTTGTGCCTAAAACGATTCCGACCGAGATAGTTAAGGTCATAAATTTGGTAATCAAAATTTTTAATATCTTGTCAAAAGCATTCTGCCATTGTAAGTTTAAAGAATTCTTAAACGAAATGGAGACCCAGTATTCCGACCTCCTTTATTCCCTCAAAAAGGGCGATGGCTTTTAATGGTTGAAACGTTTTGCTTTGTGCTTGAATCAAATAAATACATTCCTAAAATGAAAAACAAGCATTTATCACCCTGAATTAGAGAACGACAAATGAATGGAAGCATTTTACTTTATGGTGGATATAACAATGAATTTAAATGAGCTGAATTTAAAACTGCAAGGAAAGGAAAACCCATCCTATGATTTGGTAGAAGATTTTGTTTGTTTTGAAGTGGAGTGATCGTCTTTGCATTTTTTTCATTCTTTACTAAGTACTTTCGAGCCTAGCGTGTAGAGAAGTCATATAGTATATAAAAAAAAATATTTCCTACATAGCAAGAATCGCCAAAATGTTCAATCTATCTTTGTGAATTAATTCTTCAAGTAATTCTTGATTAGTTTGATGCGCGAGAAGCTTCTTTTAGCAGATGTCACAGTTACGGGCATTGTTAAAATATTATGAGTGCAACAAAAGGAATTCTGATATAATTTATAATGATTTAGCTTTATAATTTAATCCTAGAATAAGCGCGGGCATAGGTTGCGTGAACACATCTACTTCCTGTCGACGATTTTAACATTGTTACTGAGCATAAGCATAACAAGGATTTTCAAAAAAAAAGTTTAAAAAAAAAGTTATATTTAAAAATAAAATTATACTTGCGAGTCAAGTTTATAAAAATAGTTTTGTTTTTATAAGTTAATATTGCCTTGTTTTAATTGGTTTAAGTTATGATGGAACTTCTCTAGATCAAATACTGAACATGAATCCATATTTCTCATTAATGCATATATTGAAACATGATTGGGGTTTCAAACTTTTACATATTGAAAAGATAATTTTTTTTTCGAATTTTTACTAATAATTTTTATTTCGATTTTGTACATAACAAAACAAGTTTCTTCATTGGTTGCTAAGAGTAGCATGTAAAAATAACTTTTTGTATAGTATATTTATTTTTGCTTGGTATTTATACTTCTTTTTATGCAAAGTTTGTTAGCTTGTGGAAAACCCCATCGATGGTGAGGTCTTGTCTTTCGCGTCTGCACATCCAAAAGTTCTATGATTTTCAGAACGAAAACAGTAGAGTGAAATGATAACTATTTATATATACAATGTGTATAAAAATCATAAAAGATTCTCTAAAATAGTTCATATCTAAACAGAACTTTCATATTCAGAACTATATCATATGTTTTTCATACACTTGTTGGATATGATCAAGCCGAATCATTAAATGTTTCATTATATCTCAAGCTTCATAATATCGTATTATTTTTGAACTTAATTTTTGTTAAAAATTAGAACTATTATATCCTAAATAGGGCAGGCGTTAACTATTGCAGGCCTTATGATAAATCGGATTGCGCGACCCAGTCTGTGTAGGGATAAGGATAATAAGTGAAAATTAAGATTATGTATTAGAAAATCATAAGGCCGCAGGAACCCTTTTATAAGTTACAATAGTTTTATTTAAAAATTTACTTTTAGAATTAGCGCGGGGGATATGAATGTGCGGGCCCATTGCGGCCGCATAGGTTGCATTGACCTAAGGCTGCTCTGATCCTAAGACTTGTTAACCAATGTTAACATGTTAACATAACATAATACATAATGATAATGAAACTAAAGCAAACATCCTAAACAAATACTTTGCATCAGCATTCTCAGCCCCAGGAGACAAAGACATATTTCTTAATTTGAACCAAGTAGACAACATAGAAGATTTAGTAGTACAAGAAAATGGAATTAAAAAACTATTAGCCAACACCAAACCAAATAAAGCGTCTGGACCTGATGGTATTTCAGCTAGATTACTCAAAGAACTAAGCAATGAGCTAGCCCCAGTGTTCAAAATACTCTTTCAAGCATCGCTTAACCAGGGCAGAGTACCAAAGGACTGGAAAGAAGCTAATGTCACCCCCCTATTTAAAAAAGGAGAAAAATCTGATCCAGGAAACTACAGACCAGTATCACTTACCAGCATCACATGTAAAATACTAGAACACATAATATGTAGCAATATCATAAACCACTTAGACAAACATAATGTCCTCACCCCATACCAACATGGCTTTAGGAAATATAGATCATGTGAAACACAACTAATAGGACTAATTGATGATTTTTCAAAAGGTTTAGATAATAGTGAACAAATAGATGCTATCTTACTAGATTTTTACAAGGCTTTTGACAAAGTTCACCACCATAGTTTGCTTAAAAAATTAAAATATTTCGGCATTAACGGTCCACTGCATCAGTGGATTAAAGATTTTCTGATAGGGAGAGAACAAACTGTAATAATAAATGGCTCTAAATCAACACCAATAACAGTAAACTCAGGTGTACCTCAAGGAACAGTTTTGGGTCCACTACTATTTTTAATTTACATAAATGATTTACCAAATTGCATTAGTTCAGGAACAAAAGTCAGATTATTTGCAGACGATTGCATAATATATAGAACAATAAAAACAAAACAAGACACAGATATTTTACAAAGAGAATTAGATGAATTACAGAAATGGGAATCAAATTGGAGCATGTCTTTCCACCCAGAAAAATGTCAGTTGTTAAGAGTAACAAAAAAACTAAAACAAATTAATTCCACTTATCTTATTCATGGCAAACCAGTAACACAGACTAAAAATTCAAAATACCTAGGTGTTATAATAAATGAAAAACTGTCATGGAATCCACATATTGATGAAACTATAAAAAAATCCAACAAAGCATTAGGGTTTATTAAAAGAAATTTCTATAAATCAAATAAGAACATAAAACTAAAATGTTATTTAACCTTGGTTAGGCCAATAATAGAATATGCATCCACCGTGTGGGACCCCTCAACTCAAGAAAACATTAAGAAACTGGAACAAACACAAAATAGAGCAGTGAGATTCATAACAAACGAATATTCACATTTGACTAGGGTAACACCA
The DNA here is from genome assembly GCA_030265305.1 of Biomphalaria pfeifferi. NCBI lineage: Eukaryota > Metazoa > Mollusca > Gastropoda > Planorbidae > Biomphalaria > Biomphalaria pfeifferi. The sequence goes on along the minus strand of JASAOG010000009.1, from coordinate 3,635,542 downwards.
TTAGTAAAATCACTAAATTTAGAAAGCCTTCAGGACAGAAGACTCAAAAGTAAAGTAGCAATTATACATAAAACACTGAACCATAATCTTCAAATACAAAAACAAAATTTAATAAAATACTCTGAAAGACACAAAAATAAAGGCACATTCCTCGTCCCATATGCTAGGACAAATTTGTACAAATACTCCTTCTTCCCTAGTGCTATTAGAGCATGGAATGGGTTGCCTGAGCTAGCCAGAAAAACCAGTGACTTGGCAGAATTTAATTCATTGGTTAATATGCATGACTAAATGCATGACGCGTAGGACGTAATCATCTTCTTTTTTGAAGTAACGTCTGTATTATATAAGATAAGATAAGATAATGACTGTCTTTTATCATATGCCTTCAAAACACGATTAATTATTATAGACCTTGTTTTGTTAAATACTATTACAAGTTTATAAAAATTAATTCTTTATATGTTACAAAATTTTTGGTATGGCGCATCATTTTTTTAAAGCTCAATTTTTCTTTTTGTTGCAAAACTTTTGCTGTATTTTTTGATGTATAAATATTGCATAATACTACATAATGGTATATTTAGTAATATGGTATTTTTAAAACACGATTTTGAAGAATAAACAATAGTTCTTTTCGAATGTATCCACATTTTGTTTTCCTCTATTAACTACAAATTTTTCTGTTAATAATTAAAATAAATATCTTTCAATTGTAATAAAAATCTTGACCAATTGGTGATTTACATACATGTCTCAAAAAATATAAAAAGGTAGCTTTTTGATGTATCCGGCGTACAAATTACAAAATAAAGAAAGTATTGATAAGTCTTGTTTTTTTGTAATGCAAATGATAATATTTGTGCACTTTTTAGCACTGCAGAATACCATTGTATAAGCTCTAATTTAAATTCATAGGAAATAATAGGAAATAATAGCATTTCACTCTTCTTCACCTTCACCTATTCCTTAGTCTAGCACAATGTAAGATCTGTCGACCATCGTCTTCAATTCCTCTCTGTCTTTTGCCCTAAATAGAACTTCTTTCAAAGGAGGGCCCGTCCATTCTTTTATGTTGTCTCCCCTTCGCTTTCTTTGTCTGCCTTTTCTTCTTTTACTTGGTACTGTCCCCTGAAAGAAGGTCTCTTCCAAGCCACGAAGATCTTGTAATATGACCATACATTTTTAGTTTGCGTTTTTTTACGATAGTTAGCAGGTCATCGTTCAATCACTGCAGTAACCCTGTCTCTGACCTCTTGGTTTGTGATGCGGTCTTTGAATGTGATACCTAGGATCCTTCTGAAGCATCTTAATTCCATTTTTTGGATCCTCCTCTCTAGCTCTGCAGTCAGCGTCCAAGACTCCCAAGCATGTAAAAATGTGACCATGACCAGGGAGCGCACCAGTCTGATTTTGGTGCCAAGGTCTTTCCATATTGTTTTGAGTTTTGCAATGCAATTGTGGTCTGTACTATTTATGCCAGTAGTTCAGATTTTGTTCCCTCATCAGAGACGAAACTACTGACACTTGTCGGCTTTTCACCTCCAATACATTACACTCTATGCTAATTTAAAGCGATTTTTAAAAACTCAGATTTAAAAAAATACAATAACACAATTAGCACGACTGACAGGCATAAAAACTTGAAATTCAAGAACAAGAACCTATGGATTTTATGTCTGTTTGTGCTATCCATTTATCTACCTTTGATATTATTATATAAAGCTCAATGTCGCAATGTTTCCCTTCTTTGTAAATTGAAATACCCAAATCTCAGTTGATATTTTTAATGGTCTCTCATATGTCATTAATATATCCATGTGTCTGGGTATACAGAAAGGTTAGATTATTAATCCACGTATATCATTGCATGTCTAATAATGTTAATATAGGTCTGAATAGTTGGAGTTTATGTTCAATTTAACAGTAGTGTTAAAGGACATGCGTGTTCGGAGGTGCTATAAAGATCAAATCTGGCGCCATTTCGCACTCACTGGCATAGAGGTAAGCGCCTAGCCTCAGATTGCTACTTAAAGAAACAGCCGGAGGGCGCTCAAGAGAGTCGCCGGACACACATTTGAGACCCAAAGAAGAGCCCTCGTTGAAGACAGGGGCTAACAACAAATGTTAAACCTATATTTACCCCCAAGGACACAAGCTTTATCTACATAAAAAATGATAAATATTGGTTTGCGTGGTAATGTTAAATACTGCTTCCCCCTAACCTTAGAAATGAAGACAACGCCTTAACTTATATTATAATCATTATATGAACAACGGTTGAATATTTAGCGTTAACTTTAACAAGAATTGTTTCTTTTATTTTAAACTGAAGTTGTTTTTGTATTATTTGTATAATTTCAATTAAATCAATTCTTGATTATCATGGGAGTCATCTTTGACTTCTGTAGTAAATGTAGCATTTAGATTTATGTTTCATATTTAAACATAGCAGTGGAAACTGGAAATGGAGATATTAAACAAACCAATGACATATATATATATATATATAATATATATATATACATATATAGGTTCTAGATATATTTATTTCTTCCACTCTATCTCGTATTTTAAGTATAAATATCCCGGGCATGCTACCATGCTTCAAAGTGGCGCCCGGATGGAAACGATAGTAGGAGGAAAGGATTAGGCTAAAGGGTAGCAAAACAAGACTCCCGTGGGGGTGCCTAAGGGGTGCGAGAGCATATTGCACTGTGCGGAGTTGAATAAACGCTCCCACAACCTTGTCAATTCAGGCGAGGTTCCTCAAGGGGCCGTTACATAAATGGAGTGTCCCGCACTGTTAGCCTGGTATAGAAAAGGAAAATGGCAGGGTTCCCTGTGTATGCAGTCTCTGGCCGCGAGTCTGACCCACCCGCCAGACAGAGCAGCGTACATTGTTCTCATTCAGGACGGTGAGAGGGAGCTCTTGTTTACTTTTGCTGGCCTAGAGTTCCAAGAGCCGAAGGCTCAACTCTACCTGACAGTTTCAAGAAGAAGAAGTATAAAAATCGCTAAATTACCACAACGCGTATTGGTATATGTATCTTCTCTAACGACAACCTTACTGATATATATGGAAAGCTATATCAAATGTTGACAAGGCTAGGCTTACGACAAGTGAGTTCCCTACAGATAGATAACTTTGTGTAGCAATCAAAGCAAAGACGTGAAGATTGTTGAGTGTACCTGTTTCAGCACCATTCTTCATGTGTAAATAGACATTCTTATTCAAAGAAACTTCTTTTATTAAGTTGCTTGTCTAGTTTAGCCAGATTTGCCCATATCAGTTCTCTTTGTGTCACCATCGCCTTTGTATTCAGTGTAGCATTGATTCGCTTATCCTACATGAGATGATTAAACATAGGTTTTAGTTAAATGCTTTTTTTCCAACTTTCATGTTATAACAGTTTTAGTTTGAAGTCTAAGTGATCTTTGTCTTATGAGATTAAAACTTGATACTGCGAAAATTAAATTATGGTATTAAAAACATTCGTCAGAAAGATGTACATACAACATACAATTTGTGCACATTTTTTTACACTATTCATTATATCGGGAAAATTTATTATGCAACCGGTGGGTTTAAATAACGCATGCACAAGAGACGGAAAATGATGTCCTTCTGGCGTCTTTAGAGTAATCTCATGAGGTTTAACTAGATACGCATGACTCAAGTTAACTCTAGATGTCCAACGCAACACATGAACAGTAAGTAATTTATGTAAGCCCTATACAATAGCATTTTTTAAAAAGGGTTACGCTTGTCCTGCATGAGGCAAAATATGTAGGTAATGAAATGCAATAACATAGGAATGGAAGGGAAAGCAATATTTCAAAATGATTGGAAATGTATGAATTATAAATACTGTTTATATTCTGACAATAGATACAGCACAAGAAAAAAGCTATGTATTGGTCCTTGATGAAAATCTCAAATAATTTAAAACATTATTTTTTGACACTCTTGTGAAAATATTACAGAAAATATATAAATTTTTTTTTTAGTTTTTAATATACAACGTATCGGCATGAGACATACTTAAAGATGTGAAAAATTGCATTCCTTTTTTTTAATGCTGATATTGTAATTATGGAAATTTAAGGACATTTTCTTTAACAATTGTAGAATATAAACACAAGCAAGCAGAGTCGTAGCTAGGGTGGGGGGAGGAGGAGTGAGAATTTAAAAATCCCTCCGGGCTCCCACTTGAGAGGGGCTCCCAAATGAGTGTTTTTTACATAAAAAAATATTACTCAAAATGCAGGGCCCCCAAAGAGGTCAAGCCCCCCGGGCACAAAACAATCTAATGACGCGCTATATTGGTGTCATTGCATTGCTTCTTTGCCTATGTTGTGGTTGTGCCGATGACGGATCTTTTATTGGAGTTGTTTTCTTTGGTGTATTCTTCCTCAGTGTTGGGGACGCAGGGCTGGGACCCTGTTGGAGTCAAGCCTGATTGTATGGTTTGGTTCTTGCATTCATGGCGTGGTGAAGGATTGTGTATGGGCTTCGCGAGCACAAATCAAATTGTGGCACCGAGCTTAAGGTGTGCTTTATTTCATTTGTATAATATGTCTAGCTTTTAGTTGCTTTGTAAATACTATTGATCTCCATTCATCGTTATATCATAATATTCAGACATTCATTAAATTGTTAAACGTACATTTTTGTTGTTAACTCATGTAAGATAACTTATTGTTATTATAAATATTGTTCATGTTGAACAATTGTTATTCAGTTGAATGACATGTATTTAATGTTCAGTAAGCCAAATTTCCAAATGCCGTTACTCTTTGCTTTGGTTTAATCTGTCGAGGTGGAGGAACCTGGCAGTTCAAGGAGCTTATGTCTACCCCTAAATTAACGAGATGGAAAAACCCACCATGGCACCTGCAAGCTTTGTCCTAAGTTTTTGTTCTAGAAAAACGCACTTACAGCATGACATTCCAACACGTTATATAGGGATGTATCAAACTACAAGCCAGCGTATTTAATTTGATATTGACGATGACGTTCTTTGCAATAGTCCAAAGCTTTTTAGGTATTCGATTACAATGTCAAGGCTAAATCTTTGTTTTTGAATCAAAACATTGGCATTAAGCCAGGAAGAGTTGATTTTTACACTTTGTTTTAATCATACCTAATTTAAGAAAAGTATTCCTGCCACCTGACCTTTTAAAAGCATATAAAGTTTAAGAAATATTCGTCAATAGTGTTAGTAAAAAAATCTTACAATGAACAAATATTCAGTTAACAAGACTATTTACCCTGTTGTGAGATTAACCCTCCTCCACCGCAAAAAACCTTTTTTGAATACTAGAAAGTAATATAGCTCGATGGTGTTTTATATAAAAGAAGTACCATGAGATACAACAAAACTAAACAATCAAACATGTGTAAAGGTATTTGTTATTTACCTAAACTAACTGCTGACTTACGAGATAAAGAGAGATAGATAGAGCGAGAGAGAGAGATTTATAGCTAATATTCGAATTAGATTAGCGTAATGAATGATAAAACTTAAAGCCATTTTTTTTTAAAATTACATTTGTAAAGCGCATTTATCATGCTATATACATGCTCAGAATGCTCTGGTCGAATCTCTTTTGTGGAATTACGGAAGCAGGTGATACATGGAAAGAAGGTTTCCGAGCTACTTTTAGTGGCTCGGAAAACATAACTCTGCTCGAGACGAGGTTTGAACTCGAGCACCCTTGATGGGAACTATACATAAAACACTAAACCATAAATAAATATTCAAAAATGTAAACTAATAAAATACCCAGAAAAACACTAAAAGTTATGTAATATGCTAGGACAAATTTGCACAAGCGCCCATTTTTGACCAATGCCATCAGAGCAATAAAAAAAGTTTAAACCAGCCAGGAATCCAATCCGTTAGCATTGTTATAGTCATGCAAAACCAGTTTAACACAACCAGGTTAACATGCATGACTAGAAGCATAACGCGTAGGACGAAATCATCTTCTTTTTGGAAGCAACATCTGTATAATATAAGATAAGATAGGCGTAGGAATCTTAATTAAACTTGAAATCTGAAGGATAAGATAAAAAAATGCTAACTACGCAATATATATATACAACGAATAAATAATGAAAAAAGTATTTCAGAAGTGTTTTAAAAGGAATCACTGTACAAATACGTGTCACATTCCAACTTGACAGTCAAATATTATTAGCTTGGGTATCTTCATGCTTGACAATGAAAAATACAGATATCGAATATCACCTTTCGTTAAATTAATATAAGTAAATGGCCATAAAACTTTTACATTTACAAAATTAAAATTCTTTTATTTGATTAATTTTAGTATACAAAGAATTTCTAACATATTCATCAAAACTATTTTAGGAATTAAGTTTTTTTTTACATTCTATTACATATTTCCTTTTAATTCCGAAGTATCTTATCCTGTCTGAAACGCCCTGTGTTTGCCATATATAATATGTCTTATTAAACAGGTAGATTCAATAACAAAAAAAAAAAAAACAACAACACAAAACTTAATAATATACTGATTGAAAAGTTTAACAAAATAAAATACCAACCAACCAACAAACAAAAAAAAAGCACAAAATGTCTTGGAAACTAATGAAAAATAAGATTAAAGTAATAAAATTTCACATTTATTTGTGTTGTAATTTCTTACTCTTACCATTTGTATATATAATTGTTACTATTACACATCATCTACACCGGCTGATTTGTTCTTAGGCTTTATATTGTTTGTTAATTCTTGCACAAACAAATCCTCCTTTTCTTTTTCTGAAATTTCAAAAAAAAAAAAAAATAAAATAAATCCTATTTTTGTAGCCTTTTGGGGGGAAACACCGAAAATAAAATATAAGTTATAATGGAAAGCTTTTTTTTTTTTTGACAGAATCCCTTTGCTAGTTTAGGAGATCTTTTTATACAGTCAGTGAATGGTATTTTAGAAATATAATATAAATTGTAATTATAATACTATATTCTATAAAATTCTTCCCTGCTTACATGTTTTCTGTATAAATACACTTACGCACACCACATATAACATGATTGTTCGATTAGGTAAAAATGGAAAAAAAAAAATAAATCTAGACATGGGCGTAGCCAGGATTTTTTTTCGGTGGGGGGGGGGATGTTTGGAGGGGGATTTTTTCTCGCTCCCCCGCAACTCCACCCGCGAAAATTTTTTTTTATATGTATGTATGTAATCTTTATTACATTCTGACCCATCATTCTTTTGGAAGACGCTAATTGTGCTCTAGAATAGGTTCTTCCTGAAGTTAGTGGGAAAATTGTAGACATTGTCAGCAAGGGGGTGTGGGAGCGCTAGGAAATTTGTAGCCTCTCTTGAATACGATCTTGGAATTAAGTGACCGTAGTTTGTTTTAGATTTTATATGAAAAAAAAGTGACGTTTTATCCTCAAAATCATCTGTTGGGGGTTTTAAACTAAAAAATCTCTGGTGTTATAGTGTTTTTTTAAAATTCAAAACCCCATTTAGCTACGGTCATAGAATTTGGTAACTGTAGTTAGAATAATATTGAAGCTAGAGGTTTTCTATCTCAAAACGCTCTGTAGGGAGATTTTAAACTCAAAACCATCTGGAGGGGTTTTACACTTGTAAAAGGCCATCTGTAGGAGAGGGATTTGTCTTGGCTACGCTCAAATAATTTTATTGTGTAATTTGATTTTTTTTATATTGAAGAGGAATTTTTTAGCATCAAACCACTCTGAAGGAAGTTTAAATTCAAAACTCCTTTTGGCAACTCTCATAGCATTTTGAGTGCGTATTTTGCTTTTTTTCTTACATTGAAGATGTATTTTTTAGCTTCAAACCCTGCTTGCGGGGGGTTTAAACTCAAAACCCCTTTGGCTACGCTCTTAGATTTCTGAGTGTGTAATTTTTTTTTTATATTGAAGATGTATTTTTTAGCTTCAAACTCTACTGGAGGGGAGTTTAAACTCAAAACTTCTTTAAATACACTCATAACATGTTGAGTGTATACTTTGCTTTGTTTTTAATATTAAAGAGGTATTTTGTACCTTCAAACTCCACTGAGGGGGGGGGGTTTAAACTCAAAACTGAGTCAAAATCCATTTAGCTACGCTCATAACATTTTGAGTGCGTAATTTGCGTTTTTTTATACCGGGTATTGAAGACGTATTTTTTAGCTTCAAATTCTACTGATGAGAGGGTGGGGGATAACTCAAAACCCCTTTGGCTACGCTCATAGAATTTTGAGTGTGTAATTTTCTTTTTTTATTTTGAAGGAGGGGTTTATCGTAAATTTTGGAGGGGGTTTAAAAATGAAAATCTTCATTAACTGTGCTCGTGAAATTTGGGTGTTTGTAGTTTGCATTTTTTTGTTTTGTGTAATAGAAGAGTGGAATTTAACTGCGAAAACCCCTGTTAGGGGGTTTTAAACTCGAGCCCCCCCCTGGTAGGGGTTTTAAACTCGAGCCCCCCCTGGTAGGGGTTTTAAGCTCCAAAACCCCTGGTAGGGGGTTTTAAACTCAAAACTTCATTTGCTGTGCTAGGGCAAGTGATAGTTTAGTTTTAAAATCTCACCTAAAATAAACAAAATCAAAGCAAAAAATAAGTCACTAAATTCCGATTCTCCCTGCGGGGGGGGGGGGGATTTCATTTCGGTAAGGGGGGTTTGAACGGCCCCCCCCCCCCCCCTAGCTACTCCCATGAATCTAGAAGCAAAGTATCGTTTGCAACAGTTGAAGAGACTTGACAGAACCAACACTCCTGGACTAAACTGGCTGGTAGCCTATGCCCCAAAAGATATGAAATAAGATATGCAGATATGAAATGAGAAAGTGTTGTTTTAATTTTAATGTAAATTTGTGGAAATCTAGTCAGCTTCAACACATTTTTCATTCAAGCCTCTCCTGCGTTTTACATCTTCTTGTACACATGCAGATCTGCATCTACTTTATTAAAATAAAAACAAACGCGGCTTTAAGTAAAGTAACCTCCTTTACTCTGGTGATGGCGCGAACAAATAAACTTGCCAGAAAACATATCTGTATATGTCACCTTTAGATGTAAAAAATCTAAAAAAAAAGATATTGAAAATCCAATGTCATGATATTTTAGACTTACATTAAACATGAACAGAAAGACACATAACTTCCAATTTATTGCATTAGGCTTCTATGAATTAGTCGGGGACTAATGTGTTTTAAAATCTTTCAGTTTTTTTTTTTTAACCAATATAAACAATTTATTTATTAATAGAATTTAGGTAGAATGTTTTAAAGGCATTTGCAAAAAAAAGTTAAGCTTCAACTGAGCAATCGGTCTTTTCAACAATCAAATATGGGTCCTCATCGTTAATTAGTTTTTCATAAACTATCAGCGCCATGGCCCTGGTGTTAGTCTGAGTGTCTGTATCAGTGTGAGATTGCGTCGTTGGACTTGCTGTAGAATACGACTCTTGGAATGTCCTGAACAGTTCATGTCTAAATCTGTTCTGATTGGCCGTTTGAGGTTTTGCGTTCGTTACAGCAGTTCCTATGTTAATGGCCTCGGTTATAGCGCTGCCCGCAGTTATAACAATTTTACCAACAGTGGCTGTCGTGCCAACTGCTCTTGCAGCTGTGGTGGAAATGACAGCTACCTCGGATACAGAATTCGCAACGTTGGCAGCAGAAGCAGTTCCAGAGGCAATATCCACAACTATAGGTGCAGCTGCTGATCCCGCAGAACTGGCAACTCTTGAGGCTGCTGGAGCAGACGCCGAAGCCGCAGCGCTTGCAGTCCTGCCAGCTATTCCCACGGCAGCGACTACGCCCGTTGCAGCAGCTGTTCCGAGTGTTAAGACCCCAGTTACAGACTCAATAACGACCTGCTTCTTCGTGTTACTTCTATACTTTGTGATTCTCTCAATCAGATCTTGTAGCTCTTCAATCAAATCAATGCAGTATGTCTTAGCTTTGCCTGCTGTTAGCCTTTCAAGAAATCCTTGAGCATCAACGTCTATCTGCTTCATGTAGCTCATGCAGGTATCTGTGTTTGTAACTGCATAAAATCTTTGCTTAAATCTCTGAAGCTCTTCTGCCACTTTCCGTCGCTTCAGTATTTGCCGAAGTTTTCGATTTTCTTGGAAGAGGTCATGAAACAAGAAATCTGGGTTAGAGACTTGCTCTTGGAATTCGCTTTCATCAGGTCTAGTTAGAGTTAGTATGTCGGATATCAGACAAAGCTTTAAATATTCTTCTAACAAAGCCACCGATTTTTCTTCAATCTCTTCAAGCTCTACTTCGGTGAACTGTCTGTACTTCAAATCAATGACATCATTTAGCAGGACAGCAATCTTTTCTGCTATTCTAAGGACATTGTCTTGGTATGTATCGGCGTCTATATCGTCAAGACTGCTCATTCTCTTGTGTTTTGATGTAGGATTCTGATTTGAAATTTTGTATTGCACATCCGTTTACCTTTGAAAAGAAAAAGGCGAAAGTTTAATAAAAATCAAATTAAAGGTTTGTGGTTTCATAATAATGGAGAGTACTACTGTGAAAATAAACCACAATAAATGGTAATGAAACTGAAAGAAATATAAATGATCTTTGATAATTAGCTGGTAATAGTTCTTTGCTTATTGAACTATGTAGAACAGCGGCAACCCCTAAAATAAATTTAAAAAATACAAAGTTAATCTTTAATGTATACCTGCTATGTTACAATTACAAGTGCGCTTGTTACAACACTTAAGAAATCGTATGACCCCCCAAAAAATTCAAAGAAAATAGACAGAAAAAAAAATCTGATTGTCTAAGGCGACCCTGGCAAATGGTCATTCGACCCCCAAAGGAGTTGCAGGCCATAGGTTGAGAACCACTAATGCAGAGCAATGGAGAGGAATAGAGAAACCCTAAACATACATAGGCCTAGATCCATACATACATCTATACATATGTGTGTGCGAGTATTTGAATATTTAAATTGTGCAGAACAAAATTCACACATCCTCAAATGACTTATCGCTCTCAGGCCTTATTACAAAGCTAATATTGACTCTCTCTGTCTCGTACACATTCAAACACGCTATTTCTCTAGCTTCCAATTCTTGGATTCAACTGAAACTTTGGACAATTATTCACTGTTCCTAATAAAACGTGAATCAACAAAAGAAAATAAACCAATAAATTAGATAGTGGTACCTCATTAATTTTGTTTGATTTTGAAAAAGGGGAATAAATCTTACAATATTGCTGTACATTCTTTTTTTTTCTATAAGAAAAGCTTTTTTTTCAAACGTATTTTTTTCTATTTTGCTTGTTTGTCTCGTTTCCTTTGTCCGGCTGACATCAGAGGCGGCCCTAGCAGTGGGCAAGGCCCTGGGAGAGTGACACATGAGATAATCTTTTTTTTTTTTTAGAAACACTTATCCACTTCTTCACATGCAATCAATGATGAAATTAATCCACCTGAATCATTGTTGACTCACTACCCAATCTAGTAGTGATATTGTTGCTGTTAAATAAATTTGTATTTTTTTTATTCAACCTATAATAAGTTCATGTGTTCTAATTATCCTTTTTGTGTTTATTGGAAGCATCACCTAGCGGCAAATACATGTATACTGAGAGATATAGGTCAGGCTAATGTTTAAATTCCCAATTTTATACATGTATTAGGAAATTCATCTACAACCTCCACTAGAAAGTTTCCCACACTTAAACACACACATACACCCTAGCACATATACGTCTGTACACACATACACTCGCAAAAACATACCCCCGCACATATATAGCCACACTTATACATCATACACCAAAGTGCATTTATCATAAACAGTGCACTTATATTTCAGATATACTAAGATATTTGATTTTAATAATTTTTCTGAAAGGATTTTTTTTTCTTCGAAAAAAACTAATTGATTAAATATAACGTACAATAATCATACATGTAACCTACATCAGGTGTGCTCATATATATATATATATATATTTATATATGTAGACTTACACACATACACCTCATATACACCCCACTCACCAGATATTATTTTGTTTCGTCATCTGACTCAACCAAATTGAAAACCTCCTAACTATTGATCCACGATCTCACACACTGACCCAGATTCGGGCAGCCCTCACGTCAACTAAACGATGAGTCCACACATCTGTGATCCAGCACAATACACACCAGCACACCCTAAATGTGTGCTAATGCTAACACTCTTGACCTTCCTGGCTCATTCGGTCTTCTTATCATTAAGTTACCAAATAAACACAAGGACTTGTTGACTTAAAAACTATAGAATGCTATCATTTACAATGAGTGTTAATTTAAAAGAAGTGTTCGTTCTTGAGTCATTATTGGCAACTTAAATTTCGAAGAATAAGAAATTGAAAATATTTACTTAGTGAAGGTAACTATGAAAAGCAGTATCTAACTATTTATCTATCTATCTATCTATCTATCTATCTATCTATCTATCTATCTATCTATCTATCTATCTATATGTTTGTCTGTCTGTCTGCCTGTCTGCTGTCCGTCTGTCTGTCTGTCTGTCGATAATATAATACATTAAAAAAATAAATTTAATAGTAACATGTTGTATAGTTCTGTGTGTGATGCTCATTCTATATCTATTTAGAACATATAGACCTTCATATACATTTATATACATACGGTGAATGTATACACTGACCCTAATCACGGAGGTACTTAAAACTTTAATGTTTAAAAAATATAAAATGTTTATAGATTGAAACCTGCTTATCTCAACAATGATATTACCTCGTTTCTGTGACGGCTGGTAGGGGCCTATAATTTAAAAAGTTCACACTGAATTGTGTATGTGTTATTGTTTTCGGTATCAAATAGCGTGCTGCCCCTTTATGTCTCACAATCTTAGATTTAAATACGCTCTTTGTTATTTCTTTTTTCAGTAAAATTTATTGTATTATTATTTGTATATTTTTTTCACTTAATATAAGAGAGAGATAAAAATGATTAATATAATTTTTTTCTCTCTTCAAATACTTAATTGTAAGCGTTTTTGTTTCTCTATCTTTTATTAGAATGGTCTACATGTATTACATACTTACTGCAGTCAGTTACACAATAACAGTGATCAGAAAGCTATACTCACTCCCTTTGTACACATATTAACTACATAATTGTTAGCTATGACTCAAGTCGTCCTTATCGTGCAAATGTTGAAACGGGAAAAGTTATTGCGAAATTACTGACCCAGGAATAGATGTATTGATGTTTGAGTGAAAGGTGGAGAAACTTGATTTACAAGGAAAACCCTGTTACGTAGAGACATATTGATCATATGAACATTTCTCCTTTTATCTTTCGCTATGAATTGTAAATGTACTAGGCCGAACATGTTTATAGTTTCTTCCAAAAGAAAGTTAAGTTGATTCTGGTAAGTTATTTCTCTGCATTGTAAAAAAAAAAAGATTTTTTTTTTTTTTCAAGATAAGCTGCTAAACTCAGCAAACGGGTTGCGATTCACTGTATATTGAATGTACACTGCTTTAACTATAATGAAGTTATAGGAATAGTTTCTGATTAAGTGATAGTCTTAGGTTAAGAGGTAGTTTAACTTTATTACAAAGGCGTTACTATAAGGTTAGTATTGATTTTTTAGTCAAGGGCTATATTACTATTGTTTTTCTAAAAGGTTGGTGGGTAATTTCAATTCATAAAAAAAAATTCATTTTTTTTAGTAATTAGATATAATAAAAATGGACTTGTAGAGTTTCCAAACATTTCTTGAGCATAAAAAGGTTATCTTTTAATCAGTTAAGTCCCTTGTCTTGACAGAGACAAGTGTGTTACATTCACAACACTTATAGATTGTTCTGTTAAAAGCATGTGCTAGGTCCTCAGGTAAGGCCCTAACATTTGCCGGGTCTATGCAAAATGGATTGCGAGGGGCCCAGTATGGGATAGGATAAGGATAATAAATGAATATTAAGATTTGTATTAGAAAATAAATTCGTCTTTGCATTTTATACCTTCTTTACTAAGTACTTTCGAGCCTTGCGTGTAGCGAAGTCATACATTATATCATCAAAGCTCTGTTTCCTACATAGATCACGCTCAATAGTAAGAATCTTGTGAATTATTGACCTCTAGTATTTCTTGATTAGGCGCGAGAAGCTTCTTTCCCCACATGCCAAAGTTACGGGTATTGTTAAAATATTATGAGTGCAACAAAGAGAATCCTGTTATCATTTATAATGGTTTAATTTTATAATTTACACCTAGAATAAGCGCGGGGCCTATGAAAGTCCCACTGGGGCCTATCGTACTCATTGCATCTCAACCATAAATTTCATTCTATTTTTTTAAATCGTGATACTTTTTTAATAAATATATTTTTTTATTTTGTAGATTTGATTGATTTCATAAAGATTCTAAGAAAAATGAATAATTGAAAAAAAAAAAAAACAACAGAAAAAATGATGGTTAACAAAAAACTCATTTTAGCGGAACAAATATCTTCATTCCAGCGAGATCTTTCAACACCAGAAAGTGTTGAGTTCAAACACTTAGAGTCTCAGTTGAATGTACTTAAAATTAACATTCAGGATAACGGACTAGAAAAAGAGTACTTCTTGTTGATGAACTGGTTTGATACAAAATTAAAGGATGTGAAAAAGGAAATGTTACACCGGGAAGAAATAATGAAGCTTAATGATTGGAGAAAAGATCTGGAGCACCGGGTGCTTGGAATTCAAATTCCAGTCCTAAAGTCTCTAATCTCTCGCTTTGATGAGCTGAGACAGGACGCTGCTGTCCTGGAAGAAAGAATTAACAAGCACAGCGACCACTGTTACTCCATCAACAACCTTCGTCAGGCTGTGAAGGATCTTAAAAAGAAGATTGAAAACTTGTCTGAAGACAATAAGATATATCTGGGATGGACAGGGGCTACTACGGTGCTAACCGGTGCCAGCATTGGTGTTGCCTTTATCCCTGTGGTCGGACTTCCTATTGCGGCTGTGATGGCTTCAGCTCCATACCTAGGCAAGCTGGCTCATAGACTGACAGTGTCTTACAACAGGAAGAAAACATTAAAGAATCAAGACCAGATTTAAGTAAGTGTAGGCATTAAACAGGTTGTTGTGAACACCTCTACTTCCTGTCGACGATAGGACTGATTATCTTTTTGTAGTCTTATTTACATTAACAATGTTTTAAAATAAAACCAATATAAATACAAGTTAAAAAAATATGCCACACAAATTTCCGCAATATACAAAGTCAAAAAGCTGACACCGTTTAGAATCTTTGGTCAAATCTTATGAGATGTTTTATATGTTCTGAACACAGACACACATTTTTTTTTAATTTATTCATGTCCATTTATGAATTATTTTAAAAAAATACTTAATTTTACTTTCCTGAAAAATTAGAACTTTATATTTGTGGTATCAGATTAAAACATTTTCCTCCTTAAATCCACAACAAATATTAGCTTCTCATTCTAAGCATTTCTTATCATTTTGTTGTAAATACTCTATTTGATTTGATATCTATGCTATCTAGATCATGTCTGGATGTATATACAATGTGTATCAAAATCATAAAAGATTATCTAAAAACATTCATATCTAACCAGAACTTTACTAGTAAGAACTATATAATAAGTTTTTCATACACTTGTGGGATATGATCATGCTGAATCTTTAAATGTTTCGTTGTATCTGAAGCTTCATAATCTCCGTATAATTTATGGATTCAACTTTTGTTAAAATTCTGAACTGTTATATCCTAAGCAGGGCCGGCCCTAATTATTGCGGGTCCCTGAGACGGATTGTGCGCCCCAGTCTGGGTAAGGGTAAGGATGATAAGTGAAAATTATCATTTGGTATTAGAAAATAAGTTCGTCTTTGTATTCTGTTCATCCTTTTTTAAGTACCAAATCACGATCCAATGACTTTTACGAGCCATGCGTATAGCGAAGCTATACAGTATACCATCAAAATTCTGTTTTCTACAAAGATCACGCTCTATAGCAAGAATTAGCAAAATTTTCAATCTATCTTCGAGAATTGTTGAAGTCAAGTAATTTAGTTATATTCTAATTCTACATTTAAATATCAAGACAAAGCCGGATTTATGGGAGGACAGTTGGGCTAAAGCCCCGCGGTTTCCACAAGAAAGAGGCCTCCACATGAGTATATCCGAATTTTGAAGGGTTGTAAAGTAGTTTTTTTTTGTTTTGTTTGTTCGCATTTTGTTTTTTACAACTGTAAAAATGTTGTGATTAAGAAGTGTACGCCTGTATCATGCTTGAAATAAGTAAATACAGTTCCGGATGTACGACAGTGCGTCTAGTGCCGTTTACCAATGGCCTTACCCTCCACTAACTAAAAAATATACACTTTTCAAACTAAAATATACATATTACATAATTCGTAAGAGGAAAGTGAGATACATTTTACAAAACTATTTCATTTTTGAAAAATATAGCAATTTTTAGATCTTTATAAAACTTTCGAAAAATTGTAGGGCCTCCACAAATATCCTGCTTTGGGCTTCCACATACTTCATCTGGCCCCGTAAGTTAAAAAAAAGAAGATATCGCTTTTAATTTTTTAAGAGATCGAGATATAGATATTTATGTACTAGTGACTATTAAAGTAAATAAAGTATTGGAATTTTCGGCTTTGATTAGATTCGCCCTATTATTACATTTAAAAAAAAAAAAAGCTGACTATAATATCCTTTTTATCGCGCGTAGGAATAACGTTCTCCATATTGAATGACACTATAAAATGTCACTTCTGTTTTATTTTCGTATATTTTGAAATTTCAGGAGGTTTACAGATCTAGAAAATCAGTAGGCCGCGGGAACCCTTTTATAAGTTACAATAATTTTTTTTCAAAATTTACTTCTAAAATTATCACGTGGCATGTGAAACTGCGGGGCCTACTGTGGCCGCATTGGTTGCAATGACTTAATTTCGGCTCTGACCATAAGACTTGTTAAACCAGTGACTGTCTTTCATCATGTTTTCACTTACTTTCGGAACACCATTAATTATTATAATTATAATTATTATAGACCTACATGTTTCGTTGAATACTAACTATTACAAATGAATACAAATAAATTCTCAATATGTTATCAAATCTAATTATGCTCGATCTTTACATTGTTTAACATTTTTGCTGTATGTTTATGACGTATAAATATTGCACAGCATTATATAATGGTATTTAGTAATATGGTATTTTAAAACATGATTTTGAAGAATAAACAATGGTTGTTTTAAAATGTATCCAAATTTTATTGTTTTCCTCTATTAAGTTAAACTTTTGTTATGTTTATAATCTTACAATTACTATCAGTTGTGATACAAATGTTAACCAATCTGGAATTTACATACATGAAAAAAAACTATAACAAGATAGCTTTTTGGTGTATCCGGTGTACAAAATAAAAGAAGTGTTGATATTTTTGTTTTAATGCAGATGATAATTTTGTACACTTTTGAGCAGTGCAGAATACAAGTGCAGCATAAGCTCTAATGTCATTAGATGGGAAGTAGAAGCATTTCACACATCTTCAACTTTACCTCTACCCTTTAGTCTACGGACACCACGTAAGATCCGTTGACCGTCTTTTTCCACTTCTCTCTATCTTTTGTTTCGGATAGAACAGGTCAGTCCATCTTTTATGTTGTCTTACCATCGCTTTCTCTGTCCGCCTCTTCTTTTTTTTTATTTTTGGTACTGTGCCTTGAAGGAAGGTCTTTGCGAGCGTCGAAGACCTTGTAATATGACCGAATATTGGCCTTCTTTAGTTGTAGAACGACTATTGGTCATCTTGAACAAGCGAGATGAAAGCCTGGGCAGTGTTTATGGTCGGAACGAGGTCGCCCACACAGCGGTTTCCCCCTCTACGCGCAGCTGATGAGATCAAAGGGACGGCATGTCCGATACAGTTTGGGATCAGTAGCGCCGAAGGCTCTGCCAGGCTGTATCACATTGTGCCGCAATTGGCCTAAAGGTCACCCTATGGCCATAGTGTTTCGTTCAATCTCTGTGTCTAATCTCTTGGTTTGTGATGCGGTCTTTAAATGTGATACCTGGGATCCTTCTGTAGCATCTCAATTCCATTGCTAGGATCCTCCTCTCTAGCTCTGCTGTCAGCGTCCAAGACTCACAAGCATATAAAAATGTGGCCATTGTTGTGCGCATCTTGCTTGATGTTTTCTTTTGGGCACCATAAGGGTTTGTGAGTTTTGTTCCTGTCACCGTAAGTAATATCTTCTGACACCAAAATGTTACCGGTGTTATTTTCTGACACCATAGAAAGTCACTGCGTTGGTATATATATATGTAGGCTTGGTGGTGACATTGGGTTCTTGTGTTATTTCTGAATCGTATACATAGAAATTCGCATACTCTCTTGTAAATGAGGAACTAACACTTCATGTAGCAGACACAAATAATACGTTTAATATATGCAACAACATCACACAGTGAATATGATACACAATACAAGAGCAATCAGTCATAATCCTTTATAAAAAACTTATCGAATAAAGTAATAACTTAGTAAATGATACAAGTATCAACTGCTTTATAGTAACCCCATAGTGGCTGCTTACAATAACGGGCTTACATTCAATGCCTTTAAGTAACTCCCTCAAGTGACTATCACCAACTAACTGTTTAGAATAAGTTCCCTCATCTGAGACGAAACTACTGACACTGGTTAGCTTTTCAACTCCAATGCATTACACTCTATGCTAATTTTAAAGCGATTTTTAATATCTCAGATTTTTCTACAAACACACATCTAGCACGATCGACAAGCATAAAAACTTGAAATTCAAGAACAAGAACCTATGCATTTTATGTCTGTTTGTTCTATCCATTTATCTACCTTAGATATTATAATCAACGTCGCAATGTTTCCCTTCTTTGTAAGCTTTAATACCCAAATCACATTTGATATTATTAATGGTCTCTTATATACTATTAATATATCCATGTGTCTGGGTATAAATAATGTTTACATTATTAATCGATGTATAGCATTGCATGTCTTATCGAGGTCTGAATAGTTGGAGAGTATGTTTTATTTAAAAGTAGTATTAAACAAGGTGCAGGTGTTTGATTTTTTGATAGTTTTATCAATATGGTGATTCCATGACAGTTTTCCATTTATTAGAGCATCTAGGTATTTTGCGTTTTTAGTCTTTGGGCCAGTGTTCTGCCTTCCGATGGCTCAATTGCAGTTTACGTAATAATGTGAAAAACTACTTATTATTTGTTGTTTTAAATTATGTCCAACTTATATGCATACTAAATAAATTGTGTTTGTTACTATTAATAGTGAAAAGTTGTAAAAGTGGTGTATTTTTATGAAAAAACTGCTTGCTTAAGTGAATTAAAAAATTAGATTTTTCGCTTTCCGAAAAGAAAAAAGTAGCCAGTGCATCAGATATTTGAATGGTCTAAAATATTATGATGTCGGATCTTCACTATCTTTTCTAGTTTACGAGATTTAATCGGGACCCACGGACAGACGAACGGACAGACATTCCAAACGTATCTAATAGCGGGAAATTACATTTCTCAAAACTAATAGCGTCTTTTCTTCTTTCGGGGGCCGCTAAAAAACAACAAAAAAACAAACAAATGTCAAGGCAGGTCTAATAATAAAGTAAGTAATAAATATACATAATGATTTTAAAAGACCAACCTAAATTACAGGCGCAAGAAAATAGAGTCTTGTGCACATTTATAAGATCTCTGTTTACTTATATCGACACGTCATATGAATTCCCGATTTATACTTTTAAGAAATTTGTTAGTTGGAAAAAAAAAAGCTTTTAACTATGCTAAGATGTTCATGACTTCTTTTTTCGCGGAGGGATTTGGATGTATTTTTTTTTCAACTTTGCACACGATTAAAACACACACACACGGAGGTCACGCGCACACCCACACATTCACGCACACCCACATAACCACACGCGCGCACACACACACACTCACTCACACAAACGCACATTCACGTATATCCACAAAATCACACGCACACAAAGAAACATATATATATACATAAACATCCAGTCTCTTCATTTTAACGGAGGTCTTTTGTATCCTGGAGTAGATGTTTTTTTTTGTGGAATTAGTGAAACAACAATAGACACCCTTCCATTAGGGAGCGCCGTGAAGCTTCCTAAGCGTGGTTCGGGGTAGAGCACCGGTGCCAAGAATTTTTTCCTGTATTTGAAACTTAAAAAATGCATAATCTGAGGTGTCTACAGTGCAACATCCTGATATTCTTCTATTAAAATATTGTACGCCAAATATCAAATCCGCTATTCACTGCACGTTATTCATGGGGAGCCCAGCGACTGGCTGAAAAAAATCTTCGTTCTTATTTTTATGCTGGAGGGTTCAGATGACTAGACCAATACCTGAGATGAACTGTTGGAGGGTTTAGATGACTAGACCAATACCTGAGATAAACTGTTGGAGGGTTCAGATGACTAGACCAATACATTAGATGAACTGTTGGAGGGTTCAGATGACTAGACCAATACATTAGATGAACTGTTGGAGGGTTCAGATGACTAGACCAATACCTGAGATGAACTGTTGGAGGGTTCAGATGACTAGACCAATACCTGAGATAAACTGTTGGAGGGTTCAGATGACTAGACCAATACATTAGATGAACTGCGAATTGGTTTCCAAATCAGGAAACTCTCCATATAGTTTTCTTTGCATTGGGGTGTTCTGGGGCCAGTGTCTTGTACGGCCTCTTGGTAAAGAGAGCAGTCCTGAAGGACATGGTCAGCATTCTCTGGTGACACTTCACATGGGTAGATTTCACTGGTTCCAATTTTGAGCTTCCGGTGCATATATTGTCTCATTCTGTTGTGTCCAGTCCTGAATCGAAAGGGCCACATGATCAAAAAAAGGTAAAAAAAAAAAAAATGAAATTGACCTGAAACTATTTTAATTGAAACCTGTGGATCTAGTACTTACATTGATAACATTGATATTTGAGGTTTATCTTTAATCTAGTTTTTATTCAGAAAATGGCTTCGTCTCTGTTAAAATTGTGAGCAACAGTGTAGCTAGGCTTACCTCTAATCCAATTTCTCGTCTCTTTTCGGTAAATATTCCCATGGATCCTCCAATCTCGAGACGTAGTTTAAATATCTTTTATTCGAGGCTCAAACTAAAAATGCCACCATATTTGTTTTTTTTTATATGCTGTTTCTAGATCTATATGTTGTATTTTTTGAAGCAGCCAGATGTCTTCATTAAACAAATCTTGCGACTTATTATAAAGTTCCACAAATAAAAAGTAAAAATCCGTTCAATGGTTCTGGTAGATTCTTAATTCCCATTTCATAAAAGCAAAAAATGTTAAAAATCGTGTTACCAATCCATCAGAGAAAAAGTGAGGCGGGACGGGTATTTTGGGCATCACTGAGTAAAATCATCCAAAAAAGTGTATAGATACAGAAGTCGTTTCTAGTTGCCATCATGTTTTCGGACTAAGCTAATCGATGATAAAAAAAAAAGAAATATTAGAAAACTGCTGAACAAAGTATAACAAAAAAGTTTGGACGAACGGGTCTTCGTCAGCGTCA
This sequence comes from Biomphalaria pfeifferi, assembly GCA_030265305.1. Taxonomy (NCBI): domain Eukaryota; kingdom Metazoa; phylum Mollusca; class Gastropoda; family Planorbidae; genus Biomphalaria; species Biomphalaria pfeifferi. The sequence goes on along the minus strand of JASAOG010000009.1, from coordinate 3,613,901 downwards.
AAGAAGCGAAAAAGACAAAGAATTAAGACAAAATAGTTTTCCAGTTATAACTTATCCTTCAGATGTTTTGGTTATCGAAACACAATTTCAGTAGTCTGTGCATCTGTCGTTTTAAGTCTTGATTGCCATTTTGACACTAATTACACCTTAACTTTATGAAAATTACACTTTTTAATGAACGTTTTTTGTTCATTTTCAACAGAAACGTTTAATGATTCGAACTCGAACGTCCGTTCTCATTTCCCGCAACGAATAGAATGAGCATAAAAAAACTCTTTGCAATTGCTCTGATGAAAAAAATTGATAAGCTAGAAATCAATAGTCAAAGAAACAGCAACAAAAGAAGTAAAGTTACAAAGCAACCAAACACAAATCATGGGATTAGATAATGAATGTGTTTTAGCAGAGAAAGTCAAATCATTCCACGATAAGCTTAATTATGAAGATTTAGAAGATCTTGCAAGTCTTGAGGCTTCATTAGAAGATCTTAAATCTAGCATTGTCAGCCATATAAAAGTGACAACCAAAGAAATGTCCTAGGCTTCCATTGAACATCTTGAACCCAACAATACCGAGAAAGAAAAGATGGAGATATATATTCAGTCGATGAATTGGTTTGCTCAGAGATTAAGCTACGCCAAAAGACATGAAAGTCCATTTTGAAGAAATTCGAAAGCTAGAAACTGAGCGAAGCGAATTAGAACTAAAAGTGCTGAATCTTAGAATTCCTGTTATCAAAACCCCAGGTCTCTTTAATAAGTTGATAAAAGAAACCGAGTCACTTGAGGAAAAGATTCACGCACACGGTGACAAATGCTACAAGCAGTGAGTGACATCAAAGGAAAAACACATATTAGACGAAGACAACAAAATGTTTCTGGCTTGGAACGGCGTTACTTTGGGTCTTAACTGGAGCTAGCATTGGAATAGCGTTCATTCCAGTATTTGGTACTTTCATATCAGGTGGCCTGGTGGCTGTCCCATATCTCAGTAAACTAGCTCATAGATTAGCTGTATCGCATAAGACAAAAAAACAATTTAAGAGGACGAAAAAATAATTGCATGTAAAATGCTTTTTATCCTTACAAGGTAGGACCTCTTATCTCTATATATAGTAATCCTAAAGAATCAGTACACAAGTGTACACAAATATTAGTTGCTTAATATGCTGTACTCAAAAATCTTCATACTCAAAGATATTTTCTTATATAAGCTGTGTAAAGGTGCATTGGAATTTTAAAAAAAGTATTTATATGTTTTTCTTTCTGCTGATCTTTAACTTTTTTGGTGCTATTGAAAAGTAACACTCTGTTTTGTCTCTTTGAAATAAAATAATTAATTCACCGAGTTACAGTTTCTATTTACTCGCTGTCTTGATTTACCTTATTTTCAAATTCTGGTCATTTATTTCTAAATAGGCTTTACATAATCAGCATTTAATTAAATTTAATTAACAAAAATGCATTAAAAATTCTATTAAGATATTAATTTTTGCGCTGCTTTGATTTCAAAACTTCAATTTGTTAGAGATTAGCGGAAAAGTGCATTGCTTCCGAAACCAGGCTCTCGAGTTCAAATCTTTCGGTGGAATTTAAACTTTGGGAACTTCAGGCCTCTCTTTAATCCATCCAAAATCAATAGGTACATTGCATATCTTGAGAAAGTAAATGCTATTGTGCTGGCTACATGACATCCTTGTTAACCTACAGCCATAGAAACAGATTTGGTACATTTAGCTTTTTCTTATTGTTATACATGTTTTTATTAATCATTTTCTTAATATCAAACCACTTATTTTTTACGTATTGCCTAGACATACAGTATAGATTTTTGTTTTAATGCTATTTATTTGTGCAAAGCTAAGTTCTGTCTGTGTAAAAAAGTTTGTACACGATATTTCTTTCACATTTAATCTGGGACTAAGCTGAAATTTTGTACAATTATTTCTTTTACCTGACAAAGCAATAAACAATAAAGAAATTTAAACAATTAGTTAATAAACTATTGATAATTAATTACTTTGTTAGGTATCTTGGACAAGGGGAAGAAACTGTTTTGACTGATTAGTTCGTATAATCTAATTTAGTCCCTTTATACATTTTAGAGATAAATGTTTGAAACTGACAACAGATAAACTATAAAACATTCTATTTTCATAAGCACAGTTGTTAGTGAATTAACTTTGAAGAGCTCTAGCCCTCGAGATTGAATTCAGGTCGTTCATTTTTTTTATAGATGCAAGTATTTTTTTATGTTTCATTATAACTAGATGAACAGATAAACAACTAATTATGCTGTGCAGCATTGTATGTAGAGTTCAGAACCGTTTGGAGGTCAAGTGGGATCCCATTATTTTAATTATTGTCGCAAAGGATCGCTATAATCTAAGTCAGTGGTTTCCAAACTTTTTCTATAACGGAACACTTCGAACATTCTATAGTATTTAGCGGAACACTTATTATTTTTTTAAGAGATTAATTCACGTATATGCCTATTCCGAAATTCGTAGAACACCTGTTCAGGTCTCGCGGAACACTGCGGTTCCGCGGAGCACAGTTTGGAAAACACTGATCAAAGTTTTTATTTCATTTCTCTCAATGCTGCTTAACCTACACTGTAACATGAAAGATGCTTAAATTGATATTTTGACAAATATGTATTTACGCGTGCTCATCTACTAAGACAGTATTGTATTCACATGTACAGTTGAATTATTTCATTTATTTGATAACCAGGGGTAAAAACATATCTTTGAGAATTGTTTTTGATTTTTTTTGTTACATTTTTTTGATGATTCTTGACTTTGTTTGTCTACTTGCAGTACATTTATAATCCTTCCTTTATACAAAATGTGATGTAAACTACTGAAAAGAGAGATCAAGGTCTAAAACAAACTGCATCTTTTCTTAAATCTAGTTTTGTTGTGATTTTTTTTTACTCTACCCATTTTTATACAAAATTAATAGCAATAGACTATGAGAAGTTGTTTGACAGTGTGGACAGACAGACTCTCTGGAGTGCCTAAAAAAAAACACAAACATCATAAAGAAGTCATATGAGGGGATGACTTGCAAAACGGTGCTTGGCAGACAACTGACAACCGCATATGCTTTTGGCCCATGAATTCTAGTATCTTTTTCACGTATATTCTCCTCTCCTTACCCCACGACTTCCTGCCCACAACAACAAAAAAATAGTCCTACATACAATCTCTGATTTCAATATCTATTAAACCCCATGTTGGTTATAGACCGTACCCCTCCTACCCCCCACCCTCTGTCATACTTTTCGTTTCTTTATTATTATCGAGACGATCCTTAACAGTTTTAGCATCCTCCGATATATCGGCTATTCAACACGCTTCAGGCTAAGAGGATAAAAATGACACGGAATGTTACATTCACGTTCCCCATTCAACATTTACTATGAAAATGTGTTCTCTAAATGAACTAAACAAAATATGAATAAGTTTTTATTGTTTTTTTTTTGGTTGTTTGTTTTTACCTTTTTAAAATGTGGCTCAATGACAATAGATCTAGATCTAACTTTTTATGCTTTTAGGATTAGTTGTATTTAGCTGCCCCCGAAAGAGGAAAAGACGCTATTAGTTTTGTGTGACCTGTCTGTCCGTTTGTCCATCCGTCCCGTTTAGATCTCAGAAACTAGAAGAGAAAATGAAAATCGGACAGCATGATATTTTAAATCATTCAAAGTTCTGATGCAACGGCTACTTTTTTCTTTTCTGAAAGTGAACCCTCTAATTTTTAAAATTATCTATTCAAGCAGATTAAAAAAACAACAACTTTTAAATGAAAAACTTCGGAGGAAGTAAGTCTTTTTAAAAAGGTCACATATTTCTTCATTATTAAATCAAGCTTCATTCATAGATTGGTACAAAAAATTTAAATCTAAAGTCACAATGGAAAAAGTATCAATTGATCATTATAAAATGGATTTTCCATTTATTAACTAACTCATGGATGAAATACTGATTCAAATAAAGTTTTAAAAAATAATTTTAATACGAATTTCGTTTTAGTTAAAAGTTAATAAAAAAACCTACTTTATAACGTGCAGTTTTGACATATGCACACGATGCACTTGACAACAATCTAAATTAGACTCAATAGAGGCCAGATGTAGATCTAGATTTAGATTTAAAAGTATTAAACAATTTGAACAAAATATACATCTAGAAATTATTAAGGAAATAGATTATCTTCTTACAGCTTAGGGGTGCAGATTTATTTATTATGTAAACAATAGTATCACATTAAGAAGTTAATGTGATGCGAACAGCATAGTGCATTATTATCCGGTAGTATCTAAATAGCTCTACATCTAAACCTGATCATAATATTGACCTAACTCAGGTCTAGTAATTTTAAGATTTAAAGTCATACGAATTCTATTCTAGATCTAGATTATATATCTAGATTCTATGTCTAGATTCTAGATATGGCCTGGTTATTAGATTCGAGATCTATACTAAGTCTAGATTCGAGATCATATGGAACACATTTGAAAAAAGTTGATTGGAAGGAATGACACCCTGAGCTACCTCAACAGGTGCCGCCGACACTGTCTGGGCGGTTTCCATTCTGTTTTAAGGTGATCAGTTGGATCTCTACTCTACTTATTCCAGAAGAGTTAGAAGAGTCTTATCAAAGACGAAGTGTTGTCCTGTTTGCTTTGATGTGACAAAAAAACGCCAAATGAATTTTTTTTTACAATTTATTAATGTAAACGATCAAAACAAGACTATGACTTAAATATTTCGGGTCCATTGTTCAACTGGGGACTTCGATGGGGGCCGCCTCTGAGTGATGACTCTTAGAGTGATGACACAAACATAGGCGCCCGCAGGATTTTTTTACAGGAAGGTGCAAGTTGCCACCTATGGCTCAAAGTCGAAGCTTCAACTTTTTTTTTATTACAGAGAATATTAAAGAAAAGAACTGGCGCCCTCTCACTCCCTTCCCCCCATACCTATGTGATATTAAGTTCACTGTAAAAACTTGTTTCATGAAATAAAAATAAAAAAAACTAATGTGAAAAAACTATTTACTGTTTATCCGTGCGGCCCGTGCATCCCAAAACGGTCGATAAAACAAAAAGCGCAAACGCTGCCAAAACTGTCAATAAATTTACAACTTAATTGCTTATCGTCGCGATGGACAATCCGGCGATTAACGCTTATCTGGCAGTTTTGATATTGTTCTGTACGTTGTAATTCTTGAATCGTATTAGGATGTAAACAAAACAGGTTGAACTGAGCATTTATTATTGATTGAAAAGTGAGACGTTAATGAAGAAACTAACGAATCAAGAGACGGAATGTAAAGTCACGTGTTCTGCAATAATCTCTAAATGCAAACATGTGGTATTTGCTCCGTGTATCTGTAGACTACAGCGCAACATTACCAAGATTGTCTGCCAGCAGTGTCACCTTACTAAGGATGCTATCCCTGAAGTGTTCCTTAGCATTGTCAAGTTGGTTTTTGATTAAGTCATTAATGTGACTGCTGATGTGCTGTTGAGCGGCCGCTTGTGCTAAGATGGACAGACTGCAATATCACGGAAACTGGTTCAATTACGGGTGAATAATTGACGACAATTAAAAGACAAATCAAAAACACACGAGAGGCAGGCACTGATATAACATATGCAGATTGTCTGGTTTCACTTACAATCATAATTTTAAAACAGTCAAAGATCTTCTCAAAGTTGTGACTTAAAGCGAGAATTAATTCGTGTGTCTCTTTCTATCGTGTCTCACACAAAAGAGGTAAATTTAGGACCAACACTCTCGCTTGGAACTGTTACGGAAGAAATAGATAATCTTCTTGATGACACAACAGCATTACATATATCTGGAACGTCATTCAGGTCAATGATAGCAAAAAGTCTGTGGGACGCGCAACGGACAAGTCTGCTTTTGGATATTTTTCACGAATCTTTGCCTGAACACAGTTCTCTATGTTACTTATCAGGGGGGCAGCCATCGTAGCCTTGGCCGAATAGTTTTTCAATGTCTAGACTGTACATAACGTATTCGCTGACAATAACGTTTGATACAGGCACTGCGTCTCTCTTAACAACCGGAACAAAGTTATGAATTCTTCTAGAATACAATCTCCATCAACAAATCCAACTCTCACACACATTTATTCAGTGCCAGAGATATCTGCATTTTCATTGCCAAAATTACAAGAAAACGTAGTCAATTCTTGCTGTTTCTAGTGCTCGTGCAACGTTTTGACTCAGATGGCATGGGAAGAAATTTCTTACTTCTCTTCTATCGTAAACTGGTGGACGTGTTTAACCTGCTATTTTATTAAGCGCTAACATTGACCAAAACTCCACAAGACTCTAAATCAACACCAATAACAGTAAACCCAGATGTACCTCATGGAACAGTCTTGGGTCCACTACTATTTTTAATTTACATAAATAATTTACCAAATTGCATTACTTCAGGAACAAAAGTCAGATTATTTGCAGACGATTGCATAATATATAGAACAATAAAAACAATACAAGACACAGATATTTTACAAAGAGAATTAGATGAATTACAGAAATGGGAATCAAATTGGAGCATGTCTTTCCACCCAGAAAAATGTCAGTTGTTAAGAGTAACAAAAAAACTCAAACAAATTAATTCCACTTATCTTATTCATGGCAAACCAGTAACACAGACTAAAAACGCAAAATACCTAGGTGTTATAATAAATGAAAAACTGTCATGGAATCCACATATTGATGAAACTATAAAAAAATCAAACAAAGCATTAGGGTTTATTAAAAGAAATTTCTATAAATCAAATAAGAACATAAAACTAAAATGTTATTTAACCTTGGTTAGGCCAATAATAGAATATGCATCCATCGTGTGGGACCCCTCAACTCAAGAAAACATTAAGAAACTGGAACAAACACAAAATAGAGCAGTGAGATTCATAACAAACGAATATTCACATTTGACTAGAGTAACACCATTAGTAAAATCATTAAATTTAGGAAGCCTTCAGGACAGAAGACTCAAAAGTAAAGTAGCAATTATACATAAAACACTGAACCATAATCTTCAAATACAAAAACAAAATTTAATAAAATACTCTGAAAGACACAAAAATAAAGGCACATTCATCGTCCCATATGCTAGGACAAATTTGTACAAATACTCCTTCTTCCCTAGTGCTATTAGAGCATGGAATGGGTTGCCTGAGCTAGCCAGAAAAACCAGTGACTTTGCAGAATTTAAGTCATTGGTTAATATGCATGACTAAATGCATGACGCGTAGGACGTAATCATCTTCTTTTTTGAAGTAACGTCTGTATTATTTAAGATAAGATAAGATAAGACGTAAATACATTTACCTAGATAACTACACTTCTCAATCTTGTCGAAAGAAACTTTCCCTTAAATCAAAAGATAGCTGGCAAAGATCTGTCCTCCGAAAACTTTTATCATATTCTAGGCCTTTACTAAATATAATGATAACTATAATAGCGTGCAAGTGAAAACAATTCGTCACGACTAACATGCTAAAGAATATTGAATGCAAGCCTATAATAAAGCGCACATGATCGGACAAGAATTATAGAATTAGCCTATTCTAGTTTATTCCAATAATTATACCTTATCCTTATTAACTTTATTTCATTGGAAGCACTACATGTTAAGTTGCTTCCTAGCAGAAGTTAATTGATTTGAAGGTGTAAAAAACTGGCTAAAAGTTGGTTACTCAGAATTCAGAGGGGTGCACGTACATGGACAGCCATCAATTCCTGATAAGCCTAGGCTAGTCTACTACAACTGTACTTCAGCCACTAGTAGAAACACTACTTTTTCAGTTGTTAATTAGATTTTGATTGATCTGATGGAGCAAAAAATGGCTAGAATTAGGCTGTGCAGAATACAGGGGGTGCAAGTGCACCACTTTGCACCGCCATTCGGGCGCCCATGAACACAAACTCTTTGTAATCTTTTGTTTAAATTTTATTTAGTCAGCATTTTAAAAGCTACATACACCATACCGAAATCGTTTATTTCTGTATCGGCCTACATAAATTTAATAATCAGCATTTAGTGTTATTTTCACTGTGCATTAATGAACCAAAACACTTAAGTCACCTCATAGAAGAAATTGCCTTCTTCCATAGGCCATGAATAAGAGAGAGTCAATTGAACATCCCCCATGACCGTTGTTCAACCATTAAGTAAGTAATCCTTCATTTATACCCATTTGAGCAGACTCACATTGAGTCATAAAAGGGATACTAGAATTCCCCCGCACTAAGTATGTGCAGTATGATCCGTCAGGAAAGGATCAGAGAGTCTCTAAGATATTATGATAAAGAGCTGACGAGCTAAAAAATACTCAGATATTAAATGTAGTAGTTTTTTTAAAAGGTGTAGGCTCAGCGGAAAAATAAGAGATATCGGCGATCGAACTCACGTCCAAAAGTATATAATTCGGATTGGGAGAGTAATAAAACGGGGCATACCAATTAGACGTAAAATATACTAAAATTCTCGCTTTTTAAGGGGCTGGGGCAGGATGAAAAGTTTTTTTTGGCTGGGATGGGGGAAATGTGTTATAAAATAATTGGTCTAGAAGTTAATGTTTTTGGCTGGGATGGGAGAAATGTGTTATAAAATAATTGGTCTAGAAGTTAATGTTTTTGGCTGGGATGGGGGAAATGTGTTATATAATAATTGGTCTAGAAGTTAATATTTTTGGAGTTTGAAATCGGGCCATTCCCATTAACATTATTATACTATAATGCACTGACCAAGAAGGGAAATGGCTTTTTTGTTTAAAGTGCCAACAAAAAAAAGGCTGGGAGAAGGGGAGTATGACCAAAGTATTATGTGAGTAGGGGGGCCTATTATAATTGGCAGGATGTAATAAGAAAAAGGGCCAAGGCTAAAAAATATCATAGAGCCCATCAAATATTTATAATTATAACTAAAAATTCAGAATAAAAGTCTAATAGTGTAATGGGACTAGTTGTTAAGGCAGAAAGGTGGGAGAAAGGAGAGGAGTGATACTTACATTTACGGGCCGGTCCAATTCACAGTGATAGATACTAGACTTTCCTGGTCAAGAAAATATATGGGGGAGAGTTTAACTCTTTCTCTCCTAACAGACGATACCAACGTTGATTCCACCAGAATGTGGTAAATAATTTCGGTGAGAAAGAGTTAATAAATATTTCGCTTGGGAAGAAAATCTGCAATCATCAAAATAGCCGGTGGGTAATGCTGTTCGTTTTATACATGAAATCACCCATAAATGAAGATTTTTATAATTGGCATAAAGCCCACTACAATAGCTAGCTTGGTTTGTATGGTGAACAAGACAAAAGACGTGCAGATATGAAAATTTATTTAAAATGCATATAATAATTTTATGCATTGTTTAGCCCTTGAGAATCCAGATTTTTCAATCTCTTCAATTAGTAGCAGGAAATGTCAATATGAATTTTGAAGGGATGTTTTTACTCTGCAATTTAATTAACTATCGGTAATAAAGGAAATTTGATAAGAAGATTAACTGGCACACATTAGAGATATTGCAACAATTATATCGCAATTCTTTTTATTTAGCTGTTTGGTGATCTTGACCTTTATCTTGAAATTCTCCAATAGATGCACTATATCTTTACCAGACATTTGTTCTCGATAATATTTTTAAGGTAAAATAAAACAAAATAAGATATGATAAGTTTATTGGCCCGAAAAGATGGAAATTCAATATTAATACAGTTGTTTACTTCAGAATAACTAGTATAACAATAACAATATTGATGCAAACATGAACAATATTCACATACGTAACTACTCAGAGACACACAACCAGTGTTTTATTGAATAAGGCTTCTATATATTTGTCATTGATGATCAACATAAAGCACACTCACTGAAAGTGGGATAAAGGAGTTTAAAAATCTTTCAGTTTTTTTTTTAGCCAATATAAACAATTTATTGATTATAGAATTTAGGCAAAATTTTTTAAAGGCATTGGAAAAAAAAAGTTAAGCTTCAACTGAGCAATCGGTCTTTTCAACAGTCAAATAGGTGTCCTCATCGTTAATTAGTTTTTCATAAACTTTCAGCGCCATGGTCCTGGTGTTAGTCTGAGTGTCTTTATCGGTGTGTGATTGCGTCGTTGAACTTACAGTAGAATACGTCTCTTGGAATGTCCTGAACAGTTTATGTCTAACTGTGTTCCGATTCGCCGTGTGAGGTTTTGCGTTCGTTACAGCAGTTCCTATGTTAATGGCCTCGGTAGTAGTCCTGCCAGCTTTTCCCACGCCAGCGACTACGCCCATTGCAACAGCTGCTCCGTGTGTTAATACCCTATTTACAGAATTAATATTGGTAATATTGACCTGAATTTTCGTCTTATTAACAATTTTACCAACATTGACTGTCGTGCGAACTATTTTTGCAGCTGTGGAGGAATTGACAGCTACTTTGGAGACACCATTCCCAACGTTGGCAGCAGCAGCAGCAGTTCCAGTGGCAACATCTGCCACCACAGGTGCAGCTGCTGATCCAGCAGCACTGGCAACTCTTGAGGCTGCTGGGGCAGACGCCGACGACGCAGCGCTTGCAGTCCTGCCAGCTATTCCCACGGCAGCGACTACGCCCGTTGCAGCAGCTGTTCCGAGTGTTAAGACCCCAGTTACAGACTCGATAACGACCTGCTTCTTCGTGTTACTTCTAGACTTAGTGATTCTCTCTATCAGATCTTGTAGCTCTTCAATCAAATCAATGCAGTATGTCTTAGCTTTGTCTGCTGTTAGCCTTTCAAGAAATCCTTGAGCATCAACGTCCATCTGCTTCATGTAGCTCATGCAGGTATCTGTGTTTGTAACTGCATAAAATCTTCGCTTCAATCTCTGAAGCTCTTCTGCCACTCTCTGTCGCTTTAGTATTCGCCGAAGTTTACGATTTTCTTGGAAGAGGTCATGAAACAAGAAATCTGGGTTAGAGACTTGCTCTTGGAATTCGCTTTCATCAGGTCTAGTTAGAGTTAGTATGTCGGATATCAGACAAAGATATTCTTCTAACAAAACAACAGATTTTTCTTCAATCTCTTCAAGCTCTACTTCGGTGAACAGTCTGTACTTCAAATCAATGACTTCGTTCAGCAGGACAGCAATCTTTTCTGCTATTCTAAGAACATTGTCTGGGAACGTATCGGCGTCTCTATCGTTAACACAGCCCATTCTCTTGTGTTTTGATGTAGGATTCTGATTTGAAATTTTGTATTACACACCCGTTTACCTTTGAAAATAAAAAGGCGAAAATTTAATGAAAATCAAATTAAAGGTTTCTGGCTTCATAATAATGGAGAGTACTACGGTGAAAATAAACCACAATAAATGGTAATGAAACTGAAAGAAATATAAATGATCTTTGATAATTAGCTGGTAATAGTTCTTTGCTTATTGAACTATGTAGAACAGCGGCAACCCCTAAAATAAATTTAAAAAATACAAAGTTAATCTTTAATGTATACCTGCTATGTTACAATTACAAGTGCGCTTGTTACAACACTTAAGAAATCATATGACCCCCCAAGAAAATAGAAAGAAAAAATCTGATTGTCTTAGGCGACCCTGGCAAATAGTCATTCGACCCCCAAAGGGGTTGCAACCCACATGTTGAGAACCACTAATGTAGAGCAATGGAGAGGAATAGAGAAACCCTAAACATACATTGGCCTAGATCCATACATACATCTATACATATGTGTGTGCGAGTATTTGAATATTTAAATTGTGCAGAACAAAATTCACACATCCTCAAATGACTTATCGCTCTCAGGCCTTATTACAAAGCTAATATTGACTCTCTCTGTCTGTCTCGTACACATTCAAACACGCTATTTCTCTAGCTTCCAATTCTTGGATTCAGCTTAAACTTTGGACAATTATTCACTGTTCCTAATAAAACGTGAATTAACAAAAGAAAATAAACCAATAAATTAATTAGATAGGGTTAGGGTTAGGGTTAGAAAATAAACCAATAAATTAATTAGATAGTGGTTCTTAATTAATTTTGTTTGATTTTGAAAAAAGGGGAATAAAACTTACAATATTGCTGTACATTCTTTTTTTTTCCTATAAGAAAAGCTTCATTTTTTTTTCAATCGTATCTTTTTTATTTTGCTTGTTTGTCTCGTTTCCTTTTCTCGGCTGACATCAGAGGCGGCCCTAGCAGTGGGCAAGGCCCTGGGAGAGTGACACATCAGATAAGTATTTTTTTTTTTTTAGAAACACTTATCCACTCCTTCATAGGCAATCAATGATGTAATTAATCCACCTGAATCATTGTTGACTCACTACCCAAGCTAGTAGTGTTATTGTTGTTATTAAATAAATTTGTATTTTTTTATTCAACCTATAGTCAGTTCATGTGTTCTAATTATCCTTTTTGTGTTTATTGGAAGCATCACTTAGTGGCAAATACATGTATACTGAGAGATATAGATCAGGCTAAAAGTTTAAGTTTCCAATTTTATACATGTATTATATTTCAGATATACTAAGATATTTAATTAAATAATTTTTCTGAAAGGTTCTTTTTTCTTGGAAAAAAAATAATTGCTTAAATATAACGTACAATAGATCATACACCCTCACACAGATAAATCCACATACATCAATCCATACACGTTCAAACAATCACACAGATATATAGTTATATATAATGTATATAAGGCTTGTCTTCGAGTCAGATTAATTAGGTTGCAGGGTATCCCTATTGCATCGAACAGACCTTTCACATCATGGCAGTAGCAAAGGTTATCATGAAGGGTGAAAAAGACTGAAAATCTTTGATGACGTTTTCTCTGACATGTAACTTGAACACTCTCATCTAACAGGTTCCACTGTTTCAGTCGGGATGTCAGAAGCTCAGCTTTAGCTTTGGTGAGACCAAGATCTCTCACTAAATCATTGAGGTCATCTTGGTTAGGAAAGTGAGGTATTCCTTCATCATCCGCTTGAAAAACATTAACATCCTCAGCATCACTAGCGATACTGCTGTCTTCCGAGGGCAGTGTATTCTGCGGTGGTTTGGGAATGGGAAGATCAGGGGAATGTGGAACTGGGGCGAAGGTATATAAGGATAGAGCACAGCAGCTGCATTTTTGCCAGATCGACGCTTTGATGGACCTACCATGCAAAAATAGCAGTTGTTCAGATGATCTGTGGGCTCTCGACAAATTCTTGGTATCGCAAACTTCATGCTTCTCTTCTCCCCCCTGAACCAACCTTCTAAAGTCTTCTTGCAGCAGTCACAACTAACATGTGGAGCCCAAGATTTAACTAGATCTCCAACTGGCATGCCAAAGTAGGATTTATATGCTTCATTCATTGTTGCTGATGTTGTCAAAGAATGTTTCTTCGCACGTTTCTTTATGAATTCGCCGCAAACATACAGAAGGCATCTGCTGGATAGGTGCAACCTCTAGATGCCATATTTTACATAAAGTCAATGAAGTCACTGATTTAAATCAACAATCAATATTCACAATGATTTTATCTGAAAAATCTAAAAAAATTCAGACATATATTTAAAGGTACAAAATCAATTCATACATGTAAATGCATATACACTGCAAAACAGAAAATGTTAGACAGCAGTGACAAAACCAAAGTTTTGCCCGAATAAATGAATTATAATAGGTGTTCTGGACCTAAGAAACAAGAAAAGAACAATTTCTTTAGGGAACAAGAAAAACATTTTTTTTGTTGCCTTGTGTAATCATACACCCTCACACAGATAGATCCACATACATCAATCCATACACGTTCAAACAATCACACAGATATATAATTATATATAATGTATAAAAGGCTTGTCTTCGAGTCCTTAGATTAATTAGGAATGCAGTATTTCCCTAGGCTACATGTAAAATACATATTTTGCCACATTCAGGGCGGGCTCATATATATATATATATATATATATATATATATATATATATATATATATATATATATATATACCTATGTAGACTTACACACATACACCTCATATACACCCCACTCACCAGATATTATTTTGTTTCGTTATCTGACTCAACCAAATTCAAAACCTCCTAACTGTTGTAACTGTAACTGACCCAGATTCGGGCAGCCCTCACGTCAACTAAACAATGTTTGTCTGTCTGTTGTCTGTCTGTTTGTCGATAATATAATACATTTATAAAAAATTAAATTTTAATAGCAACACGTTGTATAGTTTCTGTGTGTGATGCTTATTCTATATCGATTTAGAACATATAGACCTTCATATACATTAATATACATATGGTGAATGTATACACTGATCCTAATCACGGAGGTACTTAAAACTTTAATTTTTAAAAAATATAAAATGTTTCTAGATTGAAACCTGCGTATCTCTACAATGATATTTACCTCGTTTCTGTGACGGCTGGTAGGGGCCTATAATTTAAAAAGTTCACACTGAATTATGTACATGTGATCGTTTCAATATCAAATAGCCCCTTTATGTCTCACAATCTTATATTTAAATATTCTCTTTGTTATTTCTTTTATCAGTAAAATTTATTGTATTATTATTTATATATTTTTTTCACTTAATATAAGAGAGAGATAAAAATGATTAATATAATTTTTTTCTCTCTTCAAATACTTAATTGTAAGCGTTTTTGTTTCTCTATCTTTTATTAGAATTGTCTACATTTATTACATACTTACTGCAGTCAGTTACACAATAACAGTGATCAGAGAGATATACTCTCTCCCTTTGTACACATAATAACTACATAATTGTTACCTATGACTCAAGTCGTCCTTTTCGTGTAAATGTTGAAACGGGAAAAGTTATTGCGAAATTACTGACTCAGGAATAGATGTTATTAATATTTGGGTGAAAGGCGGAAACTTAATTTTCAAGGAAAACTCTGTGACATACTGATCATTATAACAATTCTCATTTTATCTTTCGCTATAAACTGTAAATGTACTAGGCCGAACATGTTTATAGTTTCTTCCAAAAGAAAGTTAAGTTGATTCTGGTAAGTCATTCCTCTGCATTGAAAAAAAAAATATTTTTTTTTAAAGATAAGCTGCCAAACTCAGCAAACGTTTTGCGATTCACTGTTAATTAAATGTACACAGCTTTAAATATAATGAAGATAGAGGAATAGCTTTATACTATATGTTAGTCTTAGGTTAAGAGGTAGTTTAACTTTATAACAAAGGTGTTACTATAAGGTTAGTATTGACTTCTAGTCAAGGGCTATATTAGTATTGTTTTTCTGAAAGGTTGGGGGACAATTTCAATTCATAAAATAAACTTCATTTTTTTAGTAATTTCTTGAGCATAAAAAAGTTATCTTTTTATCAGTTAAGTCCCTTGTCTTGACAGAGACAAATGTGTTACATTCACAACACTTATAGATTGTTCTGTTAAAAGCAGGTGCTAGGTCCCCAGGGAAGGCCCTAACATTTGCGGGGTCTATGCGAAATGGATTGCGAGGGGCCCAGTATGGGATGCGATAAGGATAATAAGTGAATATTAAGATTTTGTATTAGAAAATAAATGCGTCTTTGCATTTTATACATTCTTTAGTAAGTACTTTCGAGCCTTGCGTGTAGCGAAGTCATACATTATATCATCAAAGCTCTGTTTCCCACATAGAACACGCTCAATAGTAACAATCTTGCGAATTATTGACCTCTAGTATTTCTTGATTAGGAGCGAGAAGCTTCTTTCCCCACATGCAACAGTTACTGGTATTGTTAAAATATTATGAGTGCAACAAAGAGAATCCTGTTATCATTTATAATGGTTTAATTTTATAATTTACACCTAGAATAAGCGCGGGGCCTATGAAAGTGTGAGTCCCACTGCGGCTTATCGTACTCATTGCATCTCAACCCTAAATTTCATTCTATTTTTTTAAATCGTGATACTTTTTTGATAAATATATTTTTTTATTTTGTAGATTTGATTGATTTCATAAAGATTCTAAGGAAAATGAATTATTTAAAAAAAAAAAAAAAAAGAAAAAATGGTGGTTAACAAAAAACTCATTTTAGCGGAACAAATATCTTCATTCCAGCGAGATCTTTCAACACCAGAAAGTGTTGAGTTCAAACACTTAGAGTCTCAGTTGAATGTACTTAAAATTAACATTCAGGATAATGGACTGGAAAAAGAGTACTTCTTGTTGATAAACTGGTTTGATACAAAATTAAAGGATGTGAAAAAGGAAATGTTACACCGGGAAGAAATAATGAAGCTTAATGAAGCGAGAAAAGATCTGGAGCACCGGGTGCTTGGAATTCAAATTCCAGTCCTAAAGTCTCTAATCTTTGATGAGCTGAGACAGGAAGCTGCTGTCCTGGAAGAAAGAGCCAACAGGCACAGCAACAACTGTTACTGCATCAACAACCTTCGTCAGGCTGTGAAGGATCTTAAAGAGAAGATTGAAAACTTGTCTAAAGACAATAACATATATCTGGGATGGACAGGGGCTACTACGGTGCTAGGGGTTGCAAGCATTGGTGTTGCCTTTATCCCTGTGGTCGGACTACCCATTGCTGCTGTGATGAATTCAGCTCCATATCTAGGCAAGCTGGCTCATAGACTGACAGTGTCTTACAACAGGAAGAAAACATTCAAGAATTAAGACCAGATTTAAATAAGTGTAGGCATTGGACAGGTTGTTGTGAACACCTCTACTTCCTGTCGACGATAGGACTGATGATCTTTTTTGTAGTCTTATTTCCATTAACAATGTTTTAAAATAAAACCAATATAAATACAAGTTAAAAAAATATGCCACACAAATTTCCGCAATATACAAAGTCAAAAAGATGACACCGTTTAGAATCTTTGATCAAATCTTATGAGATGTTTTATATGTTCTGAACACAGACACACATTTTTTTTTCTCTTTTCATGTCCATATATGCATTATTTTAAAAAATACTTAACTTTACTTTCCCGAAAAATTAGAACTTTATATTTGTGGTATCAGATTAAAACATTTTTCTCCTTAAATCCACAACAAATGTTTGCTTCTCATTCTTAGCATTTCTTATCATTTTGTTGTAAATACTCTATTTGATATCTATGCTATCTAGATCATGTCTAGATGTATATACAATGTGTATCAAAATCATAAAAGATTCTCTAAAAACATTCATATCTAACCAGAACTTTATTAGTAAGAACAATATAATAAGCTTTTTATACACTTGTGGGATATGATCATGCTTAATCTTTAAATGTTTCATTGTATCTGAAGCTTCATAATCTCCGTATAATTTATGGATTCAACTTTTATTAAAATTCTGAACTGTTATATCCTGAGAAGGGCCGGCCCTAACTATTGCGGTCCATGAGACGGATTGTGCGCCCCAGTCTGGGTAAGGGTAAGGATGATAAGTGAAAATTATCATTTTGTATTAGAAAATAAGTTCGTCTTTGTATTCTGTTCATCCTTTTTTAAGTACCAAATCACGATCCAATGACTTTTACGAGCCATGCGTGTAGCGAAGCTATACAGTATACCATCAAAATTCTGTTTTCTACAAAGATCACGCTCTATAGCAAGAATTAGCAAAATTTTCAATCTATCTTCGAGAATTGTTGAAGTCAAGTAATTTAATTATATTCTAATTCTACATTTAAATATCTAGACAAAGCCGGATTTATGGGAGGACAGTTGGGCTACAGCCCCGCGGTTTTCACGAGAAAGAGGCCTCCACAAGAGTATATCCGAATTTCGAAGGGTTGTTAAGTTGTTTTTTTTTGTTTGTTCTCATTTTGTTTTTTACAACTGTAAAAATGTTGTGATTAAGAAGTGTACGCCTGTATCATGCTTGAAATAAGAAAATACAGCTCCGGATGTACGACAGTGCGTCTAGTGCTGTTTTCCAATGGCCTTACCCTCCACAAACTCAAAAATATACACTTTTCAAACTAAAATATACATATTACATATTTTGTAAGAGGAAAGTGAGATTAATTTTACAAAAACTCTATTTCTTTTTTTAAAAATATAGCAATTTTTAGATCTTTATAAAACTTTCGAAAAATACCCTGCTCTGGGCCTCAACATACTTAATCTGGCCCCGTTAAGTTAAAAAAAGACGATATCGCTTTTAATTTTTTAAGAGATCGAGATATAGATATTTATGTACCAGTGACTATTAAAGTAAATAAAGTATTGGTATTTTCGGCTTTCATTAGATTCGCCCGATTATTCCATTTAAAAAAAATGAAAGCTTACTATATTATCCTTTTATCTTTTATCACGCGTAGGAATAACGTTCACCATATTGAATGACACCATAAAATGTCACTTCTGTTTTATTGTCGTATATTTTAAAATTTCAGGAGATTTACAGATCTCCTAGAAAATCAATAGGCCGCGGGAACCCTTTTATAAGTAACAATAATTTTGTTTAAAAATTTACTTCTAAAAATATCACGTGGCATGTGAAACTGCGGGGCCCAATGTGGCCGCATTGGTTGCAATGACCTAATTTCGGCTCTGACCATAAGACTTGTTAAACCAGTGACTGTCTTTCATCATATGTTTTCACTTACTTTCAGAACACCATTAATTATTATAATTATAATTATCATAGACCTACAGGTTTCGTTGAATACTAACTATTACAAAGGAATACAAATAAATTCTCAATATGTTATCAAATCTAATTATGCTCGATCTTTACATTGTTTAACATTTTGGCTGTATGTTTATGACGTATAAATATTGCACAGCATTATATAATGGTATTTAGTAATATGGTATTTTAAAACATGATTTTGAAGAATAAACAATGGTTGTTTTAAAATGTATCCAAATTTTATTGTTTTCCTCTATTAAGTTAAACTTTTTTATGTTTATAATCAATATAAATATCTTACAATTACTATCAGTTGTGATACAAATCTTAACCAATCTGGAATTTACATACATGGCTGAAAAAAAACTATAAAAAGATAGCTTTTTGGTGTATCCGGTGTACAAAATAAAAAAAGTGTTGATATATTTTTTTTTTAATGCAGATGATAATATTGTACACTTTTTAGCACTGCAGAATACAAGTGCATAAGCTCTAATTTCATTAGATAGGAAGTAGAAGCATTTCACACTTTTTCAACTTCACCTACCCCTTAGTCTACGGGCACCACGTAAGATCCGTTGACCGTCTTTTTCCACTCCTCTCTGTCCTTTGTCTTGGATAGAACAGGTCAGTCCATCTTTTATTTTGTCTTACCATCGCTTTCTCTGTCCGCCTCTTCTTTTTTTTTGGTACTGTTCCCCGAAGGAAGGTCTTTGCGAGCGTTGAAGACCTTGTAATATGACCGAATATTGGCCTTTTTTAGTTGTAGAACGATTATTGGTCATCTTGAACAAGCGAGATGAAAGCCTGGGCATTGTTTTTGGTCGGAACGAGGTAGCCCACAAAGCGGTTTCCCCCTCTACGCGCAGCTGATAAGATCAAAGGGACGGCATGTCCGATACAGTTTGGGATCAGTAGCGCCGAAGGCTCTGCCAGGCTGTATCACATTGTGCCGCAATGGGCCTAAAGGTCACCATATGGCCATAGTGTTTCGTTCAATCTCTGTGTCTAATCTCTTGGTTTGTGATGCGGTCTTTAAATGTGATACCTGGGATCCTTCTGTAGCATCTCGATTCCATTGCTAGGATCCTCCTCTCTAGCTCTGCTGTCAGCGTCCAAGACTCACAAGCATATAAAAATGTGGCCATTGTCGTGCGCATCTTGCTTGATGTTTTCTTTTGTGCACCATAAGGGTTTGTGAGTTTTGTTCCTGTCACCGTTGGTAATATCTTCTGACACCAAAATGTTACCAGTGTTATTTTCTGACACCATAGAAAGTCACTGCGTTGGTATATATATGTAGGCTTGGTGGTGACATTGGGTTCTTGTGTTTGTTCTGAATCGTATACATAGATATTCACATACTCTCTCGTAAATGAGGAAATAACACTTCATGTAGCAGACACAAATAATACGTTTAATATATGCAACAACATCACACAGTGAATATGATACACAATACAAGAGTAATCAGTCATAATCCTTTATAGAAAACTTATCGAATAAAGTGATAACTTAGTAAATGGTACAAGTATCAACTGCTTTATAGTAACTCCATTGTGGCTGCTTACAATAACGGGCTTACATTCAATGCCTTTAAGTAACTCCCTCAAGTGACTATCACCAACTAACTGTCCTTAACTCTAGGTTAACTCCAGGTTAAAAGTGTCTACCTTTTTTAGCAACATGAGTTATGAATAGCATTCACAACATTGAAATAGGGTATCTACACTATGGAACCAACTTTGAGGTGGTGACAGTTCCTAAGGTCGCGCTTTGTTGTCATTTCTTCGTTGACTTCGTTGTGGATGCGCCGATGGCGGATCCTTTGTTAGTTTTGCTTCCTTTGGTGTTTTCTTCCCCAGTATTGGGTAAGTTAGTTTATTTTACTTTTTTATTCTTCGTGGTGTAGCTCTAAATTCGTTGGTTCTATGATTGTGTGAACAGCGATCTCAAGGAATGTTTATTTTTCTTGTTTAGGGACGCAGGCTTGGGACTCTGTTGGAGTCGAGTCTGATTGTATGTCTTGGTTGTTGCCTCCATGGTTTTAGGTTGTGGGCTTCGCGGGCCTTGATCGAATGGTGACACTGAGATTAAGGTGTGCTATGCTATTTTTAATAAGTTGCGTGTTGTATTTGTCCATGTATAATACTAGCTACCAAACCCGCATTCACCTTTCACATGTTACATTATTTATTCATTAAATTGTTGAATTTATATTATTGTTATTGAACCGAAACAGTAAACTCATCGTTATTATTAATATTGTTCATGTTGAGCAATTTGTTGTTCAGTTGAACGACATGCCTTCAATGTTCAGTAAGCCATAGTTCTAATTGCAATTACTCCTTGCTTTGGTTAAGCTGTAGAGGTGGGAGACCTGGGAGTTTAGGGAACTTATGTCTACCCCTATATCAACGAGCTGAAAAACCCTCCACGACAGCCATGACCAGGGAGCGCATCGCTTTCTTGTTGGTGCCAAAGTCTATGCCTTTGTATTTTCTTTTGTAATGCAATTGTGGTCTGTACAAATCGAGCCTGTAGTTCCAAATAAGTTCCCTCATCTGAGACGAAATTACTGACACTGGTTAGCTTTTCAACTCCAATGCATTCTCTATGCTAATTTTAAAGCGATTTTTAATATCTCAGATTTTTCTACAAACACACATCTAGCACGATCGACAAGCATAAAAACTTGAAATTCAAGAACAAGAACCTATGCATTTTATGTCTGTTTGTTCTATCCATTTATCTACCTTAGATATTATAATCAATGTCGCAATGTTTTCCTTCTTTGTAAGCTTTAATACCCAAATAACAGTTGATATTATTAATGGTCTCTTATATGCTATTTATATATCCATGTGTCTGGGTATAAATAATGTTTACATTATTAATCGATGTATAGCATTGCATGTCTTATCGAGGTCTGAATAGTTGGAGAGTATGTTTTATTTAAAAGTAGTATTAAACGAGGTGCAGTTCGTAGGCGCTATAAAGATCAAATTTGGCGCCATTTCGCCCTTAGTGGCATAGAGGCAAGCGCCTATCAGAAGATTGCTACTTAAAGAAACAGTCGGAGGACGCTCACGAAAGTCGCCGGACACACATTTGAGACCCAAAGAAGAGCCCTTGTCGAAGACAGGGACAAACAACAAATGTTAAACCTATATTTACCCTTAAGGACAACAGCTTTATCTACATACGACGTGATAAATATTGCTTTTCATGGTGGTGTTAAATACTGCGCCCCCTTAATCTTAAAATTGAAGACAACGCTTTAGCTAATAGTATAATCATTATATGGACAACTGTTGAATATATAACGTTAACTTGATCAAGAATTAAAAAAACAAACAACTGAAGTTGTTTTTGTATTATTTGTATAATTTCAATTAAATCAATTCTTGTTTATCATGGGAGTCATCTTTGACTTATGTAGTAAATGTAGCATTTAAATTTATATTTCATATTTAAACAAAGGAGTGGAAACTGTAAATGGAGATATTAAACAAACCCATGATTTATATATACTTAGGTCCTAGGAATAAACGTTTTATTAATATCAGTGTGTTCGTTCAAAATAAATAAACTATACATTTATTTCTTCCACTCTCTCTCGTATTTAAGTATAGAAATAGCTAAATTACCACAACGCGTATTTGTATATTAGTTTTCTCATATCTTCCTAATAATTATGGATAGATATGTCAAATGTTGACCGGCTAGACTTATGACAAGTAAGTTCCCTGCAGATAGATAACTTTGTGGAGGAATCAAAGCAAAGACGTGAAGATTGTTGTGTGTACCTGTTTCAGCACCATTCTCCATGTGCAAATAGACATTCTTATTCAATGTAACTTCTTTTAGTAAGCTGCTTGTCTAGTTTAGCGAGATTTGGCCTTATCATATCTCTATTTTTGTCACCAGCGCCTTTCTTTACCGTAGCATTGATTCGCTTATCCTGCATGAAGTGATTAAACATAGGTTATAGGTAAATGCTTTTTAAAAAAATTTTCATGTTATTATAGTTTTAGTTTCACTTTTAAGGGATCTTTGTCTTATGAGATAAAAACTTGATACTGCTAAAATTAAAAGTATTAAAAACATTAGTCAGAAAGATGTGCACAAATTGGCATACAACATAAAATTTATACACATTTTTTTTACACTATTCATCATTGAACAGATTTGCCGAGCGATTGTATTAATAAGTTGATAATTCAATGAAATGAATAATACTTCTCCAACTTTCACATAAAATTGACTTCTCAATTCAATAACAACTTGACTTGATACTTGATACTTCATAAATAAAACTTAAATGATACATAAAACTTCACTTAGTATAACTTCAACTTTAACTACTAAAACTTATCTTAGTGGACCTGCTAATATCATAAAACTTATTAGTAATCGAGGACTGAGCGAGGACCATCGCTCTACAAGAACTACTACTATGCGAGGACCCCGTCTGACTGTATTTCCCATTATTTATACTTTCTTTGATCGTACGTTCCAGAATCATGGAGCTTTCTCAGATAATTATTTTAGTAACTTTGGCCTTCTAGAAGCTGACGTGTGCTATTTTTTTCCTTAACCCCTTTCTTTGATTGGATACCTAAAATTAACTTGTTTACGCTTTACACTTACATTGGTTTAAACTCGAGCTTCTAGAAACTGGTCGAAATAGGTCACAGACTCGACTCGTGACAATCATATCGGGAAAATTTAGTATGCAACAGGTGGGTTTTAAATAACGCATGCACAAGTGACGGAAAATGAGCCTACAGTTTTTCCACTAACTCCAGGAATAGCTTATTCTAGGACGCAATAAACTTCTTCGAAAAGAATGAAGGGTCAGAATGCAATAAAGATTACTTATGTACACACACACATACATACATATATATATATATATATATATATATATATCAAGGGCTTAGCCAGGATTTTTCTCGGAGGGGGTGTTGGGGGAGAACGACTTACAGGGGTAGGCAACTCCATTAGTGTGTTATAGTAAATTGTTTTGCAATCTCACATGGAATTTTAACTTTAGATTGCGTATTTCAAACATGAACGTATATTGAAGGCATTAAACATTTTTGCTATTATTTTTTTTAGTTTTTTTTTGGTTAGCTAATTTGTTGATCTTTGTCCAGCGAAATTACTGTTTTAGTCTTTGTGTATCAGTATCGAATATCTACACTCTTAAATTGCAGAAATCTTATAGAGAGGGTGAGGGTTTCATCACAACGGTCTCGAGTTCCAAACCTGCCTACTTTCATCTCTTGTCCTCCTAGTTTGGGCAAAGAATGAAAATCTTTTTTTTTTTCCTGAGGTATCTAACGTTTACTGTTCAGAACGAGTCTCACTCCCTTACTTGACAAATGAACAAGATCGAATGTCCAATGGCGAGAGTTTCCGTAATATTAGACAATAGGTCACTTCATTTTAGCGGTGAATTTGTCATATTAAAAGTAATTATCTACTGTAACAAATGTAATAATACTAAACACTATCTACACAAACCAACGCCATAATGCAATCCACTCTCTACATAAACCAAAATACTATCAAAACTAGCTGATGTTGCGATAAAAAAACATCCACACTAACGGATGTAATGATACAAACATCCACACTAACGGATGTAATGATACAAATATTCACACTAACAAGTGTAATGATACAAACATCGACACTAACAGATGTAATGATACAAACATCGACACTAACAGATGTAATGATACAAATATTCACACTAACAAGTGTAATGATACAAACATCGACACTAACAGATGTAATGATACAAACATCGACACTAACAGATGTAATGATACAAACATCGACACTAACAGATGTAATGATACAAATATTCACACTAACAAGTGTAATGATACAAACATCCACACTAACAGATGTAATGATACAAACATCCATACTAACAGATGTAATGATACAAAACATTCATATTAATAAGTGTAATGATACAAACATCCACACTAACAGATGTAATGATACAAACATCGACACTAACAGATGTAATGATATAACAGATGTAATGATACAAACATCAACACTAACAGATGTAATGATACAAACATCAACACTAACAGATGTTATGATACAAAACACTCTCTACATAAGCTAATATTATTTTTCAAAACTACAATATTTACATGAACCTTTTAAAAAAAATGTCTCAGCAAAACCTTAGAAGAAAATAGGCACCCGCTCTATCATAACTGCTGCAAGTGGGCGACGTTTGTCAATCAAGACCATAAACGAACGGTACAAAAACTCGCTCGTTTCTTACTCGCTTCTCAATGACCAGCGAATATGAAAAGGATCAAGACGTTGTCACGTATTACAAATTGAATTCTACTTTTAAATGGCTTGCCTAGGGGAACGTGACAATAGAAAAAGGTAGTTGTGTCACTTATCTTAAGTCTGAATTTAATCAGAGACTTACAATGAATAACAAAAAAAAAAAATGACACAAGAAATCGGAAGGTAAAATATCAACTTAATGTTTAATCATAATATAACTCAATACAAAATGGAAGGGTTGACCAAAACCCTTTTACAAAAATGGCATGTAAAAATATTACAATACAAGAGTTTGAAAATATAATTACAAATACAAGCAAGGCCTTGAAAAAGAAAAATCTTAACTTACACGATCAATTGGTATACCACGCACGGGTCACGCAATGTCTCCGCTATTCTGTCTCACGGCTGTCTCCGTATGTCTGTCTGTCAACGTTACGCGAGCGGTCTTTATATAATCTACCGCGCGTCGATATCTAGTAATTTCTAGAACAGAAAGTCATCAACACCCAGATCTAGAACGCTCTTCAAAGAGACAGAAGAAAAGAAAAAAAAAACCACCCTCCTTTCAACCAGAGGTACACACATAGGTCAAGGACCGGTCACTGTCTGTGTGGCTTGACTCACCGTGAAAAATAAAATAAAAAAAAAACTTATTACACAAGGGGCAGACAACCTACAGGTCAAGAAAAAAAAATAGTATCTAGGTAACAATGCCTAGATACGTAACAACGTCTTTACATAGTCATTCAATATACTCTCTATGTTTATTTCTATTCTATTTTAGTATGAGTTTTTTTTTATTCGCCTATATCTTGTAATCACAACAAATGTCCATAAGTTGATCAATGGAGCAGTTTTAGTCTTAGAAAACCTACCGTCGAAGACCTGTGCAGACAGTGATAGTAAAACTTGCTTTGTGAGGATTAGTAGTGAAAAATTATGTTGGTCATAGTTGGGTCACCTGAATTTAAGAACGTTTTCGTTATCTTCGGACTATGCTACACCCACATTCTTAAAGAGAAAACAAACAAAGGAAAACTATAAGAGAAACGAGAATTGGGCGGGTAAGGAATGTGCTATTTTGTATTATCGAAATAAGCTACATTTACCACATAAGTTCATTATTATGTAACGTAAAAATTTCAACCTGTTTAGACATGGAGTCTTAAAAAGATGACCATTCAACTTTATTATAAATCATACTACTTTTGTTTTCACAGACTTCAGTCACCGATTTTAATTACTTTAAATTGCGCAAAAAATAAATAAAATGAACACATTAAATAAGTCTTACGGAAATATAGGATCCTGGACTAATACCTTGAGAAAGTAAATATCTTAATTCCAGAAAGATCTGTCAACATCAGAATAAATATAAAAGAATAAAAAATGGCTATTTAGAGTTTTCAGTTCAAAGATCTTAGAAAAAACATCCATGAAAACGAAGTTAGAAGAACAGTACAGTTGTTAAATAAACTGGTTTGAGAGAAAAATAAAAATCCTAAACAAAGAAATAGCCCACCGAGATATAAAATAAATGAACTGAATAGAGAAATAATAGTACTGGAAGAACGAGTGCTTAATATTCTTATTCCATTCATAAAATTTCTAACCACTTGTTTTGATGAGCTAAAACACGAAGCTGAAAGGCTGGAAGGAGAAATGCAACGAATGTAGCAACAACTGTTATGCAGTTCCAAATCTTCACCAGGCTGTGAAAGATCTCAAAGACAAGATAGAAAACTTAAGAGAAGATAACACAATGTATTTTCTATGGACAGAAACTAGTACCATGTTATCTGGAGCCAGCATCGGTGTAGCATCTATCCCTGAAATCGGTCTTCCCATTGTGACTGCGATTGCTGCGTTTCTGTACATCGGTAAACTAGCTCACTCGCTGACAGGGCCTTACTTCAGAAAGAAAAATGTTAAGGAATAAAAAACCATTGCCAAATAGATATCTTATGTCACAACTACATGCTTGGCCATCTTTACCTTTTACCTATCCCTCAGTCTGTTGGTCTGTCGGGGCACCATGCAAGATTCGTCGATCATCTTTCTCCATTCTTCTGTCTTTTGCCTTAGATAGAGCCTCTTTCAATGGCAGGCCCGTCAATTCTTTTATGTTGTCTTCCCATCGCTTTCTCTATCC
The DNA here is from genome assembly GCA_030265305.1 of Biomphalaria pfeifferi. NCBI lineage: Eukaryota > Metazoa > Mollusca > Gastropoda > Planorbidae > Biomphalaria > Biomphalaria pfeifferi. Next base: position 3,586,765 of record JASAOG010000009.1, on the reverse strand, counting down.
GCCTCTTTTTTTTTCTCTTCTTTTTCCTGGTACTGTTCCCTGAATGAAGGTCTTTGCAAGCCCAGAAGATCTTGTAATATGGCCAAAGTTTTTTAGCTTGCGTTTTTTACGATAGTAAGCAAGTCATCGTTGGGTCTTATCTCTTGGTTTGTGATGCGTTCTTTGAATGTGATACCTAGGATCCTTCTGTAGCATCTTAACAATGCGTCATTTTAATATCAAAGCTTGAGAGATAATACTAAAACTATCACATCGTAATTAAAAAACAACATTATTTTATCGCCGGTGTTATCTGTTCCAGTATAGAGTGCAGTGTTACCTCCAGTTGGAGTTATTATATTATATTTTTAAGTACTAAACACATCGAAAGAGCTTAACAGATTTTTGTTTTTAATATACAATGTATCAGTATGATGCACACATAAAAATGCGAAAAATTGCATTTCTTTTTTTTTTTAAGCTGATATGGTAAATAAGAAAATGTAAGACTATTCTTTTTACCAAATGTATAATATAAACATCTGCAAGCTTTATCTTTTAAAGATTTGTTCTAGAAAAACGCACTTATAGCATGAAATTCCAAAACATTATACAGGGTTTTACAAGCCAGCGTATTTAATGTGGTATTGACGGGGACGTTCTTTGCAATGGTCTAAAGCGTTTTAGGTATTCAGTTGCAATGTCAAGGATAAATCTTTGGTTTTGAATAAAGCCAATGATATTTACACTTTATTTTAGTCATACCTAGTCTTAGAAATTTATTCCTGTTATTTAAAAAAAAAATCCTACAGTGAAGAAATATTAAGTTAACAAGAATATTTACACTATTGTGGGATTCCCCGTTCGATGGTGTTTTATATAAAAGATGTACCATGAGATACACAAATCTAAACTTTAAAAGATCTGTTAAGGTATTATTTATTTACCTAAAGAAACTGCTGACATATTCACATTAGATTAGCGTAATAACATCAGTAAAATTATTATTTAAAAAAAAATTAATTAATAAACAATATTTTAAATTACGTTTGTAAAGCGCATTTTCCATGCTATATACATGCTCAGTGTGCTCTGGTCTAATCTCTTTTGTGGAATTACGGAAGCAGGTGATACATCGAAAGAGGGTTTTCGAGTTACTCCGAAAACACAACTCTGCTCGAGACGAGGTTTGAACTCGAGCACCTTTGATGGGAACTATAGCCTACATAATCACTAAACCATAACTTACTAATTCAAAAATGTAAACTAATAAAATACCCAGAAAAACACTAAACCTTATTTAATATGGTAGGACAAATTTGCACAAGCGCTCATTTTTCCCTAATACTATCAGAGCAATAAAAAAAAAAGGTTAAACCAGCCAGGAATCCAATCCATTAGTATAGTTAGAGTCATGAAAAACCAGATTAACACAGCCAGGAAGTGACTTTGCAGACTTTAGGTTAACATGCATGACTAGAAGCATGACGCGTAGGACGTCATCATCTTCTTTCTTTTAAGCAGCTTCTGTATTATATAAGTTAAGATAAGATAAGATAAGATAGGCGTAGGAATCTTAATTATACTTGTAATCTGAAGGATAAGATTTAAAAAAAAATGCTAATGACACAATATATATACAACGAATAAATAATGAGAAGTAATTAAGAAGTGTTTTAAAATGAGTCACAATAAAAATAAGTGTCACTTTATTACTTTACAGTATAATCCTAATAGCATGGGCATCTTCATGCTTGAGATTTGTAATGGCAATGAAAAATATAGATATCGAATTTCTCCTTACGTTAAATTCCTATAAGTAAATGACCATAAAAGCTTTTACATTTACAAAATTAAAATTCTTTTATTGATTGATCAATTTTAGTATACAAAGAATTCTTAACATATTCATCTAAACCTATTTAAGGAAAAAAGTTTTAAATTCTGTTACGTAAGTTCTTTTAATATATCTTGTCTTGTCTAAAACGCCCTGCGTTTGCCATATACAATGTCTTATTAAACACATAGATTCAATAACAAAAAAATAATGTAATAATATACAGATTAAAAAGTTTAATAAAATAAAAAAAAAAACAACCAAAAAAAGCAATCAAAAAACATATGACAATTTTCTTAAGGGGTTTAATAATTTACAATGCATAATACATTTTTTGAATTCTGTATTTCTAAGGCCATAATACGAGCTTCGTCTATAGTACAGTAGGTATCTGCAAGAAGAAATAGAGTTCAGAATAATAAGCTTTCTTTGATAATTAAATGAATTATAAGTATATGTATTTAACTAACTGACACTTTCTTGAAATCTATTACCTTCCATATTCTTGACATAAACATTAAGGTCATAGATGTCAGAGTTATACAATGTGTTCACTAAGAAAGTAAATAATGTATGCATTAAGAAAAGAAAATCAAAATTTTGTATACAATTAACATTAACTTGTTCCATCTACATTACTAATATTTTTTCTAAACAAGTTCTTTGTATGAGTCCAGATCTATTTCAGATGTTATAATTTTTTTTTTCAAAAAATCCTTACAAATGTAACAAAGCAATATGTAACAAAGCAATATGTAACAAAGCAATATGTAACAAAGCAATATTAAACTAATGAATGATAAGCATAAGCTAAATTTGTTTTCAATTACCTTCTTTGTTTTTTGCGTCTCCATTTTCTCTGTATAAAAGAATATAAAAAACAATTTCAGAATGTTTTTACGTTTGTCATGTCACTTTATTTCTCCATCCCTATCTGTCTATTACTGTCTATATCTTTCTATCTACAGTAACCCTTTCGTGACGAGCATTATACTGAGACTTATTCCCTTTGAGCAATGTGCTTTAAGTTCTCCCTGTACAAAGAATAGCTGAACACGAACCAGTTCTTACTCTCTCTAGTCTGTACAGGGCCTGGTCTTTCTGTTGCTTTCGATTTTATTGCCACCATGCATCTTAACGGTCTGGTCTTTTCATCTGCCTCCATAATTTTCTGCCCTTCTCTGACTTGCCCCAGCTTTCGCACTATAGTGTCGGTACTCTCTGACAGACTAGACCTCGAACACAGGAGAGCGGCACGTTAGTTACAGGTGCCAAAAAACATGCAGTTCTAGTTAACTGATCGGCTAGCTCGTTGCCGACCAGACCGTGATTAGCAGCCAATCTTAACATACACACAATCATATTATTTACAAACAGCCGTTTTACGCAAGTCATAAACTTCTCCAAACTTGTAGGCCTCTTGCCTTTCAAAACTTATAGTGAACGAGTCCCTGAAATTAACTAAGTCTGCTGATAGCGGAGTTCTCCTTTTCCTACTGATTTTTTCTTTAACACATTCCAACGCTTTTCCACAACGAGGGCTCATCAGTTTGTTACTATCGGTGATGCATTGAAACCATATCACCGCATCATACCCAGTTCTCTATCTCTGTCTGTTTTACCTATCTATCTATCTATCTATCTATCTATCTATCTATCTATCTATCTATCTGTCTGTCTGTCTGTCTGTCTGTCTGTCTGTCTGTCTGTCTGTCTGTCTGTCTGTCTGTCTGTCTGTCTGTCCGTCCGTCCGTCCGTCCGTCCGTCCATCCATCCATCCATCCATCCATCCATCCATCCATCCATCTATCTATCTATCTATCTGTCTATCTGTCTATCTGTCTATCTGTCTATCTGTCTATCTGTCTATCTGTCTATCTATCTGTCTATCTATCTATCTGTCTATCTATCTAATATATTTATATATTTGGAACATTCTAGATTGTTTTCTTCGTCTTGATTCCTCTTTAAGACATAAGCAGAGATGCCTACATGCCAAAATGAAAATGTGTATTCCCAGACCTTAAAATGCGTATATTTCCCTAAATATCAAGAAATATACCCAGGAAAGACTAACATTAAATCATTCAAGCACATAACATACATGAAAGGCAGCTATTCTTAAGCTAACACAGCTTAAAGTTTTACCGGTATAAGACATTTTGTACATGTGTCAAAATATTTAATTTTGTTTATAGGCAGTTTCTTTGTCATGGATCCAGTTACTGGAAATATTTTATATCACTTTTTCTTCTTCCAGACCATTTTTGCAGAGTTAGCTATGAAAGCTTCGGCATCCTCTACAATCACTAATAACAAACATTTTAAATAGTTGGTTTTCAGGCAGATAATCCTAATTAGTCATTGAAATTGTTTCTAGTATAAAAAAGCTTGGAAAATGAGTGTGCCTTAAATGCCCATGATTTCATTTTTTGAACTTTGGCCTTCATAAGTAATGGAACCTAACTAGTCGCTAGTGACTATAACAGTAGGTACCACAGAAGATAGATACAGAACTGCAAGTTATAGAACATCAGTTTGATTTCCTTTATCATGCTAAAAGAGTGCAGCCAATGTTTCTTCTACGAAAATGCTCTGCCCTTCTCACTTTCATCTAAAAAAAAAACCAACTAATCCAAATCTAGAATATATCTAGATCTGTAAGCAGCTTCATTAATAGTTGATTGTTTTTTAGTTTTTAGCTTCCCCCGAAAGGGGAAAAGACGCTATTAGTTTTGTGCGAAATGTCTGTCCGTCTGTCCGTCCGTCCCGTTTAGATCTCGTAAACTAGAAAAGATATTGAAAATCCGACATCCCAATATTTTAGACCATTCAAAGTTCTGATGCAACGGCTACTTTTTCTGAAAGCGAAAAATCTAATTTTTAAAATCAGTTATGCAAGCAGTTTTTTAAAGAGAAAAGGGTAATTAGTATGCATCATAAGTTAGACCAAGTTTAAAACGAATAGTAATCTTAAAAACTTAATTTTCCAGAACACATTGTTAGATTTCGAAATATAAAATTCTTTTTATGAGGATTCGAATAAAAGATTGAGCTTTTTGAAAACAATTATATCAATTATAAGACATCAGTTAGGCCAGTAGAGTCGCGGTGGCTGAGCGGTAAAGCGCTTGGCTTCCGAGCCGGGGGTCCTGGGTTCGAATCCTGGTGAAGACTAGGATTTTAAACTTTGGAATCTTTGGGAGCCTCAGAGTCCACTCAGCTCTAATGGGTACCTGACATTAGTTGGGGAAAAGTAATGGCGGTTGGTCGTTGTGCTTGCTACATGACACCCTCGTTAACCGTAGGCCACAAAAACAGATGAACTTTACATCATCTGCCCTATAGACCACAAGGTCTGAAAGGGGAACGAGTTAGGCCAGGTTCACATCTAACTTTACATTCACTTTCACTTATCCTTTGATCTGCGGGACCGTTGGGGCACTACACAAGATCTGTTAACCTTCTTTCTCCATTCTTATCTCTCATTTGTCTTTGATATAATTTCATTTGGATGTTCTTTCTGAAAATATTGAAGCCTGCCTGGGTGGACCACTTCGGGGGCCGATTTCGAGTTTGTGTTTCCACACAAACTGTCTTTTGTAACCTTGTTTTTTAATGTGCATATTTTAGAATCCGTGAAACGAAATTGCTTCTTTTGGGTAGATTTAATTTTTGAATTAGATCTCATAACAGTTATCTAGAGCCTTGAGTTTTTGAGGTACCTCTTCTACTAGAGTAGAATCTAAAGATACCGCCTACATTGATTGCTACATCTAGCCAGTAGAGTAAATCTAGGTCTATTACACACCTGGTCATTTCTAGAGCTAGATTGTAGCCTAGAATTAGATTTAGATCTAGAATCTAGATTTATATCTAAATCTAGAAAAATCTAGATCTATATTTAGATTAGGCCTACACACCTAGATCTAGATCTAAATCTCAATTCTGAATCTAGATTTACGTACATTCTAGTATAGGTGACTGATATATCTCTGGTTATAGATCTAGTCTAGATGAACTAGAAGTAATCATTTAATTCCCAATTAGTTTGAAGACTTCATATAAGCTGACACATTGGAAGGAACTCAACTTTATTTAGATCAGTAATATCTAGACCTAGTAAACTTTTAAATTTAAATATTTAAATATTCGCGCGTCAGGCGCGCAAAAAAAAGGGTTACTAGATCTATCTCTTGGTAAATCTAATAGGAATAGTTTATTTCCAGGCATTGACGCACTGATCTATATATACGATTAACAAGAACTACTTGTTTTTTTTTTTTTTTGTAATTAATTTTTTTTCTGCATTAGAGGGGAAAATGAGTATTCTCAGATGATATTTTCGAGTCCATTTTGCGTACAAAATACTCAAGATGCGTACTTGTAAGCAAATCTGCATAAGAGACTTCGTTTCTCTAAAAAACTATCATCTATCTAATCTTCTGTAGACATCTTTTAAACATTTAAATTTACACAAAATAAACTTCTGTTTCCATTTGTGACAAGTCAAAAGCTTGCTGTCAGAGTCACTCAAATTTATCACAGCATTAATTATTATCATTTATTATTTATTATCATTTATTATTTATTATCATTTATTATTTATTATCATTTATTATTTATTTATTTTAGTTATTTCCCAGTCCTATCCCCGATTTCTTCACCCGCCCCACCGTTTCCTCTCCAGGCTAGACCCTCATTTTCCAGGCCTATATATAAGGTAAATTAAATCAAGCCAGACCCTCTTATTTCTCTATCGCTGTCAATCGAATCTGGACTACTTCATTTTTTTCTTACTCTTAGAGGAATACCTGGTGGTAAGCCGAACTTAATCACAAGTTCCATCTTAATTACTTTTGTGTATATTTCTCAGTGGATATTATCATGTGTATTTTATTATTTCATTTACATTTAATTAGTCCATTGTGTATTTCTCACTGTCGTAAGTACAAAACATAAACATGGCATATGCATTTATTTATGTATTGCATTGATCTATTAATGCTACGTTGCTCAATTGATCGTTGATGCAACCATGTATATATTTGTACATCTTATTTTATTTCCTTTATCTCGGCTGACCGCCTTGATAATTTTGCTAGCGCACAAACACTGCGCTTGGAGAAGATACATGAATTATCTCCCCTTTACTCATTTTACTCTAACGAGAGTTGCGCCTCTTGAAAGGACACCCTCTCCATTCCAGCGCGCTCCATTGTTCTCGGTCGACGGTCGTATGTAAACAAACCGTCATGGTCGCTGACCACCGCCCATTTCTCCCCCCCCCCCCCTCTTTTCTCTTCCAACTTGTGTTGTTTATTTTTATTATTATTTCCCCTTTTATGTACATTTCTATTTTGCTACTATCTGTCATCTATTTTCCGAATCTCATTTGTCATCATCTCCTCATTGTGCTCAAAAGCAATTTCACCAATCTGACGAATGCACCTCAGTCGAGGGCATCGATAAGATGCATGAGAGACATGTCCTAACTTGTCTATATTTATCCGCAGCCTTCCTCAGGTGTCTGCCTATGTGCTTAGTGCTATTCAGCATTGCACTTGCCTACTGAGATCTACCCATCTATTTGTTTGGATCACCTGCCTATTTACCTGCCTATGTATTTGGCATTAACTGCCTATTTATCGGATCGCTTGCCCACTTGCTATTGAGTATCCTCTACTGCCTACGTGGATCTACTCAACTCTACTACTTGGCGCTATCGGATCTACTTGCCCGCCTATTCGACAGCCCACCTGTCAACTTATTAGGTGCGACGTCCCTATAGACCCAGATCTGTGCGAGACGTCATAGCTACGCCAAACCCTCTGTAAATCACTAGACTTATCCTGTCAACTACGCTTCCCACGGCAGATCAGCTCTGCACGCAGTAACCTTGTGCCCACGGTAGCCGGCCACCCGCCCTACTGTGCCCACTACAGAAATCAAAGCTTTGGATTGAGACTCCACAAGAACTGTATCACCGGCGTCCCTCTACCCGCTAGAGCGCCACCTCCAGCGGCAGAACCTCAAGCCAGGATCACAGCCAGCTGCGACATCAACAGGACAACCCGCTAAGTTCAGAAGACAAAGTGACATACTCTCTTTTTAAGTGCAAGAGTGATGATTAAACATAGTATTCACTAGAGATAGATGCAAACCCTCCCCCTTTTTATTCTTCTATGTAAATATTTATGTAAATAAATATTCAATAATTTTTAACTTTCTATCTTTCTTTCATTGCTTGTCTCGTTGCGTGCCTGATCCCGATTTCTATGCTGACGGGTTGGTGTGTGATAGTTTCAAAAATAATCATCGCCTAGACATTAAACACGCCAAACTCACGACACTTTCCCCAACCTGTCACACCATTATAGACTTTTACAGGTACTATATATTTCTAAAGTAATTCTAGATGTATTTAGAATTTGAAATCATTATTTGGCTACACCTTAAAGACTGGATTTTGAATTTCTGGATTTTTAGATCCTCTTTGCTTCAACACAGCATATGGTAAAAAGTAATAGCAGCTACTTGTAATGCTTGTCTTGTATGGCCCTATTTGACCATTATCCAGAGAAACATGTGCTTTTTACATCCTATTTTAATTTTTGAGTTCAACTTTTAAACATAATATAAATTCATAACAATATAAATACATTTTGCTTTCACATATAAATTATACAAAATATATTATTTATAGTAGAAACCAGATGAATTAAATATGATACAAAATCTGACAACTGACCTTATTTTTTTACGACGTAAATGCATTTTAAACCTTTTATAACAATCTGAAAAATGTAGAGTAACTTTATAGACAAATAAATATACAAATGTATTGCTAATATAGTAAAACAATATTGCTTACCAAATTTTTTACACCTAAATTTAACTTACATGCCCTTCAAATTTTTATGAATTTACTTGGTACTTAGAAAGTATAAATCTAAAACTTCACCCGCAGTTTTTCACAACTATACTTAATTTATTTTATGCTGCATAACGAAACTTAACTTACAATACCATACCAGTTTGCTTTACGAAGAATAATGTTAACATGCTTGTGGCCACTAGCACTGCTATCGATGCCCATATGATTTTTGTCTTTGAGCCTGTATAAACTTCACACTTTGGTATTTCTGAAATGTTATGTTTGTGAAAAATTTAACTTCTTCCAAAAATGTTTCTCTTTATTAAAAAACTATTATTTTGATTAGGAACAAATGAAGATCGATTTTGTTTTAAAAGAGGATTTCTTAAAAAATTGAGTGTCTAGTGTTTTCGGTGTATAGAACACATTTCTGAATTAATTTGTAATGGTATTGCGCTGGTAGTAGAAAAGTATTTTTATTTTTTTGATGGGCAGCAGGTATCATTTAATAAAATGTCATGGAAATTATTTTAGTTTGTCTATTTCTATATCTTTTCTAAGTCTTCCTTTTCTGATTCTCCCTTTTTTAATTTTATGTTTCATTATATTGTCAACATAATTCTTCATATCACTTTATCTTTTATTGTTATTCTTAAGAAATACGAACCGGAACTTAAAAATCTAAATGAATAAAAAAATTTAGTCTTCTTAGATACACTGAAGTATCAAAGTCCCTAGTGGTGCTTTTGTTTTCATCAGAATAAATATTAGTAACAAAATTACGCTACATGAATATGCAATAAGTAAATAAGTATTCTTTTCAACAAAAATATAAATACCTTCGACTGATGATCTATTGCAAATGTCTGTTAAGTTACTGTGAAAACAGCACTTCATCTGATATCTTTGTGATTCACATTCATTGCATATAAAATACTGTGTTAAATGATCACTTTTGTAGATGTATAATCCTACAGTAAAGTTTGAGTATGACTTGTTTTCAGTATTGATTAAAAATTTATTGTCTGATTCATGACAAATCGTTAGGTTAAAATTGTCAGTTTTTATTGTTGCTGTAACATTTTCTATTTTATACATTGACAAAGTCTCTTTTATATTTGACATGCTTTGCTCTTGAATACAGCTGCTACAAATTCTTTCCGAGTTTGGAAAACGAAAAATACCTATTGATTTTTCAAAATAAAAAACATTAAAAAAAAACAACTACCAACTAATATGAATGAAAACACAATATGACATTGGTGTGTAATTAGAAAACAGGAGATAGCGAACTAATATTTATACTTCATTTTAATATGCATACTATTTTTATCATTAAAAGTAGGGTGTATAATGTGAAAAAATAGTAAGCTGACAAAATTCAGATTAGCTTTTATTCTACTGTGCACATATTTGTACAATGTAGATAATTTCATCTCATTTTTTTGTCGTTTTTTTCATATGATTTCTTGTTTAAGTCATTAACCTAAATACTTGATTACAATTAATAGTAGTCGCTGCTATTTCTTTAAAACGTTACATGTCCAAGTTTAATTTTTGAAAAAATGAAGTCAAACTTTGTTAACTATATTATAATGTGTAAAAGTAATGTACACATCTAATGCTGGATAAATCTGACAAGAGAGGTAATATAAAATGAAAGAACATTTAAAAATGATAATTTCTAAATCTTTACGAACAATTTAATAGTGTTTACCAATAGCTCTTTTAATTTGAAAATAATGACAACATTATTTTTTTTAAATAAAAGGATGAAATAGTAATATACAGCACATAAACACATTATATAGCATTAAAAGGAGTCACTAAATTATTCAATGCTATCACTATATCAAATGGAAATAATAAATACTTTTCACTAAAGCTAGAATAGATAAAAACTTCGACAATCCTCGAATCATAATAGGCACCAGAAGTTATTAGCGTTCTTTTCTGGATTAATTTTATTCTATTTAACTCACTTTGAAATAAAATTCAAAACTGAATAAAACAAAACAACAAACAAATTGAGTGAAAAAAACAAAAACAAACTTACATTCTGCATATGCGCACAGCGAGGTTGTTTCGGCATAATTATTAGGAAAGGCAGTAGATGTAGTAGAAATTGTGTCTAAATATAAATAGTATATATATAAAAGATATGTATGAGAGAAATGGATTATAAAATTCGATTACTTATACTTTGGAATAAGACAGTCTAGTTTTTATTTGTTTATCTTGTTATAAATAAACACAACTAAAATGTACCTTTGCGAATGGTATGTGTTAAATTTGTTCCGAATTGAGTATCAGTATCATTGCCAGTAACATTAGCATATATTAAAAAAGTAATATTACGTTCCTCTGATACCATAGTTAAGTTATATAGTGTACAGTTAATTTGAGAGTTGCTAGCTGTAATCACTGGAGTTTCAGGGCTCTGTAAAATTAATTTTAATTTATATTTCATTAGTTATATAAATAGCTTAATAAATTAAAAAAAATCATAATCTCACTCTTACTCTTACTTAATAAATGAGAAATGGACGAGCTCTCATCCAAATCATAAGAAAGATGACGCTTACTATTAAGGGTGCACCGGATAGTACTTTTTGATATCCGACCGGAGCCGGATATGACCGGATAGCAAAATTTGATATTCGGCCGGGACCGGAGCCGGAGCCGAATACCTAAGTGTCTTGTAAATAGCTTGTATTGCTGAACATCTTAAGAAACTATTAAATAATATACCTATATTTGTTGGTATTATTTTTTTCCTTTTATTTACATTATTTTTTAAAACTCTGTTACTGATTGATTTATTAAAGATTAACAGTATTTATAAAAAAAAAATTAAACTGTGTAGCATGAGCGTGTTTGTGTTTATGTATGTACGAGGCCACCAACTATAAAGGCTGGTCAATGTAAAATATGTTAGTATATATTTAACTAGTTACTAATGTAAATCTCTCATCTGGCTTGTATGGTGGTTGGATGTATGTGTTCAAGAACTTCTGACCAACAACTGGTCATCAGACTTGTAATTATAAGTCCAAAGACTGCTTCTGGTTCTGGCTTCAAGGGCTTAATACGGATAGCTGGTAGTTAATAGTTGGAATCTGAAGCGTAGTATGTCATATATTTATTAATCCAATTGCGGCAAACGATATTTTATTAACAGCAGGAACATCTATTATACCTACTCATAACCTGAGCCTTAAATGTGCGAAGCATAGATTTAATTGTAGTCTGTAAGCTTATTATTGGTATCTATGTTTAGATCTACTGTTATATAGATCTAAAAGAATTAGAAGGAAAAAAATCACCCACACCCTCCTTACCAAAAAAAAAAACAACAACATAAAAAGACTTTATGTTCGACTGATTGTAACAACCTGGTCAGATAGATGTAGTGAGCCTACACATGTGGTCCTAGTGTAGTGTGTATAGATGATTGTGTTGACCTTCACGAGTTTTTTTTCCTTGGGCATACGCAATAGTGTTTAGTGAGCAGGCAACAAAAGATAACACATTGGCATGGTCAGTCAAGCATATAGGTAAATTATATCTGTACCTTAGTTACAGAGGTAAAGTGTTTCTTAACATTCCAGCATATTTTTTCTTTGTTTGCTAGATCTAATTGTGGTGCTTTAGATCAATTTATTTTCTGCGATGTTAAATTTAAGGTAAGGTTTTCCTTTATATATTAAGTCAATAGAATTAAACAATGAAATTAGTTTTCTTTCTAAAGGTTTTAATACAAGGGGGAAAAATACATACACGCACACATACACATATTTGTTTTATTTTATTGTGCAACGAACGTGTGTTCAGCGCCCTAAATGACATTTCTCTCCAAGTAAACAAACTTAGTCTCATCATCTAGTCACCTCTAGACATTGTCAATATTTCTCAACAATCTGCGTTAATCCATTCTGGGTTAAGAATGGTCAATGTCTATCAATACATTGTCATGGATTAAACAAATAAGTTGTTGGGGGTGTTGAGTCTCTTGAGCCCTCCCTTTAAAGATACCCCTGGTCAGTGTCTGTTTGGCTTGTAGTCCAGCCTCCTAATTGAGACTTAAAGTAAACAAACTTATTGTCCCGGCCAATAGTATAAAAGGTGTGGCGTGTGGTCCAGACCCTTGATTGACAACCTATCTTATAATAAACAAACTCATACCAGATGAACCTTATAGAGATTTGGCTTGTAGTCCCGCCCCTAATGAAAATTCTTCTCCAAGTAAACAAACTCAGTTCCCTCATAAGAAATGGCTTAATGTGGTCAGCTGCCTATCTGTGAACTCAATGTTATGAGGAGGTAGGGGTTGCTCATCTCTACTACTGGAGATATACCCGTACATCTAGACAGATAATCAGCGTGACGTTTACTAGACCACTCAAAGGTCAAGACAAGCTTTTAAAATGTGCCAGACATCGTTGCTACGTATGTAATGCGAATTTATAATGCAAAGTGTCATTTCTATTTAGATTAACACGCCTTGTCTTTGTACTAAAAATATTTGGTGCATAGTCATAGTTTATAGTTTTAAAAACATTCTTTTATTTGAAACAAAAACGTGAATGTATTTCAGAACTGACATTATTGAATCATGTCCACTTTATGAGTATTGGTTTATTTTTTTATTAACATGGAGATTTAGTTTAAACTTCTTGTTGGACATCGTTTCTCAGCGTCGACTACCTTTAAATAGTTTACCTTTCGCCTGTGTTGTTTCGATATTTAAGTGTTACCTCCGTTTGGGGTATCTGGAAAACAGCGCGGAGGCGCATAACAATATTAATAGAAATACAGGTGTAGCTTTTACTATCCGGTTTACTATCCGGTAGTGATATCCGACCGGAGCCGGATAGTACCGGATAGTGAAAAAGTGCCGAATATTCGGCAGAAGCCGGAGCCGGAGCGACTATCCGGTGCACCCCTACTTACTATAAGCTATCCCGACAAGATCAACGTCTAATCTTTCGACTCAGGATCGGACACAACAGAAGCTCAAAATTGGAACCAGTGAAATCTGCCCATCACCAGAGAATGCCGACCACGTCCTACAAACGAAGATATCTTACTCTCTCACTACACTTTTTTCTCCTTTCTCTCTCCTCTCAGTCATTCTTATCTCTTTCTTTATCTTGTATGTCTCCTGTTTCTCTACTCTATATGTCCTTTATAGTCGTATCTCATTTCTCTTCTCTCTTTCCTATTTCTCTCTTCTCTGCAAAACTCACTTCCCTCTCACTATTTGCTCTTTTTTTTGACAAAGCTTCTATCAACTCACTCTGTCTGTCCGTCTGTCTGTCTGGTAAAAGTTTGTACATGTTATTTCTCCGACATACAAATCTCAGATCAAGCTGAACATTCGCACTATTATTTCGTTTACCTGACAACACAAGAATCAATAAGGACCCAGATAAATGCTATGACTCCAGCCCACGTTTTGACGACCTACAATTTTCACATCTTTAATTAGGTCTGTTAGTTCTTTGTCTTGGATAGTATCTACTAAAACCTTAGTTGCCGTTGTTTACCAGATACAAAGTTTGCAAATGTATTTGTCACTTGTGGCTCAGTTTCTTCTTATTAAGGATTCGTTTTAGGTTCTTTATTCTTACGGTCAGAAAGTATTTGCACAAGTGTGATAAGAGTTGTCTCAATGTCCTCAGGTTTAAAAAGTTGATCCCATAACACATATAAATTTGTTCTCGCTCCGACACTGATGGTGGGCAACAGCACAAAGTTCAACACGAGGAACAGACAACATATTGATTCTAGAGAAAGGACTGTTTTAGATCGGGCTGAAGTGATCTGCAGGTTATGGGAGTCTGAGCTGTCTGGGACTAAAAGACGTCCTTCGGGCTAACAGTGAACTGTATTGAGGACCTGGAGTGACACTGGGAAAGGTGTCTCTCTTTTTTAGTTTCCCGATCTCTATTTTTCTCTCCTCATTGGCAAATTACTCTCTCTCTTTCTCTCCTATTTCTCTCCTCGTACATCGATCTGTCCGTCTCTCCCGTTAATCTCTGCTTATCTGTTTCTCTCATCTCTCTTTCTTACATTGACCTCTTTCTCATTTCTTCTTTCCATTCTTTCTCCTGTTTCTCTTCTCTTTCTAAGGCTCACAGCTCTCTAATTTTATCATCTTTTTGTTTGTTTGTCATCTTTATCTGTCTACCTTCTCCCCTCTCCCTATCAATCATTTAAAAGTATACACTTACCTCATCACTACCATTGTAAAATATACACGTCGTAATTTTATTTTTAGTTTGAGCAGAACATTGCACAATATACAGACCATTTTGCATCGGCTCGGAATGGCATTTCACTTCTTTTGGAATTTCTGAAAATAAAAAAAAATTAAGTAAGGATACTCATACCTTATGATAAGTCTGATAGTGAAAAGCTCAAAGATAGTGTGTGGCTTGCTAAAGCCAGAAAAGTCAAGTCCTACACTAATTATGTGATGAAAACATAATTTGCAATGGTGCTACTTTTGAGAAGCAATCCACATGTATGGAAAACAACATTTGAAGTTGTAGACCTCAATCAAGAAATATTTTGACAATTTGATGGGGAAAAATCGGTATGCATAGCAATACTACAACGAAAATACACCATGGACTTCAAGCTAGAAGAAAATTTTCTGAAATGCTGAAAACAACATAAACAAGTCAAGAGAATACAAGACTCGACTATCTATTTCTTCTGAGACCGTTGGGGCACCATACATGATTTGTCGACAATCTCTTTCAAAGGCAGGCCCATCCATTCTTTTATGTCCTCCTTTCGCTTTCTCTGCCTGTTCTGCTTTCTCCCGGAACAGTTCCTTGAAGAAAGGTATAGTGCTTATATAACAAACACACTTAATTTTGTAATACAAATATTTTTTAAAACTATTTAAAAAAACAAACTTTGCAAGAATATTTTAAAACTATACACACACAAAAAAAAAAACATACTCTCATGACAATTAAATTAAATATTAATGGTTTCAAAAGTTATTAATAGTTTTATATCATGCAAAAATGGTGTATTAAACAAAAAAAAACAACTACTCGCATAATTACTATTAAAAATTAAATGATTCGCTTTCAGAAGAAAAAAAAAAAAGCCCATGCACCAAAACGTTAAAAGATCTAAGATATCATGATGTCGAAATTTCAATATTTTTGTTTAAAATGACTACGATCTAAACAGAACGGCTGTTCCTCTTTCGGAGGCTGCTCAAAAGAGACGATATGACCGATTCTAGAAAGTGTTTTATACTTTATATCTTCTTTACTGAAAACAAACGCACTGATGTCTAATTATAAATGAATTATAAATTATCTGATACGTGCGCAGCTTAGCGTGAATGTGGAATGGTGCGAATGCGTGTTGAAAGGGTTAGATAGGAGAGAATAAAAAAAATTGGTGAATGTAAATGAAGATATTATTGATATATTATTAATTGTTACTCGAGATTAAAGTCTTCATGATCTACTATTATATTAGTTTGTTGGTGTATAATTAAGAGTCTCATCTGCTCGTAACGTTATCAAATGTCCTATTTGTACTGAATGCTCCGAAGCTTTATCTGTACGCTATATAATAAGACAAATAAATATAAATTGAAATATGAAGATACACATTAATAAATATGCAATGAAAGTTAAGTATTTATTTTATTAGATTTAAGTTCCATTAATTTAATTTAAATAACTTTCTTTAAAATTTACTATCTTTTCTTTTAATAAGCATCAAGACTAACAAAAATAAACTCTCTGTCTGCCTTTTCTTTTTTCCTGGTACTGTTCCCTAAAGGAAGGTCTTTGCGAGGCCTGGGAACTTGTAATATGGTCATAGATTTTAGCTTGCGTTATTACGATAGTTAGCAGGTCACCATGGGGTCCAATCGCTGCAGAAATCCTTTCTCTAATCCCTTGGTTTGTGATGCGGTCTTTAAATGTTAATGATTTACTGATTTTAATACATGATCTTATTATCAGACTTTTGAGACTTTTCAAGAAAACGATTCTATATCAATCATACCACTATTATTGTATCAATGTATTGTATGTGTGTCTTAAGAAAAGAAGAATAAGAATCTTCGATATATATATATATATATATAATTCTCTTCATGGCTCAACAGTTTGGACACTAAGACGAAAATGAAAGATCACACTTTTATTTCTAAAAGTCGGACTAGAGTTACCCAACGAAATAAAAAGAATTGGGGGGGGGGGGGGGGGGAGAACAAGTAATCTACTCTGTATTCACCCGTCGCTAAATAGCAGGGCCGCATTTAACCATGGTGGGGCCCTATGGAAACGGATTTGGCGGCGCCAAGTTTGGGTAGGGTTACGGATAATAAGTGAAAATTAAAGAGTTTGTATTAGAAAACAAATTCGTCTTTGCATTTTATTCATTCTTTACTACGTACAGAATGACTTTACGAGCCTTGCGTGCAGCGAAGTCATACAGTATATCATAAAAATTTTATTTCCTACATACATCACGCTCAATAGCAAGAATTACGAAATGTTTTAATCTATCTACGAGAATTGTTGACCTCAAGTAATTCTTCATTAGTTTGAGGCGCGAGAAACTTCTTTTACCAGATTCCACAATTACGGGTATTGCGTAATGCCGTTTTTCTTTATCGTGCATAGGAATGACGTTTTCCATAGTGAATAAAACCTCAAAATGACAATTTTGGTCTATACATTTCAGAAGATTTGTATAATTTTTTTCAAAATATTTTAATGATTGCCAGAGATTTCTTGGACTTTTTCTTATATTCTGCAATTTCAGGAGATTTCCAAGAGCTCCTGGTAAATCAGGAGGACGTCGGAAATCTGTTAAACAATGGTTTAATTTAATAATTTAAAATGCAGGCAACAAAAACTATATGTAGATAGATATATATACAAGGTTTATTGTACAAGGAAAAGATAAAGGGAATATCATCTTTAGCTTTAAGAGCCAAGTGGTCTGAGTGTCATTAGGTTTCTTTCATAGCTTTGAGTCCGGTGCTGCCGTAAGGAGACTGGTGTGGCTGACGCTGCCGGTGGGCTGGAGAAGTGGGTCCAGGCCGTGGGCAGTGCAACTTTTTGTAGGGGCAGGGATCAGGTATGCTACGCCGTGGGTCGACTAGTTCAAGATATAAACAAGAAAGCATAACATTAAACATGGTTGTCACGATTAGAATCATCTCATGAAGCTGAACATGAAGCTGAACATTAGTTACAGGGAAATGGATGCTAGATTAGCAAGAGAAACCTCGGTACAGAACAAGTAACTATAGCAACTCAGAGTGAGCAGATGAGAAAGTTGAGCTTTGGTTTTGGTACAGAGTGAACGTATTTATTGTGAAAAGAGAATATCGACTTTGTATTTATTCCAATGGTTTGGAAACTCAATAATGTTAGATATTGTGTTAATATTACATCGCGAGTTCACAATTGTTGAGGCACCCCTCAAAATTTACAAACCAGGTTATTTTATCTTATCTTATATAGTACAGACGTTACTGTAAAAAAAGAAGATGATTACGTCCTACGTGTCATGCATTAAGTCATGCATATTAACCAATTTTATCCAGTAAAGAAGTGTTTTCTATTGATATTGGACTTCGTCAGTTGTATAAAGGATTTAGTATAGTAAGTCTAATGAACACCTGTACTTAGGCACATATACGTTCAGCCTACAACACATTATCGAACGAGAACTCAAGGTAACGTCTATTCAAAATAATGCCGTGTCACATAATTGGTATCAAAAGTAAAGGCATTTGAAACCAGTGGTTTATTTGGCTTAGAAGCCCCATCAAACTATAATTACCACATAGCACGGATAGCAGACAGGAGTTTTGAGAATATTAATTCCCTCCCCCCAACAGAAAACAAGAAGTTGAAGTAAAATGTATTAAAGTGACTGGGCTCCATCAATAAGTCGCAAATACTTCAATCTTTTTACAGAGGAGGGTTGAAAATTAGCCTACATATAAAAAACCTAGTTCTCGGATTCGTGTAACAATGGGGGCTTTTTAAATTCTGCTTCAGCCCCCCCCCCCCCACTTCAAAAAAATGTGTAACTATTCGATATATTCTATTTCCATTTGAATGAAAAGAATGTATTGAGAAAACATTTTTAAAAATGGGCTAATTCATTTAGAGAAGTAACGGTATTTATATTTTCACTTACCAATAACTTGGAAGTTGCACGTTTTATTCACAATTGGCTTTTTAAGATTTTGATTCGCTACTGAATATTGTCCTTCAGAATCTTTTGTAACGTTGTAAAACGTAATGTTTATGTTGACCATTTCGTTTGTTATTGACGTCGTCACGTTTTGTGGCTGGATAGCTGGGTCACATGTACAGCCATAAGAACATTTACAATAAGTCATTGTTAAGCTTTCTGTACGTTTACTGTCTCTGACTATCAGGATGTCTTCAGTGTAATTAATTTTGGTTGTAATAAAAATTGAACCTTTGCCTCCATGTACTCCTATACCACAATGTATTTGAACAGTCGCTGAAAAGAAATTTTAACAGGAATATTAAATCTTTGTATTTGTGTTGGTCTTTAATTATATATATATATATATAATACATATTGATTATACTCTGGAATAAATATTTTATATAAAATATTTATTTTATGTCATAAAATTTGTAAAGCTATGCAAATGACTGCCTGGTCGATTAGATTGCAATATGGACTTTCGTTCGGTGATCGCTATGAAGCATACGTAATATGTAACTTTATAGTATGAGAAGCAGGAAGTTTCAACATTTGATATTTTCTTTAATTATGGCTCTGTATTTACCGACAGAATCAATTTTTAGCTGCCCCCAAAAAGTTTTGTATGAAATGTCTATCCGTCCGTCCATCCCGTTTAGATCTCAGACATCATGATATTTTAGATCATTCAAAGTTCCGATGCAACGGATACCTTTTTTCTTTTCCCAAAGTGAACCATCTAATTTTTTAAATTATATATGCAAGCAGATTTTAAAAAAATAAACACCACTTTTCAATGACAACCTTCATGGGAAGTAAGTCTTATTAAAAAGGTCACAAGCTTCATTCATAGATTCGCGCATTACAAAAAATTGCATCTAAGTTCACAATTGAAAAAGTGTCAATGGATCATTATAAAATAGATTTTCCATTTATTAACTAACTCATGGAATAGAATACTGATTCAAATGTTGTTTTTAAAAAATAATTTTGATACGAACGAAAAGAAAGAAAAAACAACAACTTTTATACCGCTCAGTTTTCACACATTGTCATTAGGCTATACACTTGGCGACAATCTAAATTACAATAAATAGAGGCCAGACATAGATCTTAATTTAGATTTAATTGTATCAAACAATTTAAACAAAAACTTACATTTATAATTCATGAAAAAAAAAAGTTTATCTTCTAACAGCTTAGGGGTGCAGCTTTATTTATTATGTAAGCAGTAGTACCACATCAAGAAGTGAATCTGTAACCCTACTAATCCTGATCATAATATTGACCTAGATCTAGTAGATCTAGATTCTATTTATAGATCTAGTCTAGATTCTAGTCTATATTAGGATATAGATTTAGTTCTGGATCTTTATCTAGAGTCTATTTAGTCTATACTTAGTCTAGGATGGTTGCCTGGTCGCGCAGTTTGCGCGCTGGACTGTCGTTTGGATTTATCGATGGTCCCAGTTTCAAACCTTGCCCGCTCTCATACCCGTCGTCTTACGGGATGTTCGGACTAGGAAGTAAACTATCTTCAACTCTGAAGGAACATCCGAAACATGTAAAACATTTTACAACCATTTTCTAGACCTAGTCTAGATTCTAGATCGAGATCTAGACAGATCTAAATCTTCAAGAGTCTAGATCCAGATGTAAACTAGATCTATATCATATCTAGAACTAGTCAAGAAATCTAGATCTTGTCTACATCTAGATTCTAAATATATTCTATATTCTGGATTTAGTCTAGACCTATTAATTAAATAGAGTCGAGAATTTGGTGACTGGATTTGTTTGTTTTTTTAGGGGGGTTTCACCTCAAAACCTCCCTTTAGCTGCGCTCATGGAACTTTATGAATGAATTTTTGATTTAATTAAAAAAAAGGAAAATTAGCATCACAGAATCCACCCCCCCTTTTTTCCGCAAGGGATTGAGTTTATTTTCGCTTGGGGGTTTGAACCCCAAACCCGCATCCTCTGACTACACCCTTAAATTAAACAGATGCACATGAATATCATGCGCCTCTTTATATGTAGAAAATAGAAAAACATGATTGTGAATGCTCGAAGGCTCCTTGCAATATTGATGCTTTATGATTAATATTTACATGAATAAAATATACATCACACACTTTTTTAGGCGTATTTTTTAAAATAAGTATGTTACTTGTCAGGCGCTAACTAGATCTGTAATAAAAAAACAACTTTTATTTTGAATTCAAAACTTGAAAAATAACAGTCATATTTCGTTCATGTAATTAAAGCATAGCAATGAAAGTAAACATATTTGTAAAATGTTTTCAATGTTTCGGATGTTCCTTCACCCTTTAATTTGTTCTCATATATATATATATATTGTTTTATTTGCTATGGATGCCTTTTTTTCTTACAGCAAAATAATTGACCCCGCCTCTTTTTTTTTTACTTACAACTTGAAAACGATAGAAAGTTAAACGCTTCCACAAACATTCAATGTGCCAACTAATTCTTGTATCACGTTGAATTAGATACTTTTTTTTTTACCTGGACCCTTTTTTTTACCTGGGCCCTTTTTTTTACCTGGGCCCTTTTTCTTAGTACTTACTGCAATACAATCATTTCTGGCCAGTAAACTTTATTTCAATTTTCATTGTCCCCTCCTAATTTTCGCACCGCCCCTTAAAACACTTGAGTCTTAGCATCTGTTGCTTCTATTTGGTAATGTTCTGCTTTACATCTCACACGGAACCTTTTTTTTGGCCAATAAATTCAATTACCATTATCAATTATTGCCCACCCCTAACTCTAAGCCTTGGAGAATAGTCCTACACCCAATTTATGTGAGTATTCTTTGACATTTCAGTTATCGAAATATTTGAAAGATAACTATCATACTTCAAACACCGTCAATTTTAAATGAAGTGTTAAAAATCATTTTAGATTCGTGGTTGAAAATTCCTATCAACTTTTGACGTTTTTTTTGCCAGATTACGGACTTGAACCCCAACCCTCAGATTTTATGTCTGATGCTGTGTCAAATGAGTTATCTGAATGAAAAAAATAATTAGAAAAAGAAAAGGCTTAAAAACGGAAATGTAGGCTTTAAAATTATAAAACTTGATGGTTGAATTTGCGAAAAAAATTGTATATGGTAAATGTCACCGCTACGGTTTCGATTATGACAATATCTTAGTTGTTCTAGAGCTAAGTTAAGAAATAAAAGGATAAATTTCCGTTTTTTTTTCGTTCACTGCGTTAATTAGTGATATAAATACAAGATAGAATTCTATAGCGTTTCGAACACTTTTATTACATAAGAATATTATTAGTTTTAAATTGTAATGAAAAGAAAATACTTACCTACGATTTTTACAAGCATTTCCACGCACAATATGAAAATTTTATATTTATTCATTTTGTTCAAAGTGAAAAAAAAGGCAATGGTATTTATATTCTCATTTACTATCATACAATTTTTATGTGACAATAGTTGAAAAAGGAAAATAAACTTCATTAACAGGATAGTCCCCTCATAAACAATCTATTCATGGCGTAGATGATGTTAAGTTAAGCAATGTTGAAGATTAAAGGCTTTGGAGCCCGAATAAAGACGAACGTCTTACTTTTCTCAGATTATGTTATACACCCATTTAGATGTGGCAGTATAACAGATTTGGATATATGGCCTGCTTCAGCTGCGGTAATGGATAATCTTATGGATAATCATTAGCTGTGGTGGGAGCGATGTCGACCACACATCATTTCTCCCCTCTCCACGTAGCTGATGTATCCAAAGGAACGGAAACTGGCGATACAGTTTGAGGTTAGCGGCCTCGCAGGCTCTGCTAGGGTGTACTACTGGGTTGCCGGCTCCTGATTTTTCGTCAGGATTGACTCCCAAAGCCTTTCCAAGATTGAGTATAGCTTAAAGGCAGCAAAAATATTGAATTCAGAGTTTTCCATCTCCTAGGTGAGCAGCCAGCCAAGGTTAATGAACCCCATCTGCCTAAAGCTTACTGGTTTAGGCGCGAGTTACTCGCCTTCGCTCCTTCTTTTGTTAGTGAAAACAGTTCCGCAGGACTCAATATCTGAGCCGCACGTGAGGGCCAGGAGTTGGACTGGTTGTCAGAGGCTATTTGAGACGCATGCCAATTGGAAACATTTTATAGGTAGTGAAATGCTTACATCCATTACCACTTCCGGCAATGACAACTTTTCGGAACCAAAAAAACAAACAGATTTTGTGTATGGTTGGTATCAGTATTTAGACAAAAAATGACAATCACACGATTAACTGAATCATTTTAATTAAAATACACTAGAGCCGCAATATAGGTTTGTAAAATGTATTTGCCTTCCTTTGCAAGAAACACTTTTCTCTCTACGCGTCTCAATCACGTATAAAGCGAAACATTTCAAGTCCTTTTGAACGGGTTACGAAAAAAAATGTAGATGGAAACAAAACACTATAAAGATATGTTTTAAAATTTTTTTATTCTGATATTTGTGGATAGCTTCTTGATTCACTTATTAAAAAAAAGGTGTATCCGAAGTCCCTTGCAATGTTCAGATAATTCAAGTAAACACATCTTGTAAACGAATTGCCTGAATCAAAACACACATTTTACAAAAGAAAGCCAAATAAATTTAACAGTCCGGCCGTCGAAATAGTCTTTTAATAATATGGATAAATTTGAGAAATAATATTATTGACGTTTAAAGGATTGAAAAGCACATGAAAGATACAACAGTCTATAAAACTGTAACGAAATCCAACTTGCCGACTTTTAACACTGGATAAAATATACTTAACCAGGTATTTCGAGTAATATTACTTAAGAGTATGTCTCCTATAATGAATTACAGTGTTATAAAATGATACAATCTAGTGTTCTTATGAAGTAAAATAATACAACTACTGCCAATGTAAGAAACTAAGAATCCAAAATGTATGCCCTTAAAATGTGCTGTACTTATTTCAATTGTTTTCTTCCTTTGTCACTACATGATGACTCATTACTGAAGTCAAACTTTCGTCTATGCCTTTATTTTTCTAAAAAAACATATCAGGTACCTATTAGAGCTTGCTTGAATCAGAGGCGTCTTATAAATACCGAAATTTAAAATACCAGTCTTCACCAGGATTTGAACCCTTAACACTCCAGCTCAGAAGCTTTACCACTCAGCCACCGCGCTTCTTAGGGGGGATATGTATGTATGTGTCTATCTATCTATCTATCTATCTATCTATCTTTCTATCTATCTATCTATCTATCTAATCTATCTATCTATCTATCTATCTATCCATCTAATCTATCTATCTATCTATCTATCTATCTATCTATTTATCTATCTATCGATATATATGTATATATATATAGTACCAGGATGACCGATCGATAATCGAAGAGCAGAGCCATGAGTTCATAATTAAAAGGTAAGCACATGCTACAGATTTAAGGTTATACAAGTTGTTTTTCTTTTCAATCAGGAATTACATTTTGCTGGCAATAAAAGGGAAAGGAAATGAAATAATTCCAACTTCAATTCAAAAGAAGCTTTTGGTCACCATTATTCGTTAGGATTACAAAATTACAAAAGAAGAGTTCTTTCTTAAATGGCAATAGATGTAACCAAAAACAGAAAACAGATGACAGTTGTAATGTGTCAACCTTTAGTTACTAAAGAAGAATTATTTAAAAAAAAAATAACATTAGTTGTATACAAAATAAAAAAAAAACAGAGATCAATTGTACTACATAAGCTTAAGTGAGTTTAATTCATTGAGCAAGTGAAATCTGGAATATAAATATTAATAGGAAACTTTTATTTCTACCATTTTACTTTCACTTCAAGGCATAATCTCATTGTGAGACAGACACACTAACAAGATAAAATGTCCACTATGTAGTCATCAATTAATAAAGTACAATTACATTGAGCATTCCTGTAAAAGTCCTGATGATATTACACACAAATTTGACTACTTTACACAATGTTTAGAATTTAGCCTTATAGTAATAGTGCATATAAGCCTAAAAAAGAACTGAACTTGCACAGCTAAAGAAGTTTTCTCTTTTTTTTATTTTTTAAAGGCATTTCATTACTTTACTTAGAAATGCTAGCAAACTACTGGATTGCATAACTTTTATCCAGTCCCATTACTTAATATAAAAATGAGTGAATGCATGATCAATGCCTTTCAAACAAAATCATAAATAACAATTTTTGTGACATAGAAGGCAAAAGAAAACTATTAGCACAAAGAGATACATTGCATAATTAAAAAGAACAGATAATAAATGTAATAATCATACATAAACCATTTTTACCTAAATGTAATGACAATACATAATACTTGGTTACTTCAATGTAATGATCATAGATAATACTTGTAATGACCATACATACTACATGGTTACCTAAATGTAATGACCATACATACAACTTGGATAATTGAATGTAATGACTATACATAATACTTGATTATCTAATTGTAATGACCATACATTCTACTATGATACTTAAATGTAATGACCATACATACTACTTTAATACTTAAATGTAATGACCATACATACTACTTGGATACTTATTTGTAATGACTATACATATAACTTGGATACTTGAATGTAATGACCTTACATAATACTTGGATACTTAAATGTAATAACCATACATAATACTTGGATACTTAAGGGTAATGTTCATACATAAATCTGTGTTACTTAAATGTAATAACCATACATAATACTTTTATACTTAAATATAATAACCATACATAATACTTGGATACTAAATTTAGTAACCATGCATAATACTTGAATGTAATTACCATACATAAAACTTTGTAACTTAAATATGTAATGTAACTTAAATGTAATAAGCATACATAATACTTGGTTATCTAAATTTAATGACTACACATAATACTTAGTTACTTAAATGTAATAGTATTAGAAAAAAATGGATACTTAACTGCAGTATTACACACACATTACAATACCCAAGAGTTTCCTAGAGAAAAAAAAATTAATTAATAAAAAAAAATATAATGTTGGTACAAAAAGATTTCACACATAAATAAAATACATTTTGAGAAGTTTCACCAAATGTTCACTATTATTAAATCATATTTGATCTCTATGATATCTATTTGTTTCAATGCATCGATTTTGTAGAAATGTAAGACATATTTTTGATTTTTTATCTGATCTACTAAAACTGTTCTTTGGTAAACAGACACAAGCACTAAAGAACTCTACTTCTCCCAGATATAAATTGTAAGGCTAGAGTGGATTATTTGCAAAAACATTGTAATTTTTATAATAAAGGTATGTAATATCCAAAGAGATAAAACATAAACAATTAGGTCTGTGGATCTTGCAGTGAGACACCTTGAGTCAGTTGAACGCAGGTCATAGATAGATTCTAGTGTTGCTCCAAAGCCACGGTGCTAGTCATAGCAATGTCTAATGAGGACTTCAAATCTCTGCTTCCCACTTCCACTTGCTATCCAGTACATCAACTCTCCGGGTACAAACAGGCTGTAATAGGAATATCCAAATTAATCTTAATTTGTGTTTCTTAAAATTGCAAACAATAATTATATTTGTACTTTAAATCACATTCTCTACATAAAATAAAAAGTCGAAGTTATATATCATTCTGATGTTCGACTAACAAATAGTTGTGTCTTAAGGTTTAACAAATTTTAGAATGCAAAGTTTAAACTCTATGATGTTCAGCCTATTCATAGCGAAGTTTACAATCAAACATAGTGCAAAAACTGTTGGGATTACTTTACCCATACCACCGTAGCGTTGAATTACAAATATATATAATATATAATATATATATATATATATATATATATATATATATATATATATATTTATATATATATATATTTATATATATATATATATTATAATGATATGATCTCAAGTTGAGAATGTGGATATTTTACAACTAATACAATACCTATTTCCCATCCTCCTTTTTTCAAAGAAAGAAAAAAAAAGCAACTATCAAATGTTTTCAGCCTTATTCTGGATACCTTTTGGAAAGCGTTTTTTTATAAATAGTTATGACAATATCTTTAGAAAATATCTAGTGAAATAGCTATATTTGTCTCTCCTAATACTAACCTTCTTTATCTCAGTTCAACACTTCCTTCCACACAACGTTCCGGGTGTAATTTGCGTTGTCTCGGGGAAGAAGGACTTTCAAACAACTTTGACGTTTCACTCTTGAAAAGGCCACATACAGCATGCCATGCATAAAGACTGGGACCCTGAGATCAAGTCCAACGAATTAGAATGTTTGACCTTCGGATTTGTGGACTGTCATGGCGAAAGCAGGGGTCACAGGAAATTGATGACGCTGCATTGTGCATCCAAGTTTCCCCTTACTGGAATCTAAAGTGATTCTGGGAATGTAAACCGCATTTCCAAAATGTTCGCCAGTTAGAATCTTAGCAATAATTATGTTGTTACACAGTTCAGTGACAATGAGCCTCGTCCCATTGCAGAGTCCTTCTGAAACATGCAAGTTCCTAAGTAGCATGATAATTGTGTTTTTTTTTTAGTTTTAGTTTGTGTGGAGGCAAATCAGCGATGTCTATGGAATTTAAAAATTCTGTGGTAAATTGAAGTGTACCTTCTGACATATCCTTGATTGAATCAAAGCTAAAATAGAATTTTTCCTCTTCAGGTAATCTGACTATAAGCTCACAATTGATCATATTGACATCTTTGTTTAAGGGAGCCAGAATTGCCCTGTCTTTCATTTTTTCATAATTTTGATTTGCCAAACAATCCCCATAAACTTCGTCAATAATATTGGTTTTTGAGATGACATCTTGTGGCAGAGCTATTGCACCCATATCATTTAATGGCACTTCACCGTCTCCAATCCTTAAAAGAAACTCGGCAAAAGCCGACTCTTCTTCATCAACTCTCATATTTCTGGTTAATTGGAATATTCTAAAATGTCTCCATAGGTCACTCTTTTTAAGGGATACATCTATAAAAGTTCACTTCTATTAGCTCGTGGTTGAATTGGAAGACATTGTCGGAAGTCGCCCCCCAAAACTATTGTCTTTCCTCCAAAAGGCTCTTTCGAATTGCCGATTGCTCTTAGTAGCTGGTCTATGCTAGAAAGTCCGTATTTTGGCAGCATAGGGGCCTCACCCATCAACTTCCGCTAACTGAGCAGCTTTCATTGATCCTGGCTTTATCTTTGAAACTAATTCATGTGTAAGGGGCACACTGAGGCCTAATGATTTGTGTGAGGTGCGTCCATTAGGCAAAAGAATTGATGCTATTCCTGTAAATGCCATACATTTCACATTGAAAATTTGACCCCGTAGAATGTGATAAATAGTCTTGTACACAAACGTTTTTCCAGTGCTCCCAGGTCCGTCAATAAAAAAACATCTTGGTCCATGTTATGACTTGTGACAGCATCAAGAATGGTATTCACTATGTCAAGCTGTTTCCCTTTTAGGAGTCCATACAACCATTCCCCTTCTAGTATTGAGCTGTTGTCGTTATGTACATCCACATTGAAATTGTTATTGACAAAGTCAACGTTTTCCATGCCAAAGGTATTGACACAGTGCTGAAAATCTCTGCCTACTGTGGCTTCAGTATTTAATTTGGAGGCGATAATTCGATAGACATGAATTATCACGTCTTGAACTCGGCCACCTGTACGTTCTATTTCTAGAATAAAATCCTCAGCCAGATCTGCTTGAAACATTTCCCAAAGTCTTCTTGGATTTTCTGGAGAACTAAAGATTAAAATCTGTGTGAATAGTGCTCTCATGGCTCTAGGCGTTTTTGACATTCCTGCTGACCATCTATCCACTGTTGGTCATCATAGGCAAGCCCTCGAGCCAGACATGCTTGCTTGAACGTGGCATGCCTGATACCATTAAATTTGAGAAGGTCGTCAAAACTTGCAGGATCATTGACATGGTATAGAAGCATCCTGAGATGGTATAATTCTGGCTGGGCAACAAAATTAACGCTGTGGATACGACCAATAACATTGATTTGTCGAAGCCTCTCAACCTATTCACTCTGCCTTCCAATCCATTTAAAATGCTCGGGGATTTGTTAATAAAATTGGTATATAATTTCTTCATCGTTTCCAGCAAGACGGTTAGCTTCTTCTTTTTGCTTCTTGGTAGCATTGGTTTTGAAATAAGATTCCAAAGTGGATTCCTTAATCCCAGTGTCCGCCAGATCTTCTTGCACATTTACAATGTCTGACATTCGGTAACGACCAGGAAGATGTATGTCAAGACGTTGCACTACATGGCTCTTCTTCTGGAGTTCATTTCCAGATAAACGCAACCAAGCCTCCGGTGGTGTGATGCATCGCCCTTCAATATACGTATCTGGTTCATTATAATTTATTATTTTTTACTTCTCCACATTTTTTATATAGGCGCAGTCATGTCCTTTGTGCATATCTCTGGAAATACAGTAACAGACAAATGGGAACACCTCTAGTCCACCATACAAAAGACTTCCCTGGAAATATTTGGAAGAAAAATTACAAAACAAATTGAATGGTTTGACTCTAAAGCAGCTATCTTACCACCTGTCATCAGAGCAAAAATAGATGTACTCGCTACTTACAAGGCAAAACCTACCCAACAAACCTGTTAAATCTGAAAGGAGCTAGAGCCAATGCACAGAGGACAGCAAGGATCTGTACCAATGAATACTGGATTGAGCTCAGTGGGAATATTCAGCTCGCAGCCCAAGTGGGCAACATAAGAGGGATGTACAAAGGAATCAAAAAGGCTTTCGGATCTCCCAAAACAAGACAGCACTTCTTAAATCAACCACTGGGAAAATTATCACAGACAGGTGCAACAAATGCACAAATGGGTTAAACAGTACTCTGAGCTCTACGCCACAACAAGCTCAGTCTCTGACTCAGCTCTAAAGACCATCATACAATTACCCACAATGAACGAACTAGACGAAACACCAACCCTGTCAGAGCTCAACAAAGCCATAGACAACATTGCTGCCCGCAAAGCGCCCGGATGCGATGGTATCCCCCCAGATCTTCTAAAACAATGCAAAACTACTCTAATCCAACCTCTACACAAATTGCTTTGCAAATGTTGGCAAGAAGGTGCTTTGCCACAAGACCTCCGGGATGCTAAAATCATTACACTGTATAAGAACAAAGGTGACAGAAGCGACTGCAACAGTTACAGGGGAATCTCCCTCCTAAGTATTGTAGGCAAAGCCTTTGCTCGAGTGATACAAAGGATGCCTTTGTACATTGCGTTTATTTACCTGACAAAGGCCTTCGATCTTATTAGCAGAGATGGCCTCTTTATGCTGTCCACCCAAGCTACTAAATGTAATCATATCTTTCCACCAAAATACGATGGGTACAGTGCAATTCAACGGTGCCAGCTCTGAAAGTTTCAGTATAAACAGCGGAATTAAACAAGGATGTGTCCTGGCCCCACCCTCTTTGGAATACTATTTTCAATGCTAATCCACAACGCGTTTGACAAATCCACCGAAGGCATCTATCTCCATTCCAGGTTTGATGGCAAACTCCTAAATATTGCCAGACTGAGGGCCAAAACTAAAATCAGAGCCACCCTCCTAAGAGATATGCTATTCGCGGATGACGCAGCGGTAGTGGAACGCACGCAACAGGAACTTAAGGCACTAATGTCCCGCTTCTCTCAGGCCTGTAAAGAATATGGCTTGACTATTAACACGAAGAAAACAAATGTTATGGGACCACCTGCTATAGCACCACCCTCCATCCTCATTGACGATAACAAGCTGGACGCCGTAAACGAATTCTGCTATCTGGGATCCACAATTACAGATGACCTGTCCCTAGAAGAGGAGATAAAAAAAACGCTTAGGGAAGGCTACCTCGACCTTCGCTAGATTTAGGCCAAGACTTTGGGAAAACCATAAGCTAACTACGTTGACCAAAATGGAAGTCTACAAGGCATGCGTTATGAGGACACTGATGTATGGCAGTGAATCATGGACCAGCTACGCAAAGCAAGAGAGAAAACTGAACTCATTCTATTTGAGATGTTTCCTTAGGATCTTAAATGTCACATGGAAAGAAAAAGTGTGCAATACTGAGATTCTTGCGCGATCAGGTATTCCCAGCATCATTACAGCCCTCAGACAACGCCGTTTGCGCTGGCTTGGACATGTTCGCCGGATGGAGGACAAGCGAATCCCAAAAAGTCATCCTCTATGGTCAACTCGCGACTGGCACAAGAAAAACTGGTCGCCCCCACCTCCGTTACATAGATGTAATAAAACGTGACCTCAAATCAGTGAACATCAATACTGACCATTGGGAAGACAGAGCTCTAGGCCGCAACAGATGGAGAGAAACAGTGACCAAGAAAGCTATGGACAGTGAAAGTACATGGGTCTCAGCTCAGGAAGAAAAACCTACAATCCAAAAAACGGCCAGCTCCTCTACCATCGAAGCAAAAGCTACCCTTACCTGAGCTATCTGTGGACGGGAGTGTCTCTCCAAAAAAGGCTCCACAGCCACATAAGGAAGTGTGCTCTGAGATGATCCATAGTCGTTCTACGACTGAAGGAGGCCAATACTATATAGATATGCTTTCTCCAGCGTAACTGTCTGACCATAAGAAATCCCTATATAGTGTGAAAATAGTGTCCATACTGGCGTTTGATAGAACATCGCCGTATGTCCAAGATGGAGCGAAAACTTCTTTGGTGAAAGCGTTCAAGAAGTCTTAGTTTTTTTCTGTATAGAACCCATGTCTCAAATCCATATATATGGGTAGAGAAAACCACTGCTTAGTAGACATTGATTTTTGTAGGCAGGCGGAGCAATTAATTCGCCAACTCATTCCTGGGGATCAACTTCCCTTGAAAACGATGCATCATTCGATACCACGCTTCCTAGATATATGAAGTGGTCTACGAGGTTAAGGGGATGCTACAGACGTTATTTACAAAAAAAAAAAGATGATTACTTCCTACGCGTGTTCTGTATGGGTACATAGAGACTTTCTATTCTAATCGCCATGTACATTGACATTTAGAACTAAAAGAACACGAAAGCAACTCTCCGGGTCTTTACCCGATCGTTCATTTTTGTCATAACAAAAATGTTTTTAAAATAAGTAAATATTTTTCTCAAAAAAATATTAAATCGAGAGTCTCGATCCCCTAGTTCTTAATATATAATACGTGACAGTTACAAATAAAAACGGATTTTCCCCAATGGCCCCTTATTCATGATCAGTATGTTGTTATTATAATGTAAACATATTTCTATATCTTCTCGAGCTACAACATCTATCACAAGATGGCTAAATTTGGCCTGTATGCGTAATTATTTAAACATTTATGATAGAATGACCTAATCAATATATTTTCATCAAAGTGCAACTTTATTTAGTAATTCTGTCACGTCTATTTTTATCATTAGTTTAGATTGGGTAGATCTATTGGGTAGATCTATTGGGTAGATAGGTCATCGGTCAAGGTCATCTGTTTCTATGGTTGTTTTCAACACTATTCGTCATAGAAGTTTTAAACACTAACCAGGAAAGTCACAATCTGCGGCAGTTGCCACGTCGTACAGCTCTGTGAACTTGGTGGTATGTGAATACAAATAACTAACTAATCATTGAATCGTAATAACTTAGTAACAATGTCGGAGCATTAGGAATTCCCGGTATCGTTCATTTATTATCTTAAAAATTAGATCTAGTAGGTTAGGTCTATAGTATAAACGTGTATAAAAGTAAAGTTAATGTTTTATTGTTGTTGTTTTTTTAAATCTTATACACTATACAAGTAGTTTACATTTTTATCACATTTATTTTTATTTTTTATGTTGTTTTTTTTTACAATTCACTGGTTCTTCTATGTATTTGCTAACAAAAAAAAAAAAAAAATAACAGGAGACCTTTATGTAAACATTAGAAACTACTAACTAATACTTTCAATAACCATTGTCCTATTGACATACAAAAACAAAAGCATATATATATATAATATATATATGTATATATATATACATACAGAGAGAGAGAGACAGAGAGAGATAAAAGAGATAGAAAGAGACAAACAAACGAAATAATTGTCAGATGCATGTTCGTAACTAAATTCCTCTTTTAAAATGTTAGCATATTTATTTTAAAAGTAAAGTTTCGCTTTTTAGATAACCAAAATAAGAAATAACACTGTATTCATGGGCGTAGCCGCGGGGGGGGGGGGGTTGGGGTTCAAACGCCCCCCGAAATTAAATCTCCCCTCCTGCGGGGGGGGGGGGGAAGGGAATTAGGTGTAGCTTTCAATTTGTTTATTTTAAGTGAGATTTTAATACTAAATCATCACTTACCACAGCACAGCCGAGGGGGTTTGAGTTAAAAACCCTTTACCAGGTGGTTTTAATTTTTTTTGAGATTAAAAAACACTACCAGGGGTTTTGAATTAAAAAAACGCTATCTGGGTGTTTTGAGATAAAAATTCCTCTACCAGGGGGTTTTTAGTTTAAAACCCAATACCAATTCCCTTCTTCTATAAACACAACTAAAAAAATGCAACGACAATCCCCTAATTCCAAGAAAACAGCTAAGGAAGATTTTAAAAGCCGGTCGCATACGTGGCATGGGGGTTTTTAGTTTAAAACACCCTACCGGGGGGTTTGGAGTTTAAATCCCCCGACAGGGAGTTTTGAGTTTAAAACACCCTACCAGGGGTTTCGCAGTTTAATCACCCTCTTCTATAAAGAAAAAACAAAACAAAATGCAAACAGCTATCCGTAAATTCCAAGAGCACAGTTAAGGAAGATTTTGATGTTTATACCTCCTCCAAATATTACGATAAACCCATTCTTCAATAAAAAAAACAAAAGCAAATTATGCACTCAAAATTTTATGAGCGTAGCTAAATGGGGTTTGACTAAGTTTTAAGTTTAAACTCTTCTCCAATGGAGTTTGAAGCTAAAAAATACATCTTCAATAAAAAAAAAGGCAAATTACACACTCTAAAATCTATGAGCGTAGCCAAACGGGGTTTGAGTTACCCCTCCCCCCGCCAGCGGGGTTTTAAGCTAAAAAATACATCTTCAATAAAAAAAAATGCAATTACTAATAAGAGTGGGAAGAGGCTTCAGACATTACCAGTGACAAATTTTTGTGGAAACAGCTTGACGGGAGGTTCTAAGTCAGTAAGAATAGCACATTTAGTTTTTTAAATAAGACTTTTTAATAGCAGGAAAATGCACTGTAGATACCTCAGAATATGCATTTTGTTGCCATTCAATACCAGAAATAGTGCTTAGCGGCGGGGCCTCGCACCTCGCTGGAGGAACTCCTAGCGCTCCCCCAGACCCCTATGCTGGCAATGGCAGGAAGTCAACAATTTTTCCACTAACTCCAGGAAGAACGTATTCTAAGGCACAATAAACGTGTTCTGAAAGAATGAAGGGTCAGAATCTAATAAAGATTATGTACACACACACACATACATACAAATATTTTTTTCCTCTGTGGGGGGGGGGGGGGGGGCGGAGAAGACAAAAAATCCCCCCCCCCTGAAAAAAAAACAACTTGCAACGCCCAAAAGATACACGCGATGATTAAATCATATTTTTATTCGTGTTTTTACTTTTTTGTTTTTAAATTTAATACAATAAGTAAACACTATAAACCCTGTCATAATTTGTGTGTCATTATTTCAAACTTTACTTAAGTGACTGCGACAAGTTATTCTAATATTTTTTTTTTAAAAAAGGAAATGACTTAATTTGACGGGAATTTTTGTGAATTAGTTGCAAAACCCTTCCTCGTTTATCAAATCAACAATCGTAATTGATTTTTAAAAAAATTCAATCCAAATCTGTTTAACCTGTTTTCAACATTGGACTTTAAATATATAAATATATAATATATAACTATAAATATTTTTATTCCACGACACAGAAAACGTAATGATGTGGAAGTATGGGCTCTTACTTGTTCTCTTGATCAGTAAGTGTTATATTTACTGTAAACTAAAAAAAAATACAAATAACCTTTGTCAAAAACCACACACAGACACACACACACATATATAATAAGTCTTGTCTTCGAGTCCGAAGATTAGCAAGGAAATGCAGTATTTCCCGTAGATGCGCAGCCATAGCTGTGACCTACATATTTTGCCACAGATAGGGCAAACATAACCATTGTCCGCAGGTGGTCGATTGAGATTTTCTTTTCGCCGTCTGCGTTTGTCATCGGCAGCAGATTTTGTTTTTGGTCTCAAATGCGTATCCCGCGGCCTTCGTTAGTGACCTCCAGCTGTCTCGTTCTGAGGCCGTATGCAACCAGGTGTTCTCTTCTATGTCAGCCAAGAAAAGTTGACGCCTAATCTGGTCTATAAAGCGTTTTCGTGGGGCACCTCTATTACATTGACACCTCTATTACATTAGCTCAGCATTACCTTGGCATACATTCGTCTCCCATACGGGATACGTGCCCTACCCAGCGTAACTGTCGCACCATAAGAAGTCCCTCTATATTGTCCATACCTGCTTTCGTAAGGACATCGCTGTTTGTAGTGCGGTCTTGCCACCGTATGTCCATGATGAAGCGCAAGCATTTTTCGTGGAAGCGCTCAAGAAGTCTTAGTTGTTTTCTGTATTGTGTCCATGTCTCAGAGCCATGTAGAAGGGTTGAGAGAACCACCACCTGGTAGACATTGACTTTTGTAGGCAGGCGGGGCGATTTGTTCCACCAAACACTCACGTGGTCATGTTCATTGTGAGCTAACAGGGCGCAATAATCGGCATAGAGAAGCTCCATTATGACCATCTCCTTTGTTTTTGTATGGGATAGTAGACGTCGAAGAATATACACATTGCCGTCAGAACGAAATCGGATGTAGATGCCTTTGTGCAATCTCTGCCTCATATGACCCAGCATTACGCCAAAGAAGATAGCGAATAGAGCAGGATCAAGTGCATATCCCTGCTTCACGCCATTGTCTATTGGGAAGTGATCAAAAAGGGCACCATTATTTCTGATCTGGCCTCTTTGTCCAACATGAAACTGCACGAGAATGGATAGGTGGGCATCCCAGCCTAGCCAAATTCCTCCACAAACCATTGCGACTGACCGTGTCGAAAGCCTTGGTGAGGTCCACAAAGGCAGCGTGCAGGTTTAGGCTCTGCTCTTTTCATTTTTCTTGTAATTGTCGAAGAACAAATCATGTCAGGTTTACCTCTACCTGCTCTGAAACCACATTGGCTTTCAGATAAGACCTCGTCTACTAAAGAGTTGTGGGTTAGTCGGTCGAGCAACACTCGAGCAAAGATCTTTGCTGCTACTGACAGGAGTGTAATGCCTCGATAGTTGAAGCAGTTAGACTTGTCACCCTTTTTGTATAGAGATATGAATACGGAATCTCGAAGTTCAGGTGGGACCACGCACTTCTCCTAGCATAGAGCGAACAAGTCTGTTAGCCTCTCGGTCAGGGCGACACCACCCATTTTAAATATTTCAGCGGGAAGTCCATCAAAGCCAGGTGCTTTGTGTTTTTTAATTTAGATATTGCTGTCTCGATTTCCTTAGATGTCGATGGGTCGTCGAGCTCCTCTCTCATAGTTTTCTGACAGACATTTGGAGGAATCGCTGGCAAAAAATTGGGGAATCAAGCAAGTGATAAAGCATCATGGCGTCGAGCTGTGAAAATTGGCGCACAAATTGCAGAGCACAAGAGAAAGCGCTGGCAATAGAAAAGCGTCAGAGAAAAAAAGCCGTGCTCACAAATGTCTCACCAGCCACACAAGGAGGCACAAGATCTAGTGCGAAAGCCTTTAGCTACTATTAAATATTATAAATAAATAAATAATATATATATTTTTTTGTTTGTGCTTTAAGTGTTGACGATTCAGCAAGAAATAATTATCTTCGAGCGATTTGAAAGCAATAACAGTTTATGCAGGACAAAGTTAGTTCCTGAAAATAAATTGCTGTTGTTCGACAGTGAAATCGATATTTCAGAAGCGGACCTTGACAACCTTCCAGCAGTGCAGTATGAGCTCAAAAAATCAGATTCCAGTTATGTACCTGTAAAGCTTTTTATATTAATTGTTTTTTTTTTGTCCTCTGAAAGTAGATCAAATATTCGTTGCTCTTTTACAATGTCTAACATAGAATTTGC
Source organism: Biomphalaria pfeifferi (assembly GCA_030265305.1). NCBI lineage: Eukaryota > Metazoa > Mollusca > Gastropoda > Planorbidae > Biomphalaria > Biomphalaria pfeifferi. The sequence goes on along the minus strand of JASAOG010000009.1, from coordinate 3,549,627 downwards.
AACAAATAAAATACAATTTCTGCAATATATATTTATAATAGAGAAAAATAGGAACATTTCTTTTTTTTTTTTACAAAATGTTACTTTATTGAGGACATTTGATTGATGGCAGCATATTGAAACTAGTTTTCATCGAGCAGTTTCTGAAAACATACACCCATAACAGTAAATATATACAGAACATTTTAATTACAGTTTTGTGAATAGCTAAATATATAGTTTACATTTTGGCAATATATAATCAACAATAATAAGAAATAAAAGTATATATGTTCATTTTACGTTGTATAGGAATGAAGAATAAAAAATGAAACTTTTTTTTAAGATCCAGACGTTCCATCATAAATAAAGATTATTTGACGTGTATGGGGTGTTCTTTTCCATAACTAGCAAACAATTTTTAAAAATCATTTTAAAAAGTTTATCTAAGATGAACTCCGCACTAGCAACTTTTTATCTCTATAATGTAGAAGTTATTTCTCTTATTTGATATAAAAAATATTTTTTTACAAATGATTAATAAACAAATTACTTATTTTTTAAAAAAAATTATTCATGTTTAGTTAGGTACAATAATTAGCTGTTTAAAATTCAATTTGATCACAGAAATAATGTAAGCATTTATGTAAGTGGACCAAATCCTACATATTTAGCCATGTCGGTAAATGTTAAAAGATTAATTTTCCTTGTTGATATCAAATATAATAATACATTTTTTTTTATTGATTCATATCTTGGCTTTACCAATGAATATATGCGCTAAATTTTAACTTGATCCAACATTGGGTGTGGGAGAAACAACGTATATTCAAAATTTTCACAAAAAAAAACAACAAAAAAAACTTCAAGAGATTACAAGGAAAAAAAGTTTGAGTTCGAATAGTTAATAGAGTTACATTAAGTCTGTGAGCATTGTGACGCTATGCAAATCTATAATAAATTTATCAACATATCTGACATAGTCTTCGTTCAGTCATTACATTTTGAAAATCTAATTTGTAAACATTGTTATGAAATAATTTATGGAAAACATTTTTTTTTCTAATCTTTCAGTTCTGTTACTTTAAATTGAAAAATCTTCAGGAATACAAATCAGAACATTGTTTTTGTAACTATAATACAACAGAAGCGAAACAGCGAATTCACGTGTCTATTTCGATACCTGCCTTACCACATTTCAGTGAAGCTACCTTGCGAGGACGTTTGTGCACTCCTCATTTGCAAATCCGCAGTGAAGAGCAAAAACTTCCAAAAGTTTTTGGTATATAGTCTTTATCAATTAGAAAACTATCTCCTATCTCCCCCCCCCTCTCTCTCTCTCTCTCTTTCTCTCTCTCTATCTATCTATCTATCCATCTATATTTCTATCTATCTATCTATCCATCTATCTATCTATCTCTATCTATTTATCTATCTAATCTATATAAACTATCTATCTGTATCTATCTATGTATCTATCTACCTACCTACCTACCTACCTACCTATCTATCTATCTATCTATCTATCTATCTATCTATCTATCTATCTATCTATCTATCTATCTATCTATCTATCTATCTATCTATCTATCTATCTATTTATCTATCTATCCTATCGGTCTATCTATCCTATCGGTCTATCTATCTATCAATGTATCTATCTATCTATCTATCAATCTATCTATCAATCTATCTATCTATCTATCTATCTATCTATCTATCTATCTATCTATCTATCTAACCATCCATCGATTCATCCATCCAGCAATCTATCTATCTTTCTACATGTCTGTGTGTCTGTCTGTATCTGTCTGTCTGTCGATTAAAACTTTGCAATTTTTAAAAGACTTTAATACATGTTTTTGTTATTTTAATTGCGGCTTAAAGGATTTAGTGTTAACACATTTTTATGTTAAATATCTTATGATTTAAAAAAAAAATTCTTTTATGTAATCACTTTTTTAAGATCCCCAGAAAATTGAAGCCCTCCTTTATGTAAACAATGAATTGGCAAACATTACGGATTGTAATCAAACTATAAACGGTTCGGATGTCACTATACTTGTTATAGTGCAAATTAAAATGGATCTACCTTTCGAATTGAAGTTAATAGCAAATAATAACAAAACTGTCAAGCAAGTGGGGTCTAACGTTTTAATGTACTCAACGAAGATTATCGGTCAACAAACATTTACAATTATATATGAGATGTGCAAAACTGAAGAGTACAGCCGTACATTTACTTGCTCAATCCAATCTGGTAAGGTATTGTATAAGATTCTCTGTTTAAATAATGTCCTTTTATGACTGATATGTAATCAGATCAGCGGATAAGATATATACATTATAAACACTTTCGCGATTATTATACTCATATTTTGTGTTCCTGTGTTTATAGCTAGGAGTACAGTTAGGTGCTTGACAATCACTGTTTGTGTATTGTGTGATCGGGTTGTTGCATACCGTTGTAATTATTTTTATTATAATTTATTATTATTATTTCTACTTACATAATTATTTCTATAAATTACAAAGTATGAACTTGAGAATGTTGATTATTTCTATGTCATTTGTATTTGGAACTTTGAATGTCTTTGTAGCGAGATGGTGCTTCGTGCAATGCAAATGATTTTTTTTTATTAATTGTCAGTGTAAATGTCTGACTGAATGAGCTGATTTGAAAATGTGCATAAGAACAATTGTGAGTAGTAGGTTTCGTCGGCTTTATGAACTAGTAACATCTGAACCCGCGAGACACGTAGAAAAGTTGAGAAAAAAGGGGAGTTTCAATTTAGATTAATTAATAACGACCTCATACATATATTATGTCGTGATCCAAATGAACCTTACCCCATCCAAATAACAAAATCATTTTTCGTTAATGGATAAAATTGCTATTGATATAAATAATACATTTTTATTTCTTTTTTCACTATCTGTATTTGATCTGTAAAATAAAATAAAGATATTTAAAGCTTTAGTTTTAACTTTTTTTTTTTTTATAGGTGATTTTTTAATGATTGCAATACGTCCACAGGAAATGCATCATTAGATAATGAAACAACGTCTGCAGAACATGATAACCTCTTCTTCAATTTGTTTCTTTTTGAATTGATACTAATGATACTGTTAACTGCAGCTTTGATTATTATAGCAATAAGGTAACAATGTTTAGGCATTTAAAGTAAGAGATGACAATACAAAGTGTAAAGAACGATATTGACTGTAATATAGCATAGAGATAGACAAGATTTATGTTTTTGTGTTAGTTTAAATGTCATTTTCTGGCATTTACTACATGACACCTGCTATTTATAATTGAACCGTCCAACGAAAATATTCGATTGGCTCAAAACTTCATACGTCTCATATGTTAAGTTAGATGAACATTAGAACTAATACAGTACATAAAGGTTTGATTGCATCTAACAGCTAATACATTTCTGCTCCTGTATTTAACACTAGAGAATCAGGGGGAGGGCGGAAAAAGAGTCCACGCCACTCTCACTCAACCGACCACCCGCACCGCGGGAGGTGGCGACTTTAATAGAAAAATCACAATTTGTGTACAAATGTTTTATTTTGCTAAACAATACACAGTAAATATTTATATATTAACCCATATTTACATTAAGTAGCTCCCCCCCCCCCCCCCCATCCGATCCTGTAATCACCTAACCTTTCGGATGGGAGTAGCGGTTTGATTTTGGTGCAGAAATCACAGTTTATAAACAACATTAGTAAAAAATCAATACAATCTGTAATCATTAGTAATAAATATGAAATGGAGAGATGACCCGTACCTGATTAATCGATGTTATTTTAACACCCCTCCTTTCCATTTTCTTAAAAAAAACTTTTCAATCAGGATAGTAGATATGACGGCTGTTTTTATGCCTCGCCATATATTTTAGTCGTATTCTATGACATGCATTTGTCGAAATTATTAGTAGGTTATAAGAACATAAGAAGTGTATAAATATAAGTGGGAAAAATGAGGATCTGTTTTAAGTTCACTACATTTTTCTTGGTCGCCTTTCCCAAATGTTTCTCAATCTTTGGATTTGTGTATTATATAAATAACTCCAGACATTCCTAATCATATGTATAAGACTACTTTCTCCCTTTTTTATATTAATTTTCAGGGTATTTCAAGGCTACTTTTAGTTCTGTAACAGAACGAAGTTTCATTTATATGTATGAAACAAAATTATATACTTAAATATGAACGTTTTTTAAAAATAGTTTCCCAATACAAAGTTTTTTTTTAGGGGAGACAAGTAAACTACATATAATCTAATTCAGCTTTCCTAAATCTGTGAAGGCGATTGTAATGGCAAAGTAGTTAGGGCCTATAAATTTATAGTTGAAATTTTTTTCAAGTAAAAGACTAAACATTTAAAAATAATTATTTTATAGATTAGACATAGTTCTATGTATTCGCAAAACCATTTATACCCATTTAGAACACATTATAATGTTTGAAATTCCCCAGAACCACCAACCTTTGTTGTCTTCTTAAGAATAAAAAAACCTACCACTAGAGATTTTGAATAACATACACTCAATCATACAATGAATGTGCCAAATAAAAATATACTTATGTTACATGACCATCAATTGCCATTCCTTTTTTAGAAAACGCCCGAAAAATCACAAACAAACAATTAACTTCTTGATCCGCTAGTGCTATTTATAATATGTAGCTTTCAATCTTTTGGATATGAATACGTGGAATAGTACTTGCGTAGTATAATACTTTATATCTTAATTTTAAATCAGTAGAAAATTGATTTTCTTAAACAACTCTGACAGTGGCTGAGCCGTAAAGCGTTTGGATTCCGAACCGGAGGTCCCGGGTTTGAATCCTGGTGAAGGCTGTGGATTTTTAATTTCGGCATCTTTAGGGGCCTCTGAGTCCATCCAGCTTTAATAGGTACCTGACATTAGTTGGGGAAAAGTAAAGGCGGTTGGCCACATAATTTCCTCCTTAACCGTTAGCGACAGAAATAAATGACATTTGCATCATCTGCCCCATATAACGCAAGGTCTGAAAGGGGAGCTTTACTTTACTAATCTAAAAGAAATAAATATAAGAACTATAGTTACCCTTTTTTTTACTAAGCATTTTTAACTAAAAAAAAGTTACATAGTTATAACACTCAATCATTCACATGATAAATTCTTTAATGTCATACTTTCTGAGCAGATAATAAATTGTGTATGATTCTTTTTTCAGGCAATTGTTTTTAAAACTAAAAGGAACTACACATGTAAGCATTATTATTTTAACAATTGTTCATTAAGGAATTTGTAAAACAAAAATGAAATGCAATTGCAAAATCTATAATATAAAGCAGAAAGTAAAGCTATTGAGTATGTATGTATTAATCGGTGTATGTCCCAAATAGAAATCAAAACCGTTTGACCAATCTTGATAAAACTTGGCACTAATGTTCCTTGGGTACAAACTGGAACCGTAACGTATGTATAGTAGTCTTAAAACAAACTTCGGCCCCTATAAAAGATTTTCCAACTCTATGAAAGTATTACTATTTTATAGATTTAGGTCATATAATCATGTTTACACGAGGCAAGATCAAATCTAGATCTAATTTTAAGTACTACACTTTGCAAAGATAGTTTTCCTACTTTGACACATTAAAAAAAAGTCCATTGATTTCATTATTTAATAAAATTAACCTTCCAATGTGTATTTCAAAAGCATTTTGACAGAAATTTATTCCTTATATCTGCGAATTTACACATCCAGACGTACTTTGTATCCTTATTCATCGCTCACTTCTTTCATTAAAGAAGACAGAAAGGTCACGCATGCGCAGAGCGACGGCTTCATGCACGCGAAGAAAGAAAATCTATCGAAGCCTATAACTAACTCTAGATCTATCTCTAAATCTAGATATAATTCAAAGATGTTAGATCTATTTTATACTTTGACACATAAACATACAAAATATAGTCTATTTCATATTTTAATCAAATGTATGCAGGCCTACAAGAAAATGTTTTATTAAAAAAAGGATTTAGGTCGATTAATTATTTTGATAGCTCCATTCATACTATTTTTACATTCATGCATTCGCTTTACTTATAACATTATCATTTCTTTTATTTGTTTCCAAAACACTTTCTGTAACTATATCGACAGTGATATGCAACTTCAGACTCGCGGACCGCGGGTAATATATGGCTACTTCTGTATAAATATGAATATGAATACACAGTTAGCTAGCGTATTTTCTAATTTGTAATTACATATATATATATATATATATATATATATATATATATATAATATACAAACGACTGTGTAACTACGGTGCTAAGTTAACTTAAATTCATATGTTAACAATTTTGAATTATTAAAATTTGACAAAAAAAAGTTCAATTTTATTTCAAACGTTTAAAAATGTATTTAGTACGAATATTAGTACGATATATTTAGTACGAATATAATTAACATATAACTTGAGACGTAATTTAATTAGCAGTATTTCATGTTATGTTATTTCATGTTATGCACATGCAGTGCAACATGCCACAGCACATATCATTATATAGATTTAACCAAAGTTACTTTCTTGAATATCTTATCTTATAAAACACAGACTTTTCTGTTCCTATGTCAATCTTATCATGCATGTTAACAAATGACTTAAATTATGCCAAAACAGTCGTTTTCCTGGCTGAATCAAGCAACCCATTCCTTGCATAATAGCACTATACATTTGTACATTTGTCCTAGCATATAGAACGAGAAATGTGCCTTTAGTTTTGTGTTTTTCTGAGTATTCTGTTAGATTTTGTTTTTGTATTTCAAGATTATGGTTCAGTGTTTTATGTATAATTGCTACTTTACTTTTGAGTCTTTTCATCCTGAAGTCTTTCTAAATTTAATGATTTTACTAAATTGAAACACAAACTATCTTTGTAATATTTTATATTAATAAACTTATTAATATTGGCAAAAGTTATAGCTAGGCTAAATCAAATGCTTGTATTTTTTTAGAAATCCATTAGACGGTATGTGCAAAAACTATGCTTTGAAATTTTAGCTGGAATTTGTGTGAGTATTTGTTAGAACATGAGTATTTTTAGGTTATAAAGTTTTATTCGGCTTTAATATTAGCGGTAATCTTCTAACCCTAACAGGCAAATGTTTAAGATACATATATATAGTTCTTCTATCGTGGTTCGATGAGGCTGAGGGCTTTGCACTGGGGTTTTGTGCCTCCTCATGTGGCTGGAGAGACCGGAATGTTCGGCTGGGCAGGTTATTCCAGCTATAACTAGTGTCATTGGCCTTCATTGCTTCTCTGGCGTTTTTCTTTTGCCAGCGTTGTTCTCTTTTCCTCAGCAACCTGTGCGCCAGTTTTCACAGTGCGACGCCATGATGCTCTGTCATGTTCCTCTGTCTCCCAGGTGAAAGGGTTAATGCTGAACGCCTTCAGAGAAGCTTTGAGGGTGTCCCTGGAGCGTTTTTTTTACCGCCTTGCGAGCGCGTTCTTTCGCTTAGTTGGCCATACAATAGTTGTTTATGGATGCGGTGGTCTTCCATTTTAAAGTCGTGTCCTGCCCATCGCAGCTGGGACTGCATCATGATTTAAGATCCGCTCTTCGAACGACTTCAGTATCTGATAAAACAAGGCTGTGTCCTAGCACCTACACTGTTCAGTATCATGTTCTCTGCTATGCTGACAGATGCATTCACAAATAGAGAAAACAACGGGAAAAATATAATATACAGATTTGATCATGGTCTATTCAACCAGAAATAGTCCTGCGTATAGCCAAGGCCAGTGCATCCTATAGTAGACTGTCTAAAAATGTCTAGAACTGACGAGGTATCACCACAAATGCAAAGCTAGAACTATGTCATTCTCCCTACATTGCTCTATGCCTCAGAAACGTGGACAGTGTACAGAAAACATGCAAAGAAACTGAACCACTTCCACATGACATGTCTAAGAAAAATACTAAATGTCAATAGGCCGGACAATAAATATATATATATAACTATTGTCCGCAGGTGGTCGATTTAGATTTTCTTTTTGCCGTCTGCATTTGTCCTCGGAAGCAGATTTTCTTTTGGTCTCAAATGTGTATGCCGCGGCCTTCGTGAGTGACCTCCAGTTGTCTCGTTCCGACGCCGCATTTAGCCAGGTGCTCTTCTATGTCAGCCAAAGAAAGTTGATGTCTAAGCTGGTTTTTGAAGAGTTTCCGTGGGGTGTCTCTGTTAGGTCGACCACCTTTTAGCTCACCAAAAAAGACTGCCTTTGGCATACGCTCGTCTCCCATACGGGATACGCGCACTGCCCAGCGTAACTGTCGGACCATAAGAAGTTCCTCCACACTGTCCATACCGGCGTTCGCAAGGACATCGCTGTTTGTAGTGCGGTCCTGCCACAATTTGTCCATGATGGAGCGCAAGCATCTTTGGTGAAAACGCTCAAGAAGTCTTTTTTTTTCTGAACAGTGCTCTTGTCTCAGAGTCATGTAGAAGGGTTGAGAGAACCACCGCCTGGTATACATTGACTTTTGTAGGCAAGCGGAGCGATATGTTCCGCCAAACACTCACCTGGTCATGTTCATTGTGAGCTAGCAGGGAGCAATCATCGGCATAGAGGAGCTCCGTTATGACCATCTCCTTTCTTTTTGTATGGGATAGTAGACGTCTATTAATGAACACATTGCCGTCAGAACGAAATCGGATGTAGATGCCTTCGTGCAATCTTTGCCTCATATGATTTGTTCCGCCAAACTCTCGCCTGAAGGCATCCAAAAGCGCTAATGGCCCTGGCCAGACGGTTATCAACTTCCCTTGAAAGTGAGGCGTCATTTGACACTATGCTTACTATATATGTGAAGTAGTGTACCACGTTAAGGGGCTGTCCGTTTACTGTAATCCTTGGGGCTGAGTATGTTTTATTGGGTGACTTCCCGAGGATTATAGATAGACCTAAAGAGGCGGCAGCGTGTAAAAATTCGTTTACCGCGTTCTGGAGGTCATGTTCATTGTGATCTAGCAGGGCGCAATCATTGGTATAGAGAAGCTTCGTAATGACCATATAAATATAAATAAACATATATTCCATTTTTTTTTATTTAAGCGGAATTTTTAGGGAAATACTGCTATTAATTTTGTTATGTGTAGTCTATCCGTCCGTCTATCCGTCTCGTTTAGATCTCAGAAACTAGAAAATAAAATAAATATAGGAGATCATAATATTTTAGATCATTCAAATTTCTGATGCAAGGGCTATTTTTTCTTTTCCGAAAGTGAAGCATTTAATTTTTTAAATTATCTGTGCAAACAGATTTTTCAAAAAAAAAAATAAAAAAAAAAAATACACCGCTTTTAAATGAAAAAGTTCAGGAGAGATAAATTTTTTAAAATGTCAAGGACTTTTCGTTAATAACTGAGGCCTCATTTATGGATTTGCGCGTTGATACAAATAATTTGCATATGAGTCACAATGGGAAAAGTATCAATGGCTCATCATAACATTTTTTTTTTATCTATTAACTTACTCTTTGAATGAAATAATGGTTCAAATGTGGTTTTTGAAAAGTATTTTAATACAAACATGTCTACACTCATACAACTACGTAGTCCTAATACTTATAATAAAACAGAAAAGAACATCTGGAACTATTAATTGACAACGTTAATTGGATTATATTAGCAAAAGAAAGGTAACAATGACAAGCGAAGATTCTTAATGTTTGGCTTATGACCTGCTAAAAAAATCTAGCTTAAAAATTCTATATTAAACTCAAGCGACAATATATTTCGAAGCACACATTTTATTACGTCACAAATAATGCCTCAAAGTCTTGATCTTAGTCTGATGAAACGTTGGGGGGGGGGGGGGGGGGTCACACTTGATCTGTCGATCGTTTTTTTATCTATACAGCTTTGCCTTTTAAGTTGGAAGGAATCCCTTTAAATGACGGGCTCATCCATTCTGAAATTCTATCTTCCATTTCTGTCTCTCTCTTCCTTTTTAGTACTAGTACACAATTATATTAGAATGTTAAAATATATGACGCAAAACTGCTATCACATGTTTAAAAATAAAAAAAATATATGTTAAAACTTTGTATACCGGTGTAATTACATTTGTTTTAGTTCTTCGACACTTTTCCTTAAAATAATTTTACGTATTTATGAATTTCGAATGTGTTTTTCATTACCATTTTATGCAAGAGTTCAAAAATGCTTACAGTCACATAATTTTGTACAAAAATAGTTTTTTAAGGCTCATAAAGGAAAAAGTCCTACACCAGAAACTGAAACTAGTCATGACGACAGCGAAAATCATTGTCACACAACCTCATTAATAGATATTGTAAGTAAAGGTCTGATAAAAAAAATGTATTTAGTACATTGTTAAACTTGAAAATTTTTAATCATTAAATAATGATATTAAATTTGAACACAAAAAAAAAATATACGATATAAATATAAATTATTAGTCTGTTCCAGCAATGCAAAAATATTTTATTATCAATTTCATTGAACTTATCTTTTTGATGATTTCAATATATCAATAAAATCTTAAAATCATGAAAGAAATTTTCAATTGGTAAAAAATACATTAAAAATAAAAAAGTAAAGACCTTGACAAATAGGGATTGTTACAATATATTTTTTTAATACATTTATTTACGCATCGACTTTAAATACTATCATAAATTACTGATTCAATACACATTTTAACATTATCAATGGTTTACATTTATTAATTTTTTTTATTTCAGATTCTTGAAAAAAATAATAATATTGATAAAAAAATTATGGTATGTTTTTGTTCTTTTCTCTACATAATATATTTACAAAAAATTATACCGTTCACATTAGTAAGTTGCATAGTAATCAGATTGAGATCATGTTTGTTATTATCTTTACTTTTAGTCACTGTTTGAATTTTTATGTTTAAGTCGATCTCTTAAATAACTCTTAATTAGTTCAGGCTTGAAAATGTTAGTTTTTTTCAGGTGATAATACGAATCAGAAATACTATTCCGGGCTTTAACATCAAATTATCTTACATCTCCAGATTGGCCACTTGTGTCGTAAACTTAATTCACTTTTATTTGTCTTTCAATAGCTTTAAATCGGTACAAGAAATCTCGAATGTTTAACTCCAGAATTCTTTTATTGCAAAATTAGCAGCTCATTGCAAAGCTGCTAGTATCAATATAAAAATGCGAAAAACAAAGAGTAACATCGCTTTGCTGCTTCTAAAGTCTTTGGACTTGCTAAGAAAAGTGATCTACTTAAATATCAAATGCCAATATAAGAGTTATTCGTCGTCATTATTTCCATAGGTAGGAAAATAAATAAGATTTTCTGCTTCTAATCTTTTGCACAAAACGAACATTTGGTTTTTAAATGAAAATTTTAAAAAAAGTTTCCTTTTCCTTGTAGCTCAACGATTAAGCTGATGTAGATGAGATGTAAAATGTTCATAGTTAATGCTCTTCTTAAGAAGCAATTCTTTTATTTCAGTAGACAGTGAAGCTAAATAATTTATAAGATTTCCTCTCGATGATAAACGAAATTCCTAGTGCAGAAGAAGAGTTGAATACTCTCTAACTCATTTAGAAATTCTTACAATTGACGACGGTAAAGAGCTTATATACTAAGAAGTTGATCGTCTTAATCACCAATTCCTTTACTTTGCAAAGTTCTTTAGGAAAGGTCTCCCGTTGAACAGATTAGAAGGAATTCTCTTATGATTATTTTTTTCTTTCAAATTAGTGACATACTCATATTTTGCGCTTGTCTGACTTTATCTGTTGAAATTGAGGCAATATTTCTCTATTATTATTGGATTCTTTTTCAATGCTTTTAGTTACAACCTTTGATATATATGTACTTCAAACGTGTTACTTTGATTGGATAAAAATCCTAAAAGTTGCTCTTCAGAGCCTTTAATTGAGATAATAATAATAAGAGAATAGCAATAATAGCATGCACCTCCTTCGCGCCGTTGTCGCCCCGGCGGCCGAATGGTAAAACAATTCATTCTTAAAAATACTGAACCTATGTACCTTTGATGCTTTGTTTGTCAAATTGGTTGCAAACTATTTAGGCGCGTAGCTATGAATCCAAAATAATGTTACATTTGTTTGCTAGCGATTGTTGTGCTTTTGGGCTTTCTTAAATTGTATCTCTTTTTTTTTATCGGATTACGTATCAAAACGTTTACTCATATAAATCAAGATAGTAAATAATATTCCGATCCTGCACTAAAAGTTTTTGTGAAAGAGGCACAGTTAAGGAGTCAAAGAGCAGCGATTTGTGACTAGGAAGATAGGCTTTTTATCACTAGATTTTCGGCTTATTGTATATATTACACTAAAAAGAATTTATCTGTTGCCACGCAGTAACACCAGGAATGTTCTAAAATTAAAAAGGAAATATTCCTAGAAGTTTTCACCAACATTTATTAACTACTAGACTACTCGTCTACTACTGGTTAGCGTTACGTTTACTGAAATGCCAATAACCATATTAACTAATTTAAATAATAAATTTAATATTTAGATGTAATAAATTTAAAATAAAAATATATTTTTGATGATTATCATATTTGTATACAAGTTTGATCATTTTAAATAAAAAAAAATGGTTTAGCATGAAACTATTTTCTATTTTAGAATTTCTATGTTTGACTTCAGAGGAATTAACAGGGAAATCAAGTTATTTAAATAAAGATGACTTAACATAACCATTAATCATGTGAATTTCTACATTAATCCTTCCCAAGTTTCAAACACACATACAGAAAAACTCAAACACGCACGCATTTATATACATGTATGTACACACACACACACACGTTTTTAAACACCAACGTTATTACCAACAGACACACACACATATATCTATGTATCTGTCTATGCAACTGTCTATGTATGTATGCATGTTTGTATGTATCTGTCTGTCTGTCTGTCTATCTTTCTAATTTATCTATCTATCTATCTATCTATCTATCTATCTATCTATCTGTCTGTCTGTCTATCTATCTAGTTTATCTATCTATCTATCTATCTATCTATCTATCTATCTATCTATAACTATAACTATATCTATATATCTATATATCTATATATCTATATTTATATCTATCTATATCTATATCTATCTATCCATCTATCCATCTATCCATACATCCATCCATCCATCCATCCATCCATCCATCCATCTATCCATCCATCCATCCATCCATCCATCCATCCATCCATCCATCCATCCATCCATCTATCCATCTATCTATATGCAATTTTTTGTTTTCTTCTTTCTTTCTCTGTTATCTGCCTTTCACACAAGTATCTATACCGGTAAAGTGCGGAATGTGGTGGGCATACTATAGGATATGGGGCGTTTTTAGGCGAGGTGCCAAATGATTCTCCATTGTCCACTTTGACCAGGCATTCTATAAAATGACTAGGCATATTACAGAATGACTAGTTCTGCGTCAGGCAAAATCGACAATATCTTTTTTAGAAATATATTTATAAATTAAATATAAATGAGTAGGAAAAAACACAATGAAACTAAAGGATTTCTTAAGACTAAAATTACCTATGTAGCCCATGTCTTTATACTCTGTGCTAAGTGCAATTACAATATTTAAAAAGTAACTAATTCTTTAAATTAACCAATTTAAAACTCTTAAGTTTCTTCTAATTTGACTAATTTTAAATGAAAATTAAAAAGATTAAAAATAAATAAATAAATAAAATTGCGAGCGTATACATGCTGCAGTAAAAGAGAATCGAAGCAGATCATAGACTCTTAAATGCTGCTGTAATTTTGAAAACATTTTTTTAGTTTTTCATTAAATGCAAAGTTATTATTATAATGATCTAAACAGTTGTATAAACATATATAATGAAAAAATAGTTTTACAAAATCTGCTTCTAAAGCTTAGTAAAGTCAACATATTCTATTTCAATTTGTATTGTATTTCACAACTTTTCTTTGGATCTTTCTACTTATAAATTATCCTATGTTAAGAAATACATTGTTAGACCCACTGAAGTTTACCTGACGCGTAGAAAGCCATAGAAGGACAATAAAAGAAAAAAAGCCTCACAAAAGAGGACAGAACATAAAAACAAGACAAAGTAAACTTTAAAAACTAAGTTTACAAAGTATTTCATGATAGAGGCAGTAAAATTAATTATTAAATGTATCAAAAGTTTCTCAGACGAAATGAATATTCAGAACTGTTTATCATTCAAACAAAACAATATAAAAAGTAAGCAATTTCAATGTCCGACATTTTTTTCAAATAGTATTTAATGGAGAAATAAAGCTTTTCATTGGGTTATGTAATTCTGTTCTATTTATTTTTATCTGGTTTGTATTTAAAGTCAATTAGATCAAACAAATAGCGAGAATTTAAGTGAAAAAATACCTTATTATAATTGGTATACATACCTTTTCTGTTTTTTAAAATAGCCCATTGAGTTGAATATAAAGTTCAATTTCAAGTATATAATATACGGTTGTAAGCAATTTTATTTTAGTGTCACAAATTCAGGCAAAAATTGAACTGCACTGAAGCCTTGTTTAACATAATACATTAATATCTTGTGTTTTCCACGGTAATAATAACTAAGCTTTTTATCTAGTGCAATCAAGTTGTACAAAGCATACACACTTAGACAGTCGTAATTAAACAAACTCCACACTTTAAAGAACAAGACTAAATTAGATTGCTGGCGAATAGAAATATTATTTCGAGAAATTTATATTACAAGTAAAATACTTTATATCATTCTAACACATTGGCTGAAGCAGATGCTATAGAATGCTGGATTTCGCACTTTGCCGATAACATATTTATATGTAGATATATGTAGATATAGTTTGATATAGTTATATATATATAAAGATCTGTATAAATAATTTAAAAGATTACATGGTTTTTTTAATAACATAATGTAGTGGTTTGATTATGTTTATATTACTAAGTATTTCATTTGATTAAACCAAAATTCTTTGTAGTATAATTATTACTAATTAATAAAAAGACAACAGCCCATTATTAATAAGCAAAGATCGGAAAAAAATATGAAAATAGTTGCTTTGTGTCTAATTTCACTCAGGCTTTTTATTTTATATAGATAAACGTTTTGTAAACTAGTATCGCTCGGATTAATAATTTGTGAAGGAAAATTAATATCTACCCTAACCTATTTTGGAAACATTTTTGTAATGACAAGCGATGGCCAATGGGGTAATCAGTTCCTATACACAAAATTACTTATACGTTCTGTTAGTTTTAAATGTCATTGTACAAGCAATTTGAATGGAACATCTTTTAATGATATCATTATCTTACGAAAATAGTTTAAAGTTCAAGAGGGGAACGTCATTTTGAACTTTTTTTTTGAGGGGAAGGGGATGGGAAATTATTGTTCAAATAAATGTCAACCACTGTCAATATAAAGGTGTGCTAAACCTTTTTCCAATAATTAAACTTTTGTATTAAAACTTCCTCAGTAAAATATGAGTGAAATTTTCTCAAACTTCAGCGCAGATATAACCTTGACCTACAATTGGTCGCGACCTTTGATTCTATTTCCGCCTTCTACGTCCGTCCACGTGAGTGTTTTTTCTTTTGGTCTCAAATGCGCATAAGCGCAGCGTTTGTGCGTGACCTCCAGCTGTCTTGTTCCAAAGCCGCCTGCAACCTGGTGCACTCTTTCATGTCAGATAAAACACGTTGGCACCTATGCTGATCTCTAAAAGCAAGTCTTGGCACCTTTGTTCCGCTAACCACCTTTCAGCTTACCAAAAAAAGACTGCCTTTGGAATACGTTCGTTCCCCATACGAGATACTATATTCAGCTCAGCGTAACTGTTGAACTAAAGGCAGTCCCTCCATATTGTCCATACGGCATTCGTAAGAACATCGCTGTTTATAGTGCGGTCTTCACACCTTATGTTCAAGATGGAGTGCAAAAATCGTTCCGTTACAGACAGATTGAGATTTAATATTGAAAAAGAACTAATGAAAAAATGTACCGATCCCCTTTTTAGTTATTGTTTCAAAAAATCGTGAATGAACAAAACTTTTAATAGTAGCATTTCAGTACAAAGAGAAAAGGGGAAGAAAATATCGTGAAATAAAATAAGTTCCGATTAGGTCTCGAACCGCAATCTCCGAACCTCGGGCCCCATTAAGTGTCGACAGTAGAGCTAAAATGAGTTTAAAAAATGTGTAATGTAGGTATTGTTATTTGTATTCCACGTTTTAAAAAAAAGTTCCTCATGGATGTCGTTAACTTTTTCTATTATTATTATAACAGAAACTATCTGATAAAAAACTTTTCACATGTAAATTATGAGTGAGTCTAGTGTGAATGTACATTTTGGTTTTCTATAGTTATAATGTTTTTTTTTGGGTGTGTAATACACAAATTGTAAGACAAATTTCCTTACGGATAATAAGATTATTATAATTATCATTTCTGTTAGTATTATTTTTATTATTTTCATAAGTATTATTATTGTATTTGTATTATTATCATTTTTTTTATTTCATTCTGTGAAAATCATAAAATATAATCTTATTGTCAACTATAAATTATTAAATAATTTTGTAAAAAGTAGAAATGGCAATTTGTTGATTTAGCTTACGTATTAAATATGTATATAAACTCTACAGATTTATGTTTTTCGTACTTATCTTAATACTAAATGACATTGAAAATGCATTTCATAAGTTTAGAGCTTGATATACAGATGATTTGTTCAGTGCACCTCTTTTTTAAGTGAGCACTACGCAAAGTTTATTTTCGTAAAAAAGATTATAATAATAGGAAAAATATATATATTATATTGTTATAAACCTGGTGGTGGCACAGATGGGGGTAGTGGTGTGAGTGTAGTCAGCCGACGCAAATCGCCCCAGGCCAGCGCTAGACGAGCGGTCAACCTTGATGAGTTACGACGGTCGGCCGAGACGAGTGTCAACAAGATGGTTCGGGAAGGATCGACGTCGTGAACAGACCTCAGTAGCGTCACGATAGTTGTAGTCATCTGAACACCTAGAAACGTCGAGCGGCGTTCTGTCCGGTTCGATAAGGCCAGTAGGGACCCTATATAAGAGCGGAGGTATCGCAGTCAAGAAGGGAGAAAAGTGGCTTAATACAGAAAGGTTCAGAGCCCGGTTCACTACAGTCCGGTCGACTACAGCACAGTTCAGCGGTGTGGTTCTGTAAGGAGCATTACAACGGTAAAGTGCGGAGTACTGTCAAATACAGTTGAAACAACTGGCGTCTTGATCTTGGTCTGCGATCGAGTTTGACACAACGAGCCTAGTTTGTGAAGTCAGTCCTGCAAGAGTTGATACGGCTGTACGGTGTTATCGGAGAGATATTTGTACAGTGTACGTGTTGCCAATTGTACAGTATTGGCTGTTATTTATTCAACTATTAAAGTGTCACGTTACTTTGGAGCCCGGAGTTGTCCAGTTCTTTAAGTTGGTGGTGTAAGGTGCAGTTTGCAGAGAGCCTGGATAGTGAGATTCGTAACAATATCAATACGCAAACCGTCATATTCATACTTCTTTTATTAACTTTTATACATTGTCAAATATGAACGATTATGCGTAAGTTTATTTTAGGATAATTTTATCGGTCAAACAAATAAAAATTTGGTTTGATTAAAATTGTCGACCATTGCATTACTACAATAACAATAATGATAAAGGAGAAATTAGAAACGAACGAATAACATATACACAAACAAGCCGCTTGATAAGTTAAGATTTTATATACTTCTCGGTGACGACGAAAAACATTGAAACACTTGACAGAAAGTGGAATAAATGAGTTTTAAAATCTTTTTAGAAATATAAATGGTTATCTTGAAGCATGGTGTACACATTTTTTCTGCCATCTTTACACGCAGAAGGTCTGCCTATTTGAAGGATTTAAAAAAAAACCGAAGTTAAATAGTTGAAAGCTCATAGTCAGATTTGGACTATTTATATACCATCAGAAATAGGTATATTTGCATTTTTTATTTATATTTTAGCATAAACACATAGTTAGGAGCAACTTATTTTCTTTCGTACTTCCAATACCATACATTTTAGCCCAGTAATCTTAGTATATACTACATTTAATTGGTACGACTGCTCTATTTTACTTTTTAGTTTCTCTTTTCCCTCTCACTCTCTTTATCTTTCTCTCTATATCTGCACACTCTAGTTGTTTTTTGTTTTCTTTTAATAACGCTAATAAACACACCAATATACATTTTAGTCTAAATAGTGAAGAAACACACAAAAAACAAATATGCACATTTTATAGATTTTATTTGATATTATACTAATATTAAAGCGTGTCATCGGGTCCAACGATTTGGAAGAGTATTTCACGGAGTCCTAGCTGTGATCTACATATTGTGCAACATCCAGCGTTGATAAAACCGACGTTTAGGTTCTTTATTTTACCGTCCAAGTCAGTGTCCACCAAGAAGTGAAACTCAAACCATCAATATGGATCTGAGACATGGGTACAAATACAATACAGAAAGCAACTAAGAATCTATGAGAGCACTTCATTATGGGCATACGGTGCCAAAATAATCTTCTTGCAAATGATAGAATTGACAGTGTAGACTTTCTGCTTATAGTATGACAGATACACTGTGCAGGACAGATGATAAATATTATTATAATTATTAATTTTTTGTATTTGTTTTTTAAAAGCAGAAATCTTTCAGAATTCGACTGTCGACAACGTTACAGTCCATACTTCGTCCATGTTCATACTAACTGAAGTATTGATAGTGTCTATAGCTTTGAACGTGCTATTAATAGCGTATGTACTAAACAAGTAAGTACATCACTGTTTGATTTTATAAACTTTACTTAGTCTTTTATATGGGAGATGCTGTGACTGAGCAATAAACAATTGGCTTCAATCCTGGAGTCCAGGGTTCGAATCCTGTTGAAGGCTGGGATTTTTATATTTGGGATTTTCGGGCGCCTCTAAGTGTAGCATCAATGATGTGCTGATAACGCTAATGTTCAATTTTATGATATTAGGGCCTCTTCTGGCTTTATTAGTGTGGACTTGTGTATGCATTAAATATCACTATCCTGATCTCTTTAGCTGCAGCGTAGTATCACTAAGGTTAATGAGTAACATAACTTTAACACACACACATATATATACATATATATATATATATTCAAAGACTGACTCAGTCGCAGCAGACGACATATGTTTATTACATAGGAAAATAAGATAACAACTTGTAGGCAATTCTAGCCATCACAAATATATATCACATCACATAAGTCCAGTGGAATATTCATAAATTTACACTTGATATCAAATCACAAAATTCAAACAGACAGAGTAAAATACATACGACCTTACTCTTCTTGAGCTCTCAGATAACTAAGTTATTCACCCCGTATTCAGTTACAGACTCGATATTTTGTCGTGGAAAAGTCACGAGCTCAACTAGTGACTTCCCAATCGCATCATGTCACAGTGGATCTAAAACTAGTATGTGACACTGAGTCCAGCTCTAATGGGTACCTGACATTAGTTGGGTAAAGTAAAGTCGGTCGCTATCGTTGTGCTGGACACATGACACCCTCGCAACCGTTAATCTGCCCTACAGTCAACACGGTCTGAAAGGGGAACTTTACTTTTTAAAAGTACTCAAATATACGTTTCAACTAAAAAGATGCCAAAGCTGGTGATGTAAACTGGCTGGTTTTTATTTTCTGGAATTAATTGGGATTTTTTATGACAAGCACAAAGGCTATTCCGCTTTATTAGCCCTCCTGAAAGTTAGTAGTCAGTAGTGTTGGGTGAAATACTCTTCTAGCTACCAGGGCGTTTACATTATTAATCGTCTTTTTAAAGACCCAGAGCTTTGCCACTCAGTCAAACAGCTTTTATTTTCATCCATCTTTATTTTCATCTGTGAAGTCTATTTAAGTAAAAAAAAAAATAAGTGACTAGTGTTTGTTATCCATATATACATGCACACTATTAATATTATGAACAAAGAAGATACATGCATTATTTAATGTTTGGACAAAAGTGGTGCGTCAAAACATATTTTAATGAAATTCTGGAATCTGCCCCTCTCAAATCAAACTAAGCATCTAAAGGCAAAACAGAATTTCTTCTCTTAGATACCCCCTTCTTCCTCCCAGCAAGGTACAGCAAAGCCATTAGAGTTCTAGCTACAACAGTACAGAGTTGACACGGCTGTACAGATATCCACAACAGAGCATTTGTAAGGTCAGTGTTACGTGTTGTCAATCGTATAGTATTGACCGTGATTTATTGGACATTAAAGTGTTATTTAGAAGCCCTGAGTTGTCAAGTTCTTTGCATTGGTAGTTTCATGTGGTGCAGTTTGCAGAGAGACTGGACAAACAAAGTTGTTACAATTTAATAATAATAGTACATGAGATTATAATTTTACAAAAATTTGTCCTACCTTTTTTCTTTTCTAGTAAATGTTTAACAATGAAAAAGAGCTCGATTGGACCACAAAGAGTAAATCCGACATCAAAAATATCTTTTCGCAGCTGTTTTTAAGTAGATAAGTATCAGACTATATACCGGTAATCTATTGCAACTACGAAAAGAGTTAAATAAATAAGGCACTTAGAGATTAATATTTTTGTGTTTTAAAGTTTAACAGTAGGAACATAGACATTACTACCAATTAAAAATTGTGTTTAAATTGTAAGTTGATCTAAAACATGCATGTTAGGAACTAATATGTCATTACTTTATTAAAGAAATAGTCTTAAACTATAGTCCGCTATAGTTAACACTTCATCATGCCAATGGACCGCAATGTTCTTTTTTTTTTTTCACACTTTAAAAAAAAATCATTTTTTATTGGAGTGCAAACGAATTTTAAAAAAATAATAAATTATTTAGGCTTTTTAATCATAAGAGTTTTTCATTACATACCTTTTCAATGTGACATCCTGCTTTTTAAATATATAGTATCTTTATTCAATGTATTTTGGTTTCTGTTTGTATTTTTAAGTGAGTGTACATATATGTGTAGCATTTACATAAAAAATATATTATTACTTTTACAGATTCTAATATTTTTGTGACCCTTATTTACAAACTTACAAGTTGTCCTACTGCAAACCTGTGTTAATCTATTTCTCATTGATCTTTCAACAGGACATGTAAATTCTGAGAAACAAAGAATTATCATAAAACATAACAGCTCAGATAAAATGTTTGCATCATCTTCATTAAAAATTAAATGAAGCCTCAAGGAAAACGTTTCGAGGGGGTGGTTAAAATTCGTAAAGAGCTGGATATGTCTAGCGAACCGTAGTCTGTACATCCATTTCAAGTACATATATGTTTCTGGTAGAGTCATGTATATAAAGATTTATTTAAAGAGAGTTTGTTTTTAAGGACAAACTCAGAAGCGTCCCTCTCTGGGCCCACCTAATGGTCTGCTGTTTGCTAAGTGAAAAAGGCAGTCTTCAATAAATTATATCAAATGCTATAACCTACATACAAACTAATGACAACTCTAACTAGAGTCTCTAAGCTCCCATTATACAATTTGATCGTTAAAGGCGTAATTACACGTGAATCAGTTTTACAGAATGTACGACCTTTTGTTTGTATCTAGTCTTAATATTTTTTAACGATACCGCTGCTTTTTTTTGTTTTTAATTTATATTTGTAAAAATGTAAAATTTAAATAGTTACAACTTTTAATTTACCACGTGAAATAATTAATTATAATTTGATCCAGCGTGGAAATGAACATGCTGACATTAAGGTTGTCCTAGCATTTTATTTTTATAAGTTGCACCATACATGATATTACTACTTTAGGTACCAATGATTTTAAATAAAAATACATAGCTTCTATAAAGGGAAAATCAAAACAAAGACACAATATTAAAACTATTAATCTGATGAAAATATATACCTTTAACCTGAAATCGTATGACCTATTTGTATATTTTGAATTTTAAATAAATCGTTTTAAATCTTTGGTTAGAAACTTAAAAGATAGTGCCTCTTGAATTATTCTACAAATTGCACAAGTTATTCATCTTACGGTAATTCCTTAATGGCTTCCATGAGATTTAAGAGCTAAATACAGTCAGACTGAATGTTTTATTACATTCTGTATGTGGTATGGCATATGAACAAATGTACTCTAACATTTGATGTAGACCTACATCATTTTTTATCATCCTAAATGTGGAACACAAAAATATCTATCAAACTAAATAACAGACAAATAGAGCCATAAATGTGTCAATCATTCAAAATACCGTTTACATTGCACGAGGCAGAAGAAAAATGTGTCTATAGGTCTTGTCACACTTAGACAGATTACTCAGGAGATGTTTACATACTGCGTACTACTATTGTGATAGTGTTTAAACTACTTATGAACAAGAGCTACATATAACAACATGTAAGGACTAATTCAGGTCGTTAAATTGTTGAATAATGTCTAGTGCATTATGGCCACAGTCTATGTCCGTAAATAGATCTTGTGACCTTGAATTCCTAACACCAAATAAAAAATAATAACATAAGTGATGCCCAAAATAAATTTATTCACTTTAAAGTATTAAAAAATATTTATCGTTGCTGTTCTTCTGTAGATTTCATACTATTGTTTTCTAATATTCATTTTTTAATTTTTCTTGTAAGAAAACACTAATTTCATGTTTTATTTTTAGGTATTAACAATTTTTTGCATTCTCCTTGAGCTGGCTGTGTCCATGTGCTTGAGATACATCGCATCATTTCAGCCTTTTGTGACTTGCTTTTCTGTTAACAATCTGAATGATAACGTGCCATTCAACTTTTGGGTGTTAATGAAATAGGAGAGTTTAACCCTTTTTCTCCTAATCGACGATACCATCGTTGATTTAACCTTTTTAAATTAAATTAATGTTTAATTTTTTTTAACTTGACTTTGAATTATAAAAAAAAGAGCATGCATTTCCCTTTAATTCCATACCAAATACATTTTCTGATAACAAACAACAAAGCTATTGAAGCCCTATCATAACAGGAAAGTGAAATAGTAATGAGCAAAATGAAGAATTCCTTCAAAACTTGGAAAAATAATTACGGAGAGAAAGTCTGACGTTTAGTCTAAATGTAAAAACTTTCAAAAAAAAATGATGATAGTTCTTTATTATTTTGTGGAACCCAACAAGCCAACAGGTTTGATCACATGATGACCAATATTAGGCCTACGTTTATCACCTCATGGACTTTAGTGCTCCGACTTGGTGTCTGATAAATGATGTCTATTATTCAGAAGTTAATTTCCATTAAACTTCAAATACCCATTTAATTTTTTTTAAATTTGAGTGTCGGAAATGAAAATGACCCGTAGTCCAAAATAGGCTGGGCATCAGTGACATAAATAAACTAAACTCCCACTAATCTGTGACGACACTAAATGTTGCATCCAACAATGATGCGTCTCTATAGTAATTAAGTTTCTACTTTGAAAACCATATATCTTAAATTGTATTTAAAAATTTTAAATACATTTTGTTGTCAATTTTTAATGTGTGTAACTATGATAGGAAAACAAGGAGAAAATTAAAAAAAACAACTTATATTAAGTGTATCAATTAGTTCGGATTAGTCATGTAATTAAATTTAAAATTGATCTACATTAACAATAATAAATCTGTGCGATTTGAATTTTATTTTACCAGTTGTTTTGTTTAGTGCTATTTCATTATTTTAAATTTCTCATTACGCTATGAATCTATCTAAGAACGGGTTATCTCAGTAACAGTTTTTTAAATTTATGTTTAAAACGTGAATGACCTGAATTCCATCTCGTGGACTAAAGCCTTCTTAAGCTTTTTAAGCCACCACGCTAATCACTCTGCTAGCGAAAAACGTATGCATATGGACGATTTTATGATTATCTATTGTTTCTATTTCATATTTGTGTTCACTAAGCCTCAGACGACGACCTTTAAAGGGGAATATTTCAGCTTATACCACAACATCAGTCAATTACAAATTCTTATCCTTGTTTGAGATACCGAAAAAAAACAACAATTAATTACCGATAGCTAATTCACTAATTAATTAATTTTTTAAATTAATTTTTGTTTTTGTTGTTAGGTAAAAGAAATAATTGTGCCTGATCCAAGATTGGGTGTGAGAGAAATAATGTGCACAAATGTTTCACCAGACAGACAAAGTAAGTGGATATTAGCTTTGTAAAACAGCAACAACAAACAACAAATCATATCTTATTTTACATATCAAAAAAGAAAAGAAAATATACCTATAGAACAATTTGTGTTCACATAAGTAAGTCTGTAGATATTATCATCAATGCTGTACCATACATCACACACAGTTTCAAAATAAGTTGTGCTGGATCTATAGATGTATGAACAGTTCACTAGTCTTAGCTGGTCTAGAATAGATGCTGGACAGCTCGGCAAAAAAGTATAATTTATAGCTGTTCAATACACATTATATATATATAATTTCATCTATTTCCACGTCAATTAAAAAAATAATCTAAAATTAAGTAGGTTTTCGCTTTAAACAACAAAATAATTTCATGTTCATTTTTTAAAATCGTAATGTATTTTTAATTTGTATTCTTACAGTTTTAATTTATACAGATATATAAACATTATAAAATACTTACACTTTATTTTGAAATTGTACACTTTTGTATAATTAATTTCAGTATGAAGGTCTTCCGCCACGCAAAGTAGTTCTAAATCTAAATTGACAAAGAAAAAAAAAAAAAAAACAAAAAAAAACAACAACAAACCAACAAGATTACAAAGAGAGTTTGTGTTATCGCACACACTCAGAGGCGGCCACCATCAAATTAACCCATGGACCAGGAATATTCAAACAATAGTTTTGTTTTGATCGTATAAAAACATTGTAAACACTATTGGGTACTAAAATAATAATAATAATAATAATAATAATAACATGTTTTAAAAAAATCTTTTTTCTTTTACTTTGTTTTTGTTTTTTAAATATTTATTAGGTAAATTTATTATTTTAGACCTAGTCATCTATGGGGCAGATGATGTAAAAGTTCATCTCTTTCTATGGTCCACGGTTATCGAGGGTGTCATGTAGCCAGGGCCGCCGCTACCTATTGTGCAATGTGTGCATTGCATGTAGGCGGCCGACTTTAGGGGGCGACCAAATCATTATTCCAAGGTTACTTTAAAAAAAATCTTAAATATTTTATGTAAACTCTAATTATTCCATTATCTTTTGAAAACATAAAGGATATAATTACATAAGAAATTATTTCGGAACTTTGAACAAAAAAATAAAGCAGTGTATGGGGATTCCCACGGGTTTTCCATTTAGGCGCCTACTCATTTCTGGCCTTGAATTTTCGCGGGTTGTTTGTACTATTTGTTTGAGTCGAATAGCCCGCACTGTAAGTAGATCTATTACCGGTTAATTTTATAATTATTTTCACAGGGGGTGGGGGAAGGGCGCTAATTCCTCTCATGTGGACTGGGGAGGGCACTAATTCCTCTCATGTGGACTGGGGAGGGCACTAATTCCTCTCATGTGGACTGGGGAGGGCGGAACATTCTGACAAAAAGGGGTGTTACGGAGTGTGTGTGTTTCCTAGGCGGTGGTATGAATACGTTAAGCGATTGAATGATGGTTATGTAGTGACGATGATAAAATAAGCGCGCCTAGCAATGTGAGACGATCTTAAGATATGCAAGAGTTAAGACTTTTTTTTGTTGTGAGCTAGATTTTGTTTAATTATAAGTTTACTTCATTACTATTAGACTTATATTTCATCTCAAGTTAAACCGTGAATAATAATAATTTTATTGAGTTTTTGTTCATTATGAATTTGTTCAAGTTATTTAAAGTTTAGTTATTAACAAATATAAAAAGCCTTCATCGATTCAGATATACTAGCTGTATTGAGCTACAAGACGACCAACAACGGGATGGGGGGGGGGGGAATGTTCAGACTCCTCGCCGACTTGAGCGGAAACCTGCCGTATCTTCAATTCTACTTCCATGAAGAACGTTTTACATCACATATAATTTATTTAGCAACATAATTTCCGAAAAAAACAACACCACAACAAAGTTTCACTGAACTTTCAGGACGTCAATTTGGTTTCTATCATTTTCTATACACAGAGAAGGCGAAATGAAAAAAAAATCTAAACAGTGTGACTAAGTTTCTTTTCTTTTTTACAACATTGTTATGAAAATTTAAGGAACGTTGAAAAAGTTCCACTGTCAATAGCTTTTGTATTTCAAGCTTTTTTAAAATTTTTATTATTATACTTTAACTTACAATAACAAACAAGTGAACATATTTACGTCCAGACCATGAAACATGTAAAGTTATCGAGAAATTGTACTCATGATCATTTACACTTCATTGTAATATACCTGCAGCAGCTCATCAATTATAATCGTTGGCAATACAGGAGCATAAGCGAGTAGGTCAGAACTAGATCAGTTTTTGTTGTTTATCACAAAGAGCCAAGACCTCAGATTTCTGTAGACACATATGCCCAAAAATGTTCCTAGTGCATGATTCATAGTTGTACTGGAGGGATACAACAGCGGTGCGAATATGCAAGGAAAAAATGAAATGATCTACAAAAAATGGGTTTAAATCAAAATCCAGCTCAGTCTTAATGGAATTATTTTTTAGATAAAAAAAAGGAGGGGAGGCGGCATTTTTAATTTCGCACGCAGGAGGCCACAACCCTCGCGGGGGCCCTGCATGTAGCCAGCTCAACGACTAGCCTCTTTACCTTTCCCATATTGTCAGGTACTTATTAGAGCTGGATGGACTCAGGAGCGCACTGAAGATCCCGAAAGGAAAAATCCCAGTCTTCAATAGGATTGGAACCCGACTCGGAAGCCAAGCGCTTTACCACTCAGCCACCATGTCTGCTATAAATTTATTTAGCGTACACTCATAATTCTTTAAATACTAATTATAAACTTTATCCATACAAACAAAATAATAAAATGTTACATGTAATAAAGAGAAACTAAAAAAAATAAAATATTTGAAGCCCTTTCAATTTTTATCGAACTACCTCAATCTAGATTACATCTGGAATTTAGACTAGCTCTAGAATCTTGATATAGAATCTAGATCTAGACTAGAATTCATATCACTTAACACGTGTAATCTTAAAATTACTAGACCTAGGCCAATATTAGGATCAGGATTAGAAGGTCTTCTGGTACTGGGAAATTGTGTGCTACTATGCTGTTCGCATCCGATACGCTTCTTAATGTGATACTACTGTTTACATAATAAATAAACCTTAACCCCTAAGCTTTCAAAAGTTAAGCTATTGCCTAAATAATTTAAATTTCATTGAAATGATAAATACATGTTTAATAACATTGACTTTGTCGGCCATATTTCACATGTTTTTAAACGTTATGATTTTGTCGGACAAGAGGACAGGTGATAGCATTCAAACGTAACAATCATATAAAATTATTCACTCCTATTTATAATTATTGGTAATGATTACATTATGATAGCATTACAGAGTAGGGTTGGCGCGACTTGATAAAAAGAATTTAATATATAGCATGTACCTATATTATAAAGCAAACAAAAAAGGCGTCTATATGTTTGTATGTATTATGATAGGCCTTGTCTAGTAGTAAATGTCTGTCTGACCTCGACAGATTACTCTGGAGATGTCTGAGTCTCTTGTACTGGTGTATTCAATGTAACTAACAATGACCAAAATCTACACGCATTAACAAGTATGACAGAGTTGTAAAACACAGATGATGGTTTAATATTGAAATGGCCAAAGTCGATTCTCTAGATATAAATCACGTTATCCCTATAAAATCCTCACACCAACTGGCTTTATATACATAAGTAATCTCTAACCCAACTAAGTTGTGACGTCACTAAAGTCGCATACAAAGTCCGTCATCTATGGTGCGTCTCTATACAAACTAATAATACTAAGTTAAATACTAACTCACAGTATATGTATGCATATATGTATGTATGTATGTATTAACATAAGTAAACATTTTGTACACACATTGTACACATTTTCTACTAAAATTTGTTCCTCCCGCCCCCCCCCCCCCCAATCTAAAGTAGGTCTACATTTTTCATTGCATTGAGTTAGATATGATTTTATGGCATACCTTGTAAATGTTTATGAGCAATAATTATTACATCAGAATTATTTGATATTAGGTCAGTGCTGCTGTCACTTTTGCTGAACCAGCTGTACAAAACATTGGTGGACTTTGAACTTTTCAACTTACAGGAACAACTGACTGTTTCTCCTTCATCTATTTCTGTTGGACAGTCTTTCAGTTCTATAAATTTTTTTGCTACAGCAAAAGAAATAAGGATGTTACATTTTATATTATAGATAACACCCTGTCGATTAGAGAATTTTAATTCTAGACATTTGTCACTAACAAAAGCTCCAAATATTTTAGAACTTTATTAAAACCCCCTATAGACTGAAGTAACGAGAACTGAAGACGAAATCACAGCTATCAGTATTACGCTCAACTACGTTAAAACTGGACATTAAAAACAATAACACATATTACCTTCATTGATATAAACACATTTCTATAAAAGAAATATTCCCAGTAAAGCAGTCACTTATTAAAAAATAAAATCTAAGACAGATTAATAGATTTTGCTATTTACATAGACTCAATGTAAAAACGGTATTACCTTTCAAAGATATTTAGTTTACTTACAGTATATTTCAAATCGGCAAGGCTCAGGAGCAGGTTTTGAAAATCCATAAACGTATTCTATAGTCCAAGTACCAGAAGACATAGCATTTTTAACATAAGCAGTTATGTTGTATTCTTCATTGTCTATTTTAACAATATCAACAGTTATGGTATCTACTACTTTTAGACACTTCATTGGATGACTCTCACACAATGCAAAAAGTTGACTGTTAAGATTTATTAGTAGTCTTGCGTTTACGATTTGTTTTGGTTTCCAGGTGACACTTAATATTGCAGGGGAACCTTCTTCTGTATCATTGCAAACTAGAATATCCTCATGGGCTGAGAGTAGAAATATTAATCCCTATTTGATATATATAGTTTGTGAATGTGTTTACAAGAATTTGTTTGATTTTATGTGAGAAATGTTCCTAGCATTTACTATAGGCAAGAACGAACGTAGATGGCTTGTAGTAAATTCATCTTTTGATTTAGTTTCAAAACATTCTAAATTTGATTAAGAACAACATAGAGATATGTTTTAAGACCAAAAATTAGATTTTTTTTAGATCTAAAGCAAGAATAATAGTAATAAAAGGGATGGAAGACAGTCAAGAAAGGAGGCGCCCACACATGAACTGAGACAAAGTGGGAAAGTTAGTGCTGGAAGAATTAATAAAGCTCTGATGGTTGATAAGAAAAAAAAAACAAAAAAAAAAACATAAAGTCAAGATTAAACTTTTACAGTAAAAATGCATGATACAAGTTGAAAACAAACAAAAACAACAAACACAAAAACCGACAAAATAACTCAATGTGTTTCCTAAGAAAATAAATCATGGCATATAATCTAACTTTCTGATTAAACTTGACATGCAAATTTAATGTTTCAATGAGACTCTGGTATGAACTTCAATTTCGTTTCATATTGGTGCACTATTTTGTTATGTGTAATGCACACTTGTATTACAAATTACCGAAAGAATAATACATAAATATGTGTATTATTATTGTTGTAAAAAGACTAGGATAAATTATTTTTGGTAGTTTGGTATGCGCTTTACACTTTCGTCATGATGATCTTGAACCCTAACCCTACCCACCATTCAGTCTTTCGATTGCAGGTAGTCTTAGATTAGACGTTAAATTTCTAAAACTTGTAAAGCACAACAAAGACATTTCGTTACGCTAATAGCTTTAACCATTTCTCTCCTAACTGACGATACCAACGTTGATTCCACCAGAATGTGGTAAATAATTACGGAGAGAAAGAGTTAAGTAACAATACAGTTTAATACTTACTATAGTAGATAACCGTGATTGACATCAATGCAATCATTATACCTTTATTATTCATTTTAAGCAGACAGTTAGCTTTTTTTTTTCATCCATGCATGAAACTAAAAAGTTCAAAGGCAAATATTTTGAACATAACACTCATTACTTTATAAAACCATACTCTATGATTTATTAAACAAACGTTTTGTTTTAGAAAAGAAATATACACTAGGTTTTTTAAAATATTGATTGTTCTTTTCCGGACTAAATTATGATACTTTCATTAATGAGTAACAAAGAAGAACGCGTATTACTTCCTTGTTGACGATAGGCTTATAAATATGCTATATACAGAAACACAATGTTATTAATTTAATCTATTGAGTTTTCCATGCGATTTATTAATTTTTAAAGATTTTTTTTTACCAATAAAATATGCGGTATTTATGATGGTTAGCGTCATGGCGTAATTGAAAGGCGATAATTTAAAAAAATAATTGTTAATACAATTTAAACATGTACAAAGTGTTTTTAATAGATTCGGTAAAAAAAAAGTAATTCTTATTATACTTTTAAAATACTTTAGCGACTAGAAGATGATATGCGCGATGCAATTTTGGTGTTAATGATGTTTTTCAGTGGTGTTGCCAACTTAAAGTTTTCATATTTTGTTGCATTTTTGGCACATTTTTTCTTTAAAAAATAACTGCTACTAGCATGTGTTTAAACATAAATTATATAGTTACTTTATATAACATACCGTTAAATTGTTGATTTTCAAAAATATAGGCCTAGACCAATATAACATTATGGGAATGAATGTGTTAGTGGAGTGATGTGTAATTCTTTAATTGTGCAAGTGATCTATTTATTAATGTATTTCTGTCTGTGGAATTTTATATCAATATATATGCAACCTGTTATGTAACTCCAAGACTGAACCTCAGGGGCATATATAATGTCTTATAAAAAGACAGCCGCAAGTATTGCTTCTTCAAAGCAACAAATTAAATAATAATTAATAATATTATAATTCTAACAAAATAAAATAATTAATATAATTATGTGAAAATAATAATAACACGACTTTGCGACTAACTTTTTATGGAATATTTCGCATCTTTTTTTACGTTCAGAAATTGCAAGACTCTAATTTAGGGTACCTGTTGTCGACCACCAACTTTCCAATGCAAACGTAGCCAGATCTTACTACTGTACTTCAGTGGAGGCAGTATGTTTTTTCAGTTGCTACTTAGAAGAACTTAAAAAAAAAAGATTTAATATTAAAAAAAAATAAAAAAAATTGAACTTAGCTACTCAGAATCCAGGGGGGGGGGATACATGTGCACCACCTTGCCACCCCTGCATCGCCCTTGCTCGTATCTCAAAACGCTTGGCTAAAAGCAAGGTTAAATGCCAACCATACACTGGAAACGCTTCAATATTTATCTTCTCTACAATATCAGACGTAATGGTTTTCGACATAGATACGGGCCCTTGATGAAAAGTGTGTCGCTAGTGACATGTTTTGTCAGGGCTTCCTTTCCCGCCTGTGTAATCAGCTCGGTCTTTAGTCAACTAAAAAGGGGTTCTTTTCTTGCTTCCTTGTTGGCTTAATCACTCTCCCTACGTTGAGGCTGGAAAGCGTTGTTAGGAACATTTCAGTTCTTTCATGATATCCAGGAACATTTAAGCTGAAACTCTTGCTATGCGCGGTATTAGTTATGGCCATAATGCCACACTTCTTAGCATCATCGACAAAAATCTTTAGGATACAAAATACGTGAAGTTTGAATTAAGAAAAATACCGCACTTTTCCATTGTCTATTTAAAGTTATTTTTTAGCATTTTAAAGAATGATTTGATGTCTTCTATTTTAAATAATAATCGACTTAAAGGCAAAAATAAAACATATATTTTTTTAATAAAGATTATAAACTCTTTAACGGATATATGGATTACATGTTTTGTACCATCTCCTTCACTAGCAATTATTTTTAATCTGCTAGACCATTGAAGCAACGTACTTGATCTGCCAACCTTCTTTCATAATTGGTCTATTTTCTTTTAGCATCTGTGTCTTTTCCATAGACCGGTCTATTCTTTCCTATATATTGTCCTCCCATCGCTATTTCTTCTCTTCTTCCTCATGTTCCTCACGATTCCTCATTATATATCAATCGCATGTTTTGGATTGCCATGTTTGTAATACATATATTGCATGTGGTCCTTAGATACGTCTGTGGCAAATAATCTCCATGGCTATGATCTTCCTCTCCAATTTTTGCGGTAATAGAGTTCAAGATTTGCATGCACAGATAAATGTCGCCAAGACAAATGGGACCTTAAGTTTTTGTGATGAGGGCTATGCACAGGTCTTTTCAAATTTGCGTAAATTTCGCTATATATATATGTGTTTTAGGGGGCTAACTCAAGGGTCGGCAACATGCTGTCGAAAGCCACATTCGGCTCTTTGGATTTAATGCTGCGGCTCTTTAGTTCCCTACTCACACATTATTTATTTTATCGAGAAAATGGGATTGATTTACTCAGATTAGGCACCGATTCTATCTAGCAGATAGTTTTTAGCGAATTATAAGTATAAATATAATAAAGAAGTTGTAACAATGAATATATCAGCAAAAATTTAAAAAAGATGAATTTAATACTACAAGAAAATAAAAACCCAGCCGATGTTTAGGTAGAAGATAAGAGCGGTGGCTGAGCAGTAAAGTTCTTGGCTTCAGAGCCGAGGTCCCAAGTTAGATCTTGGTGAAGACTGGTATTTTTAATTACTTTAGATGTTTGTCGCTTCTTAATCCAACCAGATCTAATGGATACCTGACATTAGTTTGGAAAAGTAAAGGCGGTTGGTCGTTGCGCTGGACAGATGTTAACCGTGGTCCAAAGAAACATATATCCATTACATCATCTGCCCTTTAGATGGCATGGTCTGAAAGGGAAACTTTACTTATTCAGAGTGGTAAATGACTTCATTTTCACTTTCTAAAGCAATATCGCAAAGTTATTTTTTTTTAATTACAGACAAATTTGTTGAGAGATTTGATCATTTAAAAACCATCAAAACCATTGTAGCATTCATAGTAAATCCCCTCATCACAAATAGTAACGATATCCATATTGAGTCATTTGGAATTGATACTGGACTAAAAAAGTAAAGCTTTCTGAAGTGGAGAATTTACAGACTAGACTTGAAAAGCAAGTTGGAAGAGTTGGAGGTCCAGAAATGTATGTACGAAACGCAACAATAGTGGACAGCTTTCAAAGAAATGCCGCGAGATAAGGCACTTATATTCGACGCATGGAATTGTCTTCCAGATTGCTACGTAAGTGAAATGAAAAGGTTGTCAATAGAAGGGCTAACTATATTCGGATCGACATGTTCATGCGAGCAAGCGTTCTCTTGCATTAGATAATTTAAAGTAAAGTTAGAAGCCAACTAACAATTGAAAATTTAGAGTCGTGTTTGAAACTAAAAACAACAAGTGATGAGCCAAATGTATCCGAACTTTCTAAAACGAAAGCCATCGCTTCCATTTAAATTATTTGCTGTATTGTTTTGTTATTGAAGTACAAGTTAGTGTTGTATGTAAATGTTTAATTTTTTAAATCTTTTTACTTACATAATAAGTAATTATCTAATAATGTTATATATTTATATATTATCAAATTTGTTGTGAAAAACACCAGTGCTATATAAATAAAAAGATATGTTTTCTTATGAATAAATAGATTCTTTTTATTTATCAAATAACTTAATGTATGCTATTACTATTCATAGTTGGCAAGAAAAAAACATCGTGGCTCTTTAAAAACTTTGAAATTTTGTAAATTGTAATTTTTGGCTCTTCCAACTCAAAAGGTTGCCGACTCCTGGGCGAGTTGATAAGGCAGCTTTCTTTTGCTCTTGGCAAGGTTTGCACAAACACGCAAAGTCTGTTTCCATGCATATAAAAAATAGCAATGCCTTGCATACAACTAATTAAATACACCATAACTTGCAATGACAATAAATTACTTTTACAAGAGTAAATGTCTTTTTATAAGCCTAAATATACAATGGCTTTCAGAGACTAGTTCTAGAATCAAACAAGCAAAAATAACTTAAAATATGTGGTGTTTGCGAGATTCTGTTGCACAATATATGAAATATAAATATGAATATTGTTGTAACTCTAGTGGCGGACTGAAAGGGTTAAGGTGTGTGCGGCCTACTGATACACACGACTCAGGCCAATCACACAGGGGTAATGGGTACCTGACGTTAGTTGGGGAAAAGTAAAGGCGGTTGGTCGTTGTGCTGGCCACATTAACCGTAGGCCACAGGATCAGATGAATTTTTACATCATCTGCCCTAAAGACCACAAGGTCTGAAAGGGGAAATTAACCCGGACTATGAGAATCTCTTGCCACTGCAGAATAAAAAGTATCTCAAATAGTTTCAGTAACTTAATGTATTTAGTACAAAAATGTTCTTTGTTGCTAATATAACTAACATAAAAGCAAACAAGTCTTAACTGAATATACATTTAATATACAAATAAATAGTAACTTCTTTTAAAGTTGAAATGTTTAGAAATGACAAAGTTCTACATTTTTGTAGACTAGATGCATGCTTTAGAGCTTTTCTTCACTAAATTTTACAGTAAGCATTTGTGCTCAAGGCACGAATAAATCTAAAAATACATTGTTACGTTAGAAAGCTAAATTTCTGTGACTGATTAAAATTACAATTAAACAAACAGAATAATTCGTTATTCCATAACAGTAAATGGTACAAGTAAAATATATTTTCAATTTCAAGATTATTAATTGTTTTAGCATAGTGAGTGAATTGGTTTAACATTTCATCTTATGTTCTCTTTCAATATTTTAGACAAAATAAAAACACAGATTGTACAAGAAAGTTGTTTTCGTTTCTAGTCTAGATAATAAATATATATTATTTACATTTATTTTTCGATAATACAGATAATGATAATAATATTTACTCAATTTAACTAGCGAGGTAATATTACTTAATGTAAGCAAATAGTGGTTTAAAATCAGAACAAATTAAGAAAAACAGGGGGAAAAAAACAGACTAATCAGATAAAAAAAGTTCAAAGCAGGTAATAATCTTGTTATAGTCTGTAATGTTGAAGATAAAATACGGTAAGTCTTTGTGTAGGTTTTGAATGTAAAGTAGTTTGTACTTTGTTTGAGCCCAATAGGGAGTTAGATTAGTCCACTTAAAATGCCCATAAACCAAAAAGTTTTTATGGAAAAACGCTACACTACTAGAAGCACTGAGTCCAAAGAGTACAGAGTTCTCTAAGAAACATAATGAGTGACAAGTTCACAACGGTACGAGGGCGTCAAATTGAATAGACTTTTAGACAATGAAACAAACCCGCTGCAAATACTAAGTAAAAAAAAATAATAGACTACATAAAGACCAAGAAACTGAAAGAAATTGAAAGCATTTACTTTAATTATAAATTATATTATACATAAATTCATTGAATAATTAAAGCAAGTATCTTTTTTTTTTTGGCTTCTTTTAAAGTAAATATAGAATGTTGATGCAACATTTCTTTTTAAGTCTTTCAATCTGCCATTCCTTTCTTTCTTATTTACTTAGAAAAAAGAAACCTATACATAATTAATGAAATTAGTAACACAAATATAGAAATTTGAAACAGGAACACAGATTGGATTAGGCTCTCCGGTGACCTGCTGACCACTGTAAAAAAAAACGCTAACTAAAAATATATGGCCATATTACAAGGCCTTCGGGGTTCACAAAGACTTTCTTTCAGCGAACTGTACCGAGATAAAAAAAAATGAAGAAGCATGAAAGAAAACATTAAAGAATGGACTGGTCTGTCGATGTAAGAGATTCTATCTAAGTCAAAAGACAGAGAGGAAGGGAGAAAGACGGTCAAAAAATCATGTGTAGTGCCCCAACGGTTAGATTCAATGATATGACAATGAATGTGAATCAATACATTTGCCTTTGCCTCTCTTATTAAAAAAATAGAAAAAATTTATTTTATTACATATCTAAGTTATTCCTTTTTTTTTTCATTGATTTTCAAATCAGACGAAGCAATATTTTCATAGATACATATAATGTAAGTAAAATTAAGGACCTTATTTAGACCTTGCGACCTCTATAGATACTATAATAAAGTATTATTTATTTTACAGCATATTAGCAATTTCATTCAAAACTTAAAAGTTGAACTCCCTTATGACTTAAATTTGTTTGTAACAAAAAAAAAAAGAAGTTAATCACTGCAAGTTTAATCAGATATCCAGTCTTGAAATAACATCAGAGCAAAATAGACATGATTAGCAGTAACAATTAACAGTTCAAATAACAAGTCTTTATTACAGAGTATTTGTTCATCCCAGTACAATTATCATTAGGCAATAAAAACTTTTTCGACATTGAATTATAATCCTTTGAAATATTTAGTAATTTATCATTTGGGCTGAAAATAAGTAACCCTTTCAGTGTCGTCAAACTAAAATAACTCTGGGGTCAGATTTTTTTAAAAGCAGAAATATAAAATGTCAGAATTAGCTTGGGTCGTTTAATTTTTTTTTGTCTAGCTCCAAATGTCGTAGCTTGCAATTCTTTTTGTTCTTAACTTTGCTGCCAACTATTCTTGTTGGCTTGTCAGCTTAAACACTCTACAATGAAGCCCGGTAGGAAATCAAAACATCTGCAAGTCGCCATTATCCCGTAATGGTAGTGACAGTTTATAAGATTGGGTCGTACCACGTACAAGGCTGCATCCTCCAGTTCTGGGCCCGCTTGCTACAAATAACTAGAGACCACGCTATTATTATAACAAATTAACTATCGAATTTACTTTTTAAAAAAATTCATTTTAAAAGCATACCTTAAACATCAATATTTAAAAGATGGGATTTAAATTTTAATTATTAGTGTTTTCACTTGTATCTCTGCTAACCAATTTCATTTCCTGAAATATAAAACAAAAGAAAATACTCGGATGAAATGATAAATAGAAGATCATTAAAAAAGTGCAATAAGTATAAAAAAAATAACAATACAGTAATAAAAAATTAGTTTTAAATTATAATAACAAACAAAATAATAATAAAATAACAAAGCATATACTCACATAATCTTGTGGTGATTGGTTTGTAAAGAATTCTGTGGTCCTAAAAACATCATTGTAACTATTGGTCATGACATCCCTTTCCACACTGATACAGGTCAAATGGTCATTTGGCTGTGGATAGGAAACAATTTAAAAAAAAAGAAAACTTACCAAGCTAAATTCATGTAATTATTCTCTTTCTTCTCTTTTATCCAT
This sequence comes from Biomphalaria pfeifferi, assembly GCA_030265305.1. NCBI lineage: Eukaryota > Metazoa > Mollusca > Gastropoda > Planorbidae > Biomphalaria > Biomphalaria pfeifferi. Next base: position 3,512,209 of record JASAOG010000009.1, on the reverse strand, counting down.
GATGTACAGTGATGTATTTAGGATGTTCTTATACATTGGGTTTGAAGACTTTCTTAGATTTAAGATCTCTTCTTTTCCTAGACTAAGGACGCCTTTCTCGCTGCGTCATTTCCATGTTTACTAGACCTAGATCTAAAAAGATTGTTTACTGAGACAGTAGATCAAAATAAAGTAGTCAACGCACGTTCAGTTTTGTTTGATCTAGTTTTTGAATTTTGAGGAGAATTAGAACGGACCAATTGCTTCTTCCAGGACAGAGATGAATATAGAATAAATTACACAGGCGGTAAATATTATTCACCAATGAGTCGAGTGTCTACTGAAGGTAATTCACAACCTCATGACCAAACACAAGAGGTCGGTCTACTCCCTGACTCGCACCCCACACAATTAAGAGGTGATGTTGGTGGTAGAACAAGAGGAGCCAAAAGGATCAAATGAACGAGAGAAATGAATATAGACATTATCAAATCGTTCCTCCGTGTAAATAATTGTGATGATAAACCTCTCCCAGGATATAGGCAAAAACTCTTCCTGGAATTCAACAAATTAAATCCAAATTTAAACCTTACAGAGCAGAAATTTGTAGTCTGAAGGTCTGTAATAATTAAACAATGTTATTTGACCCATGCAGACATTGACGTGATAAGAGGAGAAGTAGGTCATGAGCTTCAGATGCAAGAGCTCATCTCAGATACAAGAGCTCATCTCAGATACAAGAGCTCATCTCAGATATAAACGACACACCCACACAGCCGACCAACGAAGACATTAGTAGACCAGCCAACCACCAAGAGAATGACCCAAACCTCGGCAATAAGCAAGGAGCTGAGCTACATTCAACATGTTCTACTCTTATAGCCGTTATAAAAACACCAAACTTAACTCTAGGCCTCGTATTCCTAAGCTAAACGTCAAAAAAGAGGCAATAACTTATATTAATGAAATAAATAAAGTTTTAATTAACCATTTTGAAACATCAAGAAATTAGTTTGAGATACACCTCGCTACATACTGCGCTGCTGTGGATGTTACGGAGCTCTCTGGACAAAAAGACCTTAAGCTAGGCCCATATAATCAGAAACAAAAACAACATCTGCCAGCATGGAAAAGACGTCTTAAAGACAATATTAATCAGCTGAGGAGCCAAATGGATACAATCGGAAAATATCTTGGAAACAACTATTCTGCGAAAATACTTAACAAAATAAAGACAATATTAAGAACAACTGGAATCAAATTGACGGACTGTGATAGCCACGCACGACTCTTATGATTAAAAGATACGCTGAGACAGAAAGCTAAACTAAAGGGAGCTAGGTTAAGGCGCTACAACGAAACCACCAAAAGAAAGGAGCATAATGCTCTTTTTCAACACAAGAGAAAACAGTTCTTCCGTAAACTAGCTGATAATGATGCTGACAAAAAACAAAACATTGATAGCACTAAATACGGCTCGTTTATCGACAATTAGGCGGCGCTTTAGTCCAATCCTCTACATTACAACGTGCAGGCTGACTGGATCGAGATAATCCAAACTAAAAACTACCTAATACCAGAAATGCCTGATGAGGATCTCACAGCTGAGGAAGTCTCAGCAGCTATATCAAAAACTCACAACTGGACTGCAACTGGGCCGGACAATATACACATTTTTCGGCTGAAAAAACTTACAGTCATACATGTACCACTAACATGAAGTTTTAACGAGAAAATATCAGAACCATCTTAAATGCTGTTAGAACTCACTGAAGGGAGAACATCTCTACTCTCCAAACTCTAAAAAAAAGGTGATCTTAATCAATCATCAAACTATCGCCCTATCACTTGTCTGTCAGTTGTGCATAAACTATTAACCTCACTTTTAAAAAGTAAAATGTATAAATTTTGCTCTGCCCATAAGCTACTAGCAGAGGATCAACAAGGTTGCATTGAAGAGTCGATGGGCTTTAAATTACAGCTGACTATAGATGGTATTATATTGCACCAAGCTAATAGAAGAAAGATAAATGTACACATGTGTTACATTGACTTCAATAAAGCTTTCGATTCAGTTCCACATGATTGGCTGTTGAAAACCCTGGAAATTCACAGAATCAACTCAGAAATAAAACAACTATTGAAAGACTGCATAAATAATTAGAACATAAATCTGCCTTTTCATCGTGATAAACTAGGTTCTGTGCACATAAGAACAGGTATATACCAGTGTGACTCACTATCTCAGCTCTCGTTCTGCCTAGCGATTAATCCTCTATCACATTACTCCAAGAGACTACAACGGTTTTAGGGTTGACACTAAATGTAAAAAATGTGTGTCCCACTTAGTACAAATGGATGATCTAAAGCTATAAGCAGAAACCGAGAAAAAGTTACACACCTTAATCAAAAAGGTAAAATGCTTTAGTGACGATATCTGTACGTCTTTTGGCCTGAATAAATGTGGCATCATAAGCATTGAAAGAGGCAAAGCAGCCAACACTATCATTGCAAATGTGGCATCATAAGCATTAAAAAGGGCAAGGCAACGAATACCAACATTGCATTTGTAGGCATCAAAGAATTGAACTCTGCCTCTCTTTTTAAATATCTTGGAATAAAACAGAACGCCAAGATAAATCATAAGAAATTAAAAGAGGACTTTCTTGGTAAATATAGCAAAGAGTTAATAAAATCCTCAACACCAAACTGCCTGGCAGTAACCTCATCACAGCAATAAACAGCTGGGCCGTCCCAGTGCTCATTTGCACGTTTTGTGTGATCAAATGGACTGACACCGACCTACATGACATTGACAGACTCACTAGAAAATTACTGACCAAATTTCGATGTCTACACCTCAAGTCCTCCACCATAAGTTTATACCTGCAATGGAAGGATGGGGGTCGTGGATTGCAGAACATCTTCAAATTGTGTAAGATGCAGGTTAAAAAAAATACGATCAAACTGCTCGCCTCCAGCAATCAATTAGTTTCCTTTCTACGCAAATGACTCCAAAGCAACCCCTCTGAACCTACACAATGCTAATGTCATTGTCGGTTTGGACGACTTGTGGCGTGAGATTTGCCAATGGCAAGAAAAAAAACTCCACGGAAAATTCCCGGCTTTATACATGGGACAACATCGATAAGGCTGCTTCCTTAACATGGCTAAAAGCAGGTCATCTTTACCCTGAAACAGAAGGCTTTGTTACAGCAATACAGGACAGAGTAGTCTGGACAAAACATTACGAAAAACATATCCTGAAACTCAATGTTGTCGACAAATGCCGAAAATGCGGAAATGTGGGCGATTCGATTGAACACATTATGGCAGGATGTCCAGCACTATCAGAATCAGCCTACCTAGGTCGCCATAACCAAGTTGCAAAGTTAATACACCAACACTTGGCTTTGACGCACAATTTGATCGGTAAGGAAACTCCTCCTTATTATAAATGCTCGCCTCAAGAGGTTCTCGAGCCTACTGAACTCTACTCTCTTTAGTGAAACTTGACCCTGGCAGCGCCAGAGAATGACTACTCGTTCGTTTCTAACATAATAATAAAAATAAGACTTGTTCGCGTCTGGAGATCAATGAGAAATACAGTATTTGCTGTAGCTAGGCAACCCCATACACACATACATACATACATAGTACATACGTACACACGTACATATGTACACAAGTACATACGTACATACGCCTTACTTTCTGCATTATATTATAGATATACTTTTTTTTTCATTGAGCATATTTGTGGATAATTTACCTACAAAATACCTGTCTTGCTTTAGCGTTTCACGTACAGAAAAAAAAACAAGTTATCTAAAATTTAAATAGGTAATAGGTTTGCAAACAATTTATTTTACGCAAGATATTATATGGAAAAAAGTGAAGATGTTTGCATGAGCTTATAAATGTGTGTGTTCAATTATTGATGTCATTATGTTTAAAAAGGTTCAAAATTCTAATACATTTCTTTTCTTATGAACTACTCACGTTTGTGAAATTTTTTAACTCTTGTTTTGGAATCAAAGGTTCTTTTTCTTCTTCACCGGAAAAGCCATTGCTATCTTCGTCGTTGGTGTTTGCATTTCTTCCTATCAAACTGTGTCTTTCATCTTCATTCACAATAGATATCTGTTCTGTTGAATTCAAAGCTTCTTCAACGGGTCTCTGATCCTCGCAGCTGTAGCTGATGATATCTTCGACGTTACTATCTGTGTTTACTCCTATTGAACAGTGTGAATTATCTTTGTGCACAGTAGATATTTGATCTTTTTCCTTGTAAAAAACAAAAATATATTATAAATTATAATTAATTTAGAATATTATTGTTTGAAATTATTAAATAAATTAAAAGAAATAGTATAACAGCTAAGGAATGTGATAAGATAATGCAAATATATCAGAATTTTAAAGAAATTTATTTAGGACATATTGGAATATATATAATTTACCAACTATCAAAAAATATTTCTCTTATGCGCGCCCCAGAATTTTTATAATCGATAATGTTTTTTTTTTGTTTTGTTTTTGTGTTTCATCATGTAACGATCTTGCAAGGTTTCAAAGCTCTGGCTATTAAAAACAATATAAAAAGTAAACAGATGATGGCGGATGCACAAAAAAATATTTATATGTAGGGTCAATTTTCTCTATTTTTCCCCTCTATTACTCTCTCTACTATTTGTACTTTTTCTCTAATTCTATCTCTATTATTCATTTTTTTGCTCTACTTTCTCTCTCTCTCTCTCTCGCTTTCTTATTCTCATTCACACTCTGTTATTTTCTCTTTTGATTTGATTGTACAGGGGCTAAGAGCAGAAGTTGAATTTGACCTGTACCTAATTAGTAAAAAAAAACAACTTACTTTTCTACATGGATTTTTCAAGTGTTTCCATGCATACCTAAATAGACCAAAGAAAACAGGTAATGTGAGCAATAGTTTATTTGCAAAAAAAAAATATATATATATACAGTATTTAAAGAATTTAATTATTTTTTTTTGCTAAGCAGCTTTTGTATAGGTCAACGGTTTTGCTTCTAGCATGCTGAGAGTGCTACAGTCCAATCTCTTTTGTGGACCAGTGGAAGGAGGAGGAGGTATCTAGGAGAAGGTGTTCTGTTCTGCATTTAGACGCTCAGTTTGGCTTATTAAAGAGAAGCAGATTCCAGAATTTCATTAAAATATGTTTTGATGCCCCACTTTAATCCAAACAGTAAATAATGCATGTATCTTCTTTGTTCATAATATTAATAGTTTGCCTGTATATATGGATGTTTGTTTGTTTTGTAAAATGTTTTACATAATTCGAATGTTCCTTCAGAGTTGAACATAGTTTACTTCCTAGTCCAAACCTCCCGCAGGACGACGGGGGATGAGAGCGGGCAGGGTTTGAACTCTCGACCGTCGATAAATCCGAACGACAGTCCAGCGCGCAAACCGCACGACCAGGCAGCCATCCAAACACAAGTCACTTTTTTTTTTTACTTAAATAGACTTCACAGATGAAAATAAAAGCTGTTTGACTGAGAGGCAAAGCTCTGGGTCTTTAAAAAGACGATTAATAATGTAAACGCCCTGGTAGCTAGAAGAGTATTTCACCCAACACTACTGACTACTAACTTTCAGGAGGGCTAATAAAGCGGAATAGCCTTTGTGCTTGTCATAAAAAATCCCAATTAATTCCAGAAAATAAAAACCAGCCAGTTTACACCACCAGCTTTGGCATCTTTTTAGTTGAAACGTATATTTGAGTACTTTTAAAAAGTTAAGTTCCCCTTTCAGACCGTGTTGACTGTAGGGGAGATTAACGGTTGCGAGGGTGTCATGTGTCCAGCACAACGATAGCGACCGCCTTTACATTTACCCAACTAATGTCAGGTACCCATTAGAGCTGGACTCAGTGTCACATACTAGTTTTAGATCCACTGTGACATGATGCGATTGGGAAGTCACTAGTTGAGCTCGTGACTTTTCCATGACAAAATATCGAGTCTGTAACTGAATACGGGGTGAATAACTTAGTTATCTTAGAGCTCCAGAAGAGTAAGGATGTATGTATTTTAATCTGTCTGTTTGAATTTTGTGATTTGATATCAAGTGTAAATTTATGAATATTCCACTGGACTTAAGTGATGTTATATATATTTTTAATGGCTAGAATTGCTTACAAGTTGTTATCTTATTTTCCTATGTAATAAACATATGTCGTCTGCTGCGACTGAGTCAGTCTTTGAATATATATATATTTATATATATATATATATATATATATATATATATGTGTGTGTTAAAGTTATGTTACTCATCAACCTTAGTGATAATACACTGCAGCTAAAGAGATCAGGATAGTGACATTTAATGCATACACAAGTCCACGCTAATAAGGCCGGAAGAGGCCCTAATATCATAAAATTGAACATTCGCGTTATCAGCAATCATTGATGCTACATTCAGAGGCGCCCAAAAATCCCAAAATTAAAATCCCAGCCTTCAACAGGATTCGAACCCTGGACTCCAGGATTGGAAGCCAATTGCTTTGTTGCTCAGTCACAGCACCTCCCATACAAAAGACTAAGTAAAGTTTATAAAATCAAACAGTGATGTACTTACTTGTTTAGTATATACGCTATTAATAGCATGTTCAAAGATATAGACACTATCGCTACTTCAGTTGGTATGAACATGGACGAAGAATGGACTGTAACGTTGTCGACAGTCGAATTCTGAAAGATTTCTGCTTTAAAAAAACAAATACAAAAATTTAATAATTATAATAATATTTATCATCTGTCCTGCACAGTGTATCTGTCATACTATAAGCAGAAAGTCTACACTGTCAATTCAATTGCAAGAAGATTATTTTGGCACCGTATGCCCATAATGAAGCGCAGACATCTTTGGTAAGTGCTCTCATAGATTCTTAGTTGCTTTCTGTATTGTATTTGTACCCATGTCTCAAATCCATATTGATGGTTTGAGTTTCACTTCTTGGTGGACCCTGACTTGGACGGTAAAATAAAGAACCTAAACGTCGGTTTTATCAACGCTGGATGTTGCACAATATGTAGATCACAGCTAGGACTCAGTGAAATACTCTTCCAAATCGTTGGACCCGATGACACGCTTTAATATTAGTATAATATCAAATAAAATCTATAAAATATACATATTTTATTTTTGTGTGTTTCTTCACTATTTAGACTAAAATGTATATTGCTGTGTTTATTAGCGTTATTAAATGAAAACAAAAAACAACTAGAGTGTGCAGATATAGAGAGAAAGATAAAGAGAGAGAGAGAAAGAGAGTGAGAGGGAAAAGAGAAACTAAAAAGTAAAATAGAGCAGTCGTACCAATTAAATGTAGTAGATACTAAGATTAATGGGCTAAAATGTATGTTATTGGAATCGCTTATTGGAAGTACGAAAGAAAATAAGTTCTCTTCTAGACAGAACGGTTGTTCTAGCAGGCTTACACGCCTAGAGCTCGAAGAGCCTTTGGCTCAGCTCTTTTGATAATCAGACGGTAAAACTAAACAAGCTCACTCAACAATGGAAGTAGACTGGCTTGAGAATGAACAAGAAAACGGAAGATATGAGAACATCTATCATCATCATTATTCTTTTGGGATCCTCATGGAACAACAAAAACACGCCACTCTCCACGGTCTCTTGCTAGTTTTTTTTTTATGGTTTCCCAGCTCTTCCCGGTCCTCTGGGCTTCTTCAAGTACACTGCGTCGCCATGTTCTTTTTGGTCTTCCTCTGCGTCTTGTTCCCTGTGGGTTCCACTCTAAGGACTGCCTATGAAACACCGCTACAGCTCAATGGAGTAAGCCTACTCAAAACCGACAACTTTGTCTACCGTGAAAGCACTATAAAAAAAGAAGGAGTTGACGAAGATTTAAATAATCAAATCAACACTGCTAGACATGCTTTCAATACTCAACGGCCAATTTGGCGGTTTAAAAAAATCCTTATCTTCAACAGAAATGTGAAAGCAATCATTATATATGGTGAAGAGACTAAGAGAGTAAAAATAACAGACTAAAAAGCACCAAGAATTCACTAACAAATGTTTATGTCACATAATTGATGTTAGAATTTGAAACACTAGACTTTGGGAAAAAAAAGTTAAATCGTCACCAATAGAGCAAGAAATCAGAAAACACAAATAAAGTTGGATCGGACTTAAATTTTGAAAAACAACACAAAGCATTGCAAAACAGGCCCTAGACTGGAGCCCACAGTTAAAGAAAAAGGCTGGAAGACCAAAGCAAACATGATACAGATCAGTAGACTTGGAGGAAAAGACGGCAGGATTGGCCATGGACTTAGCTGCTGGGAATGGTTCATAGAGTCCAATGGCGATGTGCAGTAGCGGTACTATGCTCCAATGGGAGTCTAAAAGGTAAAGGTCAAACGTAAGTCAAGTAGATTGTATATGCCTGACAACTCTGACATAGAATGAAGGAGAGACAGACATGGAAAAGTGAATAAAAGAGACAGTAAGAATTTTATGGCGTTTTAAGAAAAAGAAAGATAGTATAAATAATGGACATAGAGACGGATACGAACAATTGGGAAAGAGAGAAATAGCAGGCATGTAAAGCTGTGTCGTAATTGGCTCTATAAAATGAAATTAAATGTTTTTAATTTACTTTAAATTAAAGGTGAAATACATACCATCATCTTGATCTATATTTCTTATAAACAAGCACGTAACATTGACAAAATTGTCCATGCATATTTTGCAAGAAAAAGTTATTCGTTCATAAGATTTATTCGCGGAATCTTTCCATATGTAAATGTCCTGATTAGTGTCAAAGTGCTGTCTACCTTCACTGATGACATCATATGTCATTTTCAGTAGATTTTGTTCAGCTGATTTGATCTTGTACTGAATAAGTAGGGCATCCTCACTTGTTGAAATATTCCACTGGCTGAGATTTATGATCTGATTGTTTATTTCTAGAACTACTGGATTCTTGTTTAGTTCTGTTGAAAAAGTTATATTTTATACACGTTTATGCTAATAGTGAAATAATGTCACAATTCAATATATAAATATAATACGTTTGTCCATAAAAATACACTATATTAGAATATATCGTTTTCTCAATTATTAAAAAATATTTGAAGTTGTCATGCAAGCACTTTTTCTTGTAAAAGAAAAGTTTAATTTAAATATATAATGTCATTTTTATTACACGTACTAAACCTTGCTATATACTTTTAAAACGTGGACATTTGTATACAATATTTGGTGGAGTGTTAGCCTGTATCACTAATAGTCCTCACCCAAAACGTGGACATTAGTATACAATATTTGGGTGTATAAGGTGGAGTGTTAGCATCTCTAGAGTTAAGGTAGTCGGTAGCCTGTATCACTAATGGTCTTCACCCGACACCCGCCTTTCAACTGTGGCTCCCTATAGCTGTAGCCGTCCAACCTAGCATGTTGAATTCTTGACTTGACGGCCTGTGCGAAATTTCATAGTAACTAGACTAAGCAGACAAAAAGGCAATCAATAACACACCACTGGGGAAGCTTTTTAGAGCAGGACAAGTCACATATAATGTTAAGATTAAATTCTGCGGCGAAACCCTATTCCGGAGTAGTTGATAAAATATTCCAACCAGATACATCCAAACTAATGCCTGAAGAAGTACACACACTCATAAGGACTAAACACGACAGAGCAGGCAGATAATAAAAATTAAAAGTAGCTTAAAAATGCAATAGAGAAGTGACTCAGGTTCATAACACAGTACAGCACATATATTACATATTTTCGTATAATAATAAAACATTTTAATGTTAACATTATTACACTTTATTTAAAGAAAGTGTTTAGTTAAATTTTACCTTCATAATATTCTAAATGTACTTCTGAGCTATATATCTTTTTTCCATCCCTAGTCTCTATTACAACCCTCACATACTTAACACTATCATTGGTCTTTACAGTTATATTCAAACTCATGAGCAGAAAATCTGGATCCGATGTATTTTTACATTTGCATTTGCATGATTCAGCTGAACACTCCTGGGCTAAAAAAAAACACTCCTAGAGAGGCCAATAAAAAAAAAAATAATTAGATTTTTTTTTCAAGATTATATGGCAATTTTATGAAGTTAAGGTAATTTTTATGATTAATTCAAACATGTATTAATATTCGATAGAAAGTTATTTTAAAGTCCTGTTCTGGATTAGTTATGTAGACAAATCTTTAAAAAAATATTCAGAAATGTTTGCCACAAACTATTCAAGAGCCACAAAAATATTAGCTTAATTAGGATGGAAACTTACTTAGACTTACATCCACCCGCGCCGATCGGCGTATTGAGAGGCAAGCTATCTCCATGAAGATCCGTCATTAGCAATGTCTGAAGTCTTCTACCACCTGATGATCACTGTTCTGACGTCCACCATGAAAGTGTGGCGCTAAGTTATACGAGGAAGTCCCTGTTTGCGCTTTCCTCGTATTGGCTTCCATGTTATCGCAACTCTTGGTGTGCGTAATTCATTTTGTCGTAGAATATGTCCCGCAAACCTCATGCGACGCTCTGTCACAACCTTACTAAGTGTTTGACCCCCATTTCGGCATAGAATTTTCTTGTTTCAGACCCAATCTGTCTGACTCCCTAAATCCGTCTCAGCTATTTTTGTTGAGCCTAATTTAGTCTTTTTTCAATGTTGGCAGATGACTTTATGTTTCACAAGCATATGTTGCTGTTGTGATGACGATTGTGTTGAGAAGGTGTATTTTCGTCTCAATTCTTATGGCGTAGCTTGCCTAAATGCTTCTGGCTTTCCTATTCGGCACGATACATCATGGTAGGCATCCCCATCGTTTGTTATGATGCTTCCAAGTTATGTGAACTTGTCCAACTTCTCAAGCTTTGACTCGCCAAGTCTGACGGGACACCATTCGTATTATATCCAACTCGCAAAGTTTTAGTCTTATCCAAGTTTATGCGGAGGCCAATTTTGGTTGCCTCTCTATTTAGGCTCTCCATATTTTTGTATGCATTTATTTGTAGCTCCGCGTAGTGCAACGTCATTGGCGAAGTCCATGTCCATCATTCGCTGGCAGGGTCGAGTTTCCTTAAAGACAAACACAATTTATCGTTTTCCCTTTAACAGCTTTCGCGGAGGAATTTTCTGGTGATGTGGCAGGTCTGCAGCAGTACCGCCCTCTGACGGGGAACAAGGATGTTCCTAGGAATGTTAAGGGCCTTGAAGGTATCTGTGAGGTCAGTTGTTATTATCCCCTCGGTTGATATGACAATGGGGTATATTGTTATTTTGGATAATTTCCATAGACGCTTAATTTCCAAGCCTAGGTTCCCATATTTTCTTTGTTTTTCTAAGTTTTTCTTAAATTATGAAACAATGGTACGGCGATATCGAAAATGGTAGCGGCCTTTTCTTTTTTATCAACAAACAGAAGATCAGGGTCATTGAGATCTACCGTTTTGTCGGTCAGAATAGGGCTATCCCAGTATAGCAGATGTTCAGTAGACTCGAGAACCTCTTGTGGCGAGTATTTATAATAAGGAGGAATGTCCTTACCGATCAAATTGTGTGTCAAAGCCAAGTGTTGGTGTATTAACTTTACAACTTGGTTATGGCGACCTAGGTAGGCTGATTCTGATAAGGCTGGACATCCTGCCATAATGTGTTCAATTGACTCACCCACATTTCCACATTTTCGGCATTTGTCGACAACATAAAGTTTTAGGATATGCTTCTAGTAATTTTGTGTCCTAATTACTATGTCCTGTATTGCTGTAACAAAGCCTTCTGTTTCAAGGTAGAGATGACCTGCTTTGAGCCATATTAAAGAAGCAATCTGTCAATTTTGTTACCATGTAATAATGCTGGTAATTTTCCGTGGAGGTTTTTACCAAGAAAGTCCTCATTTAATTTTTTATGGTTTATCTTTGCATTCTGGTTTATTCCAAGATATTTATAAAGAGAGTCAGAGTTCAATTCCTTGATGCCTTCTAATGCAATGATAGTGTTGGCTGCTTTGCCTCTCTCAATGCTTATGATGCCACATTTATCCAGGCCAAAAGACATACAGATATCGTCACTAAAGCACTTTACCGTTTTGATTAAGGTGTGTAACGTTTGCTCGGTTTCGGCATATAGCTTTAGATCATCCATGTATAATAAGTTGGACACACATTAAGTACATTTAGTGTCAACCTTAAAACCGTTTGTAGTGTCTTGGAGTAATGTAGATAGAGGATTAATTGCTAGGCAGAACCAGAGCGGAGATAGTGAGTCATCCTGATATATACCTCTTCTTTTGTGCACAGAACATCGTTTATTAGAATTTAGTTGCAGATTTATCTTCCAATTATTCATACAGACTTTCAATAGTTATTTTATTATTGTTATTATTATTATTATTATTATTATTATTATTATTATTATTATTATTAGTAGTAGTAGTAGTAGTAGTAGTAGTAGTAGTAGTAGTAGTAGTAGTAGTAGTAGTATATTTGTCAAGTACATTATATTTTGTCATGATGTCGAATATCGAAATGCAAGGGGGGGGGGGGGGGGCTAAAGGTGTCAAGCTGTCTGGGCCCAAAACTCTAGTTACGCCACAGAATAAAAAGATTACTAAACATTTTAATTACTATTTCATGTTGATTAGCGCACTATTCAGGCTATACCACGGTCTGTTCTCTTTTGTTGACATGTGTGTGTGGTCAGTTGTTTTTAATAAGAGATTGTTTGCTTCTTTATTATTTTTTTCGACAAATTATTTAATTGCATTCTGTGTCGTTTCATTTTTAGCTGCCCTCAAAATGGGAATAGACGCTATAAGTATTGTATGGTCTGTCCGTCCGTCCTTCCGTCCCACCCATTCCGTATGGATCTCAGAAAAAAAGAAGAGAAAATGAAAATCGGACATCATTCTATATATACAGTCATACATTCTATATATACAGCCATACATTCTATATATACAGTCATACATTCTATATATACAGTCATACAAAGTGACATCATTCTATATATACAGTCATACAGAGTTCGTAAGCAACGGCTACTTTTTCTTTTCCGAAAGTGAAACATTAATTGTTTTTTAATTACCTTTTCAATTATATTTAAAAAATGCACTTCTTTTAAATGAAAAACTTCATGGGAGGTAAGTTTTTTTTAAAAAAAAGATTACACACCTTGTTATGAACATAAAGATAACAGAGTCGAAAACCAAGTCTGCATAGTATGGCTTTAATTCACTGAATGACTACACAGCACACATTTCGGGAACACATTCTTACGGACGAGTTTCAAGCACATGTAAACATAAAAACGACAACCGATACAGAATATAATTTTTTATAACATTCACCCCCGGTTCAAATTATGCTAACTAGTATTATAAACAATGGAAGAATTAAAGTAAGTGCAGAATAATAATAGATATTCAAGTAGGCTAAGCAAACATTGTATGATAGCATGACATGCAGTAACATGTTGATATAACATGATAAATCAAATAGCTTATTAAAATATAGCATGATAAATCAAATATCATATTAAAACCAACAAAGCCAAAGAAAAGTAGTAAAATAAACAAATGTCATTTTGGAGACTTGTATTGACAAATTGAATGTCAAAATAAGAGTTCTAGTAAGATGATGAGCTTTTACACTTTGTAGTTGGGCCTAGTTCTCCTTACTTTAAGATTGCATGTATGTGTAGTTTCATCTGCTTAAGTTTCCGACGATCTGGCTATAGAATCAGTAGGTTGATTCCTGGTAGGCGAGTTTTGGACAGAGCGGTCAGTTTCTAGCTCTGTTCCACTCTGATTCTCATTTTCTATTTCTTTTTGTTCCTCCCTAGAGGCTAACATTCGTAATGAGACAGTTTCCTCTCGACCGTTTGGTGCTCCGATAATAGCGTACTGAGGGTTACATGTTACCAAATCAACTTCCTCTGTTATGGGATCATATTTAGACGATCTACCGTTCTTCTTCAGCAGGACAGGACCCGGACTGGTCAACCATGTTGGCAGAGATGTCCCGGAACCACTCCTTCGGTTGAACCCAAGAAGTCGTTTATGTGGTGTCCTGTTAGTTGCAGTGCATAGTAATGACCGGATGGACTGCAGAGCATCATTTAGTACTAGTTCCCATTTAGCTATGTCCAATTCCTTCGAATGTAGAGTCAAGGTGATGGCTTTCCATAAAGTCCCGTTAAGTTTCTCTATTTGTCGTCAGCTTCTTTCTATAATTGAGAGAGGGTTATACAGATATACATACAAACTTAAAAATACGTTACAAATGAAGATTCTTTCATCAGCAAGCACCTACAATGCATTTATAACATAAGATTGAGAACGTGAACACTTACATTGTACCATTCGAAAGATTCACTGTCCGCTATTTGGAATCCCAGTCCTACTGCTTGAGTGGCGGATGTATTGATATGTGCATAAACAACCAATATAAGTTTATTTCCAGAAGATTTAGGACAATATGGATCATAGTGGCCTTCAAAGCTTTTGTTCAGCGAAATTTGATAAGAATCTGCTAATTTAAAAAAAAAAAAAAGGTTTAAATTATGTAATTGATTACGTAAAAACATTTAACGATAACTCAATACAAAATCGATACATTGTGTACATTACTGAATTAAACACTAAACATATCTTGAGCTTCAATGGTAAATTGTATATCTAGATATGTATTATGCTTATACATGTTTTACGGTAGAATTTTTAATGCTTACAAGTAGGTAAAACAAGAACATAGAAAAAAATTCTTCCATTATGGAAATTAAAGAAAAAAAAAGAAATAAACAAACAAAGAATGCATACTACCGAAAAAAATGTGTATATATATTCTTAAAATTTAATATATAGATATATATTCATGGCCGGTTCTACAGATTGGAGGGCCCTATGCGAAACGAATAGCGCGGGGCCTAGTCTGGGTAGAAATAAGGATAATGAGTGAAAATAAAGAATTTTTGTAATAAAATAAATTCGTCATTGCATTTTAATCGTATTTTGCTAAGTGTAAAATCACGGTCAAATTAAATTACAAGCCATCTACAATAGAAGGTAGTGTTCCAACAAAAAGCCGATAAACATTCAGACCTGCCTTTAAGATTTACTTTTTTTTTAATTGATCAAGACAGATTTAGATCTAGAATCTATATTTACATGCCACTGACTATTGCAGTACATTAACTATTGGAACTTCCTCTTTTGGTTTTAAATTCGCCTTTTTATTTTTATTAGATGAAAGTTGACAATGCCGTTTTTTTTTTTTTTGTGTTTTTTCTTAAACGCGATTAGGAGAGGCGTGTTCTATATTTTTAATGTAATGACATTTCAAAATGACAATTTTGTCTATTTTTAAGGGCATTTTTATGAGTTGTCAGAATAATTGAATAATTTCAGGAGATTTTCATGACTTTTTTTTCGTATACTTTGCAATTTCTTCTTCTTCTTATATAATACAGACGTTACTTCAAAAAAGAAGATGATTACGTCATACGCGCCATGCTATGTCCTGGTTTTGCTGGCTAGCTTGAGCAACCTATTCCATGCTCTAATAGCACTAGGGAAGAAGGAGCATTTTTACAAATTTGTCCTAGTATGTGGCACTAGGGGGCTATGGAAACCCTGTTATAGGTTATAATGGTTTTAATTTAATAATTTACAACTAGTGTTAGCGCGGAGCCTATGAAAGTGCGGGGCCCACTGCGGCCGCATAGGTTGCAGTGCCCTAAGACCGGCCCTGTATATATATATATATAATATTGATAAGATATAAAATGACACAATCTTATTTCTAAAGAAAACGAAAGTTTTTAAAAACTAAACAAAATCAACTAACCCTCCAATAGTAGGTCATCATTTAGAGCATATAACTAATAGAAGCAAAAACATAAGATTGCACATGCTGCTATAAAAACTTTACAAACAAGTGTATTTAATGTTAAAAAATGTTTCCGTATCTTAAAAAAAAATGAATGCATACATGGGCGCCCGCAGGGGGATGCAAGGGGTGCAAATTGCACCCCCCTGGATTCTGAGTAGCCAAATTCTAGCCAATTTTTTTGCAATATCAAACCAATTATCTACTAAGTAGCAGTAGCAAGTGAACAAGTAGTACTTTTTCTGAAGTACAGTTGTAATGATACGTTAATATTGTAGTAGACTATTATCATGAATTGTTGGCGACAATGTTCGTGCACCCCTCTAAATTCTGAGTAGTCAAATTTTAGCTAATTTTTTTACACCTTCAAATCAATAAACTACTTCTAAGTAAAATTTAACAAACAGTGTTTCCACTGAAGTACAGCTGTAAGGATAAGCTTTTGTTGTAATAAAGAATAGTTAATCAGGAGTTGATGGCGCACCAAATACGCTCTATTATAGGCTTGCAATGATTTGCACTATAAAAGGAGTGACATATTCTATAGCACGTTGGTCTTGACAGTTTGTTTTCGTTTGCACATTATCATAGTTATTATTATATTTAGTTAAACCTAAGATATGATAAATGTTTTTTTTTTCATTGGAGGAGAATTCCTTGCCAACTGTATTTCAATCTGATAAATTTTTAAATTTCTTTGAACAAGAATGAAGAGTGCAGTCATCTTATAAAATGTATTAGAGTCTTGTGGATTTGCGGTCGGTATGAGCGCTTGATAAAATAGCAGGTTAACCAAGTGAAACAGGTTACGACGGTAGTGGATATAACAAAGTTCTTATTCATCGTCGCCTGAGTCAGAACGGTTTATTGAGGGCGATTGTATTTAAGAAGACTTCAGTGGTTTTGTTTCTGTTGTTCAGAGAGACGCACTATTAAAGAATAAATTATGTACAGTCTCGACACGGACAAACTACTTGGCAAAGGCTGCAATGGCTCACCGTGAAGGCTAGCATTCAGAACTGTGTTCAGGCAAGGATGGAATCGTGGAAAATATCCAAAAGCAGCCTTTATCTGTAGCGCGTCGCACAGACTTAACCTTTTTATCAACTATCTAAATGACGTATCAGATGTTCGAAATGCTGTTAGTTGTTAGTGCATCAAGAAGACTATTTCTTCCGTACCAGTCCCAAGCGAGAGCTTTGGTGCTAAATTTACCTATTTGCGTGAGACACAATGGACACATAAATACAAACCCATTCACGCTTTAAGTCACTACTTTGAGAAGACTGTTTGGCAGATCTTTAAATAACACTTGCTTAAAACCAGACAAACTGCTAATGTAATAAATGCCTGCTCCTCACGTGTTTTTGATATGTCTTTTCATTGTCGTCAATTATTCATCTGTTCTTGAGCCAGTTTCTCAGTTGTTGCAGTCTTTCCAACTTAACATAAAGAACGCTGAACAGCACATCAGCAATCTCATTGACATAATCTAAACTAACTTGACAATGCTGAGGGATAATTCAGGGATGATATGCCAAGTAAAGCGAGAATGCTGGCAAACAATTAGCCTAGAATTTGCAGTCGACAGATACACCGAGCAAAAACCATATGTTCGGCATTTAGGAGTTATTACAAAACACAGCTTTACATTCCGTATCTTGATTCTTTAGTTTCATTATTGAAGTCTCGCTTTTCGATCAATAATAATGCTCAGTTCAACCTGTTTTGACTGCATCCTAAATCAGTGTAAGAGGTGGAACGTGAAGAAGAATGTCTTCACTTTGCATGATAAGCGTTTATCGCCTGCTTTTTCATCGGGACGAAAAGCATTAGCCAGGTTATTGCCTTTTTAGGCAGCTACAGTAGCAGTTCTCTGTTTGATTGACCTTAGGGAGGGACGAGCAGCACGGATACACTTAAAAACGTGTAAATAGTTTGTTCACATGTTTATTATTTTTTATTTATAAATAAACATAATAGTAATAATATTATAATAATAATAATCTTTATAATCCGTAAGGAAATTTGTCTTACAATTTATGCATTACACCAAACAAAACATTATAACTATTGAAAACCAAAATATATAAATTCCCGACGCGAACATTTGCTTCAATGTATAGATATTTGAATAGTTTTTACAGTGCATTTAATATCGTACATGGATGAAAAGGTGTGGGGGGGGTGCTGTTTTTTTTATTTAATATTCTTCGTAACAAGGAAAATGATGCTACGTCTTTGGCCATTAGTGGCAATTTGCACCCCCCTGCAAAAATTTCTGCCGGCGCCCATGAATACATATACAAATGATATTTTTGTAATTATGTATATTGTACTTTGTGCTTAAACATTTAAAAAAAATATTAAATAAACTTTATTTAGCTTTGCCAATTGTCATATTTTAAAACTAGAGATATGATATTAGCGTATTAACCCTAAAAGAGAATGAAGGAAAAAATCTCACCTTTAAATATGATGAAGCTCAACAGTGATGCTGTAATGTACTTAATATTGAAAAGCTTGGACATAATGTCTTCCTTTCTTTTCAACCTCACATCGCTTTAAATTAAACAAAATGGAACAATATCGATTATTAATAATTTACTATATATTATACATATTGCTGCATGCGGAGTCGGAACGAGACAGCTGGACAATAGTTATGCTTGCCTCGGATGTTGCAAAATATGTAGGTCACAGCAGGGGCTGAGCAGCCACGGGAAATACTGTATCCCTCATTAATCTTCGGATTCGAAGACAAGCCTTATATATATATATATATATATATATATATATATATATATATTATATGTTGGATGTGTGGTTGAGATTTCGAAATCTCTTGTTTACCTAACATAGGGTCTCGAGTTTGAATCCAGACTCAAGCAGAATTGCATCTCCTGAACCCATAAAGCCAGCTCAGAAACTTTTCCCTGATGCCCAAACCGTAAAACAAAAACAGATAGCTATAACGCCTCAAAGATGCTTTCTATAAAATTAATTAACATAAAATTATCACCACATAACTTTGGCCATGAAACAATCCAATAACAATAATTAACGATATAAAATACCTACATGTTTTTTTTTTTTTTGTTTTTTATTTAAATACATTTCTGAGTGATTTCCCTATATTTTCGTTTGCTTTTATGAATGTTATAATAATTGTATTTGCTTTCAAAGTCAGTGAATATCAAATCTAGACTACTGAATTCTGAATTCTAAATCTAAATCACCAAACTAGAATTTTCTATCAAAAGTAAAAAAAAGTAGAGTTGAAAATATTAGCGCTTGTGATCTATGGGCAGATGATGTATAAGACATTTGTTTCTGTGGCCTACGGTTGACAAAGGTGTCCTGTGGCTAGTACAAAGACCAGAAGTCTTTACTTTTCCTTAAGTCAGGTACCCATTAAAGCTGGGTGGACTCAGTGGCGCCTTAAAATCCCGAAAGTAAGAATCCCCGCCTCCAGAATTTTCTATCATCTGAATATATTTATACATGGGCGCAACCAATATTTTTCCGGGTGGGGGTGGGAGGGGAGATAGGGAATAAAATGCATTCCTTTTTTATACTTTCGTTTACTATGTATTGAGTGCAAAAATCGCTTTGATGAAAATACAATACCTTTACATGGGAGAAAATAGTCCTTTTTATGATAGTTGTTAGTTAAGTTAGTTGTTTTTGTAGCTATACTTAGTCCGGCAGGTTTTTTATTTTTTTTATACAAGTTTATTGTATTTATATTCATCTAACATAATTTTATATAAACTCCGGAACTGCTACACTATCTTTGAATATTAGGAGAATCCCGTTATTTTATTTCGAAAACAGACATGTAATTATAATTATTCCTAAGATGAAAATGGTAAATGCAGGGGTGGACTGGTTCAAAGTCGGCCCGGACATTTCTATACATTCCGGCCAACAAAACATTTGACGAATATATGTTAGTATTGATATATTTTACGCAACCTCAAATTTATTATGTATATTTTGAGAATGTATTATCGTTTACGTATCATACATATTTGTTAAAATAGGTAGCCCAGTTAGCTTGCTAAATTAATAATAAATAAAATATAACACTTTCATCTCGTGAAAAAAAATTATGCCAACTTATAGGCCAACTATATCGTATACATGTGCATGATAATCACATAACAAGGCTTGTTAAAATCCCCATCAACGAAGTACTCGCTGTCACATCGTTTATGACTGTGTCCAAATGGATTACCGGTAGAACGTCTTTATCAACAGTCTCCACATAAAATCTTCATTTTCATTAGCCCTAATGTTTCCCAGTCTATTCCTTACACATCCTTAACATGAAATGACTTTTTTTTCACAAGTTTATTGCGTAAAAGACAGCATAATAACGCATGTAAATAAATTTAACATCTTTAAAAATTATGTATCTATAACAGTCAATACAAAATCATCTGCATGTTCTTTTCGTATTCTGTTTTACTCCTCAGGCTAATGGACATTTACATACAAAACCAACTCTTCATCCTCAATTCTTTTGTTTGTCCACATCACGGGGTTATCTGCTGCTTTCGTAATAACTTGCTAATCCTGTCTAAGTGTCTACATTTTGGAGTTTGCTACACATACAATGTTATTTGCTTATTTAAATTAAATTCACTTGTTAGAAGATAATTTAGTATACATGTGGTAAGTTCAAAACATTCAGAAAATGAATACCGTCAAGCTGGTTTTAGAGTTAAGCAATTTTTCTTTTTAAATTTTGGTTTAAGTCTACATCCTCAATGTTATGAAATACAGACGTTACTTCAAAAAAAAAATAGATGACTTCGTCCTACGTGTGTTCCTAGGTCAATCTAATGATGCATGTTAATCAATGACTGAAATTCTGCCAAATCATTATTTTTTCTGGCTGGCTCAAACAACCCATTCCATGCTCTGATAGCACTAGGGGAAAAAAAGAGCATTAGGACCACTTTGTCATCCATGGGACTGAGGGCTTTGCACTGGGGTTTCATGCCTCCTCACGTGGCTGGTGAAGGGTTTGGTTTGGTTGTATTTGGGGGGGGGGGATGATATGTGTCTTGCGCTGGAATTCGGATACGTCCTAGCATATGGGACGAGGAATATGCCTATTTCTTTGTGTCTTTCTGAGTATTTTATTAATTTTGTTTTTGCATTTGAAGATTATGGTTCAGTGTTTTATGTATAATTGCTACTTTACTTTTGAGTCTTCTGTCCTAAAGGCTTTCTAAATTTAATGATTTTACTAAAGGTGTTACTCTAGTCAAATGTCAAAATTCATTAGTTATGAATCTCACTGCTCAACACACACCGTTCCTCAATGAACTGTTTTATGGCGCACACGTATGATGTGGACAGAGAATGACTAAAAGAGATCATCTGATGGACTCAGTCATTGGCCTCACTTCTAATTCAAGCGCTTTAAGATTTGAGCTTTCGATAGTAAGAATGTAATAATTTTTCCTAGCCAAATTTTTGTTCAGACAGGCATATGTAAACATGCCTCCATAGGACTATGTTTCCAATGGTCATTGACTCGACTCATACATTCTAGTCATACTAACCCAATTTAGTTACTTACACAAAGTAATATCGGAAAAACCCTTTTTTTTCCTTGGTAAGACTTGTGATATATACAAATGATATTTTAAAAAAAGGTAACAAAAATAACAATGTAATCTATTGACAGATTGACTGATTCATTAATCACAAAATCTGTTAAACTGTCGTACATATTAGAATGAAATTACCAACGCAGGTTCCTTTTACCGACTATGCGCTGAGTAAGAAATTTGTACAACTCAAACAAGAATATAAAACTAAAATATGAAAATATGTGTCCTCTGGGATCCCTCAAATCAAGAAAACATAAAGAAACTAGAACAAATACAAAATGGAACAGAGAGATATATAACAAACGAATATATTCATTAAAGTAATGCCATTAGTAAAATCACTAATTTTAAAGAACACCAGTACTGAATAATAAAAAGTAAAGTAGCTATAATGAATAAAACACCAAACCATAACTTACAAATAGAAATACAAAACCTAATGAAATACTCATAATGACACAAATATAGTCACATTTTTTTGTATTCCATAAACTAGAACTAATTCGTAGAAGTGCTCCTTCTTCTCTAGTGCCATTAGAGAATGAAATGACTTCCCTGAATCAGCCAGAGTTGAAATTGAGTTCAAGTCATTGATTAGCATGTATAACTAGATTGACACATGAAATGCGTAGGACGTAGTAATTATCTTCTTTTTTGAAGTAACGTCGGTAAAACATAAGAAGAGGAAAAATCGCTTAGAGTCTATAAAGGATGGGGATGTACAAGAAGCATTGCACATAAATGTAGTCTATTACATCATTTAAAAAGGCATTATATTAATATAACTGTTGACTATGCAAAAGTTCTTATATGAAATCACGGCGCTCAGATTGTCAATTTTTATAAGATAATTTTATTAAATAATAAAGCATTTAATACGATCCTCATTGCATTCATGCGGCCATTTTGGATAACGATATTTGTCCAACCCTTGGTAAATGATACTATTAGATATGATAGTGCACAGATTAAAAGGCATAAACAATAACTTACCTAACCATGTTTGAATCATGCCATTTCAAATATTTATATGTTTATGTTAATCTTAATTAATTTATAAATTGTGATACGAATTCAAAAACGCTTCTATTAAAACATCATATGGGGAAAATCGAAAATTAACAAATTTGGTAGTTGTAAACCATTTCACTATAAATAGTTTTGCCTTTCAGCAAAAGAAAATGACGAAACCCTGTTTTTACTTGCTAACCTTGAGATTTGGGAAATCCAGGATGGCTGCCTGGTCGTGCGGTTTGCGCGCTGGACTGTCGTTTGGATTTATCGATGGTCGAGGGTTTAAATCCGGCCCGCTCCCATCCCTCGTCGTCCTGCGGGAGGTTTGGACTAGGAAGTAAACTATCTTCAACTCTGAAGGAACATCCGAAACATGTAAAACAAACAAACAAACCTTCTTTGAAGACATTTAACGTGCACTTACATTTCATATACAAACAATTCATTGTATGGATGCCTATGAGAATGTGTCTTCCACTTTTTATTAGAAATATTAGTAACAATGTCACAAATTAATGACCTTAAAGAAATATACACATTTCTTCCTTGAAATTGTATATTCTTCTTTTTAGTTTGTCCATGCCAAGCCAGCGGATACACCGAAATATTTTATTTCTAAAACGTCAAATATTTTTTTCGGAACTGTCTGTGGTTAAGACACCTAGATCTGATAAGTTTGATCACTGAGATATGTAGGTCAATAATGTTAAAATGTTTTATACAGCCTTGTGCGAACTTTCCTTTTATCAGGTCTTAGTGATGCTTAGTGGGGTGGGAAGGATGATCGATGTTCCGGGCGCCACTCTCAGGGGGTTCCACACTCAGCATCTATTTCTATGTGATGTTCATAGAAAAGGGGGAATAGGCGCCAATAAAGTACCTTACCCCGGGGCGCACGTTTTGATTACTACGCTTTTGTATGGTCGGGATATCTTTTTATATTTCACACACACAAAAAAAGTTTTTCTCAGTCAAATATCTAGCTCCATCATTTGTTACACTTCCCATCTTGTTCCAAGCATACCTAACACTCAACACTGCTCTTCGTAGCATTAAATAAATACTGGCCTGAGATTGTGCCTTAGACTAGATTATCAATTAATCACATCCGTTTGTTCATGGGTCACGGTCCCTTTAGCTAATGCAATGGGTTACCGCATCTTATGTGAGACCTGACGCTGAGCCCCCTAGGGGACTAACTCCGTATTCCTATAATGTACCTTTGCATCCAGAGAAGTGGGGGTTGTCAGAATTATGAATCCTTTCTTCTATCCTCACCACGTGCAAGTACCCTCGCTAGAATCATATCATTTTCGTCAGATACGTCATAGTCGTTTCGCGACTGAAAAAGTCCATACATTGTTTAGAAAATTGAAGGGTTAGCTAATTTCTCGTTTCACTGTTATACTCTTAAAACTATGCTGAAATTGGCAAAATATATAATAATACAATAATAACACACAATAAATGAGATGTATAGGAATAAAACAATTATTTATTATAAATAGAAACCTTAACACAGCCACACACTTTCGCATGTTCGCAAGAGATTTTACCATAGTGGATAGAGCTTGCAATAAGCATAAAGATGGGATGTAAAAAGAAAGAAAAAAAAAACACAATTAAAATAAAAAAGCTTTATAACAATTTTTTTAAAGTGACCATTGAGAGACATTTGCACACAAAAACTTTTTAAAAATCTTTTTTTTTAGGCCAAAGATGTATTACGTGGCGAAAAAAGGATTGGATTTAGTTTTATGTCTTTAAAGACAACTGGCATTAGTTGTTCTCTTCCTGTCGCACGTCCTCCTGTGTTGTAGGCTAATAGGATAAAGAGATTGATAGTTCTAGGTAGGATCAATAGTTCCCTTCCATAGATCAATCCTAACCAACAGTGGTTGGGTGTGAAGATTACAACAGTTATATAGCATTGCCCATTATCAATTTTAACTAAAATAGTTCACATTTCATAAAGTTATTCCATGAAACTGGAGAACAACAATCTCTATCCTGACATTTTCAAAATATCTTCCTGGGCTGAAAAAAAAATGTATTCAAAATATAACAAAATCGTTTTTACAATTATTTATAATTTAAAGTAAGAATTAAAGAAATAGTGTGTTTTTTTTTTATTTGAATTTCTAACTTTTATATTTCGAAATGTTTTGATGACATAACCTTATTATTATTATTATTATTATTATTATTATTTTTTGTACGTTTACATTACTATGAGAATAAAAGGGAGTAGATAATCAACAACGTCTGCTGTACACCTATTAATAGTCTGCTACGTGACGTGAGGGCAATTAACGTTGTCATATTTTACTCAACACTAATACACCCGAATTCGTATTTAAAAAAAAAAGTAAAGTTCCCCTTCCGGACCTTGCGATCTAATGGGCAGATGATGTGGCCCACGCATAACGATAGTGTCATGTGGCCAGCACACCGACCTTTATTTTTTCAAAACTAATCTTAGTGACCCACTAGAGCTTGGTGGACTAGGAGGCGGCCATATGTCCCGATGTTAAAAAAAAAATCCCAGTCTTCACCAGGATTCGAGCACGGGACTCCAGCTCAAAATCCAAGCGCTTTACCGCTCGGCGGTCTCGCTATAATAGTGTAACGAATCACATTATCCAGGCTCTCCGCAAACTGCACAATACGACACCACCAACTTGAAGAATTTGACAACTCGGGGCTCCAAAATAACGTAACGGTTTAATGTTCAATAAATAACAGTCAACACTGTACAAATATCTCTCTGATAAAACCGTACCGCTGTATCAACTCTTGTACTGGCCTCTCTGCTGCATCTCGAACTTGTACTGAGCAGTCGTATCACATAATGAACTACTAAGGGCGCTTTTTATGGCTTATGACCTTAGAAAAGAGGAATTAAAAGTGAAACTTAAGAAGCCCACATTAAAAAGTGGAATATCTCCAGATTTTTTGAGACTAGGCTAAGGCAATTTTTAATCACGCCAACTCAGAAACTCGTGTTTAGGGAAAACCTAATTATCTCTTAAAAACCAAAACCTAAGTTTATTAGAGAGCATCGCTCATACTACTGACACGAATGAGTATTTTAAGTCAAAACCACTTGTCGACTCATCGGCTGAAGCATAAGAGCTTAGTCTCGTAATAGAAGCATGTTTAAAATTAACGAAATACACGTAGTTGTGACCGAAGCAGAATTTCGATCTGTAACCGATGTTGCAAGGAAGGTTATCTAGCCAAAGGTTTACAAGAACAAGGTTACAAAGACATGCATACGGACAGATCTAGACATTGGTTGAGGATAGAACATATTAGGCTGTAAAAAAATATACTTAAAAAAATAATAAAAAAATGCAAATCTATTTTACAGGATGTGACTCACAAAAAATGTAGATATTATTATTAACTAAAAAAAATACTTTCAGGTTGATTCTAACTAGACATAGATCTAAGTAGATCTAGACCTAGTTTTAGATCTAAATCTACATTCAGGATCTAAGTCTAAGCCTATATCTAGAAATCTAAGTCTCCAAGTCTAGATCTAGAGTTAGATCTAAGTCTAATAAGTCATTCTAAGCTTAAGTCTGTCTATATCTAAGTCTAAGTCCAGATCTAGAGTTAAATCTAAGACTCCAAGTCTATTCTATATCAGTCTAGATCTAGATATAGAACATTGATATAGAATATACTATATCTAGACTAGAACTCTTAGATCTATTTATTGTAATTAAGATTTAGATTGTTGTCAAGTGTATAGTCTAATGAGTATGTGTTTTTTTAAAACTTACAATTGAAACGAAGTTCGTATCAAAATTCTTTTTTAAAAATAATATTTGAATCATTATTCTATTCAATGACTTAGTTTTTTAATTAATGGAAAATATTTTTTTATAATGATCCATTGACACTTTTACCATTGTGACCTTAGATGCAAATGTTTAGTACCAATGCGCCAATCTATGAATGAAGTTGTTTTGTTGCTGCAAAAGCTTGTGAACTTTTTAATTAGACGTATTTCCCTCTGAAATTTTTCATTGAAAAGTGGTGTAATTTATTGAAAAATCTGCTTGCATATATAATTTTAAAAATTAGATGGTTCACTTTTGGAAAAGAAAAAAGTAGCCGTTGCATCAGAACTTTGAATGATCTAAAATATCATGATGTTTGATTTTAATTTTCTCTTCTAGTTTTTGAGATCTTAACGGGATGGACGGACAGACGGACAGACAGGCCACATAACACTAATAGCGTCTTTTCCCCTATCGGGGGCCGCTAAAAAACAATGTTCGGGAAGGTGGATGTCACCCAGTAGATCGTACAAGGAGAATTGTTGAGAGTGGGGCAATCGCTATTTTGAAATCATTCATAGTACTTCTTTCGGTAGGGGCTGGTGTTGCCCATACTAACACATGACACAAAAAGTTATCAAGCGCATTCATGTTCCTTGCGTAAAGAGCTTATGTGGCTAATGTGTTTGTCGACGACCATATTTTATTGTTCGAAATTTAAAATTACATTTGCTCGTTGTATTCGGTAGGTATGTTCCTTTGAATTTTCGAATTAAAAATGTTAACATAATTTCAAGATAAATGGTCTTAGAACTTTTAGAGCTAGAGAGAAATATAAAAGAAAAAAATAGAGAGAGAGAGAGAGAGACATAGAGAAGAGAAAGAGAGTAAGAACGAGACTGGGTGGATTGAAAATAATATATAATAATAAGAGTAAAGTAAAACAAAAAATTAATACTTACGAAATCTAAATGCATATCATTTGACTGAAATTTCAAACGCTTGAATATAGATTGAAGTAAAACGATTCAATTTAACGCTGGTATCAACTATTTTTATTTTGAAACATCGTTTAGAAAATAAAACAAATAAAAGTTTTTTTTGTTTGTTTTTTATTTGTTTAGATGTATCGCTAAGAGACCTAAACTACTTGGCTATGGCTTGGACATCTATTCTAGCTAGGATCAGGACTCTAGAAGAGTGAGCGCCTAGAGGCAGCACCAAAACCTTCTCCCAGATACCACTCCACCACTGGTTCTCCAATGAGATTGTGCTATAGCAAACTGAGCATGCTATAAGCATGAAAAAGCGTAATATTAAAGCAATGTTTAAAAAAAATACAAGTTCAAATTCATTAAATGTATTATTATTAGCATATTTGCACTCATTGCAATAAAACAGTTACCACCATTATATTATTCGAATACAATGTAGAGTATTGTATAGCAATTTATTAATGAGCTAAATGTAAGCAAACAAAAAATATAAAAAGTACTTTAAAAAAGCTTATACTAAGTATAGTTGTATCAATTAGTTCCAATCAGTCATGTCATTAAATTTGTAAGATCTAGACCAACAACAAAAATATATAAATAAAAAAAAAAAGGTGGAACGGGCTGATTGCGATATCTGACAGAGTATATTTGTATTGAGTAGTTTTAATTGCCAACACCCTTAAATAGCCATATTTTTGTTTCACTTACCAGTACTATAGTTTGTACTTGTGTTCCTTTCAATATCATATTCATAATCTGTAATATATATTAGAAGACGATCTAATTTTAATGTCATAGAAATAGTAAAATGACATTACATATTGTCATTGAAATAATAAAGCTGAACACTAGTGACAAAAATATTAACAAATTTGTGATATTCACTAATGGTTGTATTCTATAATAGGTAATAATTGTTTGGATAAAAGGTTCCTTTTTAAGACTGCTTCTGTGGCCCACGATTAACAATGGTGACATGTTACCAACACAATGACCGACCGCCTTTACTTTGTCAAAACAAGTGTCAAATATCCATTAGAGTAAGGGGGTCTCAGAGGTGCTCTAAAATTCCCTAAATTACAAACTTGAGAACGTACGTTTCCGAAGCTAAGCCTCTTACAATTTAGCCACTATGCCCCCTAATATATTTTGATTACTCAAACAATCATTAATAAATTAATTAATTACTTACACCCCTCCCCTAAAAAATGCATGACAATGGAGGCTTTTCTCAGCGGCGCATAAAACTGGTGCATAGAAAAACTACGTTCATTCTTAATTGTTTTTAAGCTCGAAGTCAATGCAATATTAGTGTTGTAATCTAATTAAAAAAGACAAAAATTACCTCTGAAAAAAAACACACTTATATTTCTACCAAAAATTGCAGCCTTTTCTTGGCTTCTTAAATCAGGATACATATTAATTATAATAGTCTGCTCCTTTTTCGACATTGAATTGTTAAAGTAGAAAATACAATCTGAGGTAAAATACGGTGGGTATCTGTTGTCTGACAAATGTATATATGATAGTCTTGTCACAACCAAACTGTTGTTCTAAAAAATAATCAATTTTTTTTAGTTAATAAGCAATTAACGTTTGATTGATCAAAACTCTTATATAGATTACAATAACATTATTATAATTTTTAGATTAAACTTCTATTTCTTTGTTTTGTCAGTTTAAAAAAAAAGTATCTCTTTCAAACCTTGTAATAAGGGTATCATGTAGACAGCACAATGACTAACCGCCTTCGCTTTCCCAAACAATTGTCAGGTACACAAGAATGGGTTAAGTTTTGGGCCCTTTAAAAATCCCAAAATCTAAATATAAGTCTTAAGGGGGAGCAAAGCGCTTTAATAATCAGCCATTAAGCCAGTTAAAAGGTAAATAAAAATATTTGTTGTTATTTTTTGTAATATTCTATAATGTTCTTCAGGTTATATACTACTTACACTTTCAGTGGATAGATATAATACACACTTAAGCTTTGGATAAATTCTTACGGCTGAGCATGTAACTTTCGGCAAGTTTTCGGCCTGATCAAACTCATAAGTACAGTTATCATACTTAGGTCTTGCTGGGAAAATAAAAAATGCATAGTGAACTTTTTAAATAGGTTATTTAGTAATAGTTTCAGTTGGTACATCTAAATAAAAGAATAATTAGAAGTACGACTTAATTTTAACCTAGAGTGTCTCGATGAAACAACGTCATTGCCTAAAATGGTTACAGGGGAATTTTCAATTAATTAGAGAAAGAGCTAAATTATCCAATAAATTGTAAGTATCTGTAAAAGTTTATGGGCTTAACGAGTCTGATATGTATGAACATTAACGTCTATATTTTTTTTGTATTTGGAAATTAATTCATTCTGATCAAAGGCGTGTTATGGACTTTCAAAAATACAAACACAAAACAGACAATTTAAATGCATACACAGAGAAGATAAACACATAGAACACATACGCAAAGCACATAAGCAAGTATACTTCGATGGTATTTGAATGTAATAGGAAGTAATAATTTCTTTGTATTCGAGTACCGTGTGCGTAAAACAAAGTTCCCGTTTCAGACCTTTGTGATCTATTAGGCAAATGATGTAAAGGTTCATCTATTTCTGTGGATACAGTTAACGGAGGACGTAATAAAGCCAGCACAAAGACAAACGGTATTTACTTTTCCCCAACTTATGTCAGGTTTACTGGCATACCTATGGTGGGGGAATCGGGAGAGAATTTGAATGGAGTGGTCCCCAAATGAGAGTTTGAATTTTTTTAACGTTAAATAACAACTTTTGCGCCTCCATCTCATGTCGTGATGTCGAATGTCAAAATTCAGGGGCCCTAATGAGTTCAAGCCCCTTCGACCCTCAAATGATGGCAAATTTTTAACTATACCACTGGTCTGGTTTCCAATAAAGCTGGCCGGATTCAGAGAAACCCTAAATATCCAGAAATTACAAATCTCAGTCTTCACCTGAATTCTATTCCGGGACCGTTGGCTCGGAAGTCAAGCACTTTACTGGCCTCCCGAGTAGCTTGTGTGTTCGAGTGTAGGCTTGAGGAAATGTTTGTCAAGAAGATATCATATATTGGAAAATACTTACCGAAAATTTCAAAATGACAATAGTCATTTAACGTCATCTTTGTCAAACTTTGTAATTTCACTTTCCATTCACCTTCATGCAGTCGTGAAACGTTATTAAATGTCACCTTAACTGTGTAGTTAGATTGAAAATTTGCACTTATAGAGCCAAATCGATTGCTGAGAGTGCCACATAAGCCGGCCAGATCGCAATGTACAACCTCTTTTTCGGAGTTATTTACTTTATAGAGAACGAGAAAATCTTTTTCAGAATTGTTTTGGTTCCATTCAATAAAAATGCTGGCGTTTTTTCCTTCTTCTCCTATTTCACACTGAATGCTAATTGTATCTGTGATAGAATATTAAAACATCATTGTTTATTAATTTATGGTTATTATAGAAAAAGAATTCATTAGTGACGCTGCTCAATTATTATTGACTTGACTCCCATAAATAAAATACATATTTCTTTTTACCTCCTTCTGTCTTATTATAATATTAAGAAATGATAGCCAGAGCATTAGCTATTATCGGATCTATGTCGTTCTCTTCTTTCCACGATATTCATGTGTCCTTAAAGACTGCAGTTGCCTATAAGGGTTTGGTATTGGCAGTTGCATCTGCCATAGTAAGCGAAATGGCTAGATATGTTAAAAGTCGTGTAGTGACATTTATAGTCGAGGCCTTTATAATTAAAGATTAAAATTAGAGACAAGTCCCAAATATTTCTTGAACAACTTTAAGCACATTTATTTTATATCTGTAATTTAATCAAGCAATGACATTATTTCAAGCAATGGCGTAGCTACCATGAAGCGAAGGGGTAAATAAAAGGCGCGTGGGCTTATTACTTATGACCAAATGGGGCCCACATAAGCCCTTAGGGGATGATACCAAAGTGGGGAAAAAGTATCACTTTCGTAAAAGATGATTTGAAAAAAAAATCAACAGAATATCATAAACTTTATATTAACTTCAAACCGTTAACGTTTTCAGCTAGAGTTTGTGACCCATGCTTACATAATTATTGTTGTGGTGGCCAGCCCGAATCGCACTGTGCTTTGGTGGTGACAACATTTTTAAAGATACAAACAACATATACGACTGAAAACTATAAATGAGGTAGTTAATGAACACCTTGATCAATAAAAAAATGACAAAATCTGCTTAGGTAGCCTGAGTTTGGGGGTGTTCATCTAGGTTAACATGGCGAAAAGTTAAATAAAAGTCAATATGATTAGCATACTACTGACTACTGGAAGAAACAACTTAATATGCAGAGAAAACTTTCAAAATCATGCTTTACTTAATTATCTATGCCATTGTTCTCATTCACATGTCAGATTTCATGGGCCTAAAAACATTGTCAACATATTTTAGTCGTTAATACCTTATAGTATTATTTCAAGTGCCAATGGCAAAGTTTGATATATGCAAATGACAAAGAGTTAGGCCTATATGCTACCACAATGCTTATTGTCTCATCTGACCCAGATGATACTGTCGTGCAATATTATTCAGAGATTCAGTCCTTCAAAGAAGACTTTCATGAAGATATAAGTCGAGATTTGGATGCTTGTTTTTAAATTATGTTTTCCAAACATCGTCACAGCATTTCTCATTTTATCGGTAACAGTTTGTTCGGTCATTTGAATAGTTGCGATTTATAACGATATACTATTGAACCAGACATCAAGAATACCTTGATACGCCAAAGTTTTCATAAATAACTATCTATATATAAATCTATCAATAAATCTATCTATCTATCAACCCATCTATATCTATCTATCTATCTATTTATCTATCTATCTATCTATCTATCTCTATCTGGCTAGCTATCTAGCTAATTAACTAGATAGATAGATAGATAGATAATATTATAACAGAATCGTATAATTTTTGTTAAAACTCCCTAACCTTCTTCATTTAGTGATATCAATTTCATTGTGAAATAAATTATTGAATTAATACCACATATTACGAAATAACAATGTACTTACCCAAATATTTAAAAAAAGACAAAATTGCAACTAAAAGTTTCAACGTGACATACATAGTCTTTGAAATATACAACGTCTCCTGATTTCCTTACTTTCCCCAGAGCGTTTATATTTAAAGGTGTGATGATGTTTCCAATTTTCACAAGAAATCTGTAGTAACAGTTTCATGAATTATACAAAAATGTAAAAAAAGCTAGTTAAAATGAATAAGTGGAGTTACTATGTGATCATCAAGGGTCTGTTTCCTGTAATACTCATTCATTCTCTTTATATAGCCCCTGTTATGAGAAGGAGGCAGTAAGGAACATATAGTAATTATTTCCGTCTGTCACACTCAGATCTAGAAAACAAGAAGAGATACGAAAAATATTATCTCACCATGCAATGCGGCTTGAAAAGTTTAGGTGTAACAGCCACTTTTGGTTTTCTAAAAGCAAACCGTGTTATTTATACAATTAATTATGCAAGCGATTTTTTCTAAAACCTACACCAATTATAAAACAATTACGTAAATGTAAGGGAGGCAATGTTACAATATGTTAACAACAAAGAACTAGCAGACTGTAAGAAAAATGTTCACAACAAACATAATATTTGTTAAAGGTTTTTTCTCTGGTCAACTGTCTGCTAAAATTAAAAGAAAACATTTATATTTGTTTATAAAGGCTCAGAACACACTTTGTATGTAAACATTACGCACATGAAAAAAAAAAAGGAACTTTTTATGCAGCGACTCTCGTGCAGTAGCGTAACTAGTAGCGGCAAGACATAGTACTAATCAGTTCCCTCAAAATTTTTTAATTATCGGATTTTATTTATTTTTTGTTTAATGCCCATATCTGAATAAAACACGCTTGTTTTGTGCGTTTTGTCTGTTGGTCGGTCTCTTCGTCACGTTTAGATAAAAAAAAAAAAACACTAAACGCTATTAAAAATCTGATTTAAGATTTAATTTTCCTTTAAAAATATTGCAATAGTTTTAAGTAGCTATGATATATTGTTCCGGATGTTTTTGAAAAACAAATAAATGTCAACGAATGTTGATTTGCTATTCTAACGTATATTAAATTTAATTAAACGTTGCAAAAACACATGATCTTTGATATGTTGTCCCGGTTTTTTAAATGTAAATAGCCTATAAATGCTAAATGAAAATATCTATACTTACCTATATTTCATTAACTATACAGTTGTTCCGCATATTGTTTTATAAAAAAATAATTTTGACAAATGATTGCTTGACAAATGATTGAAATCGCTTAATTGACTAATATTACACATATATTCTTTGATAAAACGTCACTATAGTTTATGTAACGATATCAATTGTTCCGTATTTTTAACTTAAAACAAATTTATGTTAGGTGGCTTTAATTTTTAAAAAAATATCAACAATAGGTTGTTCTGGACTTTAAAATAAAATATTATTATTAAAAATCACTTTTTAGACTTATTTTACAGTTAATTTTCTTGCAGAAACATAACAAAAAGTTGTTTAATCGGTAAAGAATGTTCCGAATTTTGTTTTGAAAAAGAATCCGATCTACATTACTTTATTTTTCTTACAAATCGTCGCCAAAAATTCCGAATTTTATATGAAAAATCTACTAACGCCAAAAAACTGCTTGAAATCCCTCTTCTCATAAATGAAACAAATAATCTTCTTCTCAATTTATGAAAATTATTTGTTCCGGATTTTCATGAACAATATTTCAACTCTATTTATGTAAAATCGCACTTCTCTCTTACACTACATTTAATTTTCTAGCTAAAACGTTAGAAAATCTAATTATCGTTAATAATATACATGCATGCATACATATTTAATCCAAGTAGTCCATTTTGACTCACCCGGTGCACCAATGTCTACGAAGCCTCAACAGCTCGTATAGATGACATTTTTTAGTCTAACTAGTCCGTGTAACGTAGTGGATTTTTTTCCTTTAACGTCATATGGAATAATTCTTCAAATGAAATGCTAAAACAACTTGGTTGTTAGAGATGGTTTTTAAACCTCGTAATATGACTAGATCTATATTTTTTATACTAGATTTATTTTTTTTTAAACTAAAGCTATATTTTATACACTGAAGCTAGATCTTTTTTACTCCAGATTTAGACTTTTTTTTTCTTACACTAGAGCTAGATTTTTAAACTAGATTTATATTTAAATTTTAATTAAAATCATTGTAGATTCTAGATCTAGAATTTATTGGTCTAGTTTAGAATGTTTGTTCTTTTACATGTTTTACATGTTTCGGATGTTCCTTAGAGTTGAAGTCCAAACCTTCCGAAGGACGACGGGGACGGGAGTGGGCAGGGTTTGAATTTTGGACCATTGATAAATACAAACAAAAGTCCAGCGCGCAAACCGCACGACCAGATAGCCATGATTTAGATTAGATCGAAATATAAAATTTTGATTTCTAGACTTAAAGTGTAGATTTTTATGGCCAAATGACTAAATCAATAGTGTAATGTTGTAAAATGCTAAAACTATTCTATTATGTTTAAATTTTTTTTTTTTTTTTTGTGAATTTCAGGAAAACAAAAATATCAAAATCTCTTTTAAATTAAACTAGTTGGTTATATTACTTTATACACATATATTTATTAACACTCTGGCAGCGGTGAAACATCTATCTCTAAGAAATCCCAACATACTCATTCCAGAGACACAGCAAGCAAAGCTATATATTTCGAAATTCCACAAATTCAACGAGAAAAATAAAAATCTGGAAAATTTCTTGGTGAAATTTGAGAACAATGCCTCATCTTATAAAATGTCTTCAAAAAACTGTACTTCCGGGGCGCTGCACAGCAGTCGACCTGATTATACTGGACTCTTTTTCTTAATTTTTCTGTTTATAATTCATGTAACTTGTTACTACTCCAATGTTTCAATGGGCGTGCATTTTGTCTTTGGGATTCCAATGTATATATGCACTTTAATTTGTGTGAAAACGTGCATTTCAATGGAGTTTTTCGGTAAAACGCTTGACACACCCGCCATCTTGGAACCTAATGACGAGCCTAAGCCTAAAGCTTTAACCGAACAAATCCCTAGCGCAAAACGTAAATAGAGAAAACGTAGAGGAGGAATACGAGTTAGGTGTAGAAGAAGAGGACAAAGAGGCTACTTCTACCCATCGTAACTGGCTAGAATTAACAGGCTGCTGTGATCATCTGATCAATATAGGGAGTATTTCTTAATGTGTTTCACTGAGACCTGGTTCAATGACACGATAACCGACTTTTCTGTTGATCTCGAAAAAATTCACGTTTATAGAGCAGACAGAACAATTGTGGGAATTGGAAAGGAGGAGGACTCGCAATCTATATAAACAGGAATGCTGCAACGCCAAGAATATGAACATAAGGAATAAAATTTGTGACCGTAACATTGAACTGATGTGTGTCACACTCAGGCCTTACTACTTGCCTAGAGAATTCAAACAGGTGCGTGTTATTGTTGTGCACATACCACCGACGGCTGACACAGCGACTGCGTTGGAAATTATTTGTGATGTGCTTCACAATGTAGAATCAAAACACACAGTTGTATCGTAACTGAATGGAAAAAAACGTACAAAGAAAAAAATTGAGCATTTCTCTGGAGATAATAACTCAAAAGCATGCTGGGAAGCATTAAAGAAAATAACAGGCTGCGCCTCAAAAAGAGAACGATTTTCAGTGGATGATGAGGAGAAATTTGCCAACGAAGTAAATGATTTTTATTCTCGTTTCGACAAAGAGATTTTATTGATCTACACAAAAAAATTTTCAAAACTCTGATCAAAGAAAAGCAAGAGCTCTACGTCAATTTTGTAACTGAAGATGGTGTGACCTTATTGTTTAAAAGAGTAAACGTAACAAACGCTTCTGGACCAGATAAAATTAGTGGCAAGCTGATCAAGCTATGTGCGGAACACATTTCTTTTATCTTCTCTCACATCTTTAACCACTCGTTGCAAACGTGCGTCATTCCGCACATCTGGAGAACTTCAGAGATCGTACCAGTACCAAAGAAACCAAAAATAGAGTGCTTAAATGATTTCCGGACAGTAGCACTAACATCTACAGTTATGAAATGTTTTAAAAAATATATGCTTAAACAACTTGTAGCAAAAGTCAGTAACAGCCTAGACCCTCACCAATTTGCATACAAAGCAGCTAGAGAAACTGAGGATGCCATTCTATTGCTTTTGGACCAGCTTTATAAGCATCTCGATACACCCAAAACATATGCACGAGTCCTTTTCGTAGATTTCTCCTCGGCTTTCAATACCATACAGCCACATCTAATGATAAACAAACTGAGTAACTTAAATGTCAGCCTTTACATACAAGCATGGGTTCTAAACTTTGTAACCCAACGTCCTTAGTATGTTAAAGTCAACAAACCAAATCATCAACTCGAGTACTATGTACGGTTGCTCCACAAGATTCTGTACTTTCTCCTGTACTCACACTCTTTATATTAATGACATAAGAAGCACCTATGACTCAGTTAAACTCATTAAATTCGCTGATGATACTGCCATATTCGGTATTATTTCAGAAGACGAAACTCAGTATCGAAGCTCGATAGTAGAGTTTACAAACTGGAGCACTGACAACTTTCTAGAACTGAATATTACAAAAACTAAAGAACGTATAATAGGTTTCAGAAAAAAAAAAACTATACGTGAACTACAAATGAACACTAACTACATCAATAGGATATTGTGCATATATAAATATTTAGGCGTTATCATTAATAACAATCTCTCATGGGAATACTATCTTGGAATTCTAACAAAGAAAACAGCCCAGCGACTTTTTTTTCTATACAAAATCAATAGCTTTAAAATAAATAAGAAGATCCTAAATACTTTTTAGCCTACAGTTAAGGTGGGTCACAGAATCAGATGACCTTTACATCATCTGCCCTATACACCACAAATTCTGAAAGGGGAACTTTACTTTTACTAAATACTTTTTACGGCGCGACTATACTAAATCTTCTAACATATGGAAAAACTTGATGGCAAGGCAACGCTTCATCTAACCTGTTCGCCATCTAGAAACCATCATTCATAAAAAGGGCTTCAAAAATACACTCACAACATTTAAACATTTAAAGGAACTTTTAGTACAAAAGTGTTAAAGGAAAATCGAAAAAATCTTGGAAGACATCGGCCACCCGCTTCATCAGAACTACATCAGGTCGTCGCGAAGTGGGCAATTAGTGTCAATCAAAACAAGAACAGAGCGATACAAAAACTCATTCGTACCTCGTTCGGTCTATATCAACGCTACTCGTTGATCAGGAAACATGAAAAAGGACGAAGATACCTGTGTGTAGTCGCTGAATGAACTTTTTATGTTGTGTCTATTGTATTTATGTGTATGTAATGTCTTTATATGAGAAAGGAGTCCTTGTAATCACAACCAATTTCCTTAAGGATCAATAAAGCAGTCTTAGTCTTAAGAGATGGCCAAGCACCTACCAGATAATCTTTCAGGTGAACCGCTAAACATAATAGCTACGCTCACATTCGAACAAAAGTCTGA
Organism: Biomphalaria pfeifferi; assembly: GCA_030265305.1. Taxonomy (NCBI): domain Eukaryota; kingdom Metazoa; phylum Mollusca; class Gastropoda; family Planorbidae; genus Biomphalaria; species Biomphalaria pfeifferi. The sequence continues at coordinate 3,474,229 of JASAOG010000009.1, read as the reverse complement.
CTACAAAGCTGTAAAGAGTAGACACCTCGAGAACTTTGGGAAATCCAAGGATAAAACAATTAAACTAGAGAAGAAAGGAAGCCGTTGGTATCGAAATGTAGTAACTGAGGAACACATCACAATACTGAATGAGCCTGGAGGAAAATTCATCACACATTTAGCACCTAAATCATCATCAGCTCGAGATATTGCTGACTGCATATAAACATATTATGACAACAATGGGCACAACATAACCAACATTTTAGGGATTGGCTGTGATGGTACTGCAACAAATACAGGACCTGCTGGAGGTATTATAAGACTTTTGGAGATCAAACTGGGTAGACCATTACAGTGGTTGACATGCCTGTTGCATGCAAATGAACTGCCTTTGCGCCATTTAATCAAACATCTTGATGGTAAAACAACTGGGCCACAAGGATTTTCGGGTCCAATAGGTTCTGCCCTGCTAAATTGCGAGCTCCAGCCAGTGTACAACTTTGTTGCAATTAGCAGTAGCATTCCTGATGTGTCACTTTCAGAACTAAGTACAGACCAGAAGTATTTACATGAAATGTGCTTAAGTGTGATGACCGGTTGCTGTTCAGAAGAACTTGCTAGAAGAAACCCTGGCAAAATGGCTCATTCACGGTGGTTGACAACGGCCAATCGCATTCTTCGATTGTACATTTCACAACAAAATCCAACTCACAGCTTACAGATATTGGCAACTTACATTATGCAGGTGTATGCTCCTGTGTGGTTTGCAATCAAAAGCAAACCCAGCTGTGTAGATGGTACTAAACACATTTGGTTGACAGTTCACTTGTCTCGTTCACTGCCAACAGAAGTTTAAGAACATCATTGATCCTGTTATCCAAAGAATTGCCTATTTTGCTCATCCAGAGAATCTATTGATAGCAATGGTCACTGATGATCGAGATCACATTAAACAACTTGGACTGCGCAGAATTCTAAAGGCTCTTCAGGAACAGAAAACTGGCATCGGAAAATTTTGTATTCCAAGACTGAACTTTGATTCAATAAACTATGTTGACCTGATAAATTGGCAGGAGCTGAAGTAACTGCACCACCATTGTTGGCCAATATTCCAATGTCTGAAATAACTAGCAGAATACATGACCAAAACAACATTATGTTGCCAATTATCCATGTACCCTGTCACACTCAAGCCGTAGAAAGACATGTGAAACTCGTTACAGAAGCATCACAGTCGGTATGCAGAGAAAGGGCCCGAAATGGCTTCATAAAGAACAGGATTTTGTCCAGGCAGCAAATGACAGCATTCAACCAGAAGACTGATTATCGTTTTGATTAAATTAGCAGAAGTTATTAATTGGACAAAATGGATGTTTGGACATTACAGTTTGTTGTTAGCCGATTTTCAGTATATTATTCGAGATTTAACGGATTTCATGTCATTGGGGCAGTTGAAAAAAATAATAATTTAGAGGTAAAATTTTGGCTACAAAATCACCTTCTATAGTGACAACTTTTCCAAACTATTAAAAATTGAAATTTAAAAAAAAAAAATTTTTTACCTCTACGTTCACACCACCCTAGTGTACATACTGAATAGTAGGACAAGGGAGACAACAAGTAAACAAACACACACACACATCATACATAAACATAAATACACATAAATTTAACATCCTCCGGTGTTTAAGGTTAGTCATACACATAGTCATTAGTTCTTGTGGATTTGATCACTCGGCCTGACCTAGTTGTATAGGTTGTCGACATATGTTACCGGTCTTCTATATGGCTCTCAGGTCTCTGAGCCGTACTTTCATCTGTGCTGGGTGCATTCACAGGTGCGGGATTATCAGGCTCGGTAGTACCTGTTGTTGTAGGCGCATTCGTTTCAGCAGGTAGTGGAATTCTTCATAACTGAAGTCTATTTAGGCGATAAACTCCTTCGCCTGATTCAACTTCATACGACCATTGTAACTAAAGAGTTATGACTCCCTTTTTTTGCCAGGGTTCATGGCCACGCGACCTTAGTCTCACCTGTTCGCAAGGGGAGGTAAATATTTAGCGTGGGAGTTGTAAATCGCTAATCTCCTCTGGTTTTCTTTCAGCGCTTTTCTATGTTTCTGAGGATCCAGAACTTGAATTTTTAACAGGCTTTTCGCTATAGGATCCTCTATGGTCAACTCACGACTGGTGTAAGGGAACTCTGGGGTTGAGTCCTTTACTACATACATATGGGTCGACAATCTAGGGTATGATTCCCACATGCAGACCTTAACATGTGTAACTATTACAAAGTATCACTCAACGAAGGAGTATAAAATTAGTATTTATTTACAGCCAACAGCAAGTACACATATAATATTGTACGCAAAGTATCAATACTAAAATACTAAAATGTGCCCAACTGACATACTACAGGGCATTAAAAAAAAGGCTATCAATGCCATACATAATTTTACCAACAGATAGTCAGTTCTCATACATAACAATGAATAGAAATATATGTTATATTATCTCCTTACGCTAGGCATAAAACTGGTAAACAAAACACAAGCACCCTACTCAGACCAGGTCAGCTCTCCAACTGCTTGACTGACCGCTAGAACGTTAATTGTCCCCCCTTGAAAATCCCGTGATAAAAACAATTCACACACCAACCAACAAAATAAACAAAACACACACACAACCTCACATCTTACACACCCCCACTCTTGACAACTGGCACAAGAAAAACTGGTCGTCCCCACCTCCGTTACATAGATGTAATAAAACGTGACCTCCAATAAGTGAACATCAATACTGACATTTGGGAAGACATAGCTCTAGGCCGCAACAGATGGAGAGAGACAGTGACCAAGAAAGCTATGGACAGTGAAAGTACATGGGTCTCAGCTCAGGAAGAAAAACGTACAATCCGAAAAACGGCTAGCTCATCTACCACCGAAGCAAAAGCCACCCTTACCTGTGCTATCTGTGGACGGGAGTGTCTCTCCAAAATAAGGCTCCACAGTCACATAAGGAAGTGTGCTCTGAGATGATTCGTAGTCGTTCTACGACTGAAGGAGGCCTATACTATATATATATGCTTTCTCCAGCGTAACTGTCTGACCATAAGAAATCCCTTTATAGTGTGACAATAGTGTCCATACCGGCGTTTGAAAAAACATCGCCGTATGTCCAAGATGGAGCGAAAACTTCTTTGATGAAAGCGTTCAAGAAGTCTTAGTTGTTTTCTGTATAGAACCCATGTCTCAAATCCATATATATGGGTAGAGAAAACCACTGCTTAGTAGACATTGATTTTTGTACGCAGGCGGAGCAATTAATCCGCCAACTCATTCCTGGGGATCAACTTCCCTTGAAAACGATGCGTCATTCGATACCACGCTTCCTAGATATATGAAGTGGTCTACGAGGCTGCTACAGACATTATTAAAAAAAAAAAAGATAATTACTTCCTACGCGTGTTCTGTATGGGTACATAGAGACTTTCTATTCTAATCGCCATGTACATTGACATTTAGAACTAAAAGAGCACGAAAGCAACTCTCCGGGTCTTTACCCGATCGTTCATTTTTGTCATAACAAAAATGTTTTTAAAATAAGTAAATATTTTTATCAAAAAATTATTCAATCGAGAGTCTCGGTCCCATGGTTCTTAATATATAATACGCGACAGTTACAAATAAAAATGGATTTTCACCAGTTGCCCCTTATTCATGATCAGTATGTTGTTATTATAATGTAAACATATCTCTATATCTTCTCGAGCTACAACATCTATCACACGATGGCTAAATTAGGCCTGTATGTATGCGTAATTTGTTTAAACATTTATGATAGAATGACCTAATCAATATATTTAATCACAGATATGGGTCAAAGTGCAACTTTATTTAGTAATTCTTTCACGTCTATTTTTATCAACGGTGCACAACATTGTTGTAAGGTAGCTATAGCTCCATTAGTTTAGACCTTGTGATCTATTGGGTAGATAGGTAATCTATAGAAGTTTCAACACTAATCAGGAAAGTCACAATCTGCGTCAGTTTAGCCAATAGCTCGTTGCCACGTCGTACAGCTCTGTGAACTTGGCGGTATGTGAATACAAACAACTAACTAATCATTGAATCGTTATAACTTAGTAACAATGTCGCAGCATTAGGAATTCCAGGTATCGTTCATTTATTATCTTAAGTATTAGATCTAGTAGGTTAGGTCTATAGTATAAACGTGTATAAAAGTAAAGTTAATGTTTTATTGTTGTTGTTTTTTTAAATCTTATACACTATACAAGTAGTTTACATTTTTATCACATTTATTTTTATTTTGTGTGTGTGTTTTTTTTTTTTTTTACAATTCCTCCATTCAGGTCATACTTTCCTCGGCAAAATCTGGAGATAAAGGTTGTATAATGCTATAGGCACAATTACATTAATTTTTTTACACTTTGAAAAATAAAAAAAAAATAATTACAGTAAAAGTAAAGTTTTCCCAGTTTGGCCAACGAACTAGTAATAGTTTTTCCATATTTCGAGGAAAATCGCTATACGCGTTTTTGAGATCTGTCCAACGGCCGATTTTTTTTCCGATGAAATAGCAAGCTAAATAGATGAAATCTAAAAAAGGAAAACATTAAAATATACTTTAATACTTTATAAAGAATTTTTTTTATTAATCGCTTAATCAATTATTATTTACATATTTTACTCTTAATAGCTAATGAGTGTTGCATAAAAAAATTCAAGTCAAAGGTAAATATTTATTTGTAATTTCACCATACGGATTTTTTTTCAAGAGTATAATTAAACATAAATTCATTGACAATGAATATCATTTATTTTCAATGCAGATAATAGTCCATAAAATTAGAAAAAGCAACATTATTTATACTTATCAGCGAAAACATAATTTACGGCCTTAGTAACAGCAAAGTGGGGAATTTAAAAAAAAAAAATTTATTTATAAAGCGCTGTTAACAAACAAAATGTAGGCTCAAGGCGCTGTAACAACATTACAAACACAAACACGAGAGCTAAAATGACAGTGAATCTAAAACAGTTTTAAACAGATAGGTCTTAATGTTCTTCTTAAAAGTTGTGTAACATGTTGTCTGTCTGAGATCAATGGGGAGTGAGCTTCAAACCTTTGGTTCGTGAACTGAAAAAGCCCGCAGACCGTAGCTTTTGAGGGAGAAACGTGGCACTACTAAAAGCGTTGAGTCCATTGAGCGCAAGGCTCTCTGGGGGACATATGGAGTAATCAGTTCGCTAAGGTACAAGGGCATCTCGTTGTTATGTATACACTGATGACAAAGTGTGGCGAAATTGTAATCGATTCTCGCTTTCACGGGAAGCCAATGTAGTGTGCACAAGAGCCTAGTAGAAGAATCTTGTCAATTTTTGTTAAGGACTATTCGAGCGGCGTTGTTCTGTATACGTTGCAGCTTGGCTATTTTGTCATCAGGTATACCTGCTAGCACGGCGTTGCAGTAGTCAAGGCGGGAGAGTATGAATGCCACATCTAGCGTTTATGTTGACTTTGTTGTTAAATATGGTCGGATCCGTCCTTATCTGCGCAGCTGCAGATAAAGACCTTTGCAGAGCTGACTTATGTGTGGGTCGAAAGATAGTGTTGAGTCGAAGAAAACTCCACGATTCCGCACTACATGGACAAAAGGAACATGGCAGTTCGTGATAAAGAGAGAATCTGTGCTTTCAACTTTTGTGACATTGTTCCTAGTGCCAATCTTAATTATTTCTGTCTTGTCTTCGTTCATCTTGAGTTTATTTTCTCACCCTTGCAACGGTACTACTGATTTTCTCTGCCAGATGCGACACCTCTGAGGGTACTGATGAATCGTATAACTGTGAGTCATCGGCAAAGAAATGGTATAAGATACCGGTTGGCCGTATGATACCGCTGAGTGGATATGTGTACATAGTGAACAGTACTGGGCCTAGTCCAGATCCTTGGGGTACTCCGTACTTCAAAAGTAAGCTTGTTGATTCCGTCCCGCTAACAACGACACTTTGGGTGCGTTCCGTCAGGTAGGATCCAAGCCACTTTAGGACGACTCCTGCTAAACCAAAAGTTGTAGAGAATCTGGTCATCATAATTTCATGGTCTAGCGTATCAAAGGCTGCGGACAAGTCCAGCATGGAAAGAATTGATATGTGGCCTTTGTCGGAATTGTGAAGTAAGTTGTTTAGTACCCTGATCACTGCTGTCTCTGTGCTACGGCACTTCCTATATGCAGATTGAAATTCTTCCAAGAGACAGTACTGTTCAAGATGAGAAAGAATTTGCGCTAACACGATGCGCTCCAGAAGCTTTGACAGGAAGGGAAGATTTGATACCTGGCGATAGTTTTTTAGACATTCCGGGGCAAGACTGGATTTCTTTAATAAGGGCCTGACAAGTGCATGCTAAAATTGTTTTGATGCAATGCCTGAAGTCAGTGAAGAGTTCACAATGTTAGTAATTGTAGGTACAAGCTCATCTAAACATTCAAGGAGCAAGGAAGTTGGAATGGGATCAAGGTCACATGACTTATTTGGCATTTTTAGAATAGTACTTTTGACATAATCTTCAGATACACGCTGAAACTCGCAAAAGGGAGTATTTTGAAAAATTGGAGAGTGGTCAAGCTGTGATGAGAGGGATGGCATGTCATTTCTAATCTGCTCAATCTTCCCAATGAAGAATCTATTGATGGAATCAGGAAGTTCAGATACTGGAATAGATGACGGCAAACGTTCGATATTTGCTTCCCCTAACATTTCAGCGGTGATCCTAAATAGCTCCTTTGAAGAATCAGAAGTTTCGATTTTTTGTCGAATATGACTAGCTTTTGCGTCTCTAATCATAAGGTTAACCTTGTTTTTTTCTAGTATGTATATTTGTCGCTGTATCGTAGGACCTGTCTTTTGAAATGTACGTTTGGCAGTCTTTATGTCTTCCGTCAACCAGGGTGCAGATGGCCTAACTGAGACTGTACGAGTGACCTGTTTTACGAGGGAGACTCTTTAAAATAAAGCCTGGTGGCGTTAGCTCAGTGGTTCTTGGCTCATCACCAACTTCCTTAAACCATGTCTCACTAAGGAAAACGATGTCGTAGCTATCATCAGTGATGGTGTCTGCAAGCTCAAGAGCTTTGTTACTGCATGACCGGGCGTTTAGGTGCATTATTTTAAGCAGACTGGAGGATGTAGTCTCAAGAGGCGTAGCAAATTTTGAAGACACCGGAGGAGTAATATCAAGAATTATAGGTTTTTGATGGGGACATCTGACCTCTGTCGTGTGAGGAGTAATAGGGGTGGGGTGGTTCATAAAACAGTTTAGTAGGGAACTGCTGAACCCTGTCGTAGAAGAAATGACAGGGGTAGGGGTGGGGTTAAAAACACAGTTAAGAGTCCTGGAAACTGTGTGACATGTATCTGTTAAGTTGAATTGCGATGGGTTATACCATAGGCAAATAAGACGCTCAGCCCTAGACCCACGAACTGTCGGCAGTTTACGCCCTAAGCCAAGTCGACGAATTTTTCGGAAAACCTCGCTATCTAGTCGTGATTTGAGTAACACACATGTGCGTCCTATGCGACGTAGTAGATTAGCGTCCATAACTCCAGTACGGCGATTTGACACACTAGCAATGATGACACACAGGTTTGCACTGCGACTGCTATGTAGTGGCCACGGTAGGCGGTTTTACCAAGCACATCAATCCCTCGGGCTATGAGTATCACTCTGCCACTGTTTATATAGATGCTTGTTAAACTAAAGGATAGTAAATGAATACAAAAACAAATTAAATTGAATTAACGTGACTTAAATCTATCGAACTAAATACAAAAGAGATCACTTAGCTCTAGAAAATGGCAACATAAAAATCCTCCAAAACGAGAGACAAAAACACACGACTGCTGCCTGCTGGCGCAACAAAAATTAATGAGCTAATAAGGCTGATATCCCTATGTATGTAAATCAAAGTTCCACTTTCAGACCATGCGATCTATAGGGCAGATGATGTAAAGGTCATTTGTCTCTGTGGTCCTCGGTTAACAAGTGTGTCATGCGGCCAGCACAACGATCAACCGCCTTTATTTTTCCCCAAATAATGTCAGGTACATCATATAGCTGGGTGGACTCAAAGGCGCCCAAATTTAAACATCCCGGTCTTCACCAGGCATCTCGGTTCGGAAGCCAAGCGCTTTACAGCTCAGCTACTGTGTTTCCTCTTGATGAATGTGGAAGATTTAGTGCTGGCCTGAGGCTATCAGCTAACACATCAATACGCGTTTGGAACTCAAGTACCTTTGATAGGTAGGCTAGCAAGTTATGCAAACTTAACCAAGTTTTATTTTTACTAGCATGTTATTTTAGCCATATAAACTATCGATTTATTTTACATTATTGTTTTGCGTAGTTCTTACAATTATTTTGTGTGTTTTTTTTTACAGTTTGAATATGGAAATGGCAGTAGTCAAGGTTTTAAAATTATTTTCAATGATTGTCTGCATTGGTTTGTATGCATATTGTTTTGTATCACTGATATATTTTTTAATTAGGTAATAGGGCGTATTTGGCGAGAAAATTGTATGATGTTAGTGTTATTTTTAGCAATGCCACTCTGCAGCGACGGTGACGTAATTATTTGGGAAAAAAGAATTGAGACTAGAATGTAAAAAGTTATAGTTGATAATTTAGCGTCTTATTAGGTCGTTTATTTTTAATTTAGAACTAATTCTTTAGTTGTGACAGTGACTATAATGGACCTGCTCTTTTTTGTTGATAGGTTCTCAATTCTGTATGACTAGGCTAACCTTGATTCATTTAGGACGTAATCAGCGTCTGTTTTAAGATACGTCTGTATTATATAAGATAAGAAAGAATACATATAATTTTTAAAAAAATATTAGATTCTTTTTCTATAAAATATGTGACATCAAAATGAAAACAAGCCTCAGGTAGACAAAAAAAAAGTTTGGAGTTTTGATTATAATTTATCATATAAAATCAGTTTTGTGTGCGACTGAAGCCAAATATAGAACATTAAGTCGCCTGGTTTTTATAACCTGTGAAAAAATCAGTGAAGCATTTTCACTGTACCTTCATATATGTATATATATATTCGGGTTAAGTCTTAAGTATAATGTGAAGGCACTAAAACAAAGATCCAATCCTCCTGAGCCCTGGACGACTGAATTGGCAGTCATGGATTTCGATACACAAAATTGATACAGATTGTATATATTGTTATCTCTTTCTATAACATTCCAGTGTGTCAATTTTATTAATTTAACCAAAAATCACAATTTTAATGCTTTTTTATTTTGGTAGGTGTATTATTAAGTGAAGCAAGTCAAAAACAGCAAGTTATATATTTAAAGGATATTGAGACAAAACACTCTAAAGCATGCTATCTTCATAACAAAGAAAATGTAGAATATATCAGTGACATTTACACTTCGGGAGACAATATATGTTCACAAAATATAAAGTACGAAATTAAATCACAAACGGACTGTGAATATAAACCGGTAAAACAATTTTTTAAATTATTTTTTATCATTCTACCATAGATATATAGTCTTATGTCAGTTTACGAACAATCTTGTAGATGCTTCTGTTGCACTTTTTAATTTACACCAAACGAGACTGAGGAGTCAAAAGGAATTTCTAATAAAAATTAAATTGTCTTTAAATTTATTAATTACATGACAAAAACATAGATAAAAGGTATAAATTCCTTCTTATTTTAGGAATAACTTTGAAGATATTAGTACAATTGTGTTCTATTATTAAAGTAACGTCTGTATTATATAAGATAAGCAGATAAGATATTAATAGTAGACATCCTTTTAAAGGAAATTCTTCGTTCACTCTAAGAAAATATATAATAAATATAAAAAAATTAAAGAAATATATAGGTAGTAACCTTATCATTTATACTTTGTATGTTGCGAATGTTATATAACATTTTAGCACAAACCATATACAGGATGAAGGGGCATGGCGGCGAAAAGGTTTGGAACCAGGGACTTTTGAGACCACATATCCCGAGACAATACCACACCACAAAATATAGTGAAAAAAAATGTTTAATGCCAACTTGACCTGCAATATATGTGGATATCACGGTCATTGATGATCTCTTGGAGCCATGTGTAACGGTTTATAAGCTCTTGAAATAAAAATGATCTTTGAATAACCTTTTGTCACTTAAAAAGATCCCATAAGCATGATGCCGAGGATTAGAAGATGTCAGCTATCTAGAAGAATTACTGTGATTTTCTAAGGACTACAGTATATCTAGATCCATATGATATTATCCCTGGTCTATCAGACCATGAGATCATAAAAATACACAGTCAGATAAAAGCAGTAGCCAATACAAAAACCAAAAGAAAAATCTTACTCTGGAATAAATGTAACCTAACACAACTACACCAAGCTGCATTAAACTTTCAACAAACATTCTTATTAGAAAAAGACATTAACCAACCAGTCGATGACCTCTGGAATTTCATTAAAAACCATCTTAAAAGCATTATAGAAAATCATATACCAACTAAATACACATCAAACAAAATAAATAAATGCTGGTTTAATAATAGACTAAAGAAGCTTTGTAAACAGAAGGAAAACCTATATAGAAAATTTAAAGCAACCAAGGCAAAAAGAGTTTACAAAAAGTATATAAAAATTAAACACCTAACCCAAAAAGTAAGCAGACAGCTGCAGAGTGAATACATAAACAATGTAATATCTAAAGATAACAACAAAAACCTATGGTCATACATTAAGTCTAAGAAAATGGAAACAACAGGCATAGCGCCATTAAAAGATGAACATAACATAATACATAATGATAATGAAACTAAAGCAAACATCCTAAACAAATACTTTGCATCAGCATTCTCAGCCCCAGGAGACAAAGACATATTTCTTAATTTGAACCAAGTAGACAACATAGAAGATTTAGTAGTACAAGAAAATGGAATTAAAAAACTATTAGCCAACACCAAACCAAATAAAGCGTCTGGACCTGATGGTATTTCAGCTAGATTACTCAAAGAACTAAGCAATGAGCTAGCCCCAGTGTTCTAAATACTCTTTCAAGCATCGCTTAACCAGGGCAGAGTACCAAAGGACTGGAAAGAAGCTAATGTCACCCCCCTATTTAAAAAATGAGAAAAATCTGATCCAGGAAACTACAGACCAGTATCACTTACCAGCATCACATGTAAAATACTAGAACACATAATATGTAGCAATATCATAAACCACTTAGACAAACATAATGTCCTCACCCCATACCAACATGGCTTTAGGAAATATAGATCATGTGAAACACAACTAATAGGACTAATTGATGATTTTTCAAAAGGTTTAGATAATAGTGAACAAATAGATGCTATCTTACTAGATTTTTCCAAGGCTTTTGACAAAGTTCACCACCATAGTTTGCTTAAAAAATTAAAATATTTCGGCATTAACAGTCCACTGCATCAGTGGATTAAAGATTTTCTGATAGGGAGAGAACAAACTGTAATAATAAATGGCTCTAAATCAACACCAATAACAGTAAACTCAGGTGTACCTCAAGGAACAGTCTTGGGTCCACTACTATTTTTAATTTACATAAATGATTTACCAAATTGCATTAGTTCAGGAACAAAAGTCAGATTATTTGCAGACGATTGCATAATATATAGAACAATAAAAACAAAACAAGACACAGATATTTTACAAAGAGAATTAGATGAATTACAGAAATGGGAATCAAATTGGAGCATGTCTTTCCACCCAGAAAAATGTCAGTTGTTAAGAGTAACAAAAAAAACTAAAACAAATTAATTCCACTTATCTTATTCATGGCAAACCAGTAACACAGACTAAAAACTCAAAATACCTAGGTGTTATAATAAATGAAAAACTGTCATGGAATCCACATATTGATGAAACTATAAAAAAATCCAACAAAGCATTAGGGTTTATTAAAAGAAATTTCTATAAATCAAATAAGAACATAAAACTAAAATGTTATTTAACCTTGGTTAGGCCAATAATAGAATATGTATCCACCGTGTGGGACCCCTCAACTCAAGAAAACATTAAGAAACTGGAACAAACACAAAATAGAGCAGTGAGATTCATAACAAACGAATATTCACATTTGACTAGGGTAACACCATTAGTAAAATCACTAAATTTAGAAAGCCTTCAGGACAGAAGACTCAAAGGTAAAGTAGCAATTATACATAAGACACTGAACCATAATCTTCAAATACAGAAACAAAATTTAATAAAATACTCTGAAAGACACAAAAATAAAGGCACATTCCTCGTCCCATATGCTAGGACAAATTTGTACAAATACTCCTTCTTCCCTAGTGCTATTAGAGCATGGAATGGGTTGCCTGAGCTAGCCAGAAAAACCAGTGACTTGGCAGAATTTAAGTCATTGGTTAATATGCATGACTAAATGCATGACGCGTAGGACGTAATCATCTTCTTTTTTGAAGTAACGTCTGTATTATATAAGATAAGATAAGAAGATCCAAATGTAATCTGACGTACTTTATAATCCCATTCATCTATCGAAGCCGACATCTAAGTTTGACTCTATACAGTCTAGATCTATCTCTAATTTTAGATCTAATTAAAAGAGGAAACATTTCCGTTATACATTAACACATTAACATACAAAATAAAGTCCATTCATTTCATATTTTAATCAAATTAATCCTGAAATTTTATGTTTCTAAAGAATTTTTATATATTCGTTTGTTATAGCTTCCATGTTGACATACTTTTTAATAAGCCCATTCATGTGTCGTGCACACCGCTATGTAAACAAACTATGACTGGGCCAGGCTACATGAGGCTCTAAATGGGGGATACAATAATTAATAAGCTTTTTGAGACATTGAATTCACTCTTATGATAGTTCGTCTACATCCATTATAATAGTATCTAGATCTAGATCTAAATATATATAGACCTACAAGCCAAATGTTTGTTTTTTTTTAAATTGATTCAGGTCAATTAGCTATTATGATAGCTCCATTCATATTATTTTTTAAATTCACGCTTTCGCTTTCTTATAGCATTATTATTTCGTTTAATTGTTTCCACAGAATCTCATTGACTAACTATATTGACAGTGATTGGCTAATTAAGACCCGCGGGCCGCGGGTAATAAGTGTCTAGTAATCCTAATATTTAATCTGGCTTTTAGCGAAATAAGTTATTTTAAGTATATATAGTTTTCGACGAACCCCTTACGTTCGTTTAGAGGACCCCTGGTAGTCCGCGGATAACTGTTTGAGAAACATAAAGATAGATAGATAGTTAGATTAAGAAATATATATATATATATATATATATATATATATATATATATATATATATATATATATATATATATATATATATATATATATATATATATATATTGTTATAACCCTATTCGCGACGCAAAAGGGTTAACTGTGTGTGATCAGCTGACATTTGTGACACAGGCCAGTAATACAGTTTAGCGTGCTGTATTGAAAGGCAAGGGACCGTACTGGCATGAACTTTGCACGTGAATAGCGCCCGTGTTATGGTCATCTGATCATAAGCCTGCGCAGACCAAACACAGTGTGTAGAAAAGCGGCAGTTCAAGACCGCAGAGCGTTGAGACCGGGACTGTTAGTCAGCCATGAAGTCGGTCCTGGTGCAGTCCTCCAGTGAAACGTACAAGTCCAGGAAGAGACAGTAGAGTTATGAGTTTAGTACAGTGATATACGGTCTAACGTTGTAGCAGTTGATTGTGTTGCCAATTGTGTCGTATTGGCTGTTTTATTTGACCCTTATTAAAGTACCAGATTATTTGGAGCCTTGTTGTCAAGTTCTTGATGTGTTGTGTTGTGTTTAGAAGTGCTTACAGAAGGTCTGATTAGGAGAGAATCGTAACAATATATATATATATATATATATATATATATATATATGTATAGATAGATAGAAAGAGAGATAGATAGATAGATAGAGATAAAAAATATATATCTTTAAAAAAATACATTCTTTTTCTGAAATTTGTGTTAATGCGCTACGTTGAAATGAATTAAAAGCCCATAAAAAACGACAATTTTATACTTATAAAGTTGCAAAAAACTAACTTTTTAAAATTGTTCATTTTTTATTATTTTTTTTGAAACTGTTTTTTTCCCCATACAGTTCTGTTATATACATATAGATAAGTGTCACGGATACAGAAAAGCACACTGCTATTGTCACGAAACAACTTTTGATAAGATCTTTTCTGTCACCATTGACATTGAAGCTGTGAAAAACTTCAGTAAAGCTTTAATACGTGGCACGTGGACTTTAGAGGACAAACAAATTCATAGCGAAGAACGAGTGTTGCCCCCAATTATAGGTAAAAAAAAATTATTTTATCCTAAAGAGACATACATTTTTTTTTAAAGATCTAAGTAAAGAAAAATCAATGAAGTTTAACATGGGCGTAGCCAGGATTTTTTTGAGGGGGGGTGGAGGATTTTTTCTCCCCCCCCTCTCACTCTCTCTCTCTCTCTCTCTCTCTGTATATATATATATATATATATATATATATATATATATATATATATATATATATATATATATATATATATATATATATATCTTTTGTATTTTACTTTTAGAGATCTTTTCCCTTTGCAGCTTCTTGTGTGACTAAAGAGGCTAATCCTTGTTACACAGCAGCGTCGCAGGTTGGGCATATGTAATCACCAGGCGCCGTTACATTTCCCCTTCTTTCTGCTTCTGTGGTGTATTGCATCTGCGCTCCGAGATCCTTCCGTTATGCTTTCTCTCCATGTGGATCTATCCAGTGCTATTTTTCCCAGCTGCTGGTGTCGATTTTGAAGAGCTTCATGTAGCGTTTGCATACATCCGTATAACGTAAAAGTGGGCGACCGGCGGCTCTCCTGCCTTCTTTAAGATCGTCATACAGAATGTCTTGTGAGAGTATATATATATATTTTGGATGGAGTTTCAAAACCAAAATATGTGTTGGCTATGCTTTTGGAATTTGGGATTTTGTTTGCATTATTTTTTTGTTTATATGAGGGAATTTAATCGCAAACCTCCTTGAAGGGGATTTTAAACTTAAAACTCCCCCTTGGCTGCGATGGGGCAAGTGATGGTTTAATATTAAAACAGTACCTAAAATAAACAGTATCAACACAAAAAATCAGTTATAAAATTCCATTTCTGGGCGGGGGTTAAACCCCAAGAACCCCCCTGGCTACGCCCTTGAAGTGCAATGATGTTATCTTTAGGAATATAAATAAACATATTTGAACATATTTACTGAATCATGATAAAATATCACTTTATAAAACATTGTTAAAATTGAACTTTGTTTGATGGTGCATACAGTCTATATATATTTAACTAGTCGACCGGCTGCGTAGCATACGCCGCTATTTTGCAGGGCCGGCCAAAGGCTACAGCAACCTATCCGACCGCAGTGGGCCCCACACTTTCTTAGGATCCGCAATTATTCTATATGTAAATTATTTAATTTAAACATTTTATAACTTTTAACAGATTTCTCGCGGCCGCCTGATTTACCAGGAGCTCTTGGAAATCTCCAGAAATTTTTAAAAATCTTTTAAAACTTATACAAATATGAAATATATAGACAAATATTTGTCATTTTGGAGTGTCATTCAAAATGGAAAACGCCAATCTAACGGGCGATAAGTAAAAATGGAATTATGTATTAGCCGTAATTGTGTAATCTGGTGAAAGAAGCTTCTTGCGCCTGAAAAATAATGAAGAATTACTTTAGTTCAACAATTCTCGTAGATAGAATGAAACATTAATTAATTGTTGCTATTGAGCGTTATCTATGTAGGAAATAAAATTTTCATGATACTCTAAGACTTTGCTACATGCAAGGCTCGTATAGTTCATGGGATAACTCTATCCGCAGAAATAAATCTGTTTTAAGTTATAAAATGATTTTATTTAATAATTTATACGCCTTGAATTAGCGCGGGTCCTATGTGGGTGCGGAGATTTTAAAGTGGGAGCCCCTGCGGTCGCATAGGTTGCATTGGTCTAAGACCGGCCATGCCAAATAGCGGCGTATACACGCCGCCGGTCGACTAGTTTTTGAATATTACACATACAGTTTTTTTGTATTTTTGTGTGTACCTTAATGCACTTCATCTACATTCTGCTTGAACTATTTCTTAGTTCGATGACACCACAAATGATCTGTCGATCGTCTTTCTTCATTTCTCTTTTGTTTGGAATAGCATCTCTTGTAATGACAGTTCTGTCCATTCTTTAACCACTGCCTCACGAACAATTCATTTGAATAACTCATAAAGGATTATCATTATCTTTTTTATTTTACACAGATTCCAGTGACGCTAAAATATTAGTCTACATAAACGCTAAACTGAAAAACCAAACTCAGTGTCAAGAAACAATAGACATCGCCAATGTCTTCATAAACTTTATTATTCTTAATGTAAAACCAGAGTTTTGCCATTTAAAACTTAAAGATTTGCATCACAACTATACAGTAGAAAATATGTGTAGTGTTTTAATGTATTCAACAGCAATTAAAGAAACACGGGTTTTTGAGTTGACTGTTTCCTTTTGTAATAATACTGAAAACAAAATCTCATTTACATGCCATATACATAACAGTAAGTATACTCTAAAATTTATTTAAATTATTACAAATTGTTTATATTTATTTCATTACATTGAGGTATGCATCTCATTTTTAACAATACGAATAATATTTACTACGATTAAACTAACATGTAAGAGATACTTTAAGAACACCATTTTACGAATTCAATTTTGTGGAAAGTCCGAATATGATTAATGTAAGAAATTTAAAATTAATAGTTAGATTATTGTTTCAAATAATTTTTAAACACTGTTTATTCCATATTTTTTTTTCTAGATGCCCCAACTATAGGAAAAACGCAAACTATTAGCACAGACAACTGGCAAGTCTTATGCCTCGTCTCTTTTGGCATCAACTTTCTCTTAATTATAGTGTAAGTTTTAACATATGGTAAACATTTTGTTGTCGTTAAAAGCATTAATGATAAACAATATTTTTAAAAATATTCTTAACAATTATTTTGCTAAGACTACTAAAAATGTTTGGTTTTCATGAGTATGAAAATAATATAAAATTCCGTTTTTATCATTTTGATCAAGAAAATTGTAAATTTATATTAGGTGTTATTTTTTTAAAATCAATCCCTTATTGAAAAAGAAACTTATAATAAATTTCGAGTTTTTGTATCTCGCTGCAACTATTCAGGAACTGTCACTCTATATAGGTCTAGTCAGTGATACTCGCGTGCAAATATGAAATTTACATTAGAGCAGTACAGTAAATTTTGATGTAATCTAAATATCATTTAAACAGACAAATGTTGAGTTGTTATATATTGTTTCTTTTTTTTCTTATTGAATATTTGTGAAATATATCAACCTCAAAGTGTCTGTGACAGAAAAAAACAACTACTTGTCTTCTTAAAGAATAATGGACGTGGAATTTATTTTCCTTATATTTAAAAATAAAACTCAGTGTCTTATGTTAACCGAAACAATGTTAGTTTCTAGTATTGTGTTAAAGATGTCCCGCATGCGTCAAGTTGTCACTCAGATTCAGCATCTATTTTTTAAAAATATTTTTGTTAAACCATTTATTTTATTTCTCTTCCTATAGTTGACTATGACGTTAAAATAGCACTGCCACTCATTTCACATTGAAACTAATCAATAAATAAATATAAAACAAAGTTACCCCCTTTTTCAGGAACGAATAAGACACACCGCGAAGTGGACGTCGCCCCTTTTTTCCCTTTCATCCAAAATAGAGAATCCCTCCTTTACTTCCAATCCCCTGCCATACATTGCGCAATTTCTCTCTCTTCGGTCAGCTTTCCTTTAGTTTACATCCCGAAATCATGTTTCACTTTGGTCACTCTGTTTTAAAGGATGGTTTTGAAATTTTTAGTGTAATAAATTAATTAAATAAATCATAGCTTTTATATGTTCAAAGCGCTATGTAATAACTTTACCAACACAAACACGAGAGCTAACATGATAAACTAATCTAAAAAAGTTTTAAACAGGTAGGTCTTAATGTTCGTCTTGAATGTAGTGTAGCATGTTGTCTGTCTGAGATCAATGGGGAGTGAGTTCCAAACCTTTGGTACGTGCACTTAAAAAGCCCGCAGACCGTATCTTTTTTTGGGGACAAACGTGGCACCACTAAAAGCGTTGAGTCCATTGAGCGCAGTGCTCTCAAGGGGACATATGGAGTGTTCAAATCTCTAAGGTACAAGGGTATTTCTTTGTTGTAGATACACTGATGACAAAGTGTCACAACTTTGTAGTTGATTCTCGCTTTCACAGGAAGCCAAAAGCTTGGTATCAGAATCTTGTCTTGTTTTTTTTAGGACTATACGTCATGAAAGACTACACTTTGCCTAGGCTAGCCCTCCACAAACAATTTGTAGGAATCAGTCAGACACACGATTTATTTACTTTTTGCGACAGGGAGGGGTGTAGACGAAAATGTTTATCGATTTGTCGAGTAATGATTTTAGATCCATTGTAAAAATGAAGCGAAACTATTGGTTACATGTAGATTTGCGTTTAGCATTGTCGAGAGAAGTTACGTATACCTAACCTAAATACAAATCTCAAAGAAACCCTATCCATTTTTACATATCAAACATTTGCTGCTTAATTTATTTAATAACATGTATTTAAAATATTTTTTAAATAAATAATGTATTTAAATAAATAATGATAAAATGTTTACTATTACAACTTTTTACGCAGAATTTAAATATGTCAATAAGCCAATTTTGAAAAAATTCGGATTTTACCTTGAATATAAATGGCTGATCGAACTCGAAATGTGTTATTTCTCGCGCCCACTATAACCCCTTGTTTCACACCATTTAGAACTCACATTCTTCTCGAATTTGTGGTAAACGTTTATTTGCATCCACAACATGGAGATGGAGGACCTTTCTACTGTTTCAATTTCTAGATCATTTCCCTTGGATTGGTGGTATGTAGTCTTCTTATTTTATATATTTTATTGTATTGCTACAATCTATATTTATATCATTGTTAGATACACATGAGTACATTTTATTACCGTATTTTGCTTAAACTACGTGCTTAAACTATGAGACGAAGTGGCTTTGCGGCAAAGCGATTGGCTTCTGAAACGCGGTCAGGGGTTTGAATCCTGGTGGACTAAGTTTTTCAATTTCGGGATTTTTGGGCACCCCTTAGTCGGCCCAGCTCTAATGGGTACCTGACATTAGTTGGGGAAAAGTGAAGGCGTTTGGTTGTTGTGTTGGCCACATGACAGCCTAGTCAACTGTAGGCCACATAAACAGTATATAATTCTAACCTTTGATTTGCGATGTTAAAATGTTTACCTACTTCTTGCACAACAAATCTTTTCACTCCATATTTTTACCTCGTTGCATTTTTTATCATCTTTTAAATCTACCGAAACGTTTAATGTGTTTACCTCAATATAGTTTCACTGTATTTTTTCAACATTAAATTCTTTTTTTTATTCATTCACTACGACATTAGTTATTATTGCTATTACTAATCTTGGTTATAAGTAATTTTTATTATCCATACGGAAAATTTCTTACAATATGCATATACCACCAAACGAAATACTATCACATTTTGTTGACGGTAATTGACTTGTAGCACTATGCTGGTTGATGAACAGACACGCAAATGGGTATTATATATATATTATTTATATATATTAGTCGTTGTGTTACTATAGTTTATACATACATACATTTGCTATTTGCCACTATTACATATGTTGAGATTTTTTGTCAATACAGCGATCCGATTTGTTAACTCCTAGTATTACAATTAATTATCGCGTACTACCTATAGAAATGCCTTTGTTACCTCCCCTGATCATACGTATTTGCCTTGTAAAAATTATTGTTTAATATTGTAAAAGTAATCACTCATTTGTTGTTATTTTGTAACCTCCTCTAAAAAAGTCACCAAATGTTTCAGCATCTAATCATCATCACTATATTGATATGAAGTATTAAACATGTCTAAAAATGGTTAAACTGTTTTATTGCTTTCATCAGTATCAAAGGGGAATAAGCTTACAATGTCGTATTGTGTTTTCTATTTCAGCCTTTACCAACAGATATGACTGTAGGTTTCAGTGGAAACTTATAACAGCCTTTTGTGTCGTAAGCAACGACTACTGCCCAGTATCAAAAGCATGCCACTAACTGCCTGGCGCAAATAGCCCCATACCTGCGACAGACCTAATTCACTGAGTGCAAAGAGCATCGCCAAGAGACCCGCAAACATCAAGTCGGAACACCCACATCAAAAGATAAACACAAAGCAATACGAGAACCGCGGATTCTAGCTCATACCAATCAAATGCTAAAATTACACTCGACAAACATTCTCAAATAAATATTATTTTATTCAATAAACTTTCATATAATCGATACCTTAAAATGGTAGTTATTTGCTTGCGTCATAACATTATGCCTGAATGCATGAGCGAACTCCGACTCTCTAAAATTTAATTTCCCCCTCCTTCTGTTGGGGGGGGGGGGAGGATTTTTTGATGTTTTCCTTTAATTTTTTTTTATTGAAGGAGAGATTTTAATGTTAAACAATTACTTATACAATTTTGTCAATGGGGTTTAAGGTTAAAAGTCCCCTATGAAATAAAAAAAACTAAACTTAACTAGTCACCAACATCTATGAGCGTAGCCAAAGGAGAGGAGTTAAGTATAAAAGCTCCCCCCAGTCCACAGAGTTTTAAGTTTTAAAAAATTCTCTAGATACTAGAAACCATTAATAACTAAAATGTTCGAGAATTTAAGACACATTAACAACTAATCCAATAAAGAATGAAACATTTTACACATTGATTTATTTTTCTATCATTTTGTTTTGCTACATCCACATTGTGTATTGAATATCAGATTTGATATTTCAACTACAACACTGGTTAGGCCAATAATAGAATATGCATACTCTGTTTGGGACCCCTCATTTCAAGAAAACATTAAGAAACTGGAACAGACACAAAATAGAGCATTACAAACGAATATTCACTTTAGACAAGAGTAAAACCTTTTGTAAAGTCACTAAATTTAGAAAGTAGCAATTATACATAAAACACGGAACCATAATCTTCAAATACAAAAACACAATCTGATAAAATACTCAGAAAGACACAAAGATAAATGCATATTTCTTTGTTCCATATGCTAGGACAAAGTAGTACAAATGCTCTTTCTTCCCTAGCGCTATTAGAGCATGGAATGGCAGAAATAAAGTCATTGGTTAATATGCATGACTGAATGCATGACGCGTAGTACGTAACCATCTTTTTTACAGTAACGTCTCTATTTGTTAAGAGGACAAAATAATAAATTGCAGGATTCAGCACTATAGAAAGAATATGCATTTTTCTTTAGTTTTAAATACAGGAAATGATACTTGCCGTCGGACTCCACTTAGCGAGCTCTGAACCTCTAGCTAGAAAGGTAGATTTGTCTATAGTGGTTCCCTTAACTTTATAAAGAAATATTATTAAGTACAAAAGCAATCACCTACTCATACTGATGTGTCTATACTTGTGTCATTAATTTTTTTGCCAAGTAGTTCTCCGGTCTAACCAGACAATACAAGCATCACATAGCAGACACGCATATTTGAAATCATGTTCATAATAAGCCACACCAGTGGTTCCCAAACATTTTTGACTCAATTACCGGAGAGGTGGTGAAGGCGAGCACCAAACCAGTAAGATTTGAGCTGGAGGGGCTAATAAGCCTTGGCTTGCTACCCACCTAGGAGAGGGAAAACTGAATTCAAATCACAGCTATATTGCGGCTATACTCAAAAAATGCGAAAGGTTTCGTGGGTCAACCTTGAGGAAAAATATGTAGCCGGCGAGCTTTAGACAGTTTGCTACATAAGAACCTTTTATTTTTTTATTTTATATACTAATATATACCAACTACATGCCCTTGAACTGTATTTTTGCTTTAAGATAATCTTTTAACAATATCAGATGTAGGTTTCAAACCACTTAAACGGCTGATAACATCAATGTTTTATCTATAGTGTTTTCTATATTTGGCTATAAGAAATTTTGTAAAACGCTCACAAACCACCATCTTCTTTATATGATGTCGAAGAGAGATTTTGTGGGTATATTCTGAGCTTTATCTTTGAGTAATCGACAGTTTTCAAACCTTTATCTTTTAGCTGGGTGACATCTCTTTAAAAATGATTCTCCAGTGTAATTAGTTTCATATCGTCATAAAAAGTCACTTAGGCAACCGCTTGTTTGACAGGAAGGGATGAACAATTTTAAATTATCAACGGTGTGCAGTCTACATTTCTTTTTGTTAAACATTAGTTACATGTAGACAAAATTAAGCTATTTTAATAAGAATTTAAATTAAATACATCAAATTTTCATTTGAATAGTAGGGTAAATATTTCAAAGATTAATTAAGGTACAAACCATTTATTAATATATGGAATAATTTCATTAATGTGATGTAAAAATTAAAATCAAAGTTACGACCTGCTTAAATAAACTTCCACGATCGTAGACCCCCCGTGGACATCTCATAGACCACCAATTAATTTTTTTCGATTTCGTAGATCCCTTGGAAGTCTTCGTAGACTTCTGAGGTTCTATAAAGACCACTAGGCAGTCACTGAGCTACACCATTAAACTACAACTATTATATTATTATCGTTTTTATTTACTTAGCGATATGTTTACATTCATTGGATTGTCATATTAATAGTTTTGCGAATTCATTCATATGTAATAATAATTAGAGTCATATTTTATACTGATAGAGAGTATGTTTAATCCATTTAAAGTAAAATTCTTGTCTTTTCTAAAGGGTTATCATAATGTGTATAAGATGTTGCAGAAAAAAAAAGTAAGTTTTTTTTTTTTTTTTTTACAATGTTTTTTTTAATGTGTAAAGGATTTACCAAACAACGTGAATTTATTAGTAAGGAAATTAAGATTATAATCCCTTGTCAAATTTAATATATCTATATATATATAATTCTCTTCTTCCCTAAACAGGTCAAACAAGAAGTAAAGGAAAGATCACTCTCTTATTTAAGCGGATAGTCACCCCACGGAAAAAAAAAACAAGAGGGGGGGGGAGAACTTGTTTTCACAACTCGCTACGGATGGCTGCGACACATGTAAAACATTTTACAAACACTAAATAGCAGGGCCGGACTTAAGCATTGCGTGGCCCTATTCGAAACGGATTTCGCGGGGCCAAGTTTGGGTAAGGTAGCGAAATTTAAGAGTTTGTATTAGAAAATAAATGTGTCTATGCATTTTATTCATTCTTTACTACGTACAGAATTACTATACGAGCCTTGCGTGTAGCAACGTCATACAGTATATCATAATAATTCTATTTCCTAAGTAGATTACGCTCAATAGCAAGAATTACCAAATGTTTCAATCTATCTTTGAGAATTGTTGACCTCAAGTCATTCTTCATTAGTTTGAGGCGCGAGAAGCTTCTTTCACCCGATTACACAATTACGGCTAATAATGCCGTTTTTATTAATAGTGCGTAGGATTGACGTTTTCCATATTGAATGACATCCCAAAATGACAATTTTTTTCTATGTATTTCCGTATATTTTAAGGACTTTTTCATATATTTTGCAGTTTCGGGAGATTTCCAGGAGCTCCTGGTAAATCGACAGGAGTGCGCATGAAATATGTTGTAAGTTATAAAATGGTTTAATTTAATAATTTATACACCTTGAATTAGCGCGGGTCCTATGAAAGTGCGGACCCTTCGGTCCCATAGGTTGCAGTGGCCTAAGACCGGCCCTGCAAAATAGCGGCGTATGCTATGCCGCCGGTCGACTAATATTAAATATTTTAACTCATTCAGTGCGGAGCGGTCTTTCTGCTCTAAACGCACCGAAAGTCTATCCCATAGACGTTCTTACCCTACCTGTGTTTTGTTGCATTTTTTAATTAAAATTTTTAACTAACAAAAGTGGAACTATTTTTACTTTATAAATGAGTCCTTCATTTTTTGTTTACATAGAAATTAGATCTAGAATCTTTTGGCTTTATTTAGACATTTATTTTTTTACTTTATATGATGTAAAAAAACGTGGCCATGACTACGCTAGCCCAAGACACACCCACAATGTTTACTACTGAAGAAACTTTATAATTATTCTAAAATTTATAAAAAATAAATAGTAATAATAAAGAATTGATCTAGATATATAGGTTAGATCCTGGTAGGTCTAAATTTAGCAAATATTTATATGTATATTATTAGTATTTAGATCTCAGTAGGTGTAGAGTGTAGATCGAGATTGACTTGATGTAGGCTTTTATCTCTAGACTTTGAAATGAAATGGTAGATCTACATTAAATAATCATCCGCTGTGGTCAGTTTTTGGTAAAACTTCCCATCGAAGGACCCTTTTGAAGAATATTACACAAGTGGCAGCACCGCGCTGTCTATCGCTACGGTAATCAGGTCACAGGGCCACTACCGGCTAGACAGTGTCGGTAGTATCATGTCATTGTTCGTGATAGATCTAGTCATGCTCTAATGATATGAAAACTCTGGATCTATATTATGTAATAATAAAATATTATAAAAGGCTATAAAAAATAAAAATTGAGATTATTTATTATTAATTATAATTATTAATTAGTAAGCTTTATTTAGAATTTTTTTTGTTATGATATGTACGGGTCAAAGGGCCTATATTTACATGTTTTTGATGACTATATTTTTTTTTCAATTGTAATGTTTTATCGATCTTAATTTTTATTTTTTTAGAAGGGTTTTATAGTGGATCAAATTATTAATTTAATGTAATTACTTAAAATTAAACTAATCATAATGGGGTTCGTATATGTGCATCATATTCTTTATTTTATTTTCAAATTAAATTAAACTTAAAGTTTCCTTATAAGTGCATATATTTATCATTATCCGAAATTTACGCGTTTTCAATAACAGTAGCTAGATTTTTTTAAAGAGTAGTATGTAGCCTAACGTATGTGCTCACCCCTCCTCCTTTCACATTCTGGACTTAAAACCAGACAATGGAGGAGTTATATCGGCTTTTAAGTAAAATTAACTAATTTAAAAAAAAATAAGCCAGTAGAGGGGACATTGGTAATATGCAATACAAATGCTGATTGCTGTATTAATGTAAATAAAATAATTCGCGTTTGCGCTTAAAACCAAATTGGTTAAATGAATGTAGATATGAAAGGTAGACCTTAACTAGAAGATGTAAAGATATACAAATATTTCTGATTTAATTTTCTAACGTGCTGACTCTCAAGCATAAAATCTAGGAAAGTACATTGGAGTCAGAAAGGAAATAGCACACTACAAATGGACCACATTATTAAAAAAAAATTCCAGTTTCATACAACAAGGGTTTTATATCTGCCAGATCTTTACAAATATTTGTAATAGTATTTAAGTTGTGAAATCCACCGTAAAACATACACGAACTATCCAAAACGCAACTTAAAAAAAAAAAATACTTCGTCGAACTTCTCTCAAAATTTAGTATCAAAGTGTCTCAACCTTTCTTAATTTAATTCTATTTGACTTTATTATGTGTTGTAGACGCCAGGAGAAAGAGTTTCTGAAGCTCAGAAATGTAGCAAAAACGCTTCACGTCAGGAAATTCGCCACGGACAACTTTAAGTGAATTTAGGGCACTCCCCCAAACATCGAGTCCGCTTAGAAAGCATTATGAGTACTCCCTGGGTGCTCATGTGCATAATGTGTAATTCATGGAGGATGGTGTTTCAAATCAGTAACTTTGAAACTGGACAATACACAAAGTATCAATCCTTATTCGACACTGAAGACTAAGTTGGATCGATTATGTCACCCTCATACCAGATGAATGAATTCATAAGAACATCCTCTATGCTGAGCTTGTGGAAAGATTTAGATCTTGATCTAGATTTAGCTTAGAATGAAGCAGACATGGACATTATTAGCATTTAGATTTAGATCCCTATAGATCTAAGCCTAAGATAAATAAAAAAAACCAACAGAAATGGTAGATCTAAATCCAATATTCATCCAACATGCTGGGCCTTTTCCTCGTATATTTTCTACCAATTGTTATTTAGTATTGTTTATCTGTAAAAATCTGGTATCTATTGTTATTGCTGGTAATAGTGCAATACGTTTTACAAATTCTGATTAAAAAACCATGTAAAAATAATAATATAATCAGTGATTCATCATCTTTTATTGACTGTTTTATCACGTTTCTTATTGCACAAGTTGTAAATAGTCTAAAATACTGTTTCAACAGTAATGCGAAGATCAATATCTATATTTAGGTCTCAGGACTGTTGCATTTAAACTTATTATAAGATTTTTAGAAAAATATTTGAAGTTTTAAACTTGCTTTTAAATTCACTTTATTTCAAAAGATAAACAGATCAGATACAGAAGAACCAGTAGAAATGGATCCATTGCAAACAGAACAAACAGAGCAGCCTGTAAGTACTGTATTTTATCAATGATAAATATATATATATAACTGTTGCATTTTCACTTAATATTACATTTTTAGAAAAATATTTTATATTTTAAACTAGCTTTTAAATTCACTTTATTTCAAAAGATAAACAGATCAGATACAGAAGAACAAGTAGAAATGGATCCATTGCAAACAGAACAAACAGAGCAGCCTGTAAGTACTGTATTTTATCAATGATAAATATATATATATAAGTGTTGCATTTTCACTTAATATTACATTTTTAGAAAAATATTTTATATTTTAAACTAGCTTTTAAATTCACTTTATTTCAAAAGATAAACAGGTCACATACGGGAGAAGAAGAAGAAGAACAAGAAGAAATGGATACATTGCATACAGAACAAACAGAGCAGCCTGTAAGTACTGTATTTAATCAATGATAAAAAAAAAAAAGTTTGTTTCATAAAATAATAAAGGTCTGTACCAATATTTAAGCATCTTTTGTTTAAGACAAAAATATGCCTAATAATTATTTTATTTTAGTAATGCGCTTAAGCAAAACGTATTTTTGGTGAAATTAAGGGATGTCCCTGGGTCCACCTGACTCAAATGGGTATCTTTTATTAGTTTGGAACGGAATCTTGTTTTACTAGCCTAATAAATCCCATGTTAAGCGTTGGTTACAAAACATGGTACATTTACATCACCTGTCTCCGAAGATCACAAAAGGCCTACACAATTTAAACCTCAGATATTTTTTTCAAATAAAAACATGTGCTTTTAGGCCTACATATATTTGATCAAAGTATGAAATGAATAGACTTTATTTTTTACTAGTTTATCTGTGGGGTCAGTACATTTGGCTTGGTCTAAGTGTAGACTGCTATTGAAGAAAGTATTTTTTAAAATTATTATGTATAAAGTGTATGTCAATAAGTGAATCTAGACTTTCTAGATCTAGATATTTCTAGTAAGATAAGTATCATCTAAAGGTTACACTGACGACAGAGATAGATAGTTTACCCAAGCGGAGAATGATTGTGTACACATCTATATTCTAAACTATAGACCTAGATCTACTTATAACATAAGTAATTTTTTTTGTTTTTGTTTTTGTTATGTAAGCTATACGTAGACAAATAGTAACTACCAAAAAAAAGTTACAATGTTTTCTGTATAATAGTGTAGATCTATAATTAGTAAACATACACGCTGACTACATATCGCTGTCTTGATTACGTTTTATAAAATGGAAGTAGATTTTAGATATATTTTTAAAATGTGTATTCTTAATTAAAAGTATAGTCAGACGT
Source organism: Biomphalaria pfeifferi (assembly GCA_030265305.1). Taxonomy (NCBI): domain Eukaryota; kingdom Metazoa; phylum Mollusca; class Gastropoda; family Planorbidae; genus Biomphalaria; species Biomphalaria pfeifferi. Next base: position 3,446,282 of record JASAOG010000009.1, on the reverse strand, counting down.
ATATTTAAGAGAGTAAAATACGGAAAAGTATGTCAAGACGTTTAAAGCTGTTTCCATTTAGAGCGAACGATTTTATGTAAAAAAAAGTTTTGTAAACTCAAATTTGAAGATAATTCTCATTAAATAATGAAATGAATAGACGCTTATTTGTATGTTCATGTGTAAAATTACAACTTATGTTTTCTTGAATGAGAGCTAATTAAGACATAGAAATTTTCATCTTTGCGCATGCGTGGCCTCTCCGTCTTGTCTCATCATTTAGACACAGCATGTAAACATGGCCTAGATTTATAAGATACTATACTTTCATAGAGTTGGTAAACTTTTTTTAAGGTCTGTTACGACATGATTAGGAATTAGTTATTTGTTTCGGAAATAAGGGGAAAGTTTTACTTAGCGACAAATGACGTGACCGATCTTTAAAAAACAAGAACGCTCTTAGCGACGCTAGAAAGAGGATGCTTTGTGTAGAGCAGTAGAATAGAGATACGAATGTACGGACATAGCTGACATCGGACGATTCCCTTCTTAGTTATTAAAGGTATTTGTAAACAGCATCAGCGTCGACTACCTATTTTGATTGTTTCGGCTTTTCGCCGGTGTTACTGAAGTAGTTTTGAGTTCGGTAGTACCTCCAGCCAGACATAGATCTACACTAGATATAGCTACAAGCATCACCACCGCGCGGAGGCCTGAACAGGTCTTAAGTTTGTTTTAGGGCTACAATAAATACACTACGGTCTAAGTAACCAAGATACATTTTTGCCAAGTTTTATCAAGATTGGTGAAACGGTTTTGATTTTTAAGCGGGGACATACATACATAAATACATACATACATACATACGCCTTACTTTCTACTTTATATATTAGATATTGAGAGAGAAAGAACAATACAGCTGGTGTTTGCGTAGCCATAAAAATACTGCATTCACCATTAATCATTATTTCGAATACACGCCTTATTCCATTTGTTTCTAACTAATAATCTTTCTACTATAAATAATATGTTTATAATAAAAACATTATACACGTTCATTCAGAGTTGGCCAACCTATGACTCATACGCCCAAAGTGGGACATTGAACAATTACAAGCGGCTCATTTCAACACGGAGAAAAAATCAAGAAAAAGCAAGCCGGTGCGAAAAAAAATGATTATAAACGATTTCTAGGAGAAAATAATTAAAAGTGTTCGTTGTTTATCTGAATTTCTGCAAGATGTTTATTATGTTTTCTAAAATATATTATCATATCTTCAGTTTTCTGAACATTTAAAATTAGAACGTTCTCTAAACACTATTTATAAAATGTGTTCATTTTTGAATGGTACAGATTTTCATCGCCGGCAATAAGGCCGATGAATGCTGTGTCGTCCGCAAATTTTATGATGGGAGTGTCCGCTGAATGGCTCCGAATGTCATTGGTGTTGATGGTATTCAATACTGGTGAAAAAAGCACCACTGGGCTGTTCCAGTGCTAAGCTCTCTTGTGCCTAACACATGCCCGTTCACTTGTATGTAAAATATGTCGTTTGATACGAAAGTTTAGAAAGCGAATTCATAAAGTAAATCATTAATGACTGATTAAGTTATTAAAACTGTAATCTTAAAAGAATTTTAGATTGTCCTCTGATGAGATATCATTGCTTTATACACCAATAAGCTGTGTGTGGAACTCTTGCATAAATACGAGGTGCGGTAACTTTGTAGAGAAAAATGTCTCAGAGGATTATGGAAACTGACACATATTTCGCATGATTTTCTAGAAGACAAATATGTGCGGCCCGATGAAAAATACTTTCGATGGGATGAAAAATAATTGTTTAATGAGCATCTTTAATAAATGGTACTTGACATTTAAATGACCTTAATCTAAAACTACATGGCTATTAGCACATACGTTTTGTTAATTTTTATGATTAAAAATGAAGTTAAAACTGTTTATTATTCATTGTAAAAATAAATATTTGAAGAGGAAGTTTCAGTTGGTGAGCGAAATTTTCTGAAGATTCGTTACACTTTTAGCGTAATAATTTGAAAACAATTTTAATACTGAAATTAGAATTTAATGAACTTTCGTCAATACGAAATGCATACGAAGGATTAATTTTAATAATCATCGTCATGTTAACATTTTACAGGTAAAAAAAATCGTCGATAGTTATGCTAGTCATATACCGGTGCAAGCCAACATTTCCATGTATGAAAATGATTAAAATACAATCTGGGTTTATCTTATCTTATCTTATTTAATACAGACGTTACTTCAAAAAAGAAGATGATTACGTCCTACGCGTCATGCATTTAGTCATGCATATTAACCAATGACTTAAATTCTGCCAAGTCACTGGTTTTTCTGGCTAGCTCAGGCAACCCATTCCATGCTCTAATAGCACTAGGGAAGAAGGAGTATTTGTACACATTTGTCCTAGCATATGGGACGAGGAATGTGCCTTTATTTTTGTGTCTTTCAGAGTATTTTATTAAATTTTGTTTTTGTATTTGAAGATTATGGTTCAGTGTTTTATGTATAGTTGCTACTTTACTTTTGAGTCTTCTGTCCTGAAGCCTTTCTAGTCAAATGTGAATATTCGTTTAGCACAGGTTTTGTAAAAATAAAGAGCAGTTTAAATAAATGTTGAAGCTAGGTACAGATATTTGGCTTGCATTAGGGCTTTTTTAAATAATTCAAACTGCTAACAAAGTTTACTAATTATTATTTATGTATAGGCCACACAGACATAATAAAATAAGATTACATATGCTACCTAGAAATGTAACTGTCACGGTCATTAAGATCTTGATGAGGAGGGATCTTGAATAAACTTTGCCTCTTTGTCGGATGGTGATGAGATCTCACAACCGTGATACCGAGGATTCTTTTCGAAGATGTCAACTAATAAGATGACCTAGATATTTACTAACAGATTCAATGAAGGAGATCTTTTCAATTCAAATACAGAAAAGTTTAATAATCAACTTGAAGCAGCAAATGTACAGTATTTACTTGAATAAACTGAATTAGAATAAAACATTCAAATATTCTACTGGATTCTACATAAAACATGCGACTACACTTATTGAGTATATCTAAGAGACTAAAGATTTAATACATCTTTACAGTATGAGATCTGCTACACGACTGAGGAATAATTAGTTTCTTTATTCAAATCATAGCGTCTCTCTGCCTACTTCCGGTGCAGCTCCCTATCAAATTTCAGCTTACCGACACGTGAGTAGCACGTCTTTTGTTTGAGTGACGCGTGTCACAACGTCACTGAAGTTTCCAAGCTTGACATAAAACGTTGAACTAAGTTATTATTATTAAATAAAAATAAAATAATATGTCTGACAAATGATACGTGACAGTAACTAAGACTGACATAATAAGTTAAAGTTTGTTTTATTTTTGTGTTCTAAAATCCCATCCTCTAACATAAACAAAAAACGAACTGACATTATACACATGTGTAAATGGCCATATGCTAAAGGACTGAAACCAGTAAAATGTTGATTGATGCATCTGAATTAAAATTAAATAATTGTCGCACGGAATGAAAAGGTTTATCACTGCCACTCCTGCATTTTTTTTAATTTTATTTTTACCCCCATTATTAGGTGATTTAATCCACCATCGCCAGGCAAATTTTTAATTAAAAAATGCTTAAACCATAGTAAAATTCAAATGCTAACATATTGGTATTCTATATTTAATTCATTTTTTGCAGAACGCTAACGATGAAGACGATAGTCTGTGAAGAGTTCAAACCTCACTTGATAATGGTCTCTGTGTTTTAAAATATCCAATTTCTAGGACACGCCAAAAACTACTGTGAATAATATGTCTAATTTAATATGTCTAATTTAATATGTCTAATTTAATATGTCGTGTTGTGAATTTCAACATTTATAGATAGATATATGTATACGAATAGATTGATAGATAGATTAGATAGATAAATAAATTAGATAGATAGATAGATAGATTATATAGGTTAGATAGATAGATTAGATAGATAAATAGACAGAGAGATAGATTAGATAGATTATATAGGTTAGATAGATTAGATAGATAGATTAGATAGATTAGATAGATTAGATAGATTAGATAGATTAGATAGATTAGATAGATTAGATAGATTAGATAGATTAGATAGATTAGATAGATTAGATAGATTAGATAGATAAATAGATTAGATAGATAGATAAATTAGATAATTAGATAGACAGATAGATAGATTAGTTAGAAACATAGATAGATAGATAGATAGATAGATAGATAGATAGATAGATAGATAGATAGATAGATAGATAGATAGATAGATAGATAGATAGATAGATAGATAGATAGATAGATTAGATAGATAGATAGATAGATAAAAAAAACTTTCAGTCATGGCGTATACGAAACGAAGTTTAGCGCGCCCTAACCAAATATTCATAACTAACAATCTACTATCAGTACTATGTACGGCTTGATCAACATAGAGACATATTGGTTTATCCATTTTAATTGTGTGGACTGTGTTTAAAGCTGAGATTACATTTTTCTATGACATTAAATATTGAAATAGATAATAAAAAAAAAATATCGATTGAATGAGACATATTACTTGACGTGTTGATTACACTCCATATAGAACGATACGTTGTGATCTGAAATCAGATTTATGTTTGTTGCTGTTTTAATTTAATTCATACAGAGTACACATCTGTTTATTGTAAAATTGAAGTTATTACTGTGATATTTAAAATGATATTATACTTTAATGTTACCATTCAGCATTGCAGAGAAATAGAAAGTGATTAAATATTTTTTTAAGCTAGATATATAACTTAGTAGATTTAATTCACTATTTTCAATCATTTAAAGGTTATCCCCTAGTGCTGCCTGTATAAATATACAATATGTATGCATCTCTTTAAATTACATCCATCCCAGTGGTACTACAGCCCATCAGGGGCTTTGGCCTGATCTTGCAATCTCTCCATTCTGATGTATCCTGGGCTTTACGTCTCCATGCCAGGACTTTGAGCTGTTGTAGATCTGCCTCTACATCATCAAGCGACTATACTCATGGACAGCATTTGGAACGTTTTTTGCGACCAACACACACATTTCTACTGTAAATGAATTTGAAGTCAAATCTTGTAAAAGCCTGACCAATAGAATACAATTCAAAAATAAATATTTGTAAAGAAAATTTATTTTTATCGCTAGAGATATCTCTATGCAAACGTTTATTTCTGATTTCGCTTTAAATCGTTTTAAAATACCCATTTGTAATATGAGTTTTATTATAACCGTTTTAACTGGAACCACAGTGTAGAACAATTACCTTCTGTCTTGCCTCTTACTCAATATTCTGGAATAAAAAAAAAATCATGAAATGGTTTCGGCTTTCAACCATTTTAAACAAAAGACTATTCTATACTTAGTAAACTATAAGAAAAGATGGGTTAATATCTGGGCTATCACCTAGTCTAGATAAGTATATGTAAAATATCCCTTTAAATTAAATATTGACTACTATTGTCTAGTATAAGACTATACAGCAGTAAAAAACTAGAGGAGTAGGTTTCAGTAGTACAAAACATAAATTATCTAGATCTAAAAACCTATTTTTCGGTCGCTATATTGAAGCGTTCCATATATGGCACGCGATCCGATTAATAAATAACAAAATCATTGATAGCTTGATGGTGTAATGCTATACTCTTAAAATATTTAATGGAATCCTTTGTTTACTTTAAGCTTAATGTAAACCTGCACTGGTGCGTTGAATATTAAGTTGCTCACTTTTGTTTAATTTACTTAATATTCTAAGCATATTTCTCGTGCTTTTATTTTAGCATGAACCCACATGGATAAGCGCATATCACTCATCATTATTCCTATTATCTCTCGGCCTTTTAAAGTGACCTCCAGTTGAAGCCGCATGCAACCAGGTGCTCTCCTGTATGTCAGCTAAAGCAAGTTGACCAGAAGACAATCGAACAAATTTTAAACGACCACCGGTATTCAATTGCCTTGAAAGTAGAAAATATGTAGGTCACAGCTGGGGTTGCGTAGCCAAGGGAAATACTGCATTCCTCATTAATCTTCGGACTCAAAGAGAAGCTTTATTATTATTATTATTATTATAAAAGAACGAGTATTCATTTTCTGGCGAAGCCAGGGTCGAGTTTCGTTAAAGGGAAACAAAATTCATCGTAGTCCCTTTAACAGTTTCAACCGTGGAATTTTCTGGTGATGTGGCAGGTCTGCAGATATACCGCCCTCTGACAGGCAACGAGAATGTTCCTAGGAATGCCAAGGGGCTTGAAGGTATCTGTGAGGTCAGTTGTTATTATTGCCTCGGTTGATATGACAATGGGGTATATTGTTATTTTAGATAATTTCCATAAACGCTTAATCTTCAAGCCAAGGTTCCCATATTTTCATTGTTTTTCCAGCTCAGTTTTTTTTTAAATTATGAGATAGTGGTACGGCGATGTAAATAATGGCAGCGGCCTTTTCTTTTTTATTGATGAGCAGCAGATCAGGGCGATTAAAATCTACCGTTTTGTCAGTCAATATAGGCCTATCCCAGTACAGTAGACGATTCGTTGACTCGAGAACCTCTTGTGGTAAGTATTTATAAAATGGAGGAGTATCCTTACCGATCAAATTGTGTGTCAAAGCCAAGTGCTGGTGTATTAGCTTTGCAACTTGGTTTTGGCGACCTACGTAGGCAGAGTCCGATAGGGCTGAACATACCGCCATTATGTGTTCAATTGACTCACCCACATTTCCACATTTTCGGCATTTGTCAACAATATTGATAATATGTTTCTCGTAATTTTTTGTTCTAATTACTCTGTCCTGTATTGCTGTGACATAGCTATCAGTTTCAGGGTAAAGATGACCTGCTTTGAGCCATGCTAAGGAAGCAGCCTTGTCAATGTTGTCCCCATGTAATAAAGCCGGGAATTTTCCGTGGAGTGTTTTTTCTTCCCATTTGCGAATCTCATGCCCGACGTCGTCCAAACCGACATTAACATCAACATTGTGTAGGTTCAGAGGTTTGCATCATAGTCATATTTGCGTAGGAAGGAAACTAGTTCACTGCTGGAGGCGTGCAGTTTTGATCGTATTTTGGAAACTTGCGTCTTACACAGTTTGAAGATGTTCTGCAATCCACGGCCTCCATCCTTCCGGGGCAGGTATGGCCTTATGGTGAGGGCTTGGGGTGTAAACATAGGAATTTGGTTAATAGTTTCCTCGTGAGTCTGTCAATGTCACATGACACCCTGTTCGTTAACCGTTCGCCAAAGAAACAGATAACATTGCCATCGTCTGCCCAATAGATCTGAAAGAGAAACTTTACTTTGCTTTATTCTAATTGCAATAGAAGTTTAATATGATGGCTTAATTAATTCTAACTTGCTGACTTGTTGGTCTCGTTCAGACGTAGTACGACTGAGGTTTATTTCATACACCACATTTTCATATTGTTGTAGAGCCCTAATCTGAAGAGACATTATCTTTCTCATAAAACGCTGGTTAGTAAAAAAAACAAACAAAAAACGCAAGCTTAAAACCCATGGCCATATTATTAGATCTTTGGGGGTCGCAAAGATCTTAGTTCAGGGAACAGTACCAGGAAAAAGGAGAACAGGAAGACAGGGAGAGCGATGGGAGGAAAGCATAAACAAGACAAAAGACAGGGAGGAATATAGAAAAACGGTCGATGAGTCTTGCTTGGTGCCCCAACGGTCCAACAGACTGAGTTTGAGTTTGTGTTTCCTCATAAACTGTCTTTGTAACCTTATTTAATTACTTTCCAAGATTATACAATAGTTAGAACTAAAGATATAATAATAATAGGGCTTGTTTATGAGTATTAAGATTAATGAGGAATGCAAAATGTCCAGTTGCTACCCATCCATAGCAGCGACGTATATAAATAGACGTAAGTAGAGCAGGCATAACCATGTGTCCGATGGTGTGTCCGCTGGTGTGTCCGCATTAAGACTCTCTTCCGTCGTCTATGTTTTTTTTTCGCCAGTAGATTTTCCATTGGTCTCAAATGTCTATCCCACGGACTTTTTCCGTTTTCTACAGCTGTTTCGATCCGAAGCCAGGTGCTTTCTTCTATGCCAGTTAAAGGAAATGGGCCACTACAGCACAACTAGCGTCACACCTGGATGACTTGGACACATTGAATATGATAACAACAAAAGGCTGAAACCTAATACGCATATTCGAAGAATAGAGCTAGAAGTAGAACAAGAACCATATCTCAGTGTTGACTTTGTGATGTAATTTTACTAATCATAGAAGTGTTTCCCAATCGCTATCCAGTATAAAAAGCGGTACGCTGTGTATTGATGTGAGACCAATCGTTAAAGAAGGCCTAAACACTGATCTGCAACGTCACAACTTGTGGACAGTGGACTCCAATAGTTTGTTGTCACGTAACAGATATGGAACTCGCTCCCCATTGATCTCAGACAGACAACATGCTGCACCACTTTTAAGAAGAACATTAAGACCTATCAGTTTAAAACATTTTTTAGATTTGTTTGTCATGTTAGCTCTTGTGTTTGTGTTTGTAATGTTGTTACAGCGCCTTGAGCCTACATTTTTTTTGTTAACAGCGCTTTATAAATAAAATTATTATTATTATTATTATGCTGGTCTTAATTGCACGCATGTTGTGACGTTGCAGATCAGTGTCCAGGCCTTCTATTACGAATGGTCTCAACCAGTCAACAATCACAAAGAGAAGTGGCTCAACAAATGGGCAACAGGAAACACAGGCAGAGCCATGTACAAAGAATTTACCATGCCTAACAAACTGGACAGTATTAACTTCCTCCCCCGCAAAGAGCAAAGAGCAAGATTCATTTTGTTAAACTTAATTGGAAGCAATAGCAAATCATTTAGTGAATGTGATTTTATGAAGGAGTGTGTCGTTAAAGCCGAAGTAATTTGTCCACAAAAAGATGAATACATTCACAGAAATAGAGTTAACTAAGGACACTGTGGCAGAATAAATGACATTTCAGTCAGATAGCGTGAGTAATTAAAGATTTTGAATTTTCATTGGCTCTCCATGAGTGAGCTGATGTAACGTTGGCTATATTCATAAGGGCCTGTGACAGGAATTGTGAGATACAAAAGAAACTACTTGAGCTCTGTTCTAAGCATAACACCACAAAAAAGCGAGCATGTTTTTGGTGCAAAGCTTCTTGAAAAATAAGAGAGACTGTTGATCATTGTAAATTTCCTCATGTCATAAGGTATTGAAGAGATTTCTTACACTGCATGAGAAAATTGTATTGTTTCTGAACTAAGCCTGAAAAGTCTCATGGTGCATGAAATAGAAGTGAAAGATCATATTCTATCTATCTATTAACATCAGCCTCTAAATTCTATAGATACTTTAATGTTTTTTATATGTTTAGAGTTTTAGAGTGCAAACATATAGATAAAATAAGCATATCTATAGTGTATACGTGAGCTGTCTACTTTTTTGCTTGCTTGAAACGAACAAAAGTTAACTATAAAACTTTTTTTTTTCGTAGACACTTCTTTGGTTTAGTCGTTAGTGTATTGGCTTAAGGAGGCTGAGGAGGCTTTCGCCATCGATTTTAAATTCAGACAACTTTTTATATAAATGATTTTAAAAGCGATTACCTAAATATCCCCATCTTTCTTCCCTCACCCCTTTCCTACCTGGTCCAAACAAGTGACGATAGGATCTGAGGGTATTGGGGAAGCTAGAACCATGAAATAGCGCTAAATACAAACAATGAGTACAAATATTTCGAATATCACAGATATATTATTGTTATTCTAGATCTATGGCAAATAAAATTACATGACGGATCCAAACTAATTCATAAAAGTGCGCTTAACAGAAGCATTGTTTTTATGTTTTTATGTTTTTATTATTTTTATTACACTTTAATGTAACTTAACATATTGTTTTTGTTGTGTTTGATAGAAAGATTTTAATAAAACTTGCAATGCCTCTGTAGTTCTAGGATATATCATAAATAATAATGAATGTTCTATACCAAAGTATACCCAATGCCGTTTATGTCAAAGAGATGAAAAATATAATTATAAAAAATGCCTTAACTAGTTCACTTTTTAATACTTTATCGATTGTCTATACTGCAAAGCGAATGTAAAAATGTTTATGTTACTTTGTTGTTTAAAAGTTTTTTCCGTGTTATAAATGTAATATAAATATTGATTGATCTTTTTGTATTTTGTTATCAACTAGTATTTTAGGGGAAGGTAAAAATATTTTAAAGGGTCAATGAAGAGAATATGAAACAAAATCATATAGTTGAAATAGTTGAATACCCAGTGAAATTCATGATGGCTACATGGGGAACTAGAAGACTGCACGCAAACTAAAAAGATGATAGAAATTTGGTATGAATCAAACAAAGCATTAGGGTTTATTAAAAGAAATTTCTATAATTCAAAAAAGAACATAAAACTAAAATGTTATGTTAACCTTGGCTAGGCCAATAATGGAATATGCACACTATGTTTGGGTCCCCTCAACTCAAGAAAACATTAAGAAGATGGAACAAACATAATATAGAGCAGTGAGATTCATAACAGACGAAGAATCACCTTTGTCTATGAGTAATACCTTTAGTAAAATCACTTATTTTAGGGGTGTGGTATGGACACCATTGGCCTGAAAATGGTGCATTAATATTATATTTAAATATTTTTGTAGTATTTAAATTGTTTCAATCAATTTTGAAAATTAAAATTATTACCTAACTATTAAATCTTCAATGAATGTTTCCCTTTATGATTAAATGTAATTCCATTTTATCTTATTACAACGTTAATATTAATGTTTTATCTTTTTAAAAAAGGCAAATACGCATATAATTACTAATTTGTTTAGATTCATTTTTATAGTTCATGCTTGTCTCCCCTGCCCTATTATTTTCACTCCCTTAGTACTTGAATTGGTCAATCTCATTGACCTGCATCATTTGTATTTGAGCTTTTGTGATTCTATTATTGAAGGCCATGCCCGAGGAGAACACAATATCCGTTTGTGTAATGAATGTTTTAAGCTTAGTGTTGATCTTTTTTAACCTGATTACGGGTAGAGACTTCGACTGGTTCCTTTGGTAGGATTCTGTTGTTCATGTAATTCCTTTTCTCATTTCAATTTTATGTAATTACTGCTACTTCCAGAACTGCAGCTCCAGTTTCTGAATTTCTGTTAGTCCAATCATCTCTGGGATTGACAGCTAAACCTGCGTAGATAAACAATACGAAGGAAAACCCATCCTTAACTCCGTGGTTGGAGGAATGAACTCAAATTCGGCGAACACAGTGTGTTAATTTCTACGTCTGGAATCAATTCTCAGCCCTTGCAGCCTTCCTCTTCCTACAACATCGACCAGGTTACCTAAATTTCAATCAAAAGTTTCAGCTGGAGCTAGCACCTCCCAACGGTTATAAGCACATACTTTGACAGTCTACAGCACCAAGGCAGAGAGATAAGACATTAACTAAGCTCTGGGACATAAGAGCTATTTTTTTTAGTAACTGGGCACTCATATTAGTACCATCAGCAGTCAATTTGATAATTTAACTAATCTTTTCACTTATCTTTTCACTTATCTTTTCACTTATCTTTTTACTTATCTTTTCACTTATCTTTTCACTTATCTTTTCACTTATCTTTTCACTTATCTTTTCACTTATCTTTTCACTTATCTTTTCACTTATCTTTTCACTTATCGTTATACCTAGACAGATTGCTTTAGAATTTATCATTATGCTCCCCACCATTATTATTTACTTCACTAACTATTCTTGCATTCAATATTTTTGTCGTTTAAAATTAAGTAATCCTGTATGCTCTGTTTCCCAGCACGCTGCTATGTGGTGTTGATAGAAACCCACAGAACTAACGATGCTAAAAGTAAACCTCTCAATTAATTAATGGATCTTAATTAAATTGCAGCAGCAGCGCATGAGACCCCCACTTTTTTTTTTCACTAGGATTAAAACATAACCACCCATCTGGTCATTGCATTCTAGAATATGTTTAATCGGAACAGCCTGCTTTAAATTGCTCTTCCATGCTGTTATGGCTCTTCCGCGGTGTCGATAAAATCAATGAAATGAACAGGAGGTAGCCTTCAAACTAAATCAGGAACACCGGCTTGTTGCCAAAACAATCACTAGAGGTGCTGGACACTAGTGTGGAAACTATACACACTTTTAATGCTCAAAAAGGGATCCGTTTAATGTAGCCGTTACTAGCCGTCTGTATAGTGAAAAGCGTCTTGTTGATAGTGTCGAATAGAGCGTTCTAGTTTTTAAATATCTATTACGTCATTCGTCACTAAGTAAAACTTTCCCCTTATTCCCGAAACAAATAACTAAATCATAATCATGTCATAGCAATACACACTCACATTTGACCTATGAATTCTATTTTGTTTCGCTTAGTGGATTTCCGTTCTACGACTGAAGGAAGCTAATAAAAGTGGCTTATAATTAATTTATCTGTCCCATTTCCTGTTAATGGTTTGTCTTTTCTTTTGTTTGTTTTGTAGCTGATGAAGGCTTCGTGGCCCGAACTTCCTTTAATGTGTATCCTTTATGTATTTCTATTGTATTTGCTATACATTCGTTCACCCCTGCAGCAGTAAATCATTGTTATTGTCATTATGACAGGCTAAAACGTTCATTTATAAATCTAATTTAATCACAAAAATACACACCGATTATAGAAATGTGTAAAATTTGTATACAACATTTATTATCTAATGGAAAAAGATGCCATAGCACACATACACACATTGTTGTAAAACATTGTATTGCAATAAATAATTTGATTATGACTAAAGACTAAACAAATAGAAAAAATGTTTAAGTTTATTTTAAGTAACTCGTGAGGGAAACCTACAATAAATTAAATGACAAATATCTAAAATATGACAAGCGTCCAGTAAAATTAAAACTACAACCCATACTAAAACTGAATCAGGTAGAATTGAAGCTTAGGAAAAAATGTACTGAAAAAAAAGTCAAATACATCTGCCTATCAGCTCACTTCTTTAAACAGAATAGTGTGAACCAAGGTTATGTGCTGGCATCAACAGGCTATAATGTTCTGTTTGGAAATGCTAAATAGAATGATAAAATCATAGCTACTGAGCTTCTCTGTACGGATTATTGCACCTTTCTTACATACATCTAGAAAGAGCTTCAACCTGACGCCAATAATTTAATGAGGCATCGATCTGTTTTGTCCGTTTATCCACCTTTAAAAAGCAGGTCACGTTCCAGAAATCCTAATACGAAACCAAGTCAATTCCACAAATATAACAAAAATGACTTCCTCTTTTTGTTGACTTCTTCACGTACCTGGATGCGTCACTCTCTAGAGAAAGAGACAATGGTCCCGCCATGACAACATCGCTTTCGATGTCCAGTGATAGAAAATAAGGCTAAATGGGTCTCTTCGCTTACCGACACACAACAATGTTTACAATGCAGTGGTTCGAAATAATCTTTTGTATGACTCATTGATCTTGAGACTCCTCGAACTCTTTCGCTACATAACGTGCATACGCTAGCAAGACTATCTTATAAATATCCATGTTCTCCCGGAGAACGGTACAAACAGTATAGGAACACTACAAATAATAAATAAATAGAAACAAATTGATGCTAGAATCAGGCAATGCTTTCGTATATATTTCCATCTCTGTGACGTTTTGAAACAAGTTTTGTAGGCAAGTTATCTTTTGATCTGTCTTTAACTAAAAAAAAAAGCTTTATTAGCATTCAGGGCGTTAAGAAAGTTAAAAAAAATAATAATAACAATATAATAATTGTCGCTAAATATGAACAAAAAGTTCCCCTTTCAGACATGCTGTTTATAGAGCAGATGATGCAAAAGTCATCTGTTTCTGTGGCCCACCGCGGTTAACGAGAGTGTCGTGTGACAAGTGCAACGACCAACAGCCTTTAATAAGAGACGCCCTAAAGATCCCGAATCTAAAAATACCAGTCTTCAACAGGATTCGAAACCGGAAGCCAAGCGTGTTACCAATTAGCCACCTCGCCTTCCCCGCTTAATATATGTAAGAAAAAAACAGTTTCTGACCTTGTAGTCTATAGGGAAGATGATGTAAAGGTCACTTGATTTTGTGTCCTACGGTTAACGAGGTAAAGAACTGTTATGATTCACTTATCAGAAGCGTAGAAGATGAATTGCGTATTTCTTTAGTAAAGCAACGGAAATAGTTTAGAGACACATTAACGGACGAACAGAGATCTCTTGTAGTAGCTAATAGCTGTAAAAAACTTTTATGTTTTAAAAGACCAGCACAACAACCAACCGCCTTTACTTTACATCTGGTTAGACACGGGGGCACCTAAAGATCCCGAAACAAAAAATTCCAGTCTTCACCGGGATTCGAACCCGAGACCTGCTTTGGAAGTCAAACGCCTTACTGCTCAGCCACCGCGCCTCCATTTCACACATGTAATATCACACACAATTTTACATTTAAATATTTAAATATAAAGAACTCCATAGATTAATGTTTCAGTTCAGTTGTTTTGTTTGTTTGTTGTTTGCTTTTTTTCCACATGTTTAGAGAGTTTGGCAATCAGGCTACATTTGTCAGAAATTCTGTGAGAATTTACTCATTTTTTATGATACTAACCTGGTATTCTGGTAATGGATATAATAGCATTCTCGTGATTTCCATATTCATATGCAAGTAGTGTATCATTTTCCTTGTCAAGTAAACATTCCTCAATAGTTGAGTACGGATCTTAAACATACATACATATATCTTAAAAGTACATTCATATCTTAAATGTACTTTGAGATTTAATACACCTAAGTTAACACACATTTCTAGACGATTATTATTTCTGTTCTACAATTCGCGAATGGGATGATATTAGAAATTATGTTCTACTGCATATACTTCGTACATTAACTTGGGGCCTATGTGACCTCAACACGTTTTGTACTGTTTGTTACGTCGCGAGCATGCTCAATTTCACCTATCCCCTTAGTCCAGTGTTTCCCAAACTGTGCTCCTCGGAAGTGTTCTGCGAGGCATGAATATGTGTTCTACGAAATAGTGGAATAATTAACTAGTAGGCCACCTCGTGGACTACTAACTCAAAAAAAAATGGGCACATCGTGTGTCTAAATACTCAGGTTTTGCGAAGGGTTCCTTAAGGAAAAAGTTTGGAAAACACTGCCATAGTCTGTTGAACCGTTGGTACACCACTGACGATCTGTCAAGCGCCTTTCTCAATACTTGTCTGAATTTTGCATTGGATTAGTATGTTTTTAATATATTTACAAATTCGTGTTAATTTCTAGAATAAGGCTTCGATTTACTGTTTAGGAGGTTTTTTTTATGGCTTGTGCAACTTTTTATCTCGATAATTTATAAGAATGTTAAAGAAAAAAACAATTGACTGCTAAGAATTAGTACTGAAGTAAACGTTTTAATGGGTTTTTAAATATTATTTATTAGTGATGATTTGTGAGTAACCTAACATCTTAAAATGTCTTATCTTATCTTATCTTAAATAATACTGACATTTTTTTTCAAAAAAGAAGATAATGTATTGTAATCGGAATATATTTCCAAGAAGAGTCAATCAAAACGTATTGCTATTTGTATACAATAAATTGAAGAAAACGAATGCTTTAAATTCTGGAAAAATAGGAACTGAGTCGCGTCCCAAAAAACAATGCAAACTATTTTTTTAACTTACAAATACATTTTATTATATAACTTATTAAAAATTATTTGCATTGTTGGAGCATACGTCTACTAACATTATTATTATAGCTTTTATATAGCGCTACTTTCATACTTATAGCATGCTCAGAGCTCTTTTGGTCCAATCTCATTTGTGGAGGACCAGTGCGTGGGGGGGGGGGGGGGAGTTGGTTTTCCGTGCTGCCTCAGTAATCAAAACTCTGCCCGATTCGGGTGTCGAACCTAGAGCCCCCTTCAAGCGCAATTGGCCTCTCGACCACGCTTGCCACCATATTTTAAACTTAACAAAATAGAAATGCTACTCTACCAAAGTCTAATGTAGTTCTGGTTGATTGTTTCGATGCTGTTAACTTCTTGCAGTATGATAATCTGTCTATCGTGCAGTTATCATCTTATATAAAAAAAGGAAAACAGATTTTCTTTTTCAATAAGTATGATTGTGTTAAATACAATTTTGGAAAGTTGCTAATGTCTTAACACATTGATAGATAAACTAAAATATTTTTTAAATATACAACTTATATCAAAATTGTTTCGTTTATCAGAAATGGATCCTAATGTATCTCTATTAGTATTGACATTTTTATTGTCACAATCAGTTTCATTTGAAGTATAAACGGGGATGTCTACAAAAAGAAAAAAGCAACAACCTAAAAATACTTTAAAAAAAATAAAGTTTATATTAAGCGTACTAGTTTCTACTAGTTTAGATCATTCATATATATATATATATATATAAATCTGTAATAGATTTACACTAACAATACAATATTCATAAAAATTTTAAAATAAATAAATAAAAAGCAGGAACGATCTGAATTCGGTAACCACTCTACTGGCAAAGGTCAACAACCAGGGAGGATTGTCTAGTTATGTGTTGTTTGTGTTCAGTAAAGGGGACTAATTCAGCTTATACCAACACTTCCTTGAAGTACTATTTCATTCCCTTGTTTGAGATAGCAAAAAAAAATAAGTTATTTCCAAAAGTTAATTAACATATTTCTTTTGTAAATTATTCGTGTGTTGTCATGTGAAAGAAATAATTGTGCAAAATTTTATCTCAATCCGATATTGTTTGTCTGAGAAATAACGTGTGCAAACCTTAGGCTAGTGAGACGGACACACAAAAAGACAGAGTAGGTTGATATAAAATTAATTACATTAACTCTTTCTCTCCTAACTGACGCTAGCAGCGTTGATTCCACCAGAATGTGGTAAATAATTACAGAGAGAAAGAGTGAAAAGGATTCTATTTGAAATGTCTCACAATATCGTTTCTTAACGAATATAACGAATGGTCTAAGTGATGACAAGCAAACATACCTTTTTGTTTCCTATGTTGTAATATGTTGAATGAATAAATGTCACTGTTGTCAAAATCTTCTGGAAATAATAAATGATATGTAATGTTTCTGTGTTTATTAAAATAAAAAGAATAAAGATAAAGAATAAGTAAAGATCTCCTTCTCTCCTTGTGATCTATCGGGCAGACGATGTAAAGTTCATTTGTTTCTGTGGCCCATGGTTAGCGATGGTGTCATGTAGCTAGCACAACGACCAACCGCCTTACTTTTCACCAACTAATGTCATGTCATTAGAGCTGGGTGAACTCAGAGGCACCTTAGATACATGGGATCCACGGTTTTACCATTCAGCTACCGCACCTGCATTGAATAATTTATTATAAAATATGATTCTAAAGAATCTTAAGCCATGAGTAAGGCTCTACTCGAATTGTCTTATCACTAGAAACATAATATTTAGGATAATACTAAAAATAATAATTTTGAAATATGCCATAGAAAGTTAAAAGCGATGTTATTTTGGTCATTTGAACTACGAGGAACTTAAATTTACATGAAAAGACGACTTTTCAAATCAATTTTTTGAAAGACAAATTATAACATCACATTACTTGAAACACTTCTACACAGAAACAATTTATAATTCAGAACATTTAAAAGTGATTAAGTAAAAAAAAAAAATACATCCACAATGTGTATTTATTAAAATTAGATATATATATATATATATATAAGTGTGTGTGTGTGTGTGTGTAGAAAATGTATTTACTTGTAATTCTAATTGCTTATATAACTCATAATAATGGGTAGGAGAAAATAAAAGTATTCACATGCTCAGATGTGTACAAACTCAAAAAAAAAAAATACTTTATATGTTCTCAGTTTGTGTCAAAGCCCACATTAAGAATAGAAATATTATTCAAACATAGTGTTCTCTAAAGGAAATTTTTTTTTAAATTTTAATATGCGTAATGTATATATTTTAAATACAAATATTTTTTTTTCTCTTAAAGAACTAATTTCAATTTCGTTACCTGTTTGTATGGTATGTTTTGAGCTTATTCTGGAATCAAAATCACAAACATGTAATTTTTAAGAAAAAACGTTAGCATGTAACAATAGTTTGTAAATAAGGACAATAATAGTTGTACTTCTATTTTAAAAAGAAGTTAAAAGATGTCAAATAATGGTCTGAATATAAATAGCTGTCTCTTTACGGCCATGGCAATCATTACATAACTTCTTATATGTAGAAAAGAATTTAATGATATTGGTGTGCAGCAGGACCAGCCTTACAAATTAAGGACCCAATACTTTATCCTATACTTTATTTTTACAATAACCACTTTATTATATAATTATATCCACAATTAGTATACAACATGAATAGGAAGCAACTCAAACGCAATAGGCGCCAATGGGTTAATTTAAGTAACGTCAATCGTACGATACATTAAATATGTTAATACTTTAAGTCTTGCACCTTTAAAAGCCTGTGACTAGAGCTTTGATTGATAGCATTATTGTTAATATAAATAACTTGACGCGGGGCCCCGATCTGTAACACCAGCTTATAACCGGCGCTGGATGTGACTATATCGTTTTTAAATAACGCAACAATCAATAAAATGTTGTTTCGTGTAATCAAACAGGTGGCAACATTCTGCCATCATCTTTGTTCGCTCTTGGAAACGTTCATTTGAGATAATAGTTGTTGCGCAGGTAAATGAAAACCGATACCTACAGAGAGAATCCAAAGTATCGTGTGGATTGCAAGTGTTAAGGAAGATGGAAGATGGAATGGCGCACTAGTACTTTTCATTTCCGGCACGCGGTTTCTTTGGAGTATCGAACGCTGATGCGGAGGCATTATAAAGGTAAGTGAGAAAATAAAACGGTAGTATGAAGAAAAATGTTTTGTAAAATGTTTTAAATGTTTCAGATTTTCCGTTAAACATGGAGAAAATTTACTTATTAGTCCTAACCTCCCGCAGGACGAGGGGGGAATTCAGCGAGCTGGGTATGAACCCGGGACCGTGGAGACGACTGAACGGCAGTCTAGCGCGTATACCGCACGACCAGGCACTCACTATTTCCTCTGCACTTAGTTTTCGGTCAATCCACGGCCGGGACCAATCGGAAAATAGTTTAAGGCCCGTGGAACACTTTGGGGCACTGGGTTTGGCATATCTAGGCTCTCAAAGAAAGTGTAGCTTTTGCTCATATGTTTCGGATGATTTTCTAAGAATGAAGACCCCTGCACAACTTATAAGCTATAAATAGCACTAACCATAGATGTACATTTAATTAATTTATTTGACAAATTATAACTTACAATTTATGTTTCAAATTTACTTGTACTTGTAAATCTGAATAAAAACAATTTTTACCATTTTTAATAGAATCAAAATATAAACATTTTCATAAGTTAATTTAACAAACTTTTCTTTAAAATACATTAATGTAAAAACAATCATTTATTGCATTACAACATACTTCTCTTGAAACAATGAATAAATAAATATAGAGTCAGAAAACTGCTGACAATGGCCAGTGATGTGATAGCTGTATAATGAATGTTATGGTCATCATCTGTATAAGAAACAAGAAATTTAATACTTTTTAAGAAATATTATATACGTAAAGCTACTATTTCTTACAATACTATTATTAAAATTGGTTTATGTTTATAACATGCCCCCGAAGTGACCCACCCAGGCAGGCTTCAATATTTTCAGAAAGAACATCCAAATGAAATTATTTCAAAGACAAATATGAGAGATAAGAATGGAGAAAGAAGGTTAACAGATCTTGTGTAGTGCCCCAACGGTCCCGCGGATCAAAGAATAGGTGAAAGTGAATGTAAATTTAGATGTGAACCTGGCCTAACTAGTTCCCTTGTGACCTTGTGGCAGATGATGTAAAGTTCATCTGTTTTTGTGGCCTACGGTTAACTAGGGTGTCATGTAGCCAGCACAACGATCAACCGCCTTTGCTTTTCCCCAACTAATGTCAGGTACCCATTAGAGTGTGTGGACTCAGAGGCTCCCAAAGTTTCCAAAGTTGAAAATCCTAGTCTTCACTAGTATTCGAACCCAGGACCCCCGGCTCGGAAGCCAAGTGCTTTACCGCTCAGCCACCGCGACTATCCTGGCCTAACTGATATCTCATAATTGATCTAATTGTTTTCAAAAAACTCAATCACTTATTCGAATCCTCAAAAAAAAAAAATATTCCGAAATATACAAAGTGTTTAGGAAAATTAAATTTACAAGATTACTATTCGTTTTAATTTGGTCTAACTTATAATGTATACTAATTACCTTTTTCTCTTTAAAAAACTCTTGCATAACTGATTTTAAAAATTAGATTTTTTGCTTTTAGAAAAAAAAAATTTGACGTTACATCAGAACTTTGAATGGTCTAAAATATTGTGATGTCGGATTTTCAATATCTTTTCTAGTTTACGAGATCTAAACCGGACGGACGGACAGACGGACAGACATTTCGCAATAGCGTCTTTTCCCCTTTCGGGGGCCGCTAAAAATATAAATAAAATCATATTATATAATAACATTAACAATTTAGTTTTGATTTGAACAGTAAATGTAAAAAATTCATAGCCAGGTATCTTTCTATCTATTATGAATATAAACAGTGGTGGCTAAGTACTATAGTGCTTGACATATGAGCCATGGAGTCTAGGGTTTGAATCTTATTGCATTCTGGGATTATTAAGACGATACTGACTGTTCAAGAAAAGGAAACGTGATTAATCGTTGTTCTTGCCAAATGAAACCCTAGTTAACTGTCGCTCATAGAAACACACTACATTTACATCATCTGAACTCTAGATCAAAAGGTTTGAAGTCAGTACTTTCCTTTGCAATACTTTTACTAAATATGTTAAGCATATGTTTCCGGCAAAGTGCACATTCCGGTATTCTATTGAATGCCTAAAAAACGTCAGGTACGAAGTGAATTCTTTATTTCTTATTTTGCATAGACATTTCTTAGAAGAATTTTAAAGAACCTCCATTTCCTGTAGCGTTATGTGTGTGCTTAAACTCACGGCGGCTAAAAATGCAGAGAGAACGACTTGTTTATGCACTTTGTAGACACAATGGTAAAGACAATGACGATGAGAACATAGAAGTAAAGGTAAGTATGGTTGCCCTTTGAGACCTTGAGATCTATGCTTTAAAGGTCATCTGTTTATGTTATCCACGGTTAACGTGTGTGTCATGTAGCCAGCTCAACAACCAACCGTCTTTCCTTTTCTGTCTTTACAACTCAGCCACCAAGAGCCCCTAAAGATAGTAAAAATCGTAGCCTTGACCAAGATATGAACCCGGCACCTCCGGTTAGGAAACCAAGCGCTTTACCACTCAGCCATATCGCCTTCGAGAACATGGAAGGATATGGAATTTTTAGCACACTCTGCTTCAACTTAAGTATACGACAGAAGTAAAAGACAAGAAAAACTGTAACTAGAACAACTGGCTGGCAAAAAAAGTCTGTACATCAACTTTGAAAAATAGCGTGAGAATTCTATTCCTTACGTAGATAAATGACGAGGAGATCCTCGAAATCTGTCGCAGTTGTTGTGAATGAAACTGAAGTCGTTTTTTTTATTCAGAATAGCACAAGGAATTTCAAACCAAGATCGCAGTTTAGTGTTTGTAGCTTGCCCTTTGTTGAAAATTTTCCTGATAGGGCAATACCAGTTGCTGCAGCTCAGTCTATTGGAAGCGGTCATGTTTTCTTAGATTTATATGCACACAAAAGTGATGAAGTAACTAATGCCTTTGAGTTAAAAGGCAATTAAAATGAAATTCGAAATGTGTAGTAAATACCAGGATATGTCTTATTCATGTTTACTACTAGTATATAACTAATTTTTTTTATTGTTTCCTTTGATTTATAGATTTCCGTGATACTTCCACTGCATACACTTTGGTAAATGTTTAATCATTTAATTTTTGCTTCTTTTAAACTTTTAAAATTTGGTTTTAAAATCAATAAACAAATCGATGTGTAGTCTACAGATATTTAGTTTGTCAATCACAGAACGATTTTGACCAATTTTAACATCCAGGAATCTGAGAGCTTTGCACTGCGGTTTTGTGCCTCCTCATTTGGCTGGTGAGACCTATGTGAGCCAAGAATGTTCGACTGCACACTGGGCAGGTTATTCTAGCTAGAGATTGGGTCATTGGCCTTGCTTTTTTCTGTGACACTTTTTTCTGCAGTGCTCTTGTCCTTTGCAATTTAGGAGAGACTTTTCACAGTGCTACGCCATAATCCTCAATTTAGGAGGAGACTTTTCACAGTGCTACGCCATAATCCTCAATTTAGGAGGAGACTTTTCACAGTGCTACGCCATAATCCTCAATTTAGGAGGAGACTTTTCACAGTGCTACGCCATAATCCTCAATTTAGGAGGAGACTTTTCACAGTGCTACGCCATAATCCTCAATTTAGGAGGAGACTTTTCACAGTGCTACGCCATAATCCTCAATCATGTGCTTCCTTCACCCAATGAATATTTGTAAAATAACTTGAATAACTTCTTTTGTGATCTAATTTTAACAAAATTTTTATTACAATAAAGAGACGCTGACCAAGAAAGCTACGAACAGCGAGAAAACATAGACAACTAGAAACAAATTCTAATACCTATTGTATGTGTATCTTTTCAAAATTTAAATTTCATAGAATTAAGAAATTTAATTACGAAAATTAAAAAAACGACTCTATATTAAGTGTTACAAGGATAATTTATACTAACGTATCTTAGAGGGCGGCACGTCTCTGGCTGTAATGTTATTTGTATTAGTTGTTGTTAAAACTGAAGATTGACAAAGGAAACAAACAGATTATTTAAATGCAATAATACTATATACTAATAACTTCCATTAGGAATTATAATGTGCAATTTATATTGGGAATTTTATATTTATACAGTAAATCTTTGATATTTACATGTTTCTATTCTTTTATCGGAAGTTTTACTACTTTTTAAATTCTGTTATTATCTTTGAATACGTTAAATATGGCGTCGCTAAACCTAATTGCTTTTATCTATATAATGTATATCTTTATTATGTTCTACACCTTTATTTGTTGATAATAGTATTTCCTTCTGAGTCAGTCCACATTGCCAAAGTATATCTGAAAAGATAGAAGACAATCTTTGCTTAGTTTTGTATCGATCTATTTCCAACTCTGTAACAAGTGTCGTATTTAAAAATAATTAGGTTTCTAGAACAAACCAAACATGCGGCCGGGAAACGTATTTTCAGCATTTATTTGTGTATTGTTATCCGTAGAATCACTGATGTTTGGAGATACAGCTACTTTAAGTGAGCAATTCGTGTGGTCTTTTGGAACGTCGGTCCTGCTAATGTTAATGGAACATTCGGTGCTGTAATAAGGAACTTCTCCATCTAGATTTGTATGATTATACGTAACATTTGTCTGTGACATCTGTAAATGAAAATTAGTTGTATTTAAAGTACAACATAAAAATCCCAGACCTATGTATATTATAACTAGACTGGAAAACGGAAACAAATGCTTATTCGATACTGATCCGATCGTTCTGTACGTAGTTCTTGTTCAAGCTGTAAGGGAAGTCACCTTGTATCTTGGAACGTAGTACTTTTCTGTCTTAAAAAATGTAAGGATCTAGTTTTCAACGTTTAAAAATCATGCAATACCGTTTTGACGATTTTAAATAGAAGGGTTATTAAGCACATAGCAATATATATATATACATAAATCTATGATATAAAGCCATTTTCTGTTAGTTTCTATTGATTGAGAAAATGTAACGAAAAACGTAGATGAAATAATTCATGTTTTTTTGTTGTTGTTGATTTAAATCATGATTGAAGTAGATTGATTATATATATATTTGTCTAGACCTAGATTGAAGTAGATTGATTATATATATATTTGTCTAGACCTAGATTGAAGTAGATTGATTTTATATATATTTGTCTAGACCTAGATTGAAGTAGATTGATTATATATATATTTGTCTAGACCTAGATTGAAGTAGATTGATTATATATATATATTTGTCTAGACCTAGATTGAAGTAGATTGATTATATATATATTTGTCTAGATCTAGATTGAAGTAGATTGATTATATATATTTGTCTAGACCTAGATTGAAGTAGATTGATTATATATATTTGTCTAGACCTAGATTAAAGTAGATTGATTATATATATTTGTCTAGACCTAGATTGAAGTAGATTGATTATATATATTTGTCTAGACCTAGATTGAAGTAGATTGATTATATATATTTGTCTAGACCTAGATTGAAGTAGATTGATTATATATATTTGTCTAGACCTAGATTGAAGTAGATTGATTATATATATTTGTCTAGACCTAGATTGAAGTAGATTGATTATATATATTTGTCTAGACCTAGATTGAAGTAGATTGATTATATATATTTGTCTAGACCTAGATTGAAGTAGATTGATTATATATATTTGTCTAGATCTAGATTGAAGTAGATTGATTATATATATTTGTCTAGACCTAGATTGAAGTAGATTGATTGTATATATTTGTCTAGACCTAGATTGAAGTAGATTGATTATATATATATATTTGTCTAGATCTAGATTGAAGTAGATTGATTATATATATATTTGTCTAGATCTAGATTGAAGTAGATTGATTATATATATTTGTCTAGACCTAGATTGAAGTAGATTGATTATATATATTTGTCTAGACCTAGATTAAAGTAGATTGATTATATATATTTGTCTAGACCTAGATTGAAGTAGATTGATTATATATATTTGTCTAGACCTAGATTGAAGTAGATTGATTATATATATTTGTCTAGACCTAGATTGAAGTAGATTGATTATATATATTTGTCTAGATTTAGATTGAAGTAGATTGATTATATATATTTGTCTAGACCTAGATTGAAGTAGATTGATTATATATATTTGTCTAGACCTAGATTGAAGTAGATTGATTATATATATTTGTCTAGACCTAGATTGAAGTAGATTGATTATATATATTTGTCTAGACCTAGATTGAAGTAGATTGATTATATATATTTGTCTAGACCTAGATTGAAGTAGATTGATTATATATATTTGTCTAGACCTAGATTGAAGTAGATTGATTATATATATTTGTCTAGACCTAGATTGAAGTAGATTGATTATATATATTTGTCTAGATCTAGATTGAAGTAGATTGATTATATATATTTGTCTAGACCTAGATTGTGTCTCTAACAATTTTAAAATACTAATTATAAGACGAAAGTGTTCAATTACTCGAACCTCTAGGTCTAGATCTTGATCTAAATATTAAATTATCTGTTACATACATTCATTTTTAAACAAATACTTCTTAGAGCTATTTTACGAAAAAATGTCTTGTTTCAGTTTTGTGAAACTTCTCACATTTTGTGCAGTGTTAATCGATCTTCGTGTCCAGTCTATGTATACTATATGTAAGTCTGTGATAAAACGTAACTCTTTTCGTTAATATAATCATCGAAACAAATCCACAAAGTCGGATTAGAGTTACTCCACCAGATTTTCGCTGCGACAGAGAACAAGTAATCTTTCTCTTTATACATTCTAAATAGCGGCGTATACTACGCCGCGGATCGACTACTTTCAACTTTGTAGTAAATGTACAGCATATATTTAGGCTTTTTTCCCCTATATATTTAAAAATTAAACACTATTTTCGAAATGAAATATACACACACGTATAGTATTATTATTATTTTATTTTTATACCTTTTATGCTATTAATTTACACGTAAGTTATTTTCTGACTCATGTCGTCTTACTATTATTTCAATAATATTTACTCAGTAAACTGAATATAGGAATAATGGATAGAAAATACCGCACCGATTAAGGCGTTTTTATTACTGCTAGTAAACTATAAAGAATGTCGTGTATCAGATACTAGGAAAAGAAGACAAATTAGTTTGGACTTCCACAAATCTACATCAAAAAGGGAAGGAACTCCTTAATATTGTAAAGAGACGAAAGCTACGCTGGTTTGGCCACATTGTAAAACACGACTCACTGTCAAAAGTCATTATTCAAGGTACAGTAGAGGGAGCACCAAGAAAGAGTCGTTAAAAAGGCTTAACTATCCGATTTTCTTTTCTATCGAGGCAGAAAATAAATGAGCTGCGCTGGTGTAGAAGCGCAGGAAATTGGAAGGGGGCAGTGATGTCTGACAAAGATATATGCGGTAAGTGTAGATTGTTAGACCCCATTTTTTTTAGAGAATATTTTGTTAGTTGTTAACCTCCTGTAAGGGGGAGGGCCCCTGACAATATTTTTTTTTATTCAGGACTTCTTTGCACCGATGAAACATCCGGTCTCAGTGTAAAACATAAATTTGTTCCTCTTTATCCCTAGCACAACAATTTCCAAGTTATGCAAAATATAAACCGATTTTTTTCGATAACTTATGTTCAGATACAACTTTACTGGTTCTATTAGCGAAACACAGATCTAGACGACGAACTCGAAGTTCTATTAAAAGACATTTTTAAACAAAAACTCTAATTGGACTGCCCCCATTCCCAATTCTAAATCCTCTCAATTCTTGGATCTTTATATAAAAAAGACAGTGCACATGAACCATTAAACATCCTCCACTAAAGCAATTTAACATAACCAAGTCTGAAAGACGAGCACTCTATCAACTCCGTAAACTTGTTTTTGAAGGATTTTCTGTAGTTTATGGGTTAAAATAACAGATGTTTCTGTATCTTTTATTTTTTTCTAAAATTTAGACGTAAGAAAAACTAAATATTTATACTAAAACTGCGTACTATTATATTTCAATACAATTCGCTTTATTACCTCTTGATTTGAAATCCAAAAACTACAAACAGCTTCCGGGTATATTTTCTTAATATTGCAAGCTACTGAAATACTTGAGCAGTTCCCTTCTTGTACAGTACAATTGATATATTTATCTTTAGCTGTTCAGAAATAATCATATAAAGTATTAAAATCATTTCAGAGTGCGATATAACGTTAGAAAGGTGTACTTAGTGAGAACAAGACAGATGAACAATAGTAAAAGTTGTATTTTGAGAGACTAAACAAGACGTACAGCAGAAAGAATAACACAGAAGGAACAAATCGACGAACTTTAATATATATCTAAGATCGATAGAGACGTGTGATTTTAAGATTCCTATGTCCAATGTTTATTTTGAAAAAAAATATTAGTTTATAGTTTGTTGTCTACTTAAATAATTGGCCATAGAATATATCATCAATAAAGGTATTGCCCGTCTGGAAAAAGCCCTAACTAACTACTTCTGCTTCAGATATCTGCTTTTTGCAGAGTATTCTAAAAAAAAACAAAAAACAAAAAAAAAAAAGACTTCTCCTTCTTTGCAAAGGCTCTAAATATGTTTGTCTCAGCATCAATGTTAAAAAAAGACAGAAGTGCTGCATTACCTTCATCTGAATTTAAAAAAAAAAGTAACAAAACTAGACATTCTCATATATAATTAAAAACTATAAAATGTATAAAAAAATGTTTGTGAATTTATTGAGTACCATGTTAATAAATATCAACCTAGATCATGAAGTAGACTGTCTTGTTGCACTTAATAATGTCTCATCAGACAGAATTCAACAACATCTATGGTCACGGCAAAATTGAAAATCTACATTTCAGTAACGGAAGTTAATCACGTGCTGAAAAGCGCTCTAAGGGAGGTCAACACACGCGATATATACACACCATTAAGATGTACCTTACAAATGTAAGATTGTGGGAAAAGATAGCCCATGATCGCTCCTTATTGTCGGAGCTTCAAGATACGAGGCAAGGAGACCAGCCACTAGCCCAGAGCGCAGATCACACAAATAGAGGAGAGAAAAGAAGCAAGCATATCTGAAACAGACCCAACCACCCATGCCCTATACGTGTCGGATATTTCAAAGAGTAAGCCTTGAGTTCTGAGGAAATGAGAAATGTTCTTTTTGTCTGTATAATTCATATTGCCCCTGCAAGTTCTATTAATGGTAAATTTAATTAATTATTTTATGTTGTATATGTCATACAAACAAGAACAAGTGGTGACTTAAAACTTTAAATATTAAATAACATTGAAAGGAAAAACCAGTGTCTCTAAGTCAACGGAAAAAAAGAGTATCCTCAATGTAGTGTCAAGCATCTATTATCCGTTAGTTCTACCTCCTAGCTATCCAGTGTAATATTTTAATCTACTTTCACGTCTATACAGAAAATCCCGAACGTGCTAAATTCTAAGCGTCATACTTTTATCATTATAGGATTTGACATGTGAATTTAACAATGGAATGGTGTAATTACAGGATACTAGCTGTCAACAATGAAACAAAAACAAAGAAAACAAAACATTCTCCTACCGTATACAACTTAAAATATAATAAAATATATAGAAAAAAAAAAGGTTTAAACAGGGCATCAATCCTGTGATTTTGACATCATATATGTAAACGTATGTATTTATCACTTCAGCCACCGACAATCT
Source organism: Biomphalaria pfeifferi (assembly GCA_030265305.1). NCBI lineage: Eukaryota > Metazoa > Mollusca > Gastropoda > Planorbidae > Biomphalaria > Biomphalaria pfeifferi. The sequence goes on along the minus strand of JASAOG010000009.1, from coordinate 3,417,597 downwards.
TACTTTTCGAGGTTATTTATCAATATTATAATTATATGTACATTTGCGTACAATACTAGATACTTCTGATATAAAATCTAGATGTAATATATAGTAGAATTACTATATATTAGATATTTTTTTAATAAAATTACATATGGCAATAAAAACAAAAAATTCCTCTTTCAGACCTTGTGATGTAAAGGTCTTCTTTTTCTGTGGCCTCCTATGGTTAACAAAAGTGTCTTTGGCCAGCACAACGACCTACCGCCTTTACGTTTCCCCTAATGTATTTAGAGCTAGGTGGCGCCAGAAGATTCCGAAATTAAAAATCCCATACTTCACCAGGATTCGAACCCGGAACCCCGGTTCTGAAGCCAAGCGTTCTACCGCTCAGCCAACGCGATAAATTTACTCTGTTATCGAATAATTGCGTAACACGTCTAGTCTAGTCAAGTCAAATTTAAATTTATTATTTTTTTACTTTGAAAACGGTCTTACTAGTGTTTTCCCCGTGTGACCAACGAGCTAGTAATTCTTTACCCCAGTGATATACATCAACTGTTACATTTTTAAGGAAGTCGTTAGAGTCGTCTTTTGAGATCAGCTGTCCAGGTTCCCGATTCCAGGATTAATGATCCAGGTTCCATGATGGAGTGACTTGAATAGAGGTATTGTAATATAAGGACAAAGCAACGATAGAATGAAGTCTTATGACAAGAACATTTCGTAGGGCTAATCGTACAGCGTTGATCTGAACTCGCTGCAAAGTAGTTTAATGTTTGACAAAAACACATTAAATCAGTATTTTTTTTTAAAGCGAATTAATTAACTCTTTCTCGCCGAAGTTATTTACCCCATTCTGGTGGAATCAACGCTGGTATCGTCAGTTAGTAGAGAAAGCGTTAAAAAAACTGCGCAAAAATATCATAAAAATATTTAAACATTTTATCTTGGTAAAATAATCAGGATATTTTACTGACTGATTCCTGAAATCCATCTAAACCATTTTTTGTTGATCCACATTTAGTATTTTCTAGATTTTGACAGATGACTTCCAGGTCTCACATGCATAAGTCGCTGTTGGGATGACTATGAACTATGAACAAATTTGGGCCAATATTATTTTCGTTCAACATCACACATATATAAGTATGTATGCAGATCTAGAGAGCCTAGAATATAGAATCATGGATAGAGAAATATAAAAGAAAGTATATTTTCTACAAAGGCTTGAAAACGCAGTTAATATGAACGTATGAAAATGTTATGTTAAAGATAGCGCTTATGAACTGATTTCGACAACATTGATAGCAAAAGAATTATTAATAATTCTAATAAGTTGTACAATTCACACAGAAATAGATTTTAGACTAACAGTTTAAAGTATTAGACATAGATCAAGCATAGAATGTATAACTCACCTAAATATGTTTGCACTGCAAAATTGCATTAAAGTACCCATTTTAGACGTTGCGATGTATGGGGCAGATGATGTAAATGTCATCTGTTTCCTTGGCCCACGTTTAACAATGTTGTCATGTGGCCAGCTCAACGACCAACCGATTATTTTTTTTTCCCCAACTAATTTCAGATACCAATTAGAGCTGGATAGTATCAGAGGACTCCATAAAATCCTAAAATTCAAAATCCCCGTCTTCATCAGGATTTCAACATTGAACACTCAGGCACCGCGCATATAAAACTTTAAAATATTTTTTTTTTAAATGACTCAAAAGTAGTCATGGATACATAAATAAAATACATAAAAGTTTTTAAGAAATGAAAATGTATTGAAGAAGTTTTGTCAGTTTAATGTGTGTATTGGTGAATAAAAATACCTGTTTGTGTAATGTCAACCCTTTGTCAACCTAATCTTCTATTTCTATTATTATTATTACTAAAAAAGCAACAATAAAAACACTTTACCGTACAGATACAAATAGCAATGACTTTCTTTCGCGTAGACACTGTTATTATCTTGAACTTCCATTTCCCATAGTCCAAATGGTGTAAAATCTGTATTTCTTTGTAAAATTGTAATACTTATTTGATGTTTGTTACTTGCCAAATTACAATCACTCCGAGTGATGTTTTTATAATCCGCTGGAAAGCTACAATTGTTTCTTTTGTAACTCACAATTACATGCTTATCTTTTTTAATAACATAGGCAAGTCCTCTGTAGTTTACAATAAATTTGACAGTTTTTGTTTCAACATTTATCTCACAAGTAATTGAATTTGTTAAAGAATCTGAAATGAAATAATATTTCAAGTAATACAAATATAAAAAAATAAATTTTAGTGAGTCAATCGAATGTCTTTTTTAAATATACTGTAATTAATTTCTAGGTTTGAATCTACAGTTCTATAGATCTAAGAGTATTAGGAAAACAAATCTAGAAACAGAAAATATTCAAGAAAACGTTAGTCAGTTCTAAGTCTTGTTCCCAAGCAAAATGTATAATTCTCAATCTCTTACTTTAAAAAATTATAGCAGTCAAACTAGAGTTTTGTCCAATGGGGACAACGAGCTAATAATTCTCTTCTCAGCATTATAAATCAGCTGTTAAATTTCTAGGGAAAATCGTTAGAGGTGTTTGTTTTTTTTAAATCAGCATCCATGCAAGTTTCAGCTTTTCGGTTTTAGGTTCCATGTCGTTTTGACTTGAAGGTTTATTTTTAGATCAGTAAAAAATATTTTTTTTAAAGGACAAAACCTCCATTTAAAAACTTTAAAAAAATATACAAAAAATATTTTATTTTAAATGTTTACTCATAGCGGGTGTTGACCTGTGATTTGGACACCGTCAGCTGTGTGACGTAGTTCGGTCCTTGCTTTCTCCCAATTCTTGTTTGCTTTATTTCCTCTACTCGTAGCACTTGTACGGGGCGAGATTGTCTTGTAGTTTTGTTTTGAATTGTTTTTGCTACCTCACAAAGTCCGGTGATGTTTATTGGTCATGCGTTGTCTTAAGACAGTTTACCCTCTGAATTGGTTGAAACGGACGGTGTGTTAGTCCGTAAAAGATTATTAGTATGTACTAGTTTCTTGGACTTATATTATTCAGTAGGATTTTTGAGACCCCTGTTTAGGGTGAGTTACTTCGTTGTGATATCTCTTATTGTATGTTATATATGAGATTGTCGCTGTTACTAGTTTTGGAATAGAGGCTGAATTTTGTGTTATTTCATGTATAGGGTGCCAGTGTTGGGGTGTATGTACTAATCTCGATTCTATGCCAGTGTGGGCGTCGTCTCAGAAATATATAGTATAGTCTTGAGTGTCATTGTCAGATTGGCGATCATCGACGGCGTTGAGAGTCAGGGCCGTTACACGTCAGTTGGTACCAGTTGGGATAAGCTGAGGTCTAACTTTATTATTGCCGATCTTGGCAGTATTGTGACTTCTGTCGGTTTGCGTCTGGTTGACTACGAAATCATGGTAACAAGTGTTAGCAGTAGCAAGGTGTTTTTGTGAATTAGTTAATAATATCTATGTATATATGTTATATTATCTATTCATCATCCTATCATTCTCATTGTACATATACATCTATCGGTATCATACAATTAAATTCTTTATTTTTTTGTTATTTAAACCATCCACATAGTTGGTTACTCTATGTACGACTGTGTGAGAATGATGTTCTTGTCAGGGTGAACCTCGGGACCTTAATAGTGTACAACTATTTAACAACACAAATAATTTCGAAACCTGACAAGCTGCTTGCAGACTTTTTGTCTTCTTCTTTCTCGTTCTCATTATTAGAACGTTCAGATGACTAGACCAATATATGAGATGAACTGCGCAGTGGTTTCCAAATCAGGGAGTTCTTCATATAGTTTCCTTTCTATTTGGGGTGTTTTAGGGCCATGTCTTGTTCGGGCCTCTTGATAAAAAATGCAATTTTGAAGGACATCGTCTGCATTCTCTAGTGACACTTCACGTGGTCAGATTTCGCAAGCTACAATTTTGAGCTTCCGGAACATATGTTGTCTCATGCTGTTGTTTCTAGTTCTGAGTCGAAAGATTAGACGGTGATCTTGTCTGGATAGCTTTTGAAAGGCATCGTCTTTCTTGTGATTTGGATTAGAACGTGTCCATTTCTCATTTATTCTTTTCACTATTAGCCTCTTCTCTTCATCTAGATATAGTGCAGGAGTTCTCAACCTGTGGATCGCGACCCCCTTGGGGGTCGATTGACCATTTACCAGGGTTCGCCTAAGACCATCGAAAATATGGGTTGTTATTGTCTATTCTTCTATTGCTGTATGTGTGTGTGTGGGGGGGGGGGGTCGCGGCAGAGTGGGGGATTGTAAAAAGGGGTCGCCGAACTTAAAAGGTTGAGAACTGCTGATATAGTGCAATGTTGAAATGTGTGTTTGTTCTCCCACACTTGGAACTTGCGTCAGTCTTACTCTTGATCTACTACAATTTTAATTACAAGACTAATCCAAACTAATTGATACAACTACTCTTGGTGTGAGCCTTTTTTATTATTATTATTTTATGTTTTCCTTGAGCTATTTTTTGCGCATTATGAAAAGCTTTTAGGGTGTAAACATTTTTTAGTTTAACTATTTATTTTTTTTTGTTATTGGTGATTAACTCCTAGATCTACCACTTTATTTTAGTTGAAAATTATTTATGGCTAATTTTTAAGAAATTTGGTCCAGTTACCATATCACTAATTAAATATAGTTATATACTTGAAGTATCTGTAACAAATCCTCAAATTGTGATTTATCTCTAAGTGAACAAAATCAGTTTCTAGCAAGACGTTCTGGCGCAGCCTTTTTTGCACAAGTAAACGTGTTGTCGCGAAGTATTTTTTACTAATTTACATATTTTGCATTATTTCTTGAAAAAGAATGAGACATATCTATGTTGTTTTTTTTATTAATGTTTGTATTCGAACGAATTTTTCATATTAGGATAAGAAATAATTTTTTTTTGTATTTAAGTTTGTTATTTAGTTAATGTTAAATCAGTAACATTATAACGAGACCATGCAGCCACTCCCATTGTTCACAGTAAGCGTGTATGACATTGTCTAATTTATTAAGACTTTTATTCTTATTCGTTCACTATGTTAGTTATGTATGCAACATATTATAGTCTAAGGTTGTGAAAAAAACCTCAATGTTTATTATTATTTTTAAGAAAAAATAAGTATTTTTATCCATTATAGCTAAAATAAGCAATATTAATTATGTCAGCCTAACATAATTTTATGTGAATTGTAACAATGTCCATTAATTAATGTGACTTATCATTTATTGCATGTTTATGTGTGTTTGTGTTCCACATCATTTTCTTAATTAAACACTTATGCTTGTGAATTTTTTATTCAGATGCACATTTTTTTTAAAAATTATTTGTTGAAGGCAGAGTTTCCTAAGCTGTTTAAAGAACAAAACACCTCGCACATTCTGAGTATTTAGCAGGAAATGTTCTTTTTAAGAGAGATTAAGTAACATGTGTAGACTAACTAGTTAATTATTCAAGTAATTCGTGGAAAACACATTCAGGCCTTGCGAAACACAAGGTTTGGGGTGCACTACTGGTTTAAGAGACTACACAGATTACAAACAAAAACAAAGTGAACCAATATTATAAAATAATCGATGTAATTATTTCTTTACATGAAAATTGGATTATGTAATGCATGATTTTAGGTAGATATTAAAATATGCTATTAATATCAACTTTAGTTTTTTTTTCCTAAGTAATTGGAATTTAAGGGGGAGAGCAGAAGTCTCAGGTAAAAAGTCGACTTATTATATATTCATTAAATGACAAAATCATTTATCAAAAAACTATTCGGTAGATGGGGGTAGAATTCATACTATACATACAATAAATATATTTTAGTAAAATACAATTTATTATAAGTACTACATTTTCCTTAATTTAAAGTCACAATATATCGCGTCAAATATCTCGAAGCTAAACTGCTTGCGCCAAATCGGCAGCGACTAAACGCGACTTACTCTGGTCCCCATTAGATGTGACCTCTTTGCTATGTCAATAAGTTGTCTTAAAGTTATCTGTCTACCTATAAACTTAATGTGATGGACTAAACAAATAAAGGTGGAGATATACCAGTATCTCGACACGGATTCTACAATGTACTGCTTACGTCAAAAATATCCGACCGAGGCCGAAAAAGGCAAGAAAGTTTAAAATAACTGGATATTTGGTGTAATCCAGAGTTTAAGTTACTATTTGGTCCATCCCTAACAAGTAATAGCATTCGTAAAAAAAAAAAAAAAAACTTTATAAAATTAACATTTTTGTGTGTTAATATTATTCTTGAAACTAGAGTTAAAAGACTTACTCGTGAAATCCATAATCAACATTTGCATAAGGACTAAATGTAGAAAAATCACAGTAAGCCGTAGACACATTCTAAAAAGTCTAAAGGTGTTTTAGATTTTTAGAAACAGTTTGCTAATGTTCACTTTACATTAAATAACAAATAATAAAGTATTAAGCTTCATCAAAACAATCCACAGGAGAGCTCATTAAACTGGAGGTTAAGCTGTTTTAGTATAAAATAATAGCGTGTACATTTTATAGTAGTGTATAATCAAATTGATTCTATCATTTCGTGGCAACAGCGATCTTTCAAATAAATTTTCCTTTCTTTTGTCTATTTATCTCAGAATCACTCCAAAGTTTGTTTTACATTTCTTGTACCAGCGTCACTAGACATTTGGTTTGGTATTCTTCTTTTTGTCATAGATTTTATTTCTAAGAGAATGTACACCGGATACTAACAAGTCAGAAGATAACCAAACAGCAGATTTTCTATATAATATCTAGTATGAAAATCCTTAATATGTAATCCAAATGCTGGGTATGAACTTTCATATATCATTATTTTTCGATTACTTTTACTAGAAATGATGCATTTAATAAAAAAAGATCAATAGCATACATTTCTAATTTTTTAAATGAACAGAATGAACTGCACTTTAGAATCATCGCTCACGTTGTAATGAATAAATAGCGTTGTAAGCTGTTTTAAAAAGTAAGGGAAGTTAAATGATCTAATTCTTTTTGTCTAGATAGTATCAGTGTTGTCTAAGACATTGAAGAGCTCTTTCATGATGAATCACCTCTATTGACTAACTGAGAATTTATTTCAAACTTTGGTAAATTCACTTGGTAGTTTCAAAAAGCCTTTCTGTCAAAAGCAACTATCTGAATTTTAGTTTTGGTTTTAAGATTAAAATAAAATAAAAAAAAAAAAATGAATTTTTAATTACCTATTGTAGAGATAAGTTTCCATTTTTTGTTTAAAAAACAGATTGTAAAACATATAACATATTTAAGATGGCTTGTGAATAAGAGAGTAATCTTGAATATAACATTTTTTTTAAGAGGGCGGTTAACTTATTTTGGTGTAAGAATAGACCAATATACTTTAAAAAATAATAATCTAAAACTTTTGATCTATATTGATAACCCATTATAATATTATAATCACTCCCATCCAAGATTTTATGTAAAAATTAGTCATTATGGTTAGGGACGATGTGCGTTTTATGCATATGCCATCATTGCAATTAATTTCAAGACTAAAAAATGGTGGATACCTACGCTGGTAGTTTAATTTTCTTTAACTAATTATTTGTTGAATTACAGATGAAACTATATTATTAAGTCTAAATGGTTGTAGACCTACGAACGATCAAGGTTGGGAAACATACACACATATACCATACAATTAGGGTTTGTTCCAGAATCCAGTTTAAGTCATCTCAATAATCGGGACCTTCTATGAAGGGGGCCTATAGGCTGGCCTAGATTAGATTTAGGGCATCACTAGACACTGCCTTATGCTATACCTTGGCTACAGACGGCGTTTGCCTATGTTTCTTAGCTGATTAGCTTAATCTAATAATTCAAGTTATAAAAACTAAATTATGTAAAGCTCAAACACATTTTAATACATTATTTTTTTTAATTATTATTATTAGTAGTAGTATTATTTTATTTTGAAGGAATAAAAAGTTCAAGGAAATACAATTTAAGAAATCGGGATTTTCCGTTATGATTTGTTTTAAGAATGGAACAAATTGAACAGTAACCTTAATACTCTAGATATCATATTTAATAAAATAAAAGGAACTATTATTTTCTTTCTTTTTTTTTGTATACACATTAAATTACTATTCGTCATCTTTTGGTGTCATTAATTTATTATTTCTTCCTCGCTTTCTTTCAGCTTGTTTTGTTTCCTAAGATTAAAGATTTGCATTTTCAAGATTTTTTTTAGCTTTTAATATTAAAATGTAACGATTCTCTTTTCTTATTCTTCGGTCAGATCTTGTATCTATTAGATCTTCATGTATTTTGTATCACCTTAATATCATACTATCTCTACTAACTAAAGTATTTTAGTTAATTACAAAGTAAGAGAAGGTAAAGTAAGCAGCTGTTGTGTTTGAACAAGTGAAGCGATTATGAGATCCAGATGTCCTGCATGTATGTGTAGTAATTAACTATACTAAGGGTGGGAAATCACATGGGGCAGCCATCTTTGTTACTATTTTGTTATTGTTTATGTTCCAAAGAAATCCCAAGATAGTGTCTTAAAAATACCAAGAATTAACATTATTTCTGTGTTTTACAAGATTACAGTCTAAACAATAACAAAGATGACTGTCCCTTGAAATCCTGCAGAATTACCAAAATTCCATATTTAAAAAAACAACAACTTGAATAGTAATATATTTACTTTATTTTGTAATAAGGAAACTTAAATGTTATTATTTTATTATAGTAATAATAAGTAATATGTATTAATATAAAATCTGACTTTTTATTTACATAGATAAAATATGTTCGCTTGATGATTTATACATCAGTCTGGAAATGAATTATGATAAAATTGAAAGTATATTAAATACAAATATAAATGTGTTGACGTGGGTCGTGACCAATAATTAAAAAACAGAACTGCTTATCTTAAGATGGATGTCACAGCCTAGTTCTTGTTGTAGGCGTGATGACGCGAATGTCTCTGTGTGTTGTACTGGTACTACAATGATATTCTTTGACTTCTTAATTAAATACTTTCACTCGCGCACTAGATTTGCTAGCGCGTGAGAACACTAGCATGCTCAACTCTCTGACCACAATATTCAGAATAATTAATAGACTCACTGGTAGCAGACATGGTTTTTATTACATAAAATATAATTAATAACAGATATTGGCAAGTCCAGCCATCAAGAAATATTCACAAAACATAGTGAATTATAATCCAATGAAATACTTCAGGTATCACATATACTCCAAAGTCACTCTTAATATCTATACATTACTTCACTGGACAAGATATCCATAATCAACCTCTCTCTACGAGAATCCAAGATCAACTGCCGTCCACCTCGTGGTCAACTTCCGACCAAAAAAAAAAATCTCGTGCGAACAAGCACGGAATGCTTCAGTGATTACTATTCACCAAATATTGCAGGGGTTCTAAAACTAACGTGACAATGGAATAGTATCTTTTGCATGAGTAATGTAAGCAACAATGTAATGACATTTGTAATGTGTTTGTCACGTGATACACTAGCATAGATACCTTCAAGATCACGCGTCTTTCACTAATGGCAATGTAAATTAAATCTAAATTTAATTACTATCTCAACCTATGTTCAAGTAACTCAGCTAAGTAATAGAAACTATGATTTGGCGAATAATAAGTCAAATGCTCATTTTTAATTTAAAAAAAAAACAAACAATTACATCGTTCTATTTGCAATGTTATTCTAATACAGAGAATCATGAAGAAAAAATGGATCCACCCCCGTATAGAGCAATGGACAACTGAATGGGGTATTTTCATACTATTATTAATAGTACTAGGTAAGAAACATGTTTCAATATTGACATTTATTGGCTTTAGTATACTAAGTTTTTTTTTTATTTTATTTTTTGGGGGGTGGGGTTTCGGTTAATTACAAAAAACAAAAACAAAAAAAAAACTTTTTTCCATTTAGAATGATGAAACAGATTATTTAATGACAGTTCTCTTAGAAAAAGAAAATTGACACTTAAAGAACCCTTTTTACTGTTGCTTTTATTTTTAATTTTTTTTTAAATAGTTCTTCTGATGTGTACAAACACGTGCTGAGAAAAATCAAACTCAGGTAGAGCGTTTCGATATAATGTTAACCTGTCCTTAGAGTCAAGACTACACTTCTCGAGACGAGAGCATAGCTGCCTGGTCGTGTACTATGCACTTTAACTGCCATCACGATGATAAAGTTCGAATCCATCCCGCTGCCATCCCTTACCGGAAGTTTGAGCTAGGATGTTATAATAATCTTAAGTGAAATAACATCTTCAACGTATACAACAATTACAACATTAATATATGTGTACCTTCGCCCCTTTTTGTTTCTTACACAGCCCCTATAAAAATAATGTGTCTCACGAAGAAAGCTCCAAGCAGGGACCTTTTTTCCCCCAAAGCTGTTAACCTTTTGAACCCGCCAGCCCGATTTATCGGTCTGCGCGTAAAAACTCCACGCCACGCCAGTCCGACTCACCTCGTTTTATGAACTTACAAGTCTTTGTGTCGTGAATAGAGAAGTTTGTTGTTCGTGGTCAATCTGACTATTGGTATTGAAGGGATTATTAAATATATGAAATACTTTTTCTATTATTATCTAATGTAGTAGTTCTACAACAAATTCTCCAGGTTCCGGTTATTTTCTTTTTTGTCTCTTTAATGTCTCAGCTTAGTTTAATTTCTCTGAAAGAGACAGTTGGAAAGCTCTAGTGAAGGCCGCATGGCACACATTTGAAGGCTCAGAGGAATGCTCTTGTTGAGGACAGGAGAAAAAGACGTAAGGAAAACTTAACTTCACGAAAAGTTTATCCGATCGCATAAACATACTAATAATCATCTAGCCCATAACTAATGTTTCATATGTCTATTACGTACTATTCTATGACCACCTACATCAAAGATTTGATGGCATGTTTATTTAGATATTCCTAACTGGGTATTAAACTCTTTTGCGAGTGGACAGATGAGCTAGATTTTAATTACTGATGAATTTATACTAATACACGAAAAGCTTTTCGAAACATCCTCAAACAAGGAACTTTGAACCAATAATAGATTAAGGATAACACCAATTCAGGTTTTAAAAAAAGATTACACTTTGACGACAATATTTGTCATTGGACAGATGTTGTAAATAGACTTCCTGTCGTCCTAATTTCTACATCGTGACTTCATTTAGCCGAGGTAACTGAGTGCTTGACGTCTGAACCGGGGTCCCCTGATTCGAATCCTGGTAAAGACTTGGGATTTTTTATTTTCGGGATATTTGGGCGCCTCTGACTCCATAAAGCTCTAATGAGTACCTGACATTAGTTGCGGAAAGCGTTAAGGCGATTGGTCGTTGTGCTGGCCACATGACATCCTCCTAAATCATGGGCCACATAAACATATGACCATCATCAGCTTTTTAGATCAAAATAAAAAGAAAATCCATTAGAAATTTTGGCTCATAGAGATTTTCAATTACTATTTACAAAGAAGAGTCGGTCGTAAATTAACTTTAATTTTTAAAATTGTACTTTAAACAAAAAGTTATGATCTCAATAGAAAATCATTTTTTGTTTCGCATTTAAAAAAAGCTAATTGCTATGCATTAATGAAGCTATTTCACTTCAGGGATCTTGTTTTCACTATAGGAAGAGGCACGCCAGGTAAAAAAATGTGTGATCCACCAATGTAAAAATATGATCATATTTAAGCTTTAAATATTTATTTATTGTAACTAACAAAACATGAATCAGTTAAAAATTTATCAATTTGCTATTAATTAGCATGTTCGATATCGAAAAATAGAAATAACTATGCTAATTATTTTCAAATAAATATAGCATAGGCGTACAATGTAATACCGCAGAGTAAACTTTTACTTCATGCTTGCATTTCTAAAGTTTAGCTGCCAAAATTAAGCGTTCCACTCATGTCCTTATGTTTTTTATTCGGTGCCACTATATCGTCCATTTTCTTTTTTTTCTTTATTTTATTACTTAAATTTAAATAAACAATTATTAAAGTAAGACAGGGATCATTTTCATTTTCAAATTTCTAAAAGGACTAGTAATTTAACCCTCTTAAAATAACAAATGAAAAAAAGGTGAAGCAAAAATATATAAAAAATAAAAAATCTTCAAATAGCATACTACTGAAGCCAGAACTGTTTTTCAATTCCCCAAATTCTATTTACCCTGAAAATAAAAGTGCAGCTCTATACACTCTTTGTTTAAGAAAGGTAAATGCTTTAGTACTTTTTTTTATATTTGAACTTTTTTAAAATGAAAAATAAGTCCAAAAAAAGTTTAGGAACTTCTCGTATCATGGATTTATTCTGGAATGGATTGCAGCTAAAGGATTTCATTGCCTTTAAAGAATAAACATCTGGTTCAAACACATTTTTTTATAAGCTGACATTTAATGATATTACCTTTATCTCCTTATATTCTAACCTTACACTTACGTCTCTTAAAGTGCTTGACTTTATCTTCTAAGCGTGTTATTTCAATTGGAAACGTCCAATCTTTCTTCCTATGACCTCATTAGTTGTCTTTTCAATTTTTTTTAGTGACTATATGTCTCGTTATTCAATTTTCTAAACTGTTCAAAGTAAATATTTCTGAATCTTTAATCAAACTATATAGTATTTAGAAAACATCTATTTTTATTACTATTATTATTATTTTATTATTATTATAATTATTATAATTATTATGTTATTAAATCTATGCCAAGAAAACGACGAAGTTCAAATGTGTCTTGAAAGGAAGGGAAACAAAAAGACAACAAAGCTTTATGTTAAGTGTCATTGTATCAATGTGTTTAGATCAGTCATGTCATTAGGTTTGTAATAGATCTAGATCAGCGGTTCTCAACCTTTTCAGCTCCGCTACCCCGTAATACAATTTTCCACTAGGCGTCTACCCCCAACCATACATTTTTTTTTCGTTCATAGGCCTAGGTAAATGTAATTTAGCTAATGTTGTATTATAGTTATCAAAATGTATATATCTGATCAGGTATCTATGATGTTGATATAAACAAAATATATACATATTTATTTAGAATGAATTAAATTTGCGCTTAAATTTAAAAAAAATGTATCTTTAAGACTTTCATTCATTTACTTTGTTATTACGTAATTATAATATTCATGAAGCATACACAACTGACACATTTTAAACTATCGCTAAGCTTGGAAAACATAAAGTGTTTGATACAGTAAACTACATTGCTTCAAAATTGTTCCAACAGTATATTGTAACACACCAAAGTTATTGCGAAAGTTGAAGTTGTTTTTGTTTTTTTAGATAGGGAAGTCACAGGCAGAAAAAAACAGGTTTTGGAAAGGTTTGTTGTTGGAACTGGAAAAGGATGACGTTAAAAACAAGTCTGAAATAGAATTGACTGCAAACAATTTGATTCTGAAATTGTGTAATTAACATTGAAGACAAATATTTTGTATCTGCATTGTTATTGATGTAATGCTTGTGGCAGTGTCTTAGTTGCTAATATGACTATGAATTATACAGTGAGTTACGAAGAAATCTTATGGTGACTCATTTTGTTAAAATTATATATGGAAATGGCCATAAATTTATGAATGAATTTGGCTCCAATCAAAACTTCAACAATGTCTTTGACAATAACTCTTTGATAATGTTGAGAGGTTTCATAGCAGTGGCAATTCTGAGAGCCCCCCCTTCCCAAAAAAAAAGAAGCTTCAATTTTAATTATAGTACTTCAACTGTACTTGCCACCTGAGTGAAGTATGAATCTCTTGACTCTATCAGACTTCAAAACTAAAATACTTGATGTCATTATCACCAAAGCCCGGACGTTAGTACGGCTTCGAACGTTCGGCAGACAAAAGTTCAGCCTAGTACAGGGGTCGGCAACCAAAAATTAAGATTTACAAAATCTTAAAGTTTTTAAAGAGCCACAACATTTTTTTCTTGCCAACAATAGAGTACTCACACAATTTTTTTAATGAAAAAAACAAAAAAACAAATCTCTTTATTCATATATAAGTAGTATTTTTCACAACAAATTAGATAATATATATATATGGCATTATTAGATAATTATTTTTTTATTTTTGTAACAATTAAAGTTAAACATTTACTTACAACACTAACTTGTATTTCAATAACTAGCTATTGGGCAAACAAATTCAACGGGAGCATTGGTTTGCATGGTTTTAGAAAGTTTTGATAAATTTGGCTCATAATTTATTGTTATTACTTTCAAATAAGAATCTTAATTTTCATTTGTTAGTGGACTTCTTGCTTTACTTTTAATTATATTCATGCAAGCGAACGCTTGCTCGCACGATTATGTCAATTTAAAGATATGCAGCACTGCAAAGGCCAACTTCGTCACCTCACTGTAGCAATCTGGAAGACTATTCCATGGGCCGAATTAACTCAAGGCATTTCTTTAAAAGCTGTCCACTTTTGTTGCGTTACATATACATTTCTGGACCTTCAACTCTTCCAACTTGCTTTTCAACTCAGTAAATTTTCCAATTTACAAAGCTTTACTTTTTAAATCGATCAATTGCATTTCTAGAGATCTAGTATCAATTCAAAATGGATCAATGTGGATTTCGTTACTATTTGTGTTGAAAGAATTTACTAGGAATGCTAGAATGGTTTTGTTGGTTTTGAACTGCTCAAATCTATCTAGAAATTCATCTTTGATTTTACTTTTTATAACTGTGCTGAAGTAATTCGTGTCAAAAGTTGCACTGATTTTATCGCAATATCTCACTTTATTGGAAAGAAGGAGCTCGGAATACTGAGTCTCCATTTCGTTTAAAGTTTAAACTGATGATAGTAGAGTGCTTTTGACAAGATGCTGTTAACAATCTTATTACGAAATTTATGACCTCAACTATTTCGGTTGCAAACGTTTTGGATACAAAGCACTTCTTGGTGTATTATTCAACAAAACATAAGAATTTCGTGGTTTATTTTGTTCCGAACAAGTTTCCTCCCTTATTTTCCCTGTCATATTTCTAGCTCCAAACGATCCTCAAGGCGTTTTTTGCACTGAGTTCGCTCTATTTTCACCTCTAGTTTGTCAGGAGAGCGGTAGCAATTCTAGAATTTCTTCTTTTAAACCTTAGGAAGACATATACATAACAACCTGTGCCGTGTCTTTATGTCACAAGACTCACATATAGTTTATCCACTAAATCGGAGAAGAACAACAAACGTCTTCTGAAAGAATGAAGGGTCAAAGAGTCAGAATGCAAGTCAGAAACAAGTTCAATATCTTCCACCTGCAAATATATTACATTTGAAGACATTTTGGCTATTCTATCGTGTATTGTTTTAGCGGATAGTTTTGTTTTGTTTTTCCAAGATTTCTGGTTTGTTTTGTAAATGAAGAAAAGTTCTTCAGATGCATGTAGGAAGCAGTCTTTGACATGTAAATGATTTGCCTTTTTGTGCAATTTCTTGTAGTACCGCCAAGCTTGCCAGATTAGCATTACTTGTAGTTTGAGAAGATAATCGCTTCTAACTCATTAACTTGAAACAACAAACTATACATCACAGCCAAAGCTCTGTGGTGAAGATGCCAATTTGTCTTGCGTCAAAAGCGAATTAAAACCTACATAGAAACACCCGACGGACTGACAACAGTGACGAGGCGTGTAATGGGGGAGGGGTATGGTGAAAAGCGAGCACAAGTGGCTGAGAGATAGACTCGGTGCCGAATCCTCGTCAAACGATTCATAACTATTTTTAAAAATGTTTCGATAAAATAAATAATATTTGCCTATGGAACTAAAGAGCCGCAGTTTCACATCCAAAGAGCCGCAGGTTGCCGACCCCGGGCCTAGTATCCTCTGGCAATGTGTCCTTGTTCTTGAACCTATATTTGTCACCCCCACACACAATTTTTTAAATTTATTTAATTGATACTTGACAATGATTTCATATGTATTTGATAGTAATGTAATCTAAGTAATGGGCATTTTATTTACCATTCCAAATGTAAATGTCTATCAACTCTGAGCGCCTAAAGGCAGCACGGAAAACCAACTCCTAGATACCCCCTCCCCCCCACTGGTCCACAAATGAGATTGGACCAAAAGCGCTCTGAGCATGCTATTAGCATGAAAGTAGCGCTATATAAAAGCTATAATAATAATAATAATAATAAAATAGGCTTGTTACAGCACGTTAGAACCAAAAAAATAATGAAAATAATAATTTTCCTATGATGTTAGACGACCCCTGGCAAATGATCATTCGACGCAAAAAGAGGTCGCGATATACATGCTGAGAACCCCTGATCTAGATAAAAAAAAACAATAACTCTAGCTATTTTCTTCTTCTTCTTAAGCTGTCAGGTAGAGTTGAGTCTTTGGTTCTTGGAACTCTACCGCACAGACCTTACTGCCTTGCTGTCCTAGACTACTCAACTGCCCTTTCTCGTCCGTGAAGGCTTTCGATCACATGGCCGTAACACGGGTCATGTTTGCGTGTACTAGCAGTACTGTCCCTTTGTCTATCGAGAGCCGTTGACTTGTGTGATTGGCCTGGGTCGCGTGTGTCAGTAGGCCGCACACACATTAATCCTATCAGTCCGCCACTGGAGTTACAATAATATTAATCACTCTGCTAGTGAGGGTCATATGAAAATAAAACAGTCTATAGTTATGTATTATTTGTTTCTAACTTACTTTAAAGTGGCGACCAATAAAATGAATTAATTATGTTTATACCACTTGTTTAGTCAATTAAAATTTTTCCCCTTCGGAGATACCCCCAAAAAATTAATTAATTCCTATTAGTTAATTAACAAATTGTTTATTTTTAAATTGATTCATATTTTGTCAGGTAAAAGGAATAAGTGTTCAAATTTTCTTCTTGTTCTGATATTAAGTGTCGGAAAAAAAACGTGTACAATCTTTTAACCTGTCAGACAGACAGTGAGGAGCTGATTACATGAATGCCTTAGACTTTAACAATCAATAACATCACACACTAGATATAGTATCCATTATGAACGTAAACATACCAATGATTCATGTATGTATCAGCAGATCACTTAAGCTAGCTAAAGGATTCGTACGAAATTTTATAAATAGGTTCTTTTACCACATAGTTGTTGGTAAGATGCCATTTTGAGAGACTCATTACGTGAACACCTTTAATTAGGAAATATCGCAAGCTTTCTTTTTTTTTTATTTTGTTATTTGTTTTATATATATCTATACATCTATATATATATATATATAGATATAGATATATATAGATATACATATATAGATATATTTATATAGATATATGATATTGATATATGTATATATATATATCAAGGACAATTGTGTCAAAGGAGAGGACTCAGCATATCCACAAAACTGAAAGTCTACAGTGCTGTAGTTCTCCCGTCACTCCTATATGCATCAGAGGACCTGGACCCTATAGTCCCGTCACACCAAAAAGTTAAACTCCTTCCACCTACGTTGTCTAAGGAGTATCCTTAAGGTGTGCTGGTCCAACCACTTACCAGACACATAACTCTTTAAGCTATCCAACATGATGAACAGTATAAACGCTACAGTAAAAAGGTCCCAACTTCATTGGGTGGGACATGTAGTCCACATGCCAGGCAAATCCCCTTCCCAAACTACTTCTGTACGGGAAGATGTGTGCAGCAAAGTGCTCCCGGGGGGGGGGGATTAATACAAGCGCTATAAAGATACTCTCAAGAGTTTCTTGAAGAAATGTGATATTGATATTCACGGCTGGGAAGCACTAGCTCTCGATCACTCCTCATGGCGTAAAGCTGTGAGTCTCGGAGTCTCAAGATTTGAAGCAAGAAGAGTGGCCAGGGTGAAAGAGCACCGAACCAACAAAAAACTGAGAGAAGAAGCAGGCCTAGCTGCAACTGAACTAACCCTCTCATGCCACGTATGTGGCCTGCTTTTTAAAGTGAGGAGGAGGAACTATATATAGCAAGTTGATACTTTTAACAATTATTTATTGACCTAACAAAACATGTGTCAATTGCACAAAAAACACTTCGTCAATTAATTATTATTTGTTGTTTTTTTGTTTTGTATGATATTGAATAATGGAATTAACTTGTATATTATTGATAGATATAGTTTTAATGCGGAGTGTTAAAAACATCTTAAATGTTTTCTCATGTTTTGTTTTATTTCCAGAGTTTAACTGTGAAAAGTTAATTACTTTGACAAAAGTGAATCTTTACGACGTCAATCAAACATATTTCGACAATGAACATTATTTTGTTTTTCAAATTCAAGTCAATGTCACAGAAGACATTAGCTTTTTAAGTGAAATACGTTTTGAAATAAAGTCAAAGAGCTACCCCGATTTTCAAGTGGTAATATTATTGCATTGTGTGCTTGTCATTCCTATTTTTTTAGTTGTAATTTCTATTTTTTTAAAGCAATTGTAGAATTGTCTAAGGTCATTGTAACGATGGAGGTTTTACTTATTTCATGATCCCGATCTCGTCATTGTACATTCCTTTCGACCAGTGTTTCCCAAACTTTTGACCTTTGCGTACCACTTCTAGAATTTTCATGGCACTGAGTACACCTCGCCCCCCCCCCTCTTTCCACCAAAAAAGATTTAATTAAATAACAACAAAAATTATTTTATCTTTCTTTTGTAGACCTACATACACAAAATACTAATGACTCAATCACAATTAATGATGTGTTTAGTGAGTTTTTTTTGTGTATGCTTTAGAGACATTTCCAATAGATTTAAAACAATAAATAAATCAAAGAAATGTAAACATAAACATGACATTGAAACAAAAAGTGGCGGGAGTGTCTATGGAAGTTTTAACATCCCAATCCATTTCCAGATTTTTGTCAAAAGTCGTCTTAAAATGTCAAACATCACCGTATCTGAGTTTTAAAAAAAATTTAAGTAAATAATAAAAAGAATTTAAAACAATGAAATTTTATTCTAATGTATAAACTAAATGGATATTTTAAAAAAATCAGCATATTTAACTATGTCCAATGCTTACCCACTTCAAACTATTCCCTTTCACCTGAGGTACATGTACCCCACTTTGGAAAACACTGCTTCAGACGAATTAAGTCTTAGCTAGTAAGAAAGGAGTATTTTTAAAAATGAATAACAGTCAAAAACGTACTTTTGATTGTACCTTCAATGGTGCACCTAAATAGTCTATCCACAGTCTCTCTTTTCCTTTCTGTTGTAAGTGAAAAGAAATAAGGTATTGGATGGAAGGGGGAGTGTGAATGGTAATAGTAAAACCGTTTGATTGTCGTCTGAGCTGAGCCGAAGGCTCTTCGAGCTCAAAGTTTGAAAAAAAAAACCTGTTAGGTCGTCCAGCCGTAACAGTAAAAAAAAAAAAAACCTGTGGGAACACAGTTCTGTTTGAGAGCGACCCGAGTCAATGCCTATATAAAGCATTGCTGTATCCAATGTCTTCGGCCTCCGACACATGGCCGAAGGCCTAGGAGCACTGGGAGCCTCCGTCATCTTCCTTCTCTGTACCAAGCTAACCGTGGGGGACTCGCCATTTATGGAACGGTCCTTTGAGGAACGGCGCATGGATGTGTGACAGTTTTTGTGAGAACTTTTTTACAACCCCGCCCGTGCAAGGGGTGGACTCTCGAAATACCCGTGGGCATCCCCATGGGAGTTATGTTTTGCCATTCATTTTGCGTAGCTATCTCCTCAAATAGCCGTTTCCACCCGGGTGCCACGATGAGGCAGAATAGCGAACCCGGGAATAGTAAAACCTAGACTACACATAGTTCATCACTTCATATTTTTGTCGTAAAAGGTTAAAGATAGTTTTTTTTTATTAATGAAAACATCTAGTGGCAATGAAAAGGAGATTAAGTCTGTTTAGCTAACCTCTCTAGGTAACACCTATTCTATCAGTTCTTATTGGAATAGTTATGATATATCAAATCACGACTTGGTATATAAAGAAGTATATTTTCCAACATAAAATGTGAATGCTTTTGTAGTTTTATAAGCTATTCAAACCATATATTTATTGCTATATTTCTTTTTGTTGATATCATTATTTTAATTTTCAAGTATGCTTTTTTTTTATAAAATACTCATGTAAGCATGTAAAAGGCCTTAATTAAATGCGCGTGTGTGTTGTTTTTTTCTACAAAATCAGCATGTGGTACCATATACAATAATTTAACCTTTTTTTTGGTTATAATTTACAGATATGCTACATCCTCGTTGAAGCTTGTGAGCGCAAAATTGATGAAACTTGCCGTTGTCAATACAATATCAAAGAAAATATATATTTGGTCACTATTAACATAACAGCTAAAGTAGCATTTAGTTCAGGAACTGTGCGAGGAATGCTGATTTTTAAAAAATACCCGGTCTATAGCAACGAGCTCAGACTGCCAATGATCTTCGGTAAGATAATATTTCGTTTTTCGTTTTTTTCTTTCTTATAGTAAATTTCGCTTAGATAATTTTATTGTTTCAGAAAAGTTTGAATTTTCATTTCTTTTTTTTTTCCTAAGAGAATCCAGAGACGGTTTGTCTTTTTATAAATGACACAAAAATAGCGAACCTGGAGCAATGCAATGTGACGACAGAGAAAGACTTTGCCGTGATTGTCTTCTTCTGTTCCTCGGCATCATCTTATAAATTGGAAATAGAAGACGGTTCCAAGATAATTTCCAACACTTCTAACGTTCTGGTACACACAGTGAACACGACAACTCAGAAAGATATAAGACTTTACCAGAGGGACCTAGAATCAAACGTAGTGCTTAGACATTATCAATGTCACCTCCAATGTCTCCTCCAAGCAGGTAACTAAATGTGCTATTTGCTACGAAGACATGGGAAGACCAATGCTAAGGAAACCACAGAGTAATTTTTTTTTCTTTAATAAGCCCCCCCCCCCCCAACAAAAAAAATGGCGATGGGTATTCCAGAAAATATATTGCGCGGGTAAGTCTCTTTAACCCTAACATTTAAAATATGGATGGCTGTCTTTATGTGGTATTTGCGGTTTTGACTGGTCGTGTTGGATTCAAACACTGATCACTGCCACCCTTTTGTCCTGCTGGAGGCTTGGGATCTAATGCGATAATCCACATCCAACATAGTAAAATAAAAAGGAATACAAGCCGTATAAAACCAATGTCTTTGTATATCACTTCAGAAAATGCCTTTTACTTTTTATTACATTATTGAGTGTTTCGTTTGCCGATAGTCATAGTAATGAAAACAAGAACTCACAAATCAAAAAATCAAAATCAATATATTTATGTTGTCAAGTTTTCTTGATCCTATCTTACAGAAACTTATCAAACGTACAGAAAGATCACTTTGTTTATTACGAACCAAATAACAACCAAAATTTTAAAATTCTTTTCTTATGTTGATCTATTTAATAAAATGACAGTCATGTTATTTTTCACCAGATCTTAATTTTATGTACATTTCTTTCGATCTATATAGTGAAACGCATGTAAGGGAGGCAACTCATCGAGAAATTTAGGTGAAGAGAAGATTGACGTTTTATCAATTTAATAACAGATATAAAACACTAACAATAGACAAAAGTACATCTATCTATCAGGCCCTCTAGATCTGGTGAATAGATTTTACTTTCGCCGTTAATGTTTTCACTTTAATGCAAATTTACTGTAGTCTTACACTCGATCACCTTATTAACATCAATGATCTAAAATAATTTTAAAGTCTAAGCCTGAACTCCGTGTACTCCTGAACTATTATAACATGCAGTTCATCAGAAAGTGAGGCAATGCGTGTATTAAAGATCAAGTAAAGCTAGAAAATAAAACAAGAAATTTTTTTACAAAAAATGTGAATGTCATATTTAAAAATCTTTTGTTAAATTTTATTTACATTTTGCTTATTTTAATCACTTTCATCTGAATTTAGTTTTCAGTCTACTTCTGAAACGTAAGTAATAGTGGATAGAATGAGAAACTTTGAAACAAAATATCTACTAACTTCTTATTTTCTTTATTTATAAAACAGTCTATTCTTTATGATGTAGATGTTGACTCACGTGTTATATTGTAGTTTTTAGCTATTTAATTTTTTTTCTTATAATCGATTTAACGAATTTAAAAAAATTAAACATTTTTAAAATTTATTTTTTATTTATAAAGTTTAAAAATTATATGTGAACTGAAAGAAAGACTACATTAAAGATTAATTTTCTAGATCAGTTGGTAACTGTATTAAAGTTCTAGGGAACGTAGTATAGAGAGTATCAATATTAAAATATGTGTATTAATATTTTTTGTTGCATATATCATATTCCATAGCTAGTTAAATACACTGCTTTTAAAATATACATGCATGCATCATGATGAGTGTTATATAAGCTATATATAAGTTAACAATAACAATAACAACAAAAGATGCGCTCATCCAAATCACTATCCTGATCATTTAAGTAAATATATGCTTGAGAAAGGTACCAGAGGTAAGTTTATGGTCATTGCTAGCTAGTAGCCTCTAATATTCGTGCGGACCTGTAGGCGATCTGTTTGCTCTTTTGTGCTGACAGACTCTTGGTGGGAAGCGTGGTCCAGAGGCTAAATGTGCTTGAACTTGGCTTGACTTGGCTACCTATTCAGATTCGAGGTTGGACATCCGACTCGGGCAGAGTTGTGTTTACTGAGCGCCTAAAGTCTGCACGGAAAGACCTTCTCCTGGATACTCTCACCCCTTACTTGTCCACAACTGAGATGTGACCAAAGCGCTCTGAGCATGCTATAAGCATGAAAGTAGCGCTATATAAAAGCTATAATAATAATAAGAAGAAGAAGAAGAAGAAGAAAATTAGAACGAGCCCGTTGCTTCTTCCAGGACAATGATGAATAAGGAATAAATTACACAGTCTAAATAAATTATTATTCTTCACCAATGAGTCGAGTGTTTACTGAAGGTAATTCACAACCTCATGACCAAACACACGCGGTCGAGCTACTCCCTGACCCACACCCCACACAATTGAGAGGTGCTGTTGGTGGTAGAACAAGAGGAGCCAACAGGATCAAATGGACGACAGAAATGAATATTGACATCATCAAATCGTTCTTCCGTATAAATAACTGTTATGATAAACCTCTCCCAGGTTTATAAACTCTTCCAGGAATTCAACAAAATATATCCGAATCTGAGCCAAATCTGAGACAGACGGTCTGTAATAATTAAAAAATGATTTTTAACCCCTATAGAAATTGACGTAATAAGGCGAGAGCTAGGTCATGAGCTTTAGATACAAAAGCTCATCTCAGATACAAGAGCTCATCTCAGATACAAGAGCTTATCTCGGATACAAGAGCTCATCTCAGATACAAGAGCTTTTCTCAGATACAAGAGCTTATCTCAGATACAAGAGCTTATCTCAGATACAAGAGCTCATCTCAGATACAAGAGCTCATCTCAGATACAAGAGCTTATCTCAGATACAAAAGCTTATCTCAGATACAAGAGCTCATCTCAGATACAAGAGTTCATCTCAGATACAAGTTCTCATCTCAGATACAAGAGCTCATCTCAGATGTAAATAACACACCCACTCAGCCGACCAACGAAAACGTATGTAGACCAGCCAACCATCGGCAATAAGCAATGAGCAATGAGCTACACTCAAAATTGTGTACTCTCATGGACCGCTACAAAAACACCAATCTAAACTCTAGGCCTCGTATCCCTAAGCTAAATGTCAAGAAAGAGACAGACACTTATATTAATGAGATAAATAAAGTTTTAGTCAACTATTTTGAAACACCAAGAAATTTCTCTGAGACAAACCTTGCCACATATTGCATCGTTGTGACTGTCACGGAGCTCTCTGTACAAAAGACCTTTGAGCTATGTCCAATTAATCAGAGATCAAAACAACATCTGCCAGCATGGAAAAAGAGCAATAAGACAATATTAATCAGCTGAGGAGCCAAATGAATACAATTGGACAATATCTTGGAATCAACCAGTCCGCGAACATTCTTAACAAAATGAAGTCCATATTAAGAACAACTGAAATCAAACTGACTGACTGTGATAGCCACACAAAGCTCTTATCTCTGAAAGATACGCTGAGACAGAAAGTTAAACTAAAGGGAGCCAGGCTAAAGCGCTACAATGAAACCACTAAAAGGAAAGAGCACAATGCTTTATTTCAACACAAGAGAAAACAGTTCTTTCGTAAACTAGCTAATAAAGATGCTGACAAAATTTAAAACATTGATAGCACTAAACACGGCGCGTTCATCGAATATTGGGTAGCGCTTTGGTCTGACCCTCTACATTACAACGTACAGCCTGACTGGATCGACGAAATCCAAACTACGAACAACCTAATACCAGAAATGCCTTATGAGGATTTCACAGCCGAGGAAGTCTCAGCAGCTATATCAAAAACTCACAACTGGACTGCTCCAGGCCCGGACAATATACACAACTTTTGTCTGAAAAAACTTACAGCCATACATGTACCACTAACATCAAATTTTAACGAGTTAATATCAGGACCGTCTTCAATGCTGATAGAATTCGCTGAATGGAGAACATCTCTCCTCCCCAAAAAAGGGGATCCAAAACAACCATCAAACTATCGCCATATCACTTGTCTGTCAGTGGTGTATAAACTATTAACTTAATTATTAAAAAGTAAATGTATAATTTTTCCTCTACCCATAAGCTATTAGCAGAGGAACAACAAAGGCTGCATTGAAGAATTGATGGGCTGTAAATTACATTAAATATAGATGATATTATATTGCATCACGCTAATAGAAGAAAAAGAAACTTACACATGTGCTACATCGACTACAAAAAAGCATTCGATTCAGTTCCGCATGATTGGCTGTTGAAAACCCTGGAAATTCATAGAATCAACCCAAGAATAAAACAACTACTGAAAGTTTGTATGGATAATTGGAAGATAAGTCTACACCTTAATTGTGATAAACTAGGTTCTGTGCACATAAGAAGGGGTATATACCAGGGTGACTCTCTATCTCCGCTCTAGTTCTGCCTAGCTATTAACCTACTATCTAAATTACTTCTTGGCACTACAAACGATTTTAGGGTTGACACTAAAGGTACAAAGTCTCTGTCTCACCTGTTATACATGGATGATTTAAAGCTTTATGCAGAGAACGTGGTATCATAAGCATAAAAAAGGGCAAGGCAGCCAACACAACATTGCATTTGAAGGCATCGAAGAACTGAACTTTGCCTCCCTTTATAAATATCTTAGAATAAATCAGAATGCCACGATAAACCATAAAAACTTAAAAGAGGACTTTCTTGGCAAATACAATTAGAGAGTAAATAAAATTCTCAACACAAAACTGTCTGGCAGTAACCTCATCACGGCAATAAATAGCTGGGCCGCTCAAGTGCTCCTTTACGCGTTCGGTGTCATCAAATGGACAGATACCAACCTACATGACATTGACAGACTAATGACGAAATTATTAACCAAATAAATTCCGATGTTTACACTACAAGTCCTCCACCATAAGGCCATACCTGCCCCGGAAGGATGGAGGCCGTGGATTGCAAAACATCTTCAAACTGTGTAATTCCAAATACGATCAAAACTGCACGCCTCCAGCAATAAACTCGTTTCCTTCCTACGCAAATATGACTATGATGCAACCCCTCTGAATCTAAACGATGTTGATGTTAATGTCGGTTGGATGACGTCGGGCATGAGATTAGCCAATGGGAAGAAAAAACATTTCACGGAAAATTTATTACATGGGTCAACATTGACAAGGCTGCAGGTTATCTCTACCATGAAACAGAAGGCTTTGTCACAGCAATACAGGACAGAGTAATTAAGACAAAAAATAATGAGAAACATATCCTTAAACTCAATATTGTGACAAATGCCGAAAATGTGGAAATGTGGGTAAGTCGATTGAACACAAAATGGCAGGGTGTCAGCCCTATCGGAATCTGACAAACTTGGTCGCCATCACCAAGTTGCAAAGCTAAAACACCAGCACTTGGCTTTGACACACAATTTGATCGGTAATGATACTCCTCAATATTACAAATCCTCACCACAAGAGGTTCTCGAGTCTACGGATCATCTACTGTACTGGGATAGGCCTATATTGACTGACAAAACGGAAGATTCTAATCGCCCTGATTTGCTGCTTATCGATAACAAAGAAAAGGCCGCTACCATTATTGACATCGCCGTACCACTATCTTATAATTAAAAAAAAAACTGAGCTGGAAAAAAAACGAAAATATGGGAACCTTGGCTTGGAGATTAAGCTTTTATGGAAATTATCTAAAATAACAATATACTACATTGTCATATCAACCGAGGGATAAGAACAACTGACCTCACAGACACCTTCAAGGCCCTTAACATTCCTAGAAACATCCTCGTTGCCTGTCAGAGGGCGGTACTGCTGCAGACCTGCCACGTCACCAGAAAATTCCTCAGTGGAAACTGTTAAAGGGACTACGATGAATTTTGTTTCTCTTTAGCGAAACTCGACCCTGGCAGCGCCAGAGAATGACTACTCGTTCATTTATAACATAATAATAATAAAAGCCATAATAATAATTATGATTGTTGTTGCCGGTCGTTGACTTGTAGCACCAGACAACTGTCAGACAGATCAGCAGCTGTAGGTGTAATATCTTCAGTAATTAAACTTGAAATCACTTGAGTCACTTCTTTGTGAACAAAACTAAATGGAACCTTTATTGCGATATTGACAAAATCAAGTTGACATGAGATACGAAAAAATACCAGACTATAGTAATAATATTTTGTTTAAACAAAATTTAACTCACTACAATGACACAACCTTTGAGTCTCACGTTCTGGAGTCGTCTCCCCTGACTAAGACCCAATGACGACGATGCCACCCACCTTATGATGCATCACTTACAACCAATCCCTAAACCTCATCCCACCATCACCGACGCACAAACACACGCACACTCCATAACTGATGATATTGTTTATTTAAAGGGGAAAAAAGGCAGATTGGAACACCATGAAATACATTCTGTAGATAGGCCTACATGACAATGACCTTTATGCTTTAAACATGTCTAGATCCTATGGTACTTAGAGCTAACACGTTTCAGACATGGGATAACAATAGATTGTCTCCCCTTGTCGCAAAGCGTCAATGGATCACCTCATTAAAATAATATGAATGCCTTGGCATTGGCAGAAACGATGTCACCACACAATGTAGTTCCACTACTGTATGCTCGAAACTGCCTAAAAATCGCTGTCTCCTGATTTTTAATTTGGTCTTGAATCCCCAAGCAGCTGTATGGCAGCAGATATTGAAATTCAGAGTCGTTCTTCTACTAGATGGGTAGTTAGCCATGGCTAGCGAGCCCCTAAATCTCGAAGCTTACTGGTTTAGGCGCCAGTTACTCAACTTTGACTCTTCTTCTGATAGCGAAAACATCTTCGCAGGACTCAATGTCTATGCCACACGTGAAGGCCTGGAGTTGGACTGGTTGTCAGAAGCAATTTGAAACGCATTTTACATTGTAATAACTTAAGGGAGGCAACTCAACGAGGCATATATGTTTATTTAAAGGACATCACAAATACATTATAACAACAACTGCCTTGATCACAACATCTTTATCTTGGCTCTCGACATGGGCGGAAATCGTTCTTCCCTTCCTAAAGTTGACATCTTTTTAAGTCTATTCTATAACATGCGCACCTTCTGCACTAGCCTGGATATAACAATATGGCACAATTGTAGAGGTAGTGGAGTGCTTATATAAATCACCACTTCCGGCAATGACAACTTTGCGGAAAGGAAATTAAATACTAGAAACTTAACATTAGGGAGGATAACATATGGTACGGTTTTGATAGAGACAATTGTGTTCAATTACATAAACAACTTTTTTTTTGCCAATAAGCAGGTATATCTTGTTACGCAATTACATTTCACTTCAACATCGCCTCTCAATTTTCTAAATTTACCAGATTGATGTTTTTAAAGATTCCTTTTCAAAAGAAAAATTATTAGCGAAGTGAATGTAAATCTAAGTATTCATTTTTTTTTTATTTTGATGAATCATTTCTATTCTCTAGTCGTTATTGTATTTTAAATTTCCAATTTATTCATGCTCTTTGTTTGATTATTAAAGAAAGCTCAATACAGGACTGTCGACAGCTTAATGAAACCTGTTATGCGGCACATACAGAACTATATGTTGCAGTTGGAATCCTATCTTCATTAAATGTAGTCCTAATAGTGACATTCATGCCTATCTGGTAGGGAGATTTTCTTGTCTCTTTTATTATTGTTTTTTTTTTTTATTATTTATTCTTTTTTTTTTTGTTTAAAAAAAGCAAAAAAAGCAAAAAAAAAACTACGTCAATATCACTGGCACTGATCTATTAATATCAGTAATTAACTAGTTTTAAAATGAACGAGAAAAATGACAATATTGGAATAGACAATTTTAATGTTATTATTATAAAATATTTTTTTTGCTTGACCAAAATAGTATTCACAATCCTGGGAATTAAAAAATAATTAGATGTAGAATTTAAGTAGAGAGACATACATTGGGCATATGAAGCGCATGAGCAAATTATGTATGAATAAAGAAATGTTACAGTTATTTGAGCCCAGCATACAGTGACCAGACGTCCCGATTTAGGTGTGACAGTCCCGCCTTGAACGTTTGTCACGCTTTTCATAAAATGTTAGGGAGGGACAGCCAACGTCCCGCTTTTATTTTTTAAAAGTCGATACATTTCTACTTTTTATTCTAAAATGTTTCTAAATCTTTTTGATTTATTATTGAAAACTACCTCTTTGCGGCGCTTTCATCTTGATCAATATTTCATGTTCACTGCTTAACAGGATCCTGTGTTACAGGCGTGCTAAGTGTCTATATTTCCCAGCATCCTGACTTCTCAGAGACTGACGCAAGCACGTTTTCTGTTCACTTTTAGCATGTTGTTGTTCCGCATGTTTCTCACTGATTCTAATCAATATCACGTTAGGGTCAGAGAAATTGGAGATAAAACGAACATTGAAGTTCATAGAGACCTACAGAGTTCAAGCAAATTCAACAAGCATAGTGAACGGCGAGGCTAGAGATGTCGATAAAAGTTTTATGTCCCACATATGGATTAAATCAATCATCAGAAAGCAGATATTAATTTTCGATTGGAAGCTACCAGTAAAACTCCATTAAGGTATTTTTCCAACATCGAAATAAAATACTTTTACGATAGATATATTCGCAGCGCTAAAGCTACTACAGCTTTCTATAACAAGTTTTCAATCATTGGACTATTGAGTAAATAAACCATGTTTCAGTTCGGCTTAATGTCGGGTAGAATGTTAGTGCTCAGGAAGTATATTTTGCTCCTTAAAGAGGTACGCATGCGACTCACTTTTTGGATGACTCGAGTTGGTTAGAAAAGGTGATGTAGCAGTGCCAATCGTAATCTTTTACGATATTTGTGAAATTTGTGCCGATTGTATTTAAGGGAACTGGCCTATTTGACAGATTAACTTTTTTAGATGGATCGCACAGAAAAAAGATGTATTAGAAAACTTTAAAGAGAGCTTGCAATTGTTTAAATTATTGTGTTGGTAGGCCTACATTGTGTGTAGATGGTGTGTGTGTACATCGCGTGTGTAAAATCTGTGTGTTCATTGCGATGTATTGTTGTTTTAAGCAATATTATACAAAGAAATTCTAAGCCTGTTCTTTTTCACACCTATGTGTCTCATTTTCACTCCCAAAATATCTGGTCACCTTACCTAGCATATCAAAGTATCAGGAATACACAAATTCACTGGCAAATAGTTTATGTAAGGAGTATTATCTATTAATATGCTTTAATTTTATTAATATTACTAGCGCACGTTTATAAATAAAAAGCCTAAATAACTCCTGCGAGATGTTCCGTGAAACGAAAGAGTCATCAGAACACAGGAGAGATTGGCACATGTAAGAAACTTAAAGCATCGATAAGGAAGCATCTAGAAATTTTTGACGCATGAAATTATTGTGATAAATAAATATTTTGAAAAGCCAGTTTGTATTTTTATATGTGAGAGTGTTTAAATGCAATCGAGTGCTTTTATTATTGGGAAACTTTTTTCAACCTTTGTAAGAGACAATAAAGCCTGACATTTGTATTTAATTTTTCTTTAAACTTCAATCAATATTTTAAAACAAATCAATACTATTTATATTTGCTTTTATATATTTTGTATTTGATGTACATTTTTAAAGTAATATTGATATAGCTAATTATAATATTATATAAAATTATTCAACCATGAAAGTTATTTTCCTAATTACAACTTTAGGTTTTTAAATACAGAAATAATATCCTAATATTTATTCATTTTTTCTACACATTAGTTACTCAAGACGACATCAAATGAAAATATGCTGTGGACCAAAAAAAAGGTACATTTATATATTATATATATATATATATATTATATTATATATTAAATTATATGACTAGCTATATTTATTACAATTATATCTTATCTTATGATTATTACGATATTGTGATCTACAATGCCTTTGAAGTGTGCACTCTTCTTTATGGAAATATATTCAAACAAATCGATATTATTGAAATTCGGTTTAATGTTATGTATATTTTGTATTTGATGTTAATTTTTCAAACAATATTGATATAGCTAGGGGACGCGGTGGCTGAGGGGTTTAGGGGTTGGATTTCAACCCGGTGTGTCGAATCTCGGTTAAGACTATGATTTTAAATTTCTGTATTTTTGTTTACCGCCCCTGAGTCCACCAACTCTAATGAGTACCTAACTTTACTTTGGGAAAGTAAAGGCTGTTGGTCGTTCTGCTGGTCACATAACGCCCAGCTCGTTAACTGTTGGCCATAGAAACAGATGACCTCAAGATCATCTGCCCCAAAGATCGCGATGTCTGAATGGGGAACTTTAACTTTTTTTTTTGATGTACCTTGTAATATAATAAAAAAATATCCAACCATTAAAGTTTCTTTTACTAATTACAGCTTTAGGTTTTTAATTAGAGAAATGGTATCCTAA
The DNA here is from genome assembly GCA_030265305.1 of Biomphalaria pfeifferi. Taxonomy (NCBI): domain Eukaryota; kingdom Metazoa; phylum Mollusca; class Gastropoda; family Planorbidae; genus Biomphalaria; species Biomphalaria pfeifferi. The sequence continues at coordinate 3,386,442 of JASAOG010000009.1, read as the reverse complement.
TATTTATACAATTTTTCAATATTTATGTGGTCATCACGATATGAAGCTCCAAGAGCGATGAGCGAGGCTATGTTCCCCGAAGGAAGAGTGGAAGTTGCTGCTACTCAGGGTAAAAGTAAAATAATTAAATACTATCGTTGTGATTAATTGTGAATACTGTCGAATACAAAATTGTACGTACAATCGACGCTGTGTAAAAAAAAATGTTGAAGACTGGATGGACATATTTCTAGTGAAGTTATTTTGTTATCAGCATTGTTCAGACTTTAAAAACGGAGAACTTTTCTTAATGCCAAGTTTGATTATGTATAATGTGTTTCTTCTAGCTTAGTGCTGGAATATCTCTTAAGTTTTTTTATTTCAATTATTAAATGTGTTGTCTGCTGACTGAAATGTTTTAGTTTATGTTGTGGTCTTAAGTATGATTGTAGCGTCAATTAGTTGTAAGAGCATAAAACAATACTTATCAAGAACCCAAGCTACAGAAAAAAATACTTAATAACATAATAATAATATAATGTTACAGTGCTCCCTCCAATGTACTTGGAAGAAAGACTTTAAATTGTGAGTCTTGACTAACAAAAATATGAAAGCACTTTTAGTCTCTTCATAGTATCCTATAAGACGTGCCCATGCCAGAGTGTTGACTTGTAAAAGTAAGCACTCATTTGTCTTCTTATCCTGGTATCAGATACCCAGCAATATCTGTATAATAATGTTAATTATTTAAGTGATAATTAGATATTTTTATAATGCTGATTGATGTAATACATTGTATTTTTGCTATGCATTTATTTCAGATATTTATCAACAGGCACTTTTGTAGAATATTAACCTTATTCTTCTATATCCATTATGGAGAGATAAATAAGACTATGTACATTTTTTTTGTCTAAGACATAAGCACGGTACTAATCAGCTGTGCAAAAATGACCATGGTTAAAAAAAACACCAAAATGAAATTCCGCACCAAAACATTCAGAATCGTGAATAAATGACGGCAAATGTACAAAAGTAACCGATTCTTTATGTATAATTCTCAACCACAATACAAAAAGCATGGATAGATAAATCTCTATTCTTTCTGCACCTTAGTGGGAAACTTTGTCGAGAGGCTAAGTACGCTTGAACTTGTCTACCTATGTAGGAGCCTCGAGGTTCGACACCCGACTCAAAAAGAGTTGTGTATTTACTGAGCAAACTGGGAAAACCTTCTCCCAACTCCCCCCCCCCCCTTCCCTCCACTGGTCCACAAATGAGATTGGACCATAGCGCTCTGAGCATGCCTTAAGCATGAAAGTAGCGCTACATGAAATCTATATTTTTTTAAAAATTTTATGTAAAACAATAGTTTTATAAAAATAAAAGAATATTTTTATAAGTAGATTTATGTTATCCCAAGCTCATCTGTACATATACACGAAAGAAAGATACCGATCTTATTTACATTCTTTACATGCTTACCTATTAACATCATTTTTTTTTTAAATATCTTGTTCAGAATGTTGAAGAATAGACAAGGGATACCGACTATGACTATGGAAATGGATCTATTAACTTAATCCTGAACATTATGTTAGCCATTTAAACGATACTATCTACAAAGTTGTTATTTGAAACGTTTTTTTTTAAGATTAATATTTGATTTTTTAAAAAAAACTTTGTTGAAAATTTGCATTTTAATTTTGAAACCAATGCACTAGTTCTGATTTGCTTGATATACAATTGTGTTGGAGGTACACACTCTTCATGATTTTATTGCTTTGTATCACAACAAATGTTTTTTTCTTTTTAGCTGTTTAACCCTAAGAATTTCTCGACCATTTTTAGCAAATGTTATTTTTTTATAATTTATTAATTCAAATTTTTTCCTTTTTTAAATTATGTTAAATAAACCTTATTGGTGTTAAGATAATTAATATAATTATTAATCTTTGATGGACCATTACATATATATATATATATATGACTACTCGCTTTACCTATCCTTTAGCTATCAGCTACGCCCATTGGTTTGTTTTTCGATTTATTAAAATATTCTCTTGTTTAAAAATTCCAAGATGTTCCCAGACCAACCGTTGTCAATAATGGGAGTTTAATCCGTCTCTCCTCTTTTTCATGCACTCTCAAAGAGACAACAAAAAGGTTGTTCTAATGAATGATTGCTAATGTCTCTACATTTCTACACATATACACTCTCAAAGAGACAACAAAGGTTGTTCTAATGAATGATTGCTAATGTCTCTACATTTCTACATATATACACTCTCAAAGAGACAACAAAAAGGTTGTTCTAATGAATGATTGCTAATGTCTCTACATTTCTACATATATACACTCTCAAAGAGACAACAAAGGTTGTTCTAATGAATGATCGCTAATGTCTCTACATTTCTACATATATATACTCTTGAGTATTATCAACGTTAAACCCCATCTACCTTTTTGTCGAACTAGTGGAAAGGTTTAACTTTTGTTTTCATTCATTCTTGTGTTGTCAGGTAAAAGAAATAATTGTGCACATTTTCAACTTGATCACAGATTGATTGTCTGGGGAATAACGTGTACCAGCTTTTAAGTAGACAGACAGAGTTAGGTGATATAAGCTTTGTAAAGGAAAAAAATCATGTTGTAGTCATTGAAAATGATACATCATAGCCATTTCAAAGATACTTGTTTAACCTCTCTACTGCCGCAACATGTAGCAAGAATTTTTTTATTGGAAATATGTTCTCTGTTAAAAGCAAGATAAAAGTTACAAAATACCATTAAAAATACATTAATCCCTTTTACAACATATAGAGCGAATATTAATCTACTAATTACTAAAGAATTTTGGACTTAAAAACAAAAGACAATATTTTTATCCGGCCCCATGCCACCTCGTTAGAGAAAAAATTCTTTAGTAAGTAAATATATAATTCGACAAGACTTTAACATTCTAATGATAGCAGTTTAAAATAAGATGCGCACGATTTACCTAAAAAATAAATTTATAAAACTTTTGAATAAATAATACATTTGTAAATACCCAAGGAGTTGTAGTCCGTTTAAGGTACATATTTTCTAATTATCTGGCACATTATGATATTTCTTTTAATATGAAAATTATTTCCAGTTTGGTTAACGAGATACAATTTTTTTTCCAAACAGTATGTAGCAACTGTCAAAGCTCTAGGAAAATCGTTAAAGCCGTTTTCGAAATCCATATGCACTCATCCACCCAGTTTAGTAAGTTCACATATTAATTCGAGATAACAAGCATTTATAATTTATTGCAAATCATTTTATTTGAGAATTTGTTTTAAATTTCTAAAATGTTTACACTGAATTGTGTTAAAAATAAATAAAAATATTTATGTTTATAAAATACTAGCCATATTAACCGCGACCCGCTGGTCTTAATTTGCGTATCACTGTCGATATATTCACTGAAAGTTTTTTTGAAAAAATTAAGCGAAAAAATTATGTCATATGAATGGAGCTATCAAAATAGCTAATCGACCTAAATCCATTTTTTAAATAAAAACATTTGCTTGTAGGTCTACATATATTTAGATCTAGATCTAGAGTCTAAATACTATTATAATAGATGTAGACCTACTATTACAAGAGTGTATTCAATGGCTTAACACGCTTTTTAATTATTGTATTTAATATATTTAATATCCTCCACATAGAGCCTCATGTAGCCTGTCCAATCATAGTGTATAGGAAGGTCAGAAAGTCGGCGTTCTTGCGTGATGTCCCGCATGGATGGGCGACGTAGAGAATTATATATACAGATATATTGAACTATTAATGAATTAAATAGCTTGCGTTTTAAAAAAAATATTTACTTAGAAATACTATTCTTGTTGCATTTAATTTCAACTATTATTTTTTGTCAGTGTCAAACTTTTGCTTGGCTTTTAGTTGAGTTTTAATGTTTACATTTTGCGATCTTTAAATTGTACATTATTTCTGCTATTTTAATGTTATATTGTTAATAGAGCAGCTTTGCATTATCAACGTGTGTACATTTAGGAAGTCTTCAGACTTAAATTTGTCCGAAAACATCTACATAATATAAAGTGTTGTTTATTTAAGACTATTTAAGAAAGTCATAAAAAAAATGTTGTTCTAAAAAATGAGCATTTACTATGTACATGAAATACGTTTTATTTCAGTATTTTGTTTTTATTTTTCCAAAAGATCTAGATCTAGAGTAAAGATACTATTATAATAGATGTAGACCTACTATTACAAGAGTGAATTTAATGGCTTAACACGCTTTTTAATTATTGTATTTAATATATTTAATATCCTTCTCATAGAGCCTCATGTAGCCTGTCCAATCATAGTGTATAGGAAGGTCAGAAAGTCGGCGTTCTTGCGTGATGTCCCGCATGGATGGGTGACGTAGAGAATTACATATACAGATATATTGAACTATTAATGAATTAAATAGCTTGCGTTTTAAAAAAAATATTTACTTAGAAATACTATTCTTGTTGCATTTAATTTCAACTATTATTTCTTTGTCAGTCTCAAATTTTTGATTGGCTTTTCGTTGAGTTTTAATGTTTACATTTTGCGATCTTTAAATGGTACATTATTTCTGTTATTTTAATGTTATATTAATAAAAGAGCAACTTTGCATTATCAACGTGTCTACATTTAGGAAGATTTCAGACTTAAAATTTGTCCAAAAACATCTACATAATATAAAGTGCTGTTTTTTTAAGACTATTTAAGAAAGTCATAAAAAAAATGTTGTTCTAAAAAATGAGCATTTACTATGTACATGAAATACGTTTTATTTCAGTATTTTGTTTTTATTTTTCCAAAAGATCTAGATCTAGAGTAAAGATACTATTATAATAGATGTAGACCTACTATTACAAGAGTGAATTTAATGGCTTAACACGCTTTTTAATTATTGTATTTAATATATTTAATATCCTTCTCATAGAGCCTCATGTAGCCTGTCCAATCATAGTGTATAGGAAGGTCAGAAAGTCGGCGTTCTTGCGTGATGTCCCGCATGGATGGGTGACGTAGAGAATTACATATACAGATATATTGAACTATTAATGAATTAAATAGCTTGCGTTTTAAAAAAAATATTTACTTAGAAATACTATTCTTGTTGCATTTAATTTCAACTATTATTTCTTTGTCAGTCTCAAATTTTTGATTGGCTTTTCGTTGAGTTTTAATGTTTACATTTTGCGATCTTTAAATGGTACATTATTTCTGTTATTTTAATGTTATATTAATAAAAGAGCAACTTTGCATTATCAACGTGTCTACATTTAGGAAGATTTCAGACTTAAAATTTGTCCAAAAACATCTACATAATATAAAGTGCTGTTTTTTTAAGACTATTTAAGAAAGTCATAAAAAAAATGTTGTTCTAAAAAATGAGCATTTACTATGTACATGAAATACGTTTTATTTCAGTATTTTGTTTTTATTTTTCCAAAAGATCTAGATCTAGAGTAAAGATACTATTATAATAGATGTAGACCTACTATTACAAGAGTGAATTTAATGGCTTAACACGCTTTTTAATTATTGTATTTAATATATTTAATATCCTCCTCATAGAGCCTCATGTAGCCTGTCCAATCATAGTGTATAGGAAGGTCAGAAAGTCGGCGTTCTTGCGTGATGTCCCGCATGGATGGGTGACGTAGAGAATTACATATACAGATATATTGAACTATTAATGAATTAAATAGCTTGCGTTTTAAAAAAAATATTTACTTAGAAATACTATTCTTGTTGCATTTAATTTCAACTATTATTTCTTTGTCAGTCTCAAATTTTTGATTGGCTTTTCGTTGAGTTTTAATGTTTACATTTTGCGATCTTTAAATGGTACATTATTTCTGTTATTTTAATGTTATATTAATAAAAGAGCAACTTTGCATTATCAACGTGTCTACATTTAGGAAGATTTCAGACTTAAAATTTGTCCAAAAACATCTACATAATATAAAGTGCTGTTTTTTTAAGACTATTTAAGAAAGTCATAAAAAAAATGTTGTTCTAAAAAATGAGCATTTACTATGTACATGAAATACGTTTTATTTCAGTATTTTGTTTTTATTTTTCCAAAAGATCTAGATCTAGAGTAAAGATACTATTATAATAGATGTAGACCTACTATTACAAGAGTGAATTTAATGGCTTAACACGCTTTTTAATTATTGTATTTAATATATTTAATATCCTCCTCATAGAGCCTCATGTAGCTTGTCCAATCTTAGTGTATAGGAAGGTCAGAAAGTCGGCGTTCTTGCGTGATGTCCCGCATGGATGGGTGACGTAGAGAATTACATATACAGATATATTGAACTATTAATGAATTTAATAGCTTGCGTTTTAAAAAAAATATTTACTTAGAAATACTATTCTTGTTGCATTTAATTTCAACTATTATTTCTTTGTCAGTCTCAAATTTTTGATTGGCTTTTCGTTGAGTTTTAATGTTTACATTTTGCGATCTTTAAATGGTACATTATTTCTGTTATTTTAATGTTATATTAATAAAAGAGCAACTTTGCATTATCAACGTGTCTACATTTAGGAAGATTTCAGACTTAAAATTTGTCCAAAAACATCTACATAATATAAAGTGCTGTTTTTTTAAGACTATTTAAGAAAGTCATAAAAAAAATGTTGTTCTAAAAAATGAGCATTTACTATGTACATGAAATACGTTTTATTTCAGTATTTTGTTTTTATTTTTCCAAAAGATCTAGATCTAGAGTAAAGATACTATTATAATAGATGTAGACCTACTATTACAAGAGTGAATTTAATGGCTTAACACGCTTTTTAATTATTGTATTTAATATATTTAATATCCTCCTCATAGAGCCTCATGTAGCTTGTCCAATCATAGTGTATAGGAAGGTCAGAAAGTCGGCGTTCTTGCGTGATGTCCCGCATGGATGGGTGACGTAGAGAATTACATATACAGATATATTGAACTATTAATGAATTTAATAGCTTGCGTTTTAAAAAAAATATTTACTTAGAAATACTATTCTTGTTGCATTTAATTTCAACTATTATTTCTTTGTCAGTCTCAAATTTTTGATTGGCTTTTCGTTGAGTTTTAATGTTTACATTTTGCGATCTTTAAATGGTACATTATTTCTGTTATTTTAATGTTATATTAATAAAAGAGCAACTTTGCATTATCAACGTGTCTACATTTAGGAAGATTTCAGACTTAAAATTTGTCCAAAAACATCTACATAATATAAAGTGCTGTTTTTTTAAGACTATTTAAGAAAGTCATTAAAAAAATGTTGTTCTTAAAAATGAGCATTTACTATGTACATGAAATACGTTTTATTTCAGTATTTTGTTTTTATTTTTCCAAAAGTAACCGCTTAATTGATTTCAGAAAATGAAAAAGGTTTTTTACATAGAATATATATAGAACTATATAGGCATAAATTACTAAGCTTTTATATATGTTCAAAATAAATATTCGCTTAAAATAACTATTTTTGTCGACTTCCACACTATTTTCTTCTTTTGTCATTGTCATCTTTTTTTTTTGCTTTTGCTTTTGGTTTCGTTTTAATGTTCACATCTTCCGATATAGTTGGTCAGGTTTAGAAAATATTTAGGTGGTTCAATTGCTTAACAAACATAAGGTCCCCGAGAACATCATTCACACACAGTCGTAGAAATAGTTACAAACTATGTGGGTGATTCAAGTTACAAAACTATGAATTTAATTTCACGATACTTAGTGTATTTGTACAATGAGAATGATAGTAATAAGGAATAGATATATACATATAAAAAAAATAGGTGCCGAAACTCAGTGAAGGATTGCCTAACTTTTAACTACTAATAAACTAATAACAAACGTTCAAACGTTAAAATACATGAAAAGTAATTTTTTTTTTCCACATTGAAAAAGGTGCCGGTACGCCGTACAAAAAAGCACTACATTAATGTATTTATAATCAAATATAACCACCTCGCTACTGCTACAAACTTGTCAACATGGTTTCATAGTAAACCAGACGCTGACCGATGATGCCCCAATACTGAAAACATCGGCATCGCTAGAGTTAGAATTCAACATATCCCCAACTGGCACCAACCTTCTGTAACAGCCACAGACACGTCATTAATGATCGCCAATCTGACATTGACACCCAGACTGTAATGGATACTTCGGAGAGGATAATGTGAAGCCAACACTGGTAAAGAATCGAGTTCATTAATACAACTCCAACTTTGACACCCTATAAAAAAGAACACAAATCTAAATTTCTAATTAAAAACTAGAAGTAATGAAAACCTCATACAACATGTAATGAGAGATCGACGAAGTAACTCACCCTTAACAAGGGTCCAAAAATCCTAGCGATTAATGGGACCAAGAAAATATTACTTTTTAGAACAAATCTTCTACGGACCAACACACAGTCCGTTTCAACCAACTTCAGAGGGTGAACTGCCTCATCACAAATAATGACCACCAAATGTCACAAGACTTTATAAAGTAGCAAACAATTCAAAACAAAAAATAGAAGGCTCTATCCTCCCGTACATAATTTATAAATAGAGAAAATTAATTTAAGCTATTAGGGAGAAAGAATAAAAATAAACTACTCGTGACAGGTGTCACCAACCCTAGTGACGCCACTGTTTATGTTTATTGTATTTTCTATACCTTCTTTTAGAGTTACCGTAATGTATTAAACCATTAAATATTGCTCCTAAGTGTTGCCTTAATATGTGTAACTTGTATATAGGCTCATTATAGATGGAACATGCGCGTGCTCATCAACACCGTGTATATTGTGTTTCTGATATTTAAAAAAAAATGTTCAATCGTTATTCAAGCTATTGGCCTGAATACATTTACTGAGCTGGATGACTGGCCTCACAGGCGTCTATTGATCCAACATCTAAAAATAGAAACACACCATCATTGAGAAATATTCAATACTTTGAACCGAAAGCTGTGTCTTTACAGGTATATTCCCATCAAAAATGTATTGAGTTGCATGTTATGAGTTAATTTTTATGGTCATCTAAAAGACATCGAACTGTTAGTTGAAGTCATTACAGGTAACGCAAATCTATTGTCAATAAATATATCTACAACGTTTCTTTAATAGTTCATGCTCAAGCTTGTTGGTGTCATCCAATGACAATCGCTTTAAAATGCATTGTTCTCTAATGTTTCGGTATTTCCTTTGATAACCTTGGCCGATGGCTATTATTATTATTATTATGATTATTTAATTTATTTATTTATTTATCCTCTATGTACACACATGCCTGTTTTACACACATATCAGTTTTTTATAAAGCATAACCATAAAGCAAAATTTATTTCAAATTATTGATAGTTTGCTAATTATTTAAAAATCAAATAGCTTTTAACTATTACATTTACATAAAAAAGGTTGTGTACTTTAGTGTGTGTATACTATTTATAATCAGGTTTTAGCCTGGCCTTGGCCTCATTTGTGTGTTTTTAGACATGTTGAGGTTTGTTTACAACAGTGATTACCAAAGTAGTATATAGACTCCCAGCAAGGGCGGACTGGCAATTTGGGCATTCGGGCAAATGCCCGGTGGGCCGGTACCCAATTGGGCCGGTAGGGCCAGTGAAAGGGCCCCTTGTTACCCCTAAGACTTGTATTGAAAATATATTGCTTAATATTCTTTTTTTTTAAAGGAGCACTCAGAGCGTCATGATTTACAGACTCTACAGTGAATCAAAGCTACTAATAATCTAACGCATTTTAAGAAATAATGTAATAGCCTACATCCGTATAAAGTTCTTCTTATAGACTTCATCCCTGATATGGACCTATACACTAAGCGATTAACAAGCAATATGAGGCTTATATTTCTTATAAAGATATAAAGTTAATTAACGTTGGTGTGAATACGTTCGGATGAATCTATAAAGGAGCCAATCACAACGTTCCTAGTCTTATAGATAGAATGTCCAGGAATTGTTATAGGCAGTGCTTTCTTTTTGTAAAAAAAAAAGGTGCCGGTAGTTAGTGATGGATTGCCTAACTTTTAACTACTAATAAATAAATAATAAACGTTAAAATACAAGAAAAGTAATACTTTTTTTTTTTCACATTGAAAAAGGTGCCGGTAATTCGTACCGGTGAGACCGTCACAAAGGAAAAGCACTGGTTTTTGGTATGATTGAGTTATTGCATGAACTTGTACACTACACAATTATTCTCTTGAGCGGTGTAACAAAGTGACAAAATACTATTTGGAGTCAATATGCGTCAAAATAGAAAAAGAGGCACAAAGGAGGAGCAGAAAAAAGTTTAGAAAGCAAATATTGCTGGAATACTTGGTCAAGGAAACTATAAATATGTGTCCACGCAAGCACAAGATATTCAACAACCGTTGTTAAATGTCATGCTGACAGTGTATATGAATGAACAAAATTTAGAGTCATTGATTCCTAGAGATCAAGCTACGTTATCCAACGAAGAAATACTCATATGTCAAGACAATGAAGATGTAGATTTCAACTGAAATACAAAAAGACTTTGCTAAAATATGAAACAATCTTGACACTATTTGTTTTCCAGGAGGATATTAAATGACCTTTAAACAAATGAACAAAAATGAAGATTTACAGGTTATTAAGAAAGAGCAGATGACCATGTGAAGTGTGCGAACCAAGGAATGGAGGTTGAAACGGTTGTTCTGTATATTTAATTCCCCGAGAACATGGCTAGGAGTGAAACCGAATCCGAAAAGAAGATGCAGATGATGCGATAGTTGCTGTTATTATACACAATTTAAAGATGTAAAATTTATTGACAGGGGTGTATCCTGTAGTTAGGCTGTCTTGTTGTAAGCAAGCCAAGATGCATATTGAAGATGTGTAAAGAATAGGCTGTCTTGTTGTAAGCAAGCCAAGATGTATATTGAAGATGTGTAAAGAATAGGCTGTCTTGTTGTAGGCAAGCCAAGATGTATATTGAAGATGTGTAAAGAATAGGCTGTCTTGTTGTAGGCAAGCCAAGATGTATATTGAAGATGTGTAAAGAATAGGCTGAGAAATATCATGACACAGGGCAGAAAACGTTCATGGTGATGGCTGTTGGTACAAACGTTCTACGAGAAATCCTTTGGACCCAGTCTTTAACGATGTGGCAGCGAATAGTTCTTTGATAGGGGAACTTAACGAACATTGTATGTGAATATCAAGTACATAGTTATGTTAAAATAGGCATATATCAAGTGAATATCAAGTACATAGTTATGTTAAAATAGGCATATATCAAGTGAATATCAAGTACATAGTTATGTTTATAGAGGCCAATATAGTAGCATGTGTTCGCGTTAAAAAAGTTCCAATTTCAAATGTCATTTAGTAATTCCAACCACGAAGAAGATTGTTCATATAGCTAACCATGCAGTCTACCTACTAGTAGAAATGCATTAAATTACGTAAACCCAGTTTTCGATACATTATCAAACATAGCATAATGATTTTGATATGCATAATTTGACGCCCCTCATATAGGATCCTATTTGTGGGCCGAATTGAGACATGCCCGGGCCGATTTTGACACCCAGTCCGCCCCTGACTCCCAGAGATCAACGAAGACTTCCAAGGGGTTTACAGAAATAAAAAAAATCAAAAGGGGTCAATGAGGTGCCTTTGGGGGGTCTACGATAATGCAGATGGTGACTTTATTTTTCACATCCCATTAATATTTCATACACTAATATATGATTTGTGCATTAGTTCGGCTTAGTGCCTCTAAATATTTATCCTGCTACTCAAACGAAAAACAAAAATTTTATTCAATTTCAATATCTATTTAAATAGCATAATTTTGTCTACAATAACTAATTATTTAGCAAAAGATATGTAAATTGTACAGCGTTGATTATTTAAAACTGGGATTTATTCCTTCCTTGTCAAACAAGCGGTTGCCTAACTGCCTTTTTATGACAATATGAACCTAATTAAGCTTGAGAATCATTCGAGACGATTCCATCTTGATACAAAAAAAAAGATAACAGTTTGGATAACTTTCGAACACTCAAAAATAAATTTCAGAATAGACCCACAAAATCTTTCTACGACATCACATAGAGAAGATGATGGTTTGTGAGGGTCTTGCAATATCTCCTTACTAACAGCCAAATACAGCCAAACACTATAAACAAAACATTAATTTTACCAGTCCTTTAAGTAATTTTAAAAGCTATTTCTCACAAGCCTACATAATTAATTTATAATATTTGAAGGACTACTTCATATAATTACAAATTCTTATATGGACATAATATAGGTAGCAACGGATGACCTGGAAAAAAAAAGCCTTTCCGGTGTGTTTGTTGGCTCTAGAATTACGGTACTACTATATCTTGTGGGTCGTTGTAAATAGAAAAGATCTGCAGAACTTAAAATGTAGCTTTAAATTACTTTTTCACTCTTTGACTCACTACGGTCAGAAATTAGTTTAACAAAAAATAGAGTTCATGATTTTGCTAACAGAAATACGAGCAAAGCAGGGGGGTCTACCGAAAACCAGAAACCATGGCAAAGGGTCTACAAGACAAAAACGTTTGGAAACCACTGGTTCACAGTCTTTCTACTGCAGAATACAGTATAATTTTACATTTCCCTCCTCTTACTAGTGTCGATTATTCCATAAACAGTCTATTTATATCTTCTCCAGTCTATAATAATAATAAAAAGTTTTTTTTTTTACAGTATTAAGGACGTTAGGTGAACGGGTACAAGGGAGTTAAAGTACTTTATCTACCTAGCAAAATAGGCGAACCCACCGTTATGAGTTTAACGCTAAAGATGCATTTTAACTATAATGAAACATTTTTTTGGAGTAAATAAAACGTAAGAATACCAAAAAAAAAAATCTTTAAGATTTGTGTGTTTCCCGTGGGCCCGGGTTCAAGAATATATTGGTGGGCCCCCTCCTCCCTCAATAAGACGACTGTAATGTGCGACAAAACAATTGAGTAATCTGAATGTATCGACACATGTACCCAAAGACATTCCAATGCAAATTAGAGTAGCTTTTTATAAACCTTATTCCGTTTTAAGCAGAACTTCAACACGAATAAAAAGTCAATGTTTGAATATCTCTAACATAATCAAACGACTTAAGGGAGTTTCAAATATATAAAGAAATGTTTTATGAGCTTTAGCTCCCATTCTACACATTGACATTCCTATATCACTTCTAGGTGTCAAACTTTGAAACACTAATACAAACTAGTATCTAATTCTACGTCTATAATTTAACAGTAAATAGTTGGAATATTTATTTATTAAAATTACTCTGTCCTTGTATGTAGCAAAGTAAGAAACCAATGCAATTATTTCTAATTTCAACTTGGATACGTCTTGAAATCAGCCACTAATGAAAGAGACAAATGGTGCTGAATGGATGTCCTCTAAAGTACCGGTATATTTGCCAGCATTGCATTGCTCAACAGGCCTATAATCTTGTTTTGAATCTGTGGGGCTTTTATTTTATTGTCAAATTTCAATATTCTTAGCAATTTTCTAAGGTTTTTGTGTAAATATATAGGTATTAACTTAATTTAAGAGCTTTGAACCAAATTTCAAGCAAATACTAAATATTGGTCAGAGAAAGGCACTATTCCATGATCAATGTAGTCATCTCTCTTTCTTCTAGATCTTGTTCTAAACATGCTCCCTAAGTCTGTTTCCTCTTTTTTTTTCTTCTTATAGGAAACCTCAGAATTTGCGCTATTCAATTTTAGCTTTATCATCATAGGAATCCTTGGGCCTTAGGCCTCTTTTCTTTGCCTCTTTTTGGGCTTTATGTGCCTCTTTTGTGGACCCTCTTGCCTCCTTTGTGGGCTTTTTTTATTTGTAAGTTCTCATAATTTACAAGTATTAAACTATAAACTGCAATAGTTCAAACCTATTCCATACTATGGTAATAGAGTCAACATTATATTTTACATTATTTAAATACAGAATAGAATTTGTAAAACGATTAAGCTTTAAGAAAATTGAATAATTAACAGCTGTATCGAAAAAGACTATAGACGTAATTGTTGTTGTTGCCCCTAACCCTTTTTTCTTTGCTTTACCTATTACTTTCCTTTGCCCCTTACAACACATTCATATTTTGTTAACCAAAATCTCCCCATCCACTCCCCCTATTCCTGTAATACTATCAACAAACTGGGGTGGGGGGAAAGATGGGACGATATGGAAACGATTGTCACCTTAAACCACTGGCGAATCCAGAACTTTGGAATGGGGTGGGGGCGATTTTTTTCCAAACCCTAACCCTAACGCCCAGTAAACCCTAGCCCTATACATAAACGTGCATACAGCATATATATATAGACTGTTTCTCAATCTTCGGCGAAAAAAGACAGAAAAAAGACATAACAAAAAACAGTCATGTTGAGGCATTTCTCTTGCAAACTTGTGGATCTGGGAGAGCGCTGTAAGCTTTTCTCGCCTTTTTCACTGCAGAAACGCATTCTCCTGACATCTACAGTTCATTATTTATCAGTGGGGTCCGGGGCGGAGCCCAACGCCAAAAGCGTTTTCTTGCATTTTTCACGCTGAAAAGCATTCTCCTGACATCTACAGCTCATTACTTATTTAGTGGGGTTCGGGGCGAAGCCTCGACGCCAAAAGCATTGTCTTGCATTCTTCAGTGCAGAAACGTATTCTCCTGACATCTACAGCTTATTATTCATCAGTAAGCTTCGGGGCGAAGCCTCGACGCTAAAAACGTTTTCTTGCATTTTTAACGCTGAAACGCATTCTCTTGACATCTACAGCTCATTACTTATTAGTGGGGTTCGGGGCTTCGCCCGACTACAAAAGCGTTTTCTTGCATTTTTCACGGCTGAAGAGCATATTAGTGGGGTTCGGGGCTTCGCCCGACTACAAAAGCGTTTTCTTGCATTTTTCACGGCTGAAGAGCATTCTCCTGACATCTACAGCTTATTATTCATCAGTAAGGTTCGGGGCAAAGCCCTGACTACAAAAGCGTTTTCTTGCGTTTTTCACGGCTGAAAAGCAGTCTCCTGACATCTACAGCTTATTATTCATCAGTGAGGTTCGGGGCAAAGCCTTGACGCTTAAAGAGTTTTCTGGCATTCTTCACTGCAGTAACGCATTCTCCTGACCTACAGCTCATTATTTAATCTATCATAAAGTACATTTTGAATAATGTTTAAAAATATTCTAATATTAATTTATAGGCCCTTAATGCATTTCAAATAAAACCGATTTGTTCTTTGAAAAGATAAGATACCCCACATATTTAGATTAAGGCTTTGAGGATCGCCGCCGAAAAAAAATATTCGATTTATAATATTCGATAAAATTCAAGCATAAATTGTGAGTTATAGTCCTAAATTTAATTAACTAGAATAATATGAGATAGAGTAAAGGGTGGAAAAAGTCGACTAGGAAAAGATTATCTGCCTTTTAAACTCATCTCAACCGTGACTGTTATATTGAAAAATTTAGTTTGAATTATAACTTTTCCAAAGCAAAGTCTTTCTTAAAATAGTTATGATAAATTCAAGTGAAATGACACAAACTCTGTCTGGAAAGGAGAATGGCGGTAAAATGAAAACGATTAATCCTCGCTCCTTTTTATAATTTCTGCTAATGATTGCATTTTGCATTAAAGAATAGGGGTTGGGCGACTCGATATAAGAATTTACTTTGCAGCATATATAAATTTTATTAGTGATAATTTTTTTTACTATAACACAAAAGAAAAAGTATTGTTTTTTCCGATGGGGGGAAGGTGATTGCATATATCACACTTCCACCTGTTTATATTATATAGATATTCGACTAATTTTGTTCACATACTATGATTTCTCCATAAAAGTAGGACCGCCCCTCCAACTCAAAGGGTTTAGATTGGAAGGGCAGTAGAGATATTCGCTCCTCCCCTTCCGATCAGCCAACAGGTGAACGGCATAATATAAAGAGCGGTTAAAATACCAATAATAAGTTTTAATCATATAGATATTTAATTGATTCTGTTAGCAAGCTTTAATTTCTACAAATAAATAGGACCGCCCTCCCCCCACTCGAAAGTTTATGATGGGGGGGGGGGGGCGGATTGATGCCATCGCCCCCTCCCGACCTTACCAAATCGGCCAAAATACTGGAAGGAGGGGGCGAAATAATTTAAAAATAGGTTGAAATATAAATAATTAGTATATATTATTAACATAAGTAATAAATTCGTATACAAATTGTGTGAATTCTATACTAAAATTCGTCCGAGTAGGGGGGGGGCGATCGCCCCAACCGCACCCCCTTGGATCCGCCAGTGCTTAGTGCTAGCTTCCCGGTCATTTCTTCTATGGTCAT
Source organism: Biomphalaria pfeifferi (assembly GCA_030265305.1). Lineage (NCBI taxonomy): Eukaryota > Metazoa > Mollusca > Gastropoda > Planorbidae > Biomphalaria > Biomphalaria pfeifferi. Next base: position 3,370,052 of record JASAOG010000009.1, on the reverse strand, counting down.
TCCATCCCCTATCACTTCATCTCATGTGGGCTCTAACTGGTCAAAAGTCATTGTCCGAAGCGCAATGAGCCCCTTTGCGAAATTGTTGTTATGGCCACAAGCTGTGGGCCCCTAATGGTCGTGGGCCCGGGTTCATTGAACCCCTTCGCGCCATGGATGCTACGCCTAATAATTAGGTCTGGTCCAACCGCCTACAGCATTTTTTTCTAGAACATTTAAAAAATACAATGTATAGATATATTCGTATATTTATTTGTTTATTTTATTTGCTTATATTTTTTATATTTAGCCTACATATATTTATATATTTTCAAATGTACAAAATGTGTCCATGCTTACATTTAATTATTTTTGTTCACATATCATCGTGTGTGGACTAAAAAATTGTATTTAAAAAAAAAGTTCAGAAAAATGTACACGATATTTGCATGATCTTTAAATAATTACATACAACTTGTCTTTCATTTACCTCAATGTGTTTTTAAATTTATTCTAGCTAACGCGAGAGGATCTTGTCATTATTTAGCCTTCTAAATAAAATATTGCTAAGAGCTGGTGAGAGTAGGCAGACTTGTGTTACTTCAACTATGGTTTTAAACCAGCCCCCAATGTTACTTTTGAAGTACATAGCACTAGTGTCCTGTTCGTAGAGGTTCTGAATTACTTTTAGTATGTTTTTTATTGACAATGTAATTTTTCCATTGTCGGCAAAAGTGCTTTATTTTCTACCATACAGTAAAAAAAGTTATTTCAAATCAATAATAACATAAACAAAATAATGTTACCTTTGTGAGTATCCTGGAATCTCAAATTCATTCACCTAATCTGAGACCTTGTCTTAAAAACACACTTGTTCTTTTGATTTAGTTTTGTCTGCTAATTGTTAAGCCAATTTTATATAATATCTTACAAGACATTGCTGGGAGTTTTCCAAACTTTGTTTTGTGGAGCCTTAATGTTTATCGAGACCTGAAAATGTTTTCCACGAACTACTGGAATAATTAACTAGTAAGCCACCACATGAATAAATCTCTGAAAAAAAAAAGTGTTCCGCTCAATACTCAGAATGTTCCTATAAGGAAAACGTTTGGGAAACATTTTGAATTAATGGATACCTTCATCGTTTTACCTTTATTGTGATGATTTTTGAATGTTTTCAGTGACTAAACTGACCAGTGTGTTTTTTTTTTCATTTTCACTGTTTGACCAGTCTTCAAAGCTGAATGCATAGACTTATAGTTAGCAATCAGTAGAGAAGTTTCCGAACTTTTGGTTTTTGATTAAAATTTAGACCAAATATAAATCTGACTAGCTAATGAACATAAAGACAATGCATTATCACCATTGTAACTCTATCCGCAGAAATAAATAGTGAACTTTCCTTTACTTGTTTTTCTCGTTCAAACACTTGATCGAAGAAGAGAATTATATATATAGATTCATAGGACCCGCACTTTTATAGGACCCGCTATAATTCAAGGTGTATAAATTGTTAAATTAAACCATTTTATAACTTAAAAAATATTTCCAGCGCCCTCCTGTCGATTTACCAGGAGCTCCTGGAAATCTCCCGAAATCGCAAAATATGCGATAAAGTCTTTAAAATATGGAAAACGCCAATCTTACGCGCGGCATCATGCCTCAGCCGTAATTGTGTAATCTGGTGAAAGAAGCTTCTCGCGCCTCAAACTAATGAAGAATTACTTGAGGTCAACAATTCTCAATGATAGATTGAAACATTTGCTAATTCTTGCTATTGAGCGTGATCTATATAGGAAACATAATTATTATGATATACTTTATCGCTTTGCTACACGCAAGGCTCGTAAAGTAATTCTGTACGTAGTAAAGAATGAATAAAATGCATAGACGAATTTATTTTCTAATACAAACTCTTAAATTTCACTTATTATCCGCTTCCCTACCCAAATTTGGGCCCGCGAAATCCGTTTCGCATAGGCCCCCACAATGGTTAAGTCCGGCCCTGCTATTTAGTAGATTACTTAGATTAGTTCCTAGTCCAAACCACCCGCCGGACAAAGGGGGATGGGAGCGGGCAGGGTTTGAGTACTTAGATTAGTTCCTAGTGCTGTTTTGTGTTTGTAAAATGTTTTACAATGTTTCGAATATTCCGTCAGAGTTCCTAGTCAAAACCTTCCGCATGACAAAAAGGGATGGAAGCGGGCAGGGTTTGATACATTTTTAAACGACAGTCTAGCGCTCAGGCAGCCATCGGTAGTGTGAAAACAACTCTTGTTTTCTCCTGGACTATCCCCAGAAATAAGAGAGTGATCTTTCTTTACTTCTTGTTTAAACTGTTGAGGAGAGAAGGGAAGTATATATAGAGATAATGAATGAAGATTCACAATAATGATACTCTGAGATTAGGTAAATCTGTGACCGATTGTTTTTGTTTAGCGCAAGCCTTATGTTTAAATACGTAAATACACATTTTGTTAGTTCGAATTGTGTGTACATTGTTTGTTTCGTTTTATGTAGCTTTTTATCTGCATTTTTCGAGAGTTACTTTATTGTCTTTATTTTATTTTTCTAAAGTATTGTGTTAGTATATGATATGTGCACTTTCAAGGTTTTCTTATATACGAAACATTGCAGTGTAAGTACTATTGTAATACTATGTAACTTTTGTAGCGGTGTAGAAAGAAATGAAAACAAGAAAAACCTTAAAATATAAAAATACACCATCTTTATACAATAATAATAATAACTAATGAATGTTATATTAGAAGGTTCCCGGTTATTTTCTCCCCGGTCACTTCATCCACGATCACTTCATCAACGGTCATTTCATCTCCGGTCGCTTCATCCCACTTCATCCCAAGTTACTTCATCCCCTGGTCATTTCATCCCCTGGTCATTTCATCATCTGATCATTTTTTCTAACAAAAAGTAATCGTCGAAATCATGAAATAAGCAATATTTAATATATTCATATTTATTTACATGACAAAAAGTGTAACACATTTGATAATAATAAAATTAAATGCCAGTAGAAACTATAAAAATGTAACATTTATTGATATAGCGGTCATGTAAAATAATTTCTATATTTACATACATAGTTGTAAGATAGATAGGCTATTGTAATTACAGAAGACGAAATTAAAGCAAAACTTATAGAGGCGACATGAGGATGGGTGAAGAACAAAAAGACAACCATATTTCAAGGCTAATAATGATGCGCCCATATTCAAGAAAGAGCGATTGAAAAATAAAATAAAGTGAAAGATGATATTCAGGAGTTATCAGCGGCATGATCATAAGTATTCTAATCGTTCTCATCTCTTAAATTATTTCCACTACTTCCACCACACCTTGGCCTTTGATCATTACGTCATGCGCAGGATAATATTATAATATTACATCCCCCACCTCCAATAGAAGCGCTATTGCTAAGTACACACCCAAACTTACAATATATTATAAGATTTCTCATCAAGAATGTAAAGTGGAAGTGGAAACACTATTAACTCATTAATAACATGCAAAAAATATCAAACCCAATGAAATCTAGTCCTGTGTATCTGTTTCCCATACCTTCATTTCGCACTGCTATATATTTATATATATATATATTTAAAATGTCAAGGCTGTCCTACTGTATGGTTCTTAAACATGGAGAACATCTGAAGCAACAAAAAAAAAAGTACAGACCTTCATCAACAGATGCCTGAGAAATATCCTAAAAATACACTGGTACGACAAAGTAGAAAACACCAAACTGTGGGAGATGAGTGGGCAGAAAAATATAGAAGTGCAGATCTCAGAGAGGAAGTGGAGATGGATTGGTCACATCCTTAGAAAAGATACCAGCAACAGAGCTAGGCAGGCCTTACAGTGGAACCCCAGGGAACAAGACGCAGAGGAAGAGTAAAAAGAACATGGCGACGCAGTGTACTTGAAGAAGCAGAGAAGGCCGGGAAGAGCTGGAGAACCATAAAAAAACTAGCGAGAGACCGTGGGGGTGGAGGGCGTGTTTTTGTCGAGGCCCTATTTTCCATTAGGAACTCAAAGGAGTGATGATGATGATGATGATGATGATATATTTTTTGCTTATAGAGCCTCCTAGATTAAGCAGCGCCAATATTTATAAGATGATTAAGTTATATTACACCAGCATAACAACGACAGACTTTTTTTAACGGTTTATAGTCCTATATATATTTAATACTAATTACAGTAAACATGCTCTACTGATATTATAGGAAGGATTTTTACACTCACACAAAAATAAAAAATCAAGTAACTACACAAAATATTTAATAAATATTTGATTTACACAATGGCATGATAATACTGAATTACAAGCCATTATTTTTATATGTATCAATAATGCGTTTTCCTGCCTTTTATAAAATAAATAATAAATACAAATAATATTGGTAAAATCAAGAAATGCTTTCATAAATGTTGCCATCTAGAAGACGTTGTGAAACACGTGGATCCTTTGATTTGTCTACAAAGAAAAAAGTCACACTAGTATATGACATTTAAAAATGGTCTCAAAGTCATCAGATTAAAATCAAATAGATTGCTAAAAACGAACAAATGATGTATTTTGAAGACATAGATGACTAACACAATTTTAACAACAGTAGATTTGAAGAATTAGAATGGTGAACAGAGAATGCAAATGTTTTCAGTTAACTTAAAAGTAGATTAATCTATATAAAAATGTATAGAATAATAGTCTTAGATATGTATACATATATAAGTACATTATACATTTTTTGCTAATACCAACCGGATATTATAATAACAGAAGATGTAATTGAGTTCTCCGAGATTCCAAATTGAGAACTTATTAATTTGTTGCATTTCATGTCAACTAAGCATTCCTCAATAGTGGAGTAAGGGTCTGAAAAATGTTCAATATATAGATATTCTATATTCAGTATTCTATATCTAGTTTAGATCTGATCTAATTCTACCTATTAAGGTCCGAGATGGGAAATCGGTTAGTTTTCCGCGATTGTTTTTTTTTTCCTATCCCGTCCATATTATTCGAAATTTTTAGGGAGATGTTATGTATTAGAGAGCATTGGCGTTACAAGTGCTGCGAGGGTAAGGTCCTCACACAGTGTCACCCCCAAAAGTTGGAAGTATATACCTTGGCAAAAGAAGACACATTGGAAACAATAATTCTATTAAAATCTCTAGATATATGCCCAAACATGCCCAGACATGCCCAAACATGCCCAAACATGCCCAAACATGCCCAGACATGCCCAAACATTCCCAGACATGCCCAAACATGCCCAAACATGTCCAAACATGCCCAGACATGCCCAAACATGCCCAAACATGCCCAGACATGCCCAAACATGCCCAAACATGCCCAGACATGCCCAAACATGCCCAAACATGCCCAAACATGCCCAAACATGCCCAAACATGCCCAAACATGCCCAAACATGCCCAGACATGCCCAAACATGCCCAGACATGCCCAAACATGCCCAAACATGCCCACTAGACACATCTAGATGGAAGTTGCAATGACAAGCACAACGTTAAGCCATTTCTGTCTCAAAGTAGAACAAAACGAAACCAATTCAGGCGATGTTAAGTCTGTTTTAATTTTCATTAAATTTTATTGTAACAGTGCAATAACAATTACATACATTTCATAAACTGTTGGAGTTTATAATATAATTGATTCTCAGTTTACATTTGAGTAACAATCAATAAAAGTTGGTAATTAACTAAATTGATCAACAAAAAAAAAAAATAAACTAACTAGCAATAGTGTTTATTGGAACTTGTTTGAAAAAAAAAGTTGATGGGATGGGGTGACACGCTGAGATAACCACACCAGGTGACACCCTGAGATAACCACACCAGGTGACACCCTGAGATAACCACACCAGGTGAAACCAACAAGAGTGATGTCACTGTCTGGGAGGTTTCCATGCTGTTCTTAGTTGATCAATTAAGGCAGCTCTACTGTTAAGGGACCTCTATTTCAAATTCTTATTATAAGAGTCTTTTTATTGAAGACGTGTTGTTCTGTTTGGTTTGAAGTGAAAAATAACGCCAAATGATTTTTTAAATTTTATGAATTTGAACGATCAAAACAAGATCATGGCTTAATTATTCCTGGTCCATTGGTGAATTCGAGTTTGTGTGATAGTACAAACCTTATTAGTAGTTTTGTTTGTTTGTTATTTTTAAAAAAGTTTTATATTATTTTCTCAAGCCACCTTTGAAGTGCTTATAGTTTGTAGGTTTTTTTTTGCGACAGATGTAATCAGTTGAATAATATTTTTTTCTTGGTTGCAATGCTTTAGACTTTACATCATAGATACATATCTATTTTTTGGAGACCTTCATATTTGCAGATTATAATAATGAAAAAGAAACCTAAAAGAAAATGATCGACTGTTAAGCATAGGGCCTGAAGTTATAATTAAAATTTCTGATTTATTTATATATATATATATATATTTTTGTCAGACTTATTTATTGACTTTCATATATAAAATAGTGAAAATCTGATAATGCCTAGATAGAGAATGGATAGCAGGCTTATTTACTCATAATATTTAGGAGGATATCAAAGTAGTTGTCAGATTGGAAAATTAAATATTTAGCTATATTGCTATGATATCTGCCAAGTAGCACTTATATCAATGGTATTAAAATGTTCGTAAAAAATTGTACTTTATCAACTTGTAACAAAAGTAAATAATTGCATGAATCCTCAACAGTTCTTTATAAAGCAACCAGGGGAGCTGAAGAACTTCCCCTTTCAGGCATTGCAATCCATAGAATAGATGATGTAAAGGTCATCTAGCTTATTATGTACAAGGTTGTGTACTTTCGGTACTGCACACTTTTAATACTAATGATCTAAGAAGCCTGTATAACTAAGGTAACTATATTATATTCACTTATGATTCTGTCATCAGTATCGAATTTCGATTAAAGATTTTACAAACTGGTGCACATGAAAGTTTTGAATAAATTTCATAAAAATTAGAGAACTTATTGCATAGCATCATCCTTCAGTCGTGAAAACGAGTATAGATAATGGAAACAGAATACAAAAAAATGTTACACTACCGAAGTCTAAAGCGGTTCTAGATGACTGCTTCACTGTTGTCGGTTTCCTACAGTATGATGTTCTATCTATGGTACAATAATGATCTAATAGTAAAGTGAAAAAAAAAGTGTTAAATGTACATACATAATAAGGTCGAATGAATTATCTTTGTAAGAGCTAGAATATTTATTTATTTCAACACTAGAAACATAATAAAAAAGAAACAGATTTAGCTTTACCTGGAAGTGATCCTAATGTTTCTTTGTTGGTGTTCATATTCATTGGATTACTTTTGATATCGATGTCTGTCGAAAACATGAGATATGTATACTTTAATAAATTAATTAGTTTTACACTTTCGAACTAATTTAAAAGATTTCATTTTAAAATGATGTAGTTACCTTTCAGCATTGTAGTATTTAATTTGTTTAATAAATAAATGTCACTATTGTCAACCTCTTCTGTAAAGAAAAAATATTATATAATGTTAATTAAATTCAAGGTTCATCAAATGTTATCTCAATTATTGTAACATATTTGAAGCCACGATAATGACCTCTGCAAAGTTGTCTATTTTATTTGATTTTTAGTTTTACACATACGCCCTGCTCTCTGCCATCCATATAGTGCAGAATGTGCACACTATTTTGCGCAATATTCAAGACTTGACTTAAAAAACAAAATATATACATTGTTGAAATTAAATTTTAACACATATTAAGGATATAATAGACTTAGTGTTGAATTCGGACTATTAATTGTACTTTAAAGTCCTGTAAATAAGTATATCTCATCCTTTTAGATATTTCCTTGTTGGGTCGTCTTCCTAAGTAAGCATACAATTCTCCATATCTTCCTTAAAAATTAAAATGTTCCCTTTTAGACCTTGTGATCTATAGGGTAGATGATGTAAAGGTCATCTATTTATGTGGCCTAAGGTTAATGAGGATATCATGTGGCCAGCACAACGGCCAACAACCTTCACTTGTCAGGTTCCCATAGAACTGGGTGGACTGAGGGGCGCCGAAATGTCGAAATTAAAAATCCCAGTCTTCAGCAGGATTCGAAGCGCTTTACAGCTCAGGCACCGCAACTCCTAAAAAGTGTTAAATACTAGACAAAAACTACCCAGAGAAGGCGAGGGACAGCAGGTTCAAACCCGTAATCATCGAGACTAACAGTGCAGAGTGCAAGACACAAAACCAGGGAGTCTTCTGGATGTGATCTCTATTAGGAAAGTAAAATTGGACAAGGCAAATAGAAAAGTTTCAATATAAATAATGTAGATCTGGATGTGAAAGATATAATAATAGTTTTAGGTTCTTGTATTAATTATGTAGGCTAATGAAAGGTAAATTAAGTCGATTCGGTTGGTGAAAAACTTTGATACTTACTTGGCCTACTTTATTTTGATTTAGCTTTTTCCACTAAAGAATAAAATGGCTTTAATATATGTTTCTCAAAAAAATGCTACAAATTGCATTAGTATAATCACGTCATTATTTAATTTCAATTAAAATAAAAATAAAAGACGTCTCGTACTAGTGAGATGTCTTGACTGTACTTGACAGTACTCCACACTGACCCGTCGTAATGCGACGTACAGAACCACACTGAACTTTGTTGTAGTCGACCTGACTGTATTGAACCGGGCAAAAGTAAATCATCTTGACCGTGACACCAATGCTTTTTATATTGGGTCCATAATGGCTTTCTACAACCTGACAGAGGGTTGCTTGACTGTTCTGGTTGATTAAATGACTACATCCCTCGTGATTCTCCTAAGTTCTTATTCACAACACCGATCCTTCCCAAACTGCCGTGGTTATATTTGCTAATCATATTTTTGCATTTACAAGAATCTTGGGACTATCTCTATTGCGTGTATAATAGAGTTATGTTTAAGCCCTCTGTCATAAATATTTTTAAAAACAAAAATATAATTAATGTATATGAATGTCAAAGTCCTCAATATGTATACTGTTATAGGTTTAAAATGGGATTAGTTGTATCATTGTGAATAAATTTATATGTCAAGTTAAAAGACTTTTATCAAGTCATTTCCTATATTTATATGTGTGTGTGTTCGAACCGCAAGCCAGACTCTAAGTGTAAGTTAATTACTAAGTTATACATCAAACGTCTATTTTTTACAGCTAAAGACAACACCACAACAATACTAATATCTTTCATATAAAAAAAAAGAATACCTACCAGCGTGTTTGCAACATTTTGAGTATTCCCTGAAAATGAAATTAATTCAAAGAAATAATTCTTTCAACAATTTCGATAGACTTAAAATAAATTTGTAAACTTTTTAAAAACATTTTGTATTATTTTTATTTGCCGCCTCTTTCGGTCTATCTATAAACCTCGGGAAAACAGAAGTCATGTTCCAGAAGTCACCCAAAAAACATACTTAGCCCCAAGGATCACAGTAATCAGACAGCCCCTTAACGTGGTAGACCACTTCACATATCTAGGTAGTATAGTGTCAAATGACGCCTCACTTTCAAGGGAAGTTGATAACCCTCTGACCAGGGCCAGTAGCGCTTTTGGACGCCTTCAGGCCAGAGTTTAGTGGAACAAATCGCTCCACCTGCCTGCAAAAATCAATGTCTACCATGCGGTGGTTCTCTCAACCCTTCTATGTGGCTCTGAGACATTGACACTATAGAGAAAAAAACTAAGACTTCTTGAGCGCTTCCACCAAAGATGCTTGCGCTCCATCATGGGCATACGGTGGCAAGACCGTCCTACAAACAGCTATGTCCTTGCGAACGCCGGTATGGACAGTATAGAAGGACTTCTTATGGTTCAACAGTTACGCTGGGCAGGGCACGTATCACGTGTAGGAGACGAACGTATGCCAAAAGCAGTCTTTTTGGTGAGCTAAAGGTGGTCGACGTAACAGAGGCGCCCCACGGAAACGCTTCAAAGACCAGCTCGGCTGACATAGAAGAGAGCACCTGGCTGCATACAGCCTCAGAACGAGGCAGCTGGAGGTCACTCGTGAAGGCCGCGGAATACGCATCTGAGAGTACAAGAAAATCCGCTGCCGAGGACAGACGCAGACGACGAAACGAAAATCTAAATCGACACCTGCGGATAATGGTTAGGATTGCCCTGATTGTTGGAAAATATGCAGGTTGCGCAGCCACGGGAAATAATGCATTCCTTCGTAGACAAGCCTAATTATTATTATTATTATTTTATCCGACATACTTATCTGTATTAAATGTAGGCCTATATTTCGATCTGTAGTAAACTCGAAAACCTTTAAAAAAAAAAGAAGTGCTAGATGGATAACAAATATATATATATATATATAAAGTTTGGATAAACAATGATTTTAAAGCACTTATAAGAATAAAAAAAAATGTTTTGCATAATATAACTGGTAAAAAAGCGTCTGGTGATTACAAATACCTAATGTGTAATTGTGGATGTGTTTTAAGTTTTGGCCTCTTTATTCTCATGAAAAGTTGCAAAAATCTGATATGAAGTAAAATGCCACAGGTTAGCTCAACAATAGTCTAATTTTTAACACGCTAGACATAAATACAGTGAACATAGTTGTGGTCTTTTGTTATTGTTTCTATTTCTCTATGTTGTCAAAGAGCTATGAATATATTTACTAATTTAAATAACTTAATAATAATAATAATAATAATCTTTATTGTCCGTATGGAAATTTGTCTTACAATTTGTGCATTACACCAAACAAAAAACATTATAACTATAAGAAATCAAAGTGTACATTAACACCAGACTCACTCATAATTTACATGTGACAAAGTTTATACCAGATTGTTCTTATTTAATGATTTGATTGCCAGGGGAACAAAAGAGTGTTTGTGTCTGTTTGTCTTTGCTATCGGTGTCTTGTATCTCTTTTGTGATGGTAAAATCACAAAATCCTAACACAAAGAGTGATTCTTTATTTCGAGGATCTTGTTAGCTTTTTTATAGATGTTTGTCTTAAACAACTGCAAATTGTTTTGAATAGTTACTATAAAACTTACATAAATTATAAATAAGACATATCAGTGAAGTTACCACCATACAACTTCCCGCTATACCAAAAGCAATGATCTTCAAAATATTGTCGCTTTGAGCTGTGATAAAAGACTCATGAATTAAATGATATTAAATCGCTTAATTTGCATACTACATTCATTTCAATGCCATGACTGGTAAATTATACTCACTATTTGTAAGACTGGTACTTATTTCTGTAGTATTAAATATTTCAGTAAAACCAGTGGGCGAAAACATTTTCGAATTAAAATCTGGGGAAAAAAATATACTTAAAAGGAATGATGTGGTACTTTGATACATAATTTTGGTTTAATAATAACATAAGTAAATAATAAATAGTATATAAATATGGATCATGTGTTGAACCACTTGTATAATGGCAAAATAGAAAACACCAAACTGTGGTAGATGGGTGACATAGTAATATAGAGGTGTAGATCCTAGAGAGAAAGTGGAGATCTATTTGTCAGGGTTAGGGCTAAACATGTCTAAGAGTAGAACCCTCAGCGAACAAGACGCAGAGGAAAACTAAAAAAGAACATGGCGATGAAGTGTACTAGATAAAGCCTAAAGGTCCGGAAAGAGCTGGGAAGCCATTAAAACTCAAGCGAGAGATCAGTGAGAGTGGCGTGTTTTTACTGAAGCCTTTTGTTCCATGCAGTGGCGTAGCATCCATGGAGCGAAGGGGTTCAATGAACCCGGGCCCACGACCATTAGGGGCCCATTTGAAATTGTCATGTAGAGTTGTTCATCGCACTTAAACCCTAAGCAAAAGTGAACAAGAGCTCCCTCTTACCGGCAAGGATGAACGGCGCACAACTAAATGTACAATAAGTTGAAAGAGTTGATAATAAATCTCTTTCTCATTTTATAATCTTGAACCATATTGTCGATGTTTTTGTAAAATAAGTCAGGTGACACTATTTTTTTTCAAGGTTAAAATCCGAAACTATTTCATATCTATAATTAAACTATAGTGACGTGTTGTCCAATAATATCAAGTGTAATATAAGTCAACTATGTGATTTCATTTATCATTTGAAGTAATTTATTTTTCATAAAAAAATACCTGAATCAACTTTATAAATTAGTAAAAAGCTTTACAAAAATCTGGAAGAAGTTATTATTTATCATAATTTTTATGAATATTTTAAGAAAGAAAATTAAGGGGTTACTGGAGTGCGAAATTTATTTTTTTATTTATTTTTGCTTTAACTTAATACCTTTTGTTATATTATATCATATGACAATTCCATTTAAAAAAAATATATATTGAATGTTGTCTAATGTTTCCGGGTTGCCATGGTAATGGCGGCCATCTTCAATATAAACAAAAATTAGTTCATATAGGAAAATTCTACAATTTTTCAAAATTGATAACTTTCAAAGATAAAAATACTTACATTTTAAAGTATAAATGAGTCTCAAAAGAGCAAGCAAGATTTTATACACTTTCCCCTAGTATTGTGCATTTTATATTTTTTTTTAAAAAGGCTGATTTTTTTACCTGTAAAATGCATCCAATTTTTTTTTCCAAAAGATCATATATTAAAAACATTTTCAGATAAAGTCATTAAAACTAGCTAATTCTCTGTATTGTTTATCTTTGATATGTGTACCAAATTTGACACATTTATCTCTATTAGTTCTAGAGACTTTAGAAATATGTTACAGGGGGGTCACAATAAAGGCATTCACTCAAAAACAGTGAATTTGTATTAAGAAAAAAATGGAAAATAGTGTTCACCATGCGTCATTATAATGCTTTTTTTCAATTAAAAAAATGCTATTTTTTAGAAAAATTTTGCTGCCGGTTTATAAAATACATGTCAAGCTATTTAATTACACCAAAATTGAAAAATCAATTTTTTTTTACCAAAAATCGACTTTTTCACACTCCAGTAACCCCTTAAATGTATTATAAGTAAGTAGAGTAATACCAAACTTTCGTTGGTATTGATTTGTTTTTTCACAAAAACAAAGAAAAAACCTATTATAGATTTTTTTTAATTATAGCGATGCTCTGGAAGGAATATTAATAGATGAATCATATATTCAATAGTTTTTGGTGTTGTTTTCTTATTTAAACGCGACGGACAGACAGACCAACAGAGAAAACGCTTTTATTCTGATAGGAGCACTATACGAAGTATAGATAGAATTTGATTATTTAAAACTTTTTAAGGGAACTAGTTTAGCACCATATTTTGCCACCGCAATCACGCTACTGCACGAAAGTCGATTTTAACAAATGTGCGTGACATTTACATATAAAGAGAAGAGAGAGAGAGAGAGAGAGAGAGAGAGAGAGAAAAGAGAGAGAGAGAGAGAGAGAGAGAGAGAAAGAGAGAAAATGAGAGATAGAAAGAGAGTGGAAGAGAGAAAATGAGAGAGAAAAAGTGAGAGAGAGAAATATAGAGAGAGGTAGAGAGATGATTTACAAGAGGAAGTAATAGTAATTTTTTTCTGGTAAAAGCTTTATCGCAGTGATTATAAAAACACATGCTTATCTATTCTTCCTAATTTTCGAATTTGAATGCACCAAATTGGAGTTTTATACAATACATACTATCAAATCTCTAATTACCCGTAAATTCTGGTGTTGTATTTTCTTGACAACCAAAGCCTGTAAGAAAAAATAAATATTTTCATTTTATATTATTATTTGTTTACTGGATTAAATATGAGCAAAACAATGAAATATTCATATGATTAAAATATTTCTTATTTCACATTTCATTATATCATAAATATAATAATATTTGTATAATATATATATCTTAAATATAATTATAATTACAAGAATATATAACAAAACTGACCCATTTCAATGTTGTCAACTAAAGTCTTAAAATTTGATGTTGTCTCGTCTTCCTTTACACCAGTGACGTTTGGAAATACTTCTACTTTTAAATGTCTTAGGATATTCAAATTTAGTTTATTTTTTATTTCCATTTTACACGATGAATGATAGTAAGTAACTGTTTTATTTATAACAGTATGATTATATAATATTTCATGTTTCTGAAATATATATTAAACAATAAGGTAAAGTTAAATCAAATATGTTTATAAAAAGTTGCAATCACCTTTTGAAAAAATATTAGTGTTCTTTTATTTTAACGTATATTTTTAATTTTTAGTTGTTAAAAGTTAGGCAATCAACTACTGAGTACCGGCACCTAATCACTGAGTACCAGCAACAATATTTTTTTAAAGAAAAGCACTATCTCTCTCTCTCTCTCTCTCTCTCAATCTCTCTCTCTCTCTCTCTCTCTCTCTCTCTCTCTATATATATATATATATATATATATATATATATACTGCAACCTATTCGACCGCAGTGGGCCCCGCACTTCTTTCATAGGCCCGCACGATGCGAATTCTAGCTGTAAATTGTTAAATTAAACCATTTTAACTGGAATTCTCCTGAAATTATAAAATATAAGAAAAAGTCATGAAAATTCTAAAACAGGCAAAATAACATTTCGGGGTTCAATCAATATGGAAAACGGCAATCCTACCTGTAATAAAAAAAAGGCGTTGTCAGCATTCATTTAATAAAAATGTAATAAAAAGCCTAATTTTAACTAAAACAAGAAGTTTAAATATTTTATTTACTTTAGAAGTCACTGGCATATAAAAATATCGATCTAAATCTATCTCGACCTCTTCGAAAAAAAAAAGCGATACTTTGCTTGTCGATAGTAAATCTACAAGGCAGATCTGAATGTTTATCTTCTTTTTGCTGGAAAACCTCTATCTACTGTAGATGGCTCGTAAAGTTAATTTTACAGTGATTTTGTACTTAGTAAAGTATAAATAAAATGCAAAGACGTATTTATTTTCTAATACAAAATCTTAATTTTCACTTATTATCCTTATTTAAACCCAAATTAGGCCCCGCGCCATTCGTTTCGCATAGGGCCCCGCAACCCGTAGGACCGGCCCTGTATATATATATATATATATATATATATATATATATATATATATATATATATATATATATATATATATATATAAATATATATATATATATATATATATATATATATATATATAAAATATATATATATATATATATATATATATATATAATATATATAGAGAGAGATTGATTGATAGATAGATAGATATAGATATTTATATATATATATATATGGCTTAGTCTGTATTATCGAAATACAACGCATGAGTCCAGATGAATCACATTTTGATTTTGTTGAGACAGGACCTGGTGAAGGAACCAGGTGAGATTTTGATTCGACTTGTAAACCGTAACTGTTACCTAAAATTGTCATCTTAGCCCAAGAATTATGTATATATATATATATATATATATAGATGGATAGATAGATAGATAGATAGACAGATTGATAGATAGATAGATTAATGCTTAATACAAAGTTAGATTATGTTAGGAATGTCTTCTTTCAGAACATTAATTATTAGATCATTAGATTTGGCTACTCAACATATTTGTGACATACATATTTTGTCATAACTAAACACAAAGCCAATACATGATTGGGTCAAGGTTAATAACATTAATTTAAATAATTCGTTCCTCGATAAATATGATGCACCTATTTTGTCAAACGTTGCCAGAGGTTGTGAGACAGCCTATGATTCACTACAGTTCAATCATTGATTACATTTTTTATTAAAATAAATCAGACTGCACAGGGTTAGCTCAAAACAGATTCAGAACACCAAAATGAAACGGATAATTAGTTCCATTGTTTGCTATTGTTTCCAATGAAACACGAGTGTAAAATTGATATGTCTCGTAGTGATGAAAGGTTTAGGCACCATTTCTGTTCAGAATTAGCTTTAGACTTTTCACGACTGAACATGGCCAACAAAATGTAATATAGGAAATATTTGTAGTACTGAAATACAATGTGAAACAAAGTACATACCTGCTGGTTGATTAAGTAAAACTTACATATTGCTTGTGGAAATATTTTCTCAATACTACAAATTACAAATGAGTTTATTTCGCATGTTTCAATATATGTACAGTTGACTTTCTTTGGTTTAGCTGTAGAATGGACATTCATTTTTAATTTTTAAATTTCAGCAAATGAAAACTAGTATATATTTTTAGATTTGGATATTTATTGATCTACGCTAATAATTTACTTAATAATATAAAATACAGACGATGATAAAATGATAACATTCTGAAACATAACTTTCGTATTTTTATTTTATTTTTCTTTATTAAGCTCGAGACTATTTCTTGTCATTTTATAAGGATGGTTGGTAATAAATATGTGTGCAGGGACGTAAACAATTCTTCGGACGCAATAGTATACGAAATTGTGCCTCCGAATGTGGCCGATAGTAGAAAATTTATGATATACTAAGTCCCTGAAAGGACTAAACCCAGCATCAGCCGATGGAGAGATGTACAGATTGAGCTCATTGGTCATGAAAGGCTTTCAATCCTTGTGGGGAAATAACACGAAAAATGGTCTTGTGGAGGAGATGGATGTCATCAAGAGTAATTAAACCTTATGAAATTTTATGACAACAAAAGATGGAGGATCACCTACAAGAAATAAAGAGAAAAGCTCAAGTTTGACATCTACCGTAATAACTAAGCTGACAAATTTGGAAGAGTAACATCAAATATCGAGATTGTGAAAGTTAGACACTGAATGCAAAGGTGGAAAGAGAACTTCAAGCTCTTGAGAAAAAATGCTATATAAAAATGTTGGGTATGGGTAACAAGAAAAATAATTCTAAGTTTGTATGTTTAAAATTTAATACTATGTCTGACAAAAAATGTGAAATCCTCTATACTGTGAATAGATAAGCTGAGCTTGTTTGGTCATGCTGTAAGAAATGACTTGCTATCAAAACCCTCAACACAGCTGATACCAAACATTATTAGGTATCTGCTGCTCCTTTGGGGTGGGAGGGAAACTGGTGGGTGGTCGAAATCGTTTGGCATTAGTAAATGTCAGCTATTATCTAATTTTACATTTATTTCACGAACTGCAATCAATAATATTATAAAATATAAAATCATGTCATATTTGTGAAGAAAAATATTTTTGGTGTATTTACAATACTTATTTATTGTTCATATTTATTTTAAATGTGACTATGGAAGTACAGCTCTTTGGAAATTACTGATAAATTGGTTATTTATTCATGAGAAAATAAATTTAAGATTTTTAACAACTTAATGCGGCGCTTACAATGTCGATTTTAAAAGCAATATGTGTTAAGAAAGTTAAAAAAAATCTATTTTAGTAATTTCTAAATTCTAAATGTTATTTTATGGAAAAGAAATATAAATTAGATACCTTTGAAAGTTTTGAAAGGTTTGCAAAACAAATTATTACTAAAAACCGCATTTTAAATTCACTATATCTTTTTATTTCACAATTTAATATTTATAACTACGAATGGTTTGTTTCAATAATATTAACAAAATGTAAATAATATAAACACGTACACATACAATACTAATAGTATTGTTAAAACGCATTACCATATAAATATAAGCTACATCTTTTACTTTCATGTAAAATACTCTCGTCATTTTTTACTTCTATTGACCACAGTCCAACTGGAGTCCAATTTGCTCTCCTTCGAGTGCATTTTAATTTTAACTGATGGTTATTATTGTCCAATTCAATGGAACAATCAGTTGTGTTTTTGAAAATTTTAAAGAAAGTGCAGCACTTGTCAATCGTGCAATGAAATATTTTTTGTGAATCTTTCTTAATGGCAATAGGAAGTTTCGTGTAATTCACAATCACTTCAGAATAATTTCTTTCATCATACGTCCCACACGTTATTGTATCCTGAACAGAATCTGAAAAAAAAAACTTTTAAAATTCTAATCTAATAAAGTTTATAAAATGTGAATTCTAATAATGCTTCCCTGAATACTAGACAGAAAGTAATGCGTAAATGTTAAATGATTTTTAAAAAGCTTATATCAGCTTACACTCTGTGTCTGTCTGTCTGAAAAAAGTTTGTAAATGTTTTTTCTCCGACACCCTGACTCGGATCAAGCTGAAATTTTGCACAATTATTTATTTAACCTGACAACATAAAAATCAATTTTAAAAAATTTACCAATTAGTTCATTAACTATTGGTAACTAGTTAGGGTTAGGGCTAGGGTTAGGGTTTGGTATATTGAACAAGGGAAAAACATTGTTCTTGACTGAAGTGTTGGTATAAGCTGAATAAATCCCCTTTATAGGTCAGTGCTCTAAATTAAAACAAACAATATTAACTCTTTCTCTCCTTAATTATTTACCACATTCTAGTGGAATTAACGCTGGTATCGTCAGTTAGGAGAGAAAGAGTTCAAATACAATCTTCTCTAGTCATAAGTACCTCACTAGTAGAGTGGTTAGCATGTCGGCCAGAGGAGGGCATGAGCCACGAGTTCGAATTTAGGTCCATCCCCTTTCCCACCTTTCCCCCACTGGTCCAGGCATCAAGTTGATAGGATTGTGTAGCGCAATGAGAGAGCTAAAAGAATGAACAAGCGCTTTAAAAAAACAAGATTTTTCTAAAATTATTATTAATCGCAGAGAAATATTGTTGGTGGTTTAGAAATGAGATCAATTACAAATTTAATTACATGACTGATCCAAATAAATTGATACAAATACATTTTGTGTAAGCTTTTTTTAAAAGTATTTTTGTTTTTGGTTTTCTTGTTACCATTTTTTTTATATTGGATTATGGGATATTTATGTCATAGACTTCTTTAAAGTAGCTTTGACATACATCGAATAAGTAAACTTAGAGATCAACAAAATCCAAAATTAAGATCGGATAGGCCTTATATAGCAGAAGGCGTATATTTAAAATTATTTGTAATAAAATAAAGTAGAACTACGAATTTGTTATTAGAATATGTTGAAAACATATAAATAGGGCCCCCCGTGTGACACTTTCAGTAATGTCGAATAGAAATCTAGTTATATAAACGTGTTGTTGTAAAAATATTTTTAAAACACACATTTTAAGATTAATTGTATCAAATATTCAAATGAATAGACTATACTTTGAAATGTTTACGTATGTAAAAGTATAAAAAAATAAGTTTGGTAAAGATAAGAAATTACAATAAGATCTAACCTTGACGAATCTAAAGATCTCGAAATGTCATTATTTGATTTGTATGCTGCACTGCGCATGAGCATGTGCATGCATATAATGAATGAAGACAGTTGCTTAGTGGGTAGATGTATATGTCCATGTATTTCAGGCCATCAAAATGTCATCAGAATTGCATTTCAAGAGCCACAAACCACTTATTTACAGTGTCAATACATGTCTTAGAAAATTGCGTTAATCTTTTGTATCTTAAAAAATTGTCAGTGTCTATCAATAAATTTCGTGTCATGAAATACATTAATAAGGAGTAGGAGGTTTTTAGCTCCCCTTCAAAATTAGCACTTGGAAATGTCTTTTATGGTAATTGTACTTTTATGTACATCAAAATTAGTTATTGGCTTACCATACACTGTAACAAATTAATTTACTCGTGATTTGTGTAATAAAAGGTCCCTTGCTTTTGTGTGTATTTTATAGTTCAGCTTTCTAATAGACACTTATCTCCGAATAAGTAAAATGATTACCAAGGTACCTATGTAAAAGTGAGGCTGCCCCCTGATTGAGATTTTTCACCAAGTAAACCATTTCTGTTCCCTCTTAAGGTGTGACCTCTAGACAGTCTCAACATATTAACATTACGTCCATCCTCTGTGACTTAATGTGGATATCTGCCCATCTGGGAACTCACTGTGATGGACTATATTATTTTCTTTAGCTTTTATATAGTGCAACTTTTATGCTTATAGACTGCTCAATTTAAGACCTGCGTTGGGGGGGGGGGGAGAGAAGGGGGTATCTGAGAGAAGGTCTTCTGTGCTGCCTTTAGGCGCTCAGTTAACACAACTCTGCTCGCGTCGGGTGATGGGAGATGTTCTTCTCAACCTCCGGAGATAAACACGCACAGCTATACAGACGTCTGTTCAGCGTGACGTACTTCAGGAATAAAACATGTTATTTAACCCACTCATATGTGAGGGTTCACTATGTGAGAAAATTACTGTAATGTGTACGACCACTATGTATGAATTGCTAACGTAAAGTTTTATTTTTGTCTATATTACCACGCCTTGTCTTTGTAACAAAAGGTTGCAAAAACCTAGAATCCTTATTGAACTTTGAAATAGTTCATCATCTTTGTTTTGCTATACTTTAGTTTGAAGACTAATACCTGAACGGATTTCTATCGCTTAATAAGTTAATCATAAGTTGAATTATTTTTTTACATAATATTTGAAGACCTAATGCCGGCATTTAGGTAGTAGATGTCATGGGCAAGATATTTCTAAAGTACCTTACCATTTTCAATCTTCAATAAGAATGAAATGAATAATAGTAAATGTAGACAATAGTCATATTTATAAAGAGAAAAATATATAGTTTTTGTAAATTTTATATTGTATTCCTTTTTTCCAGTAAGTTTAATATGTTTATTTTGTTTGAAAAATATTTTTTTAATGCTACGGCATCAATAAGTGTGAAGCCTTGGACAGTTGGGTAGTCATGCACTGTCGTAACATACACATACATTATCAAAGCCATTGATTCCGTTGTAAAGTAAATTGTAATGCTTTAGTAATGTTTCTCTAGGGAAAAGAATGAAAAGTACTTACAGATGAAATCCATAATAAATAGTGGCATCAATAATAAATGTAGAGAATTGATAATAAATCGTATACAC
This sequence comes from Biomphalaria pfeifferi, assembly GCA_030265305.1. Lineage (NCBI taxonomy): Eukaryota > Metazoa > Mollusca > Gastropoda > Planorbidae > Biomphalaria > Biomphalaria pfeifferi. The sequence continues at coordinate 3,349,166 of JASAOG010000009.1, read as the reverse complement.
ATTTTTATTATATCATATGAATCTGAAAATATTTTACAAATTTAATGTAATTTGCATGTTTCATTTACATAATAAAACTAATTATGAATTATTTTTATCATGCACCCTATATTTAATAACGTTAAATATAAAGGTGAATTTTATTTGTGCCGGATAAATATACAGAAAGTAGTGGCCAATTTTAATTTCATTGTCAAGTTATTGTATAAAAGAATATAGTTGTTTTACAATAGGCGTCTAATTGTCTAATACACAATTTTAAATAAAAAACAACACTTTAGGAAGCTACGTACTTTTTTTAAACCGTGTAATGCTTTAATATCTGTTCAGTAAAATTGAGGATGCGTAATACGATCTAATTTTCTGGTTTGCCATTATTGATATTATCAGTTTGGAAAAGGAAAAACTTAAGTGTTTTGTTTGGTGAATCATCTCTTTTGAGCACATAAGAATTCATTTTAAACTATGGACTGAAAGATACTTCACTTAATGATTTCACAAAGCGAGATGGAACTGTTTCAATTCCACTTCACAAGAATAACTATTAAAAACGTAAAAGGTTGCTTTAAAATATTACATATTTTAACATGTATATTTTCATAGGTAATATAAATATGTATTTATTTATTTTACGTTATAGATTAAGAGATAGAGAGAGACAGAGACAGGGAGACACAGACAAAGGGGACTCTTATAATCATTTATGTGGGAGACAAGTTTAATTTTTTAACGAAATATTAGAAGACAATATGAAATGAATGGTGCTTACTAGACACTGTTCCACACGAGCGTGGAACAAGAGAAAGAAGGAAATGGAGACATGATAGTAAATGCCGGCTTATTTTGATGAACCAAACTAGATCTAGAGCAAACTGACATTCTGTGATTTGTGTGTGTTATTTATTTAATCATTAAATCCTTATCAATGTTATCATTAACCTGTTGAGTGTTTTCCTGGAAATTTGTAACAGTATGTTTTAAATTTAAAAAAAGGGTTTTCCCGATATTATTTTCTATTTTTTTAATTTTTGCGCCTTATAAAAATTTTTGTGTGTTTAATAATATTTATCTGAGACAAAATTAAGGTATTTTAATTTCTTATTGTCTTAAATAAATAAATTACATATGCCATTGCATTTTTTTAAATTAAATATTTAAACTTCGATATATTGGTTAATTACTGATGTTATTATTAGATATTTGAAATTGTGTTTAGATATACAAGGCTTGTGTGTGTTTTAAACAAAATTGTATATGTACACTTTATTTTTTTTATAAAACTGATGCAGAGATACAAAATCTGGACCGAATTTAGAAATTTTATCTACCCTCTGCCATGTAGAGTCGAGTGTAAATTTATTTTTGTTCTTCTTTTGATTCAGTGTTCGTCCGCAGATAAATCTACATGTTTTTTTTTTTAAAGAACCATGAGAAATGGGACCATCAAGGATATGGAAAAATAAATTCGTGTTTATCATTTGTATAATATCCGGTAAGATAATCATTTTTTAATTTATTTATTAAAAACTGTTCTGCTACTTTGCTGTATTTGTTATTTAATGGGGTTTTTTTTTGTTATCACGTAACTGTTTTTGACAATCACAATACTATTTAACTAGTAAATATCTATTGCCTATAAAAACAATTTGAAACTAAAAAAGAAATAATAAATATATAAGTGTTGTGGCTTTATTAATACATTGAGGAGCATTGTATGATGATAGGATTTAGTATTAAAGATACTTGTCAGGATTATTACTAAGTTGAACTGTTTTGATACTTTTGTCCATACTTCTGGAATAAAAGTTTATACAAATTTTTTAAAGATAACTCAACCCTACCTTGAATTATTTAAACTTGACGATTTTCTACAAGATGTTTCTAAATCGTGTTAATGTTCTCGTGCTTATATATTGTAGAGATGCAGAGTAATGTTTACCTGTATTTATTGCATAGAGATGTGTATTTTGAGGTGTCTATCTCAACCCTCATGAATGATTCTGAACAAGTCACTACAATTTCATGAACGCTTTTATCAAAGCTGTCTGCGCTCTATCATAGGCATACGATTGTGAGACCTCTCTACAAATTGTAATGCTGTTGCGAACGCCGAAGTGGATAATGCTTATAGTCCGACAGCTAAGCTAAGCAGGGCATGAACGCCATGATTGGGAAAGACTGTATGTCAAAGGCAATCTTATTGGGGCAACTGTAAGGTGATCTGCGTAACAGAGGTACCCAGCCAAATTGCTTTACCTGAAGAGAGCACTGCCAAAATATGGCTTCCAAACGAGACTACTAGAATTCACTTACAAAAGCTGTGGGATACACTTTTGATACGAAAAGAATATTCACTGTCATTGACAGAAATAGTTGGCAAAAAAGAGAAACTTTATCTATCACCGCCGGATATAGCCTACAGCGCTCCCAGCTAGCCAAGAGTGGCGCAAAGGAAATTATTCTTGTTTGGTCCCATTAGGCTAAAATTGAGAAACACTCGTTTAAAGGCTGATTACATATGGTTGTATGTCGATAAGCGTTTCTGAAACTGTAAGCGCTCTTTGGAAAGAAGGAAGGATTTGCAGGACACAACGTACTGAAAATGATGGCGAGATAGGTGTTATTTGATGGATAAATAATCTTCATTGTAGTTATTAGTCCTTAATGAAGCATACATTTAGTAAAACATTATCAATATTTTAAAGTTCCCCATGTAGACCTTGCGATTTTAGGGCAGATGTTGTAAAGCTCATCTGTTTCTCTGGACGGCATTTTATAAAGATATAATGTGGCTAGCACTAGCTAGATCAACCGCTAGTCCTTTCCACAACTAATGTCACTTCCCATCAGAGTTAAGTGTTCTCCTGGACTTCCTAAAAATCCTGCAGCTTAAAATTACAATTGATCCCCAAGCAGTATTTTCTATTAAAGTTGTTAACATCCAAGATGTATAATGACTTTTACTCATTTTTTTTATGTAACAATTGTAACTTTTTTAAAGGCATTTTTTTCCCAGAATTATATTGTGAAAAGACTATTACTTTGAAACAGAAGAAACCTTACAGCGAGAATGAGACATTTTTCACCAATGAACACCATTTTGTTTTCCATAGTCAAGTGACTGTCACAGAAGACATAGAATCTTTTAGCGAGATAAACTTCCAAATCAAATCTAAAACCTACAAGGACTTTCAAGGGGTAATAACTGGTAATAGTGTGTGGCATTTTAAACTCTGTTATTACTTTTCTAGGTTATAGAATGATTTGTAGCATAGTTTACGTATCCGTGAGCCAATCCTACAAAAACTACACACTTGGTTTATATAAATAAATAGAAAATAGATAATAGAAAAAAACGGGGAAAAAATGCAAAAAGAGTAATTAATCAGCAATGGTAGATAAAAAATGGCAAATTTGTTTTCCGTCCTAACTTATGTCAGACTCCCTAGATTATAATAATGGATCTAGATATGTAAAATAGATACAATCTGGTTGGTAGATAATCCTGGAAAATAAAGATGGGTACGCAAATTACTCCTGAACGTCTATTTATAAATTTATTTATTAACAATTCAATGACTACATGTTGTAAAACCTGCGACGTATATAGTATATATAGTTCAGTATATATATTGTCTAGTCCAGAGGGTCTCAAACATTTTTAACCGGAGATCACTTTATATAGTCAATACTTACCCAAGAGGCCTAAGGGGACAAACTACATAAATACATTTTATTTAAGTAACAAATATACACAAAACACCTTTTTTTTTGAAAGAGTGTTTATTGAGGTTATAATTTTTATTTAAAATAAATGACTTTGACGAGGCTAATGAGATTTAATAAGGCATTTAGGCCTATGCCCGGCTCAACGAGCACAAAAGCAATGAATTGTACATTATAAAAAGACTGTCAGGCAGTCAGCAACTTCTTTACAACGAACCATAATGTAGGATAAATTTGCAAAATATTTTTTGAAACCAGAATTTTTAGCATTCTTCTTCAAACATTTTTGTATGATTCTTGTTTGAAAATACTTGAATAAGATGCTCCTGTATTTTTATGGATTCATCTGTAAATGGGTTATGGTTTGGTCCACATGCAAAAGGGTTCAGTACCCAGGCGTGAATTTTCAAGTGAAGAATGTCTTTAAATCTTTAGTTTTGGTCGTCATAGATTCGTTTTCAATGGACATAAAGAACAGTAGTGAGGGAGATATTATTATTTTTCAAATAATTTTTGTAAGATCAACTGGCTTTTAGCAAATAAATTATTGCAATGGGATATAATTTTTATGTTTGTGATAACACCACTCGATTGTCTCTCTGAACCACTGGTCTATACCTTCAGACAAAAATAAATTATTACTTCGTTATATTTTGAAAATGTATAACAGTCAAACAAGACCAATTAGGTAGTATATTACCCCAAAATATACATTAGCTGTCTAGTTTCTAGGAACATTGTTAGAGCCATTTTCGAGATCCTGGTCCGTTTTTTTTGTGCTTCTTTTTTTTTTTAAACATTAAAGCATTTGCCAAATAATTAGAAAAAGTATTGATACAAAATATCATTTCAAAATTACAAGTGATATCATAGTGTTGATTATTCAAACAAGATGCCGAGATGGATAAAAGTACAATCATTTAATAAGCGCTATTTAGTACCAAATAAAAGAATAATAATCCATATTAGTTTTAATTCAATTTTGAAGCAAATATGATAAAACTTTAATAGATTCACAAAACTATGCTTTAGTTGAAGCGTAAACTTTATAATTAAATTTATTGGCGCTAAAATAACTGTGTTTCTTTTTTTTTCAAACAAAAGTAAAGTTCTCGTAAGAGGAATAACAATTTAAAAAAAAAAAAAATTCCAATTAACGTTTATACTTGCTAACTATTCTTTATAAAAAAAAACCTAAAGAGAAAAAAAGAGAAGGGAAGGAGAAAAAAAAAGAAAGAGGGAAATCGGGAAAAAGGAGAGAGAGAGAGAAAGAGTTGAAAGAGTAAGAGGAGAGAGAGAAAGAGTTGAAAGAGTAAGAGGAGAGAGAGAAAGAGTTGAAAGAGTAAGAGGAGAGAGAAAGAGTTGAAAGAGTAAAAGGAGGGAGAGAAAGAGTAAGAGGAAGGAGAGAAAGAGTTGAAAGAGTAAGAGGAGGGAGAGAAAGAGTTGAAAGAGTAAGAGGAGAGAGAAAGAGTTGAAAGAGTAAGAGGAGGGAGAGAAAGAGTAAGAGGAAGGAGAGAAAGAGTTGAAAGAGTAAGAGGAGAGAGAAAGAGTTGAAAGAGTAAGAGGAGGGAGAGAAAGAGTAAGAGGAAGGAGAGAAAGAGTTGAAAGAGTAAGAGGAGAGAGAGAAAGAGTTGAAAGAGTAAGAGGAGAGAGAAAGAGTTGAAAGAGTAAGAGGAGAGAGAGAAAGAGTTGAAAGAGTAAGAGGAGAGAGAAAGAGTTGAAAGAGAAAGAGGAGGGAGAGAAAGAGTTGAAAGAGTAAGAGGAGAGAGAGAAAGAATTGAAAGAGTAAGAGGAGAGAGAAAGAGTTGAAAGAGTAAGAGGAGAGAGAGAAAGAGTTGAAAGAGTAAGAGGAGGGAGAGAAAGAGTTGAAAGAGTAAGAGGAGAGAGAAAGAGTTGAAAGAGTAAGAGGAGAGAGAAAGAGTTGAAAGAGTAAGAGGAGGGAGAGAAAGAGTTGAAAGAGTAAGAGGAGGGAGAGAAAGAGTTGAAAGAGTAAGAGGAGAGAGAGAAAGAGTTGAAAGAGTAAGAGGAGAGAGAGAAAGAGTTGAAAGAGTAAGAGGAGAGAGAAAGAGTTGAAAGAGTAAGAAGAGAGAGAGAAAGAGTTGAAAGAGTAAGAGGAGAGAGAGAAAGAGTTGAAAGAGTAAGAGGAGAGAGAAAGAGTTGAAAGAGTAAGAGGAGAGAGAGAAAGAGTTGAAAGAGTAAGAGGAGATAGAGAAACGGGAAAGAGAAAAAAGGAGAAAAAGGAGATAGAAAAAAGAAAGAGAAAAGGGAGAAAGAGGAAATAAAAAGGGAGAGAAAGAGAAAAGAAAGAGAGAGAGAGAGAGAAAGACTTAACAATGAATCGGTATTTATGAAATAATTTAACATTTCTTCTTATCCCCGATAACTGACAGATCTGCTACATCGATGTCGAACTTTGCGAACGCCAAAAGGAAGAAAATTGTCACTGCCAATACAACAGCACAGAAAACATTTATTTGATCACCATCAACATCACAGCTAAAGTATCATTCAGCTTAGGAACTGTACGCGGAGTGCTGATCTTTAAGGATTACAGCGTCTATAGCAACGAGATGAAGCTGCCACTGATCTTTGGTAAGATGTAAGGATAAGTGTAAGGATAAGTGGCTGGGCGGTGTAAAGCAATTATTGATCGAACCGACTGGAACTCAATGGTTTGTGACTTTGTGTTCATTATTTAGAGTTTTTAGACTCACATTGGGACACTAAATACTTCAATATGTAAAAGCATTTTAAGCAAAGAAAATTGCTGTTTTTCTTTGCATTTCCTTTAATTAATATTCAAAGAAAAAAAGTAAACATGTATTTGTTTCAGCCTATCCAGAGTCTGTTTGTCTGTTTGTAAACGATACAAAAATAACTGACTTGGAGCAATGCAATGTGACGACAGACAAAGACTTTGCCGTGATTGTCTTCTTCTGTTCCTCGGCATCATCTTATAAATTGGAAATAGAAGACGGTTCCAAGATAATATCCAACACTTCTAACGTTCTGGTACACGCAGTGAACACGACAACTCAGAAAGATATAAGACTTTACCAGAGGGACCTAGAATCAAACATAGCGCTTAGACATTATCAATGTCGCCTCCAAGCAGGTAACTAAATGTCATTTTGTACACGTTATTTTTCCCACTTTTCATTCTCATATAAAAATGAGCCTTTGCACAAAAAATTCATGGTCCCTACCAACACAAGAATCAATTGAAAAAAGTTGAGCAATTATTTCATGAATTAGTCGAAATAAATCAGTTTTTTTTTTTTATTTTACTAAAGAGACAGTACCAGCTAAAATTTGAAACTAACAGCAGATAACTATGCAACCTTTCATTTTTGTAGCACTTATCTAGCTCGGTGGCTATCGTGTCGGCCTTCCATCAATCAAGCTTGAGCCCAAGACTTTGAAATAAAGTTGTGCAGCTGTAAAGAAAAATCTCTCGAAAGCCATCAGGATCTAACTTTCTCTTGAAACCTACTCCGTTCCCTTCCCTCCCCATCTGCTCCTCACAAATGATTCAAACTTTAGCGCTTTGAGCATGTTAAAATTATGAAATCGTGTTAAACCAAAGCCATCATTTAAAATATTTTCTATTTCGCACATGTATTAATGTTATTCTAGGGCTGTTCGGAATAAATTATTAAACAAAGAAAAGTTCTAAAGTAATTGATAAATTTACAATTAAGATACGCTTTCTTTTTTTAAGTTGTGTTTTCTGCTGGTTAATTATTGTTTTTGTGTTCTGTTATGCTGCGTAGGGAGCAAGTGAGAATGGTTTATTCCTGTACACAAAATAAACCTTGTGTGTCTGTAAACTGGAGTTATTAAGTTTATTTTATGAAAGTTTTGAGAACGCTTGAACAATGAACAAAGTACTTGACAATTTTATTTTTCAATTTGTTTGATTTATCTTGGCATTTTAATTAATACCAAGATATTTAAGAATACTTCAGTATCTTCAAATATATTGTTAGCAAATGTTAATTTTGTATTATCTTTTTACCCAGTTACCCCATTCCAGGTATGTAGCCATCAAAGTGACTGCTTTTTAAAAACTGCCCTACCTGCGTCTTTATGTCCAGCGTTGCTGATTATCTTCCTGAGCCTTACATTTACTATGTATTACAAGTAGGTTTTATTGTAATGTTTACAGTGACTATACATTAAGGCTTTTTTTTTTGTTGCTTTATTTAATATTCCATTTTAGATTTACATATATGGATTTTCTAGGTGCTCGTTACTTAAATGTATCTATTTATATATATTTACATATACTCATTCCATTTGAGATGTCTCCGTAGGATCTTGAATGTCACAATACTGAGATCCTTGTATTCCCAGCATCTTTACAGCCCTCAAACAACGCCGTTGGCTTGGACATGTTCGCCCTATGGAGGACAAGCGTGGGAAGCGTGGTCGAGAGGCTAAGTGCGCTTAAACTTGGCTTGTCATTGGATCAAAGCGCTCTGAGCCTGCTATAAACATGAAAGTAGCGCTATAAAAAAGCTATAATAATAATAATAATATGGAGGACAAGGGCATCCCGAATGTCATCCTCTATGGACAACTCGCGACTGGCACAAGAAAAACTGATCGCCCCCACCTCCGTTACATAGATGTAATTAAACGTGACCTCAAATCAGTGTACATCAATACTGACAATTGGGAAGACATAGCTCTAGACCGCAACAGGTGGAAAAGACAGTGACCAAGAAAGCTATGGACAGTGAAAGTACATGGGTCTCAGCTCAGGAAGAAAAACGTACAATCCGAAAAACGGCTAGCTCATCTACCACCGAAGCAAAAGCCACCCTTACCTGTGCTATCTGTGGACGGGAGGGCCTCTCCAAAATAGGGCTCCACAGCCACATGAGGAAGTGTGCTCTGAGATGAACTACGACTGAAGGAAGCCTATGATGAATATATATATAGTTATATATATATATATATATTATATATATATATGTGTGTGTGTGTGTGTTTGTGTACACTGCTTCTTTTTGTGACAGTACGTACAGATACGGCTTACATTGATTTGGTGCCTTTTGCTATGTGGGGAAAAAGTACTACTTTTCTTGTATTTCAACGCTTATTATTAATTTATTAGTAGTTAAGAGTAAAAAAATATCAAATGCCACAATAATGCCGCAATGTCACAATAATGCCACAATGTATATATAGTATTTAGAATTATAGCCTTGTAAAGTATTATAAGTGCTAACCATAATATGATCTTATTATTCTAACATTATCTCTAGATACAAGTTTAACGAAGAAAAAAGGAAAAACATGAATGTAAGTGCATGGTAACAAATAGTATAACTATGAAGGCTACATCTTTTTTTATATTATATATTATTAACGTCACTTATGTTATATTTTGTAATCTGCACTTCATGTCTATCTTCTTTCTGCACCTACATTTTTATACCCGTTTTTTTCGTCATTCTTTCACTGATCTCAAGATTATGTTTGCATTATGTTGCCAGTTGTTAATAGACTTCCCCTATATTTCTTGTCACCAAACCTCCTTAAATCTTTTACCAATCTTCCCATTAGAAAGCAGACTGGCCATGTGGGATGTGGGAGTTTCAGCAAACACCAATACGTCCCATAACCAAAAGGCCAGTCGGTCGTCATGGAACGGAGCGAATTTAATGGCAAAGAAAAAAAATAAATTAAGTACCTCGATTTAAAGACCGCGATTTATATTGCAGACGATGTGAAGTTATACTGTTCATTTGTCAACTGCACATGACACCCTATTTGTCTTTAAACACCTAGTGGCAGGTATCTATTAGAGAAGACCATCCTTCGTATATTTCTTTAATTTAAGATTTAACAAGAAGGTTATCTGAATCCAAATCTTAGCAGCCTAAAGAACTATAGAAATGTAAGAAAAAAGGAATAAAAGGTTAAATAAGAAATAGAGGACTATAGAAAAGAGGTTTAAGACATATGTTACACTGAAAATACTGGCAGAAATGAATAATCATTTTCCGGTAACGAGCCCAATGGAGACGAATCTAGAGCTGCCAAGTCGCTGAACTCCTAGCCCCACGTTTATGCATTAAAAATAATTTACTCATTAATTAAAAAAAAAAATCATTTGTAATAGGTACAAGAGTGTATCATTAAGTCATTAATGTGATTTGAAATTTACAAACACTTGTTTTTTACCATAATTTTTGAAGATAGACTTAGTTTCCTGATCATTAAAAATAGAGCAGTGAGATTCATAAACGAATATCCACACTTAACCAGAGTAACACCTTTAGTAAAATCACTAAATTTAGAAAGCCTTCAGGACAGAAGACTCAAAAGTAAAGTAGCAACTATACATAAAACACTGAATTATAATCTTCAAATGCAAAAACAAAATTTAATAAAATACTCTGAAAGACACAAAGATAAAGGCACAGTCCTCGTCTCATATGCTAGGACAAATTTGTACTCCTTCTTCCCTAGTGCTATTAGAGCATGGAATGGGTTGCCTGAGCTAGCCAGAAAAACCAGTGACTCGGCAGAATTTAAGTAATTGGTTAATATGCATGACTATATGCATGACGCGTAGGACGTAATCATATTCTTTTTTGAAGTAACGTCTGTATTATATAAGATAAGATCATAAAAGCTGTGATGCTTAACCAACGACCTGCGAATCATATGCGGCCCGAGACGGGATGTTATAGAAACGTAAGTACACAGTGTAGAATATGTCTGTAGAGGTTCGGTTTCGATTGGCTTGAAGACTGTATGTTGCGCGTGTCGTAAATGTATTTTGGTTTAGACGTTACCAGATTTAATAGCTCTAATATAATTTATTGTTTTACATAAATCCGTTTCCGCTTAAACAAAAAAAACAAACAAATACCCCTTTTCATATGAGTAAATAAATTAGTTAAATTGCTTGGAATTTCAGAAATATAATATAAATTTCAAAAGTATATTGAACATCAAAATAACTTTCTTAAAAAATAATTTAATATAATTTATTGTTTTACATAAATCCTTTTCCGTTTAAACAAAACAAAAAAAAAAAAACAAATACCCCTTTTCATATCATTAAATAAATTAGTTAAATTGCTTGGAATTTCAGAAATATAATATATATTTCAAAAGTATATTGAACATCAAAATAACTTTCTTAAAAAATAATTTCATAATGGTGATTTTAATTGCTTTACGCATTTAATAGTTACGTAGTATTTTCCAATTTGACAAGACAAATTGAAATAAAAGATATTTTTTTACATGTTTATAAAACACATTTAATGCATTTACAGGGAAAAGATGTTGATTCGAATCCTGGCACTAAACGTCAAACAAAACAGTCAAGTTCAATTGGGATAAGTTCTTCCCAGGCAATTCCTCTGTGTGAGGTTTGAATTTGATTTATAACAACCTTAAATCTGGAGGTCTGTAAGTAAACGTAAGACTTACATATTTTCAAGATCATTTTATTGTAATGTTGTTGTTTTTTATGTTATAAATATATCCATCTCTTAAGCTTCCACTCGACCAGATTATATACGCTATTTTAATGGAAAGAATTTTTTTTTCCTGGTGGATCAAACTATTATATTTTTCTCAGTTCGTAAACGCAATGTTTTGGCAACATCAGTGTAATAATATTCGTCATGTTATAAGTCTTTTATAAAACAAACAAATATTACACAAGATAAAAATATTTTCAAATAATATTAAGAGAACAAATGTTCCTTTACTGTAGCATTTTGTGTGCCACATTAATGCATGCATTACATTATTTGGTAAGCAATTAGCGTTATGTATGCTATATGACTGTTTCATTTCTTTAAGAGGCATTTTAATATAAAATACTTGGTTGTTTTTTTAATGAACTATGTTTCGTTTTACTTTTTGAAACATGTTCAGTTTGTTGTATGAAATATGTTAATTTTTTTTACATCAAATTCGTTTGTGACGATTACTGTTTTTTGTGCATCATTGAGACGATTTTATAGGCCTAATTATGGTGGCGTTTACAATACAATGTTTATATTTTTTTTATGTATACACAAGGACAAAAACAGACAACGGGGGAATATAGGATGACTAAAATATACTGAAGAAACTTCTAGACTTCGTTTTTTTTTCTTTCTTTTAACGAATACCTTAATAAAACTAATTCAGAATACAGCACTATTTGAGATATATTCTTACAGAACCAATGAAATAATTAATCCACAAATTAATAGCAATTAAATATACTGAAAATGAACAATCGAGCTTTTCTATCTTCTGAACTTAAACTTTAATTTCACTAGTAATTTATTTTAAAGATATAAAGTACACAAGCACTTATTATGAATTTAGACTCGCTAAATACTCAACACTTCAGACTAACTAGTTTTTCCCAAATTTATGATTTAAAAAAAGCAACATCTTTTCTATAATCCCAGAAACTTCTATTCTTAATATTGCTATTAGCTATGACCTTCTAAAAACTGATTTAACGACTTGTATCCTGACCCTTTTCTCTGGTCGGTTAATTATAAATAACTTTTGCTAACCATGAGAACTTTTATGGACCTGATATTTTCTAGAAGAAAAAAAAAGAATGTGGTCATAGTAATGATTCGTGACAATGTATGGTATTTAATTAATTAATTACAGTATCTCCATTTCTTATCTGGTCTCTTTATTTTACAAAAAGAATAGTTTTTTTAAAAATGAAATATATTTAGTATTGATATAGAAAAATAAGTCTAATGTTTTATGATATATGTTTTTTTTTTTTTATATACAAAATGTTTCCTCCTTTGATTAATATAAACTTTTTTGTTTACTGATTTTCGTTTTCTAATTTATTTACCATTTTGATACAACGCTTTAAACGTGTTCAGACAATGAATATTATTTCCTCTGATCTTTTAGCGTTTACAACTATTTTATTAAATGTATTGACAAGTTGAAATTACAAATAATATTGTCAGGTACAGTTAGTCTCTAGTGCTATTAGAGCATGGAATGGGTTTCCTGATTCAGCCCGGAATACCAATGACTTGATATGAATGAGAACATCATATGCGCAATGTTTTTTTTTTGTACATGTTTCTAGAGTTCCTTGTATTAGAGAGAGAGTTTAGTTAGTCACTTGTTTATGAGCGTATAGGGGGGATGGTGTTTATGTGCTGTCACAGAGTTTTTTTTTTCAATAGTTTGTAAACTTTTTTTTTTCGGGTTACTAAGAGTTTTCTGGTTTATTTATTGCATATTCGCATGTTAACTTGTATGTATAGTCGATTTTCAGTAATTTTAGTTGTTAGGGCTGAAGTCGCAGAGTCAAGTAACCACTCTTAGCCATAAAATAGAACTTAACAATTGTATCGTTTTTGCTCAAAATGTTGTTATGTATATATTTTTTTTATTAACTTGACTTACATTACGTGATTGCACCTATGTCATCAATTCAATTACTGCCACAAACTTTAAACTTAAAATGTCCATATTCATCTTCATAATTATGCAAACTTTTCTTTAATAGATGGAATTTTACAATTTTTACTATAAAAAGATTTGGCATTTTATTGTTTAAAATGAGCAATTTATTTATACTGACTATCGTTTTTACATCGAATATATAACCATCAAATTGTGTTCAAAATTAGGCATTTAACGTATTTATATTTACTAAACAATCTGTAATCTGTATATATATAAGGTATTTTGTATGGATATATAGTTGTAAACTCAAAATGAATGTGCTATTTTTTAAAATCGTAATGTAATATAGTTAATTTTAAATTGATTTTGATATCATTTTTTGTTTATTTTGTGTAATAGTAATATCTACATGCTGTTTTCTTTCTTTGAGTTACTGACTACACAATAACTAAATGAAAAAAAAAACTTTAGAAATTATTTCTTAGCATCTAACCTGAGATGAACTCATATTGAAAAATCAGAGCAGGAAGGACTAGTCCGGGCAAAGTATGTCCCAATAGGACAGTGTTCCGTTCTGCACTGCGCAATAATTGTCTGCTCTGACCTCCTCAGTCGCCACCATGGATCATCGCGATCTGGGTGACGCATGTGCTGCCAGACACCACGTACTCAATCGGATTCCTCCCAGGACTTTAACCACTTTTCATGAATGAGTGCTCGGATTTGTGCCGTTGCTTGTCAGTACGTGATGGTGCTTCGAGGTGTGTGGCTGCCAAAGCATCCTCCCTTTCGAGAGCGTCTGCCGTTTCATTGCTCCTCACGCCGCAATGTGAGAGCGCTCACCGCATGAAAAGGACAGCTCCAAGAGCTCGGCGGATGTCATCTGCTGCGCTGATTGCCTCTTCTATTACGGGCGACCCTCCCCCGCCGCCACCCATAGCTTGGAGACTGAAGCGAGAGTCGGTTACTAGTACCACAGTAGTGGCACCAGTTTCGTGTTGGGTCATTCGGGCTCTAATAGCCTCGAACGCCCGAGTTATCCCTGTTAACTGTGTAGCCGCATGGACCAGAGAGCCGGTCTGGTTCTGTCCGGTCAGGGTAGACTATATGGGCCCCATATCCTGATCTATCGGGGGTTCCTCAATACAGACCCATCGGTATAGCAGAAAATGGCATCTGATTGGTAGGATTTCATTTTTACTGATGCCAAGTTTTAGAGAATGGCAGGTGTTAGTCGCCTCTTGGTGGCTCCCTCTAGTCCTATCAGGGACAGGTTAATTTGTGGGGCCGAGAATCTCCTCCACGGAGGGCAGGTACTAATCCTTCTTATTGGGATTCTGTCAGTGGAGAGCCCAGCTGATTTAGTCAAATTGGCCGCAATGTGGAGGAACGATCGCATTTTAATGCGGTTCCTCTCTCTCCACTGTCGCACTAATATTGAGGTGGGTAGCCTAGAGTCGCCCCTTTTGTAGCGCTCGTAGGCCGTAAGTACTGCTCTCTCCCTCCTAAGATGTAAAGGGGCCACGTTTGTTAAGATTTCAGCAGCGTTTGTTGGGCTTGTCCGAAAGGTGCCACAAATGAACCTTAGTGCCTGTGCTTGTACTCGGTCGTGTGATTCGAGGGCAGTTTTACTAGCATATACTTGAACTGTATAGCTGTACTCAATTTGTGATCTAACTGTGCAATGTGCGTAGCATATCAGCTTTGGCACCCCACTTTGTGCTGGCCAGCTTTCTTGGTAACGCCAACTTCTCCGAGGCTTTTCTTTCAACATCTAACAGCTACTAGCTGGATTATAAAACTACAAGCATTTAAATAGTTCCTAAGTCCATTAGCTGCTAACTCATCTGTTCATAAAATATAATAAAACATGCCATAAAACTAAAATTAGCTTAGACAGTCTTTCCTGAATGTTCCTTCCAACAAGTACTTAGGTCAGAATGTATGCTTACTTTAGTATGTCTGTTTTCAAAGTTGTTAAGATTTGGATGTAATGTAACAATTACATAATTTTCTATTACTGTTAAATGTTGTGTATTTATTGAAATATATTGTTTCTTTTTCTCTTTAGGAGATCTGATAATATTGCACATTGTTTCATCTATTTTTTTAACAAATATATTTTTTTAAAATTAAAATGTCCAAATTTAATATTGTCTACATAATTTTGTAATAAAAGCACAACAAAAATGAATTGGTCAATGAAAGAAATGTTATGATTATCGAAATAATTTTTTTTTTACTCAGAATTGACCTGTTCGATACGAACAATTTATTTTAGATATGTTTTGTTTATTATTTTTTTCACAAAGTTTAATTAAGTTAATTATATAATTGTTATCGAAACATATTTGTTTATTAAAAAGTAATTTATATTGTTACAAATACTGATGCTGCGAGAATAAAAGTTTCGAGTTATTCAGATTTTTTTGTTTACATTTATTCTCAAATGACAAATTAAACAAATGTAGCTACCCATGAAAAGTTGTGCACAATGTCAAGTTTTTTTTAGACAAAAAATTTATTTTTCCGATGGCCTAGGCGACCCCTGGGAAATCGTCGCGAGCCACAGGTTGAGAACCCCCTGCATTAGAGAGAGAGAGAGAGCGCGATTTCCGTTCAAGTTTAGAACAGAGATGATGAGACTGTGTTCAAGGCAGATGTCCTATGTGTTTGCGATGTCTACATGGAAATAAACACTTATATCTCGTTGAGTTGCCTCCCTTCATAATAATAGTATATCTAGCAATCCAATGATTACTATTACATAATACAATTGAAGAAATACATTTCATTTCACACAAATATTTGTATCCTAATATTAATTACGATATAGAATCATACAAAATAAACACTTTGCTACTTCTGGACTCTTGACAACGTGGTTTTATAGTAGATCATACTTTGACAGTATAAGCCTCCAATAACGACAACTTCAGCAATGGAGTCTTGAGTCCAGTAATACGACGCCAGCACTATAACCCTTAAACAGGGGTCCAAAAGTCTTACAGAATAATAAGTCCAAGGAAATTAAACCAAAGTTGTCCATTAGTTAAAACAACAAAGATTATTTTTTTAGTGGCAAACACACGGTTCCAGCTCAGTCATCTTCAGAGGGTCAACTACCTCTTGAACAAAGAGTAAACAATGAACGTCACAGGTCTTTAAGACGTATCACATACATCCAACGCAGAAAATACTATGCGTTCATCTCCCCCCACCCACAAGGTTTAAAAGTATAAAAAGAAAAACTTATCAGAGTGTTCTGGGATGAAAATACACAAATCGATCAACTGGTGACATTTTTAAAGAGGTTTTACTTGCTTAAGTTTTTTTTTTTAATACACTCTTTTTTTTACGTTTATTGTTTTTTCCTTTACAATGTTATAAATTTCAATATGTATGCTATTTTTTTCTGTAATGTGCGTATTTAAATTATGTATGTAGATCACAGCTAGGACTGTGTGGACACATAATTAGTATTACCGTACTCCTCCTTTATTTTCAACCTCATTAAATGCGTGTCTCTTTCATTGTTATGTTTGTGCTCAATTGTACGTATTTAAATCCAGTTTATAATACTCGTTGTAAACAGAGGAATTTAATTTCATAGAAAGAAACTTTTACAGAGGAATGAATATGTCCAAGAGTTATTTTTGCAATAATTAATAATAATAAAAATGTCAATAGTGCGGAAACTTCGGGGATAATAGCAGGATCTACAGCCTTGTCAGCATATGCCTATCTAGGTCACTAGAACAAAATTTAGAAAGTAATTCATTAGGACTTAAACTTGACTTATGACAAGAACAAACAAAACTTTATAAAATTACTTTAAAAAAAAGAGCTTTTATTAAGGGGGAGAATATCTAACTATATCTACCAAAAATGTACTAGTTATTTCTTTCATTCGATATCAAACATAATAATTAATTACCTTGTGCTATCATTGGCATTGAGTAATGGTTTAGAGAGGGGGAAACGGATGTATTGGAGACATCGCTCTGACAACCGCTAATATCCAGGCATTTATATGACTTCAATCAGAAGATTCATAGTCACTTCGCGAAGGAAGGAGGTCAAAGAATATATATTAAAGGATTTTTTTGTTCCGAATAGCGATTTAAATTTTTTAAAGTGAATGCTATGAATCATTTCTGGCAGGATACAAAAATGAGCTTCAACCTTATTAATAATAAAGTTGTCCCCAGTGATAGAATTAACAAGAAATGTTTACAAGAAATATAAGTATTCATCAGAGACCAGATACTCGACCGTTGAGCGAGAGTGCCTGGCGATTTTCTGGGCTATTTCCAAATTTAGCAAGTACCTGTTAGGAGCACCCTTTACTTTACATACAGATCATGCACCACTGGCATTTCTCTACTCTAAAAAATGTCAAATAGTCGTCTGATACGATGGAGTTTGCAATTAATGGACTATCAGTTTGATGTAAAGACTGTTCCAGGAAAATTGAATGTTTTTGCTGATACTTTGTCTAGATGTATTTAGATATTATACAATATATTGTTTATTGCTTAAGTATATTTTGTTTTAAGTTAGAAGCACAAAATTTATTCATTTTTTATTTCATGTTTTTAAAGACAATTCAATATTCAGATACTCTATAAACACAAGTAGCAAAGAAGATATGATGTATTATTCACTTGTTTTTGACATATTTTAGTTACTCAAGTTGGGAAATGTTCATATTAATATATCAATTATTAACGATAAATGTATAGATCTAAGATGTATATTATATAATATTAATTATATATGCTGAATGAGTACAACATTTTGAATTTGTTTTATATTAATATGTAAACATAATGAAACATTTTTTATTTTTTAGTTATGAGTTTTGTATATCCAATAGAGCGATTTTATCAGTGTTTTAGGCATATGTTATACTACTTGCTATTATATGCAATTTTATCAATGTTTTAGGCATATGTTATATTGTTATTTTATGCATTTCATATTGCATACAAAACGTAAAAAAAGCAAGGGGGTAATGTCACGAGTCGAGTCTGTGACCTTTTTCGACCAGTTTCTAGAAGCTCGAGTTTAAACCAGTGCAAGTGTCCAGCGAAAACAAGTTAATTTTAGGTATCCAATCAAAGTAAGGGGTTAAGGAAAAAAATAGCACACGTCAGCTTCTAGAAGGTCAAAGTTACTAAAATAATTATCTGAGAAGTTTCCATGATTCTGGAATGTAGGATTAAGAAAGGTATAAATTAAGGGAAAGTCAGTTAGACGGGGTCCTCGCTCAGTCCTCGATTAGTAATAAGTTTTGTGATATTAGCGGGTCCATTAGTTAAAGTATTATTAGTTGAAGTTGAAGTTATACTAAGTGAAGTTTCGTGTATCATTTAAGTTTTATGTATGAAGTATCAAGTCAAGTTGCTATTGAATTGAGAAGTTAATTTGATGTGCAAGTTGAAGAAGTATTATTAAAGAAGTTTTAAGAAAATACAGAGAGATGTTTCTTTCTTCATTTCATTGAATTGTCAAGTTTGATAATATAATCCCCGGCAAGTGTGCTCGCCACAATATATATATATACAACAACACCCTAACCGGGCAACGCTTTCTCACCTTTTACGCAGCGCCGGGTTTCAACGACGGTTAGATAAGGTGATTAGGTCAATAGAGAAGCAAAAATAAATTCCGTTGGGCTTAGCGTTTAAGTGGGGATGGAGAAGTGCCATTACTATAGTTACAGTGCTTCAGACAGCCGATAGAAGGATATTCTATGTAAAAAAAAAAGAGTTGGAAGACACTACGACAATTACAAAGAAAAAGAAGATATCTACCCTACCTAAAACAGATTAAAATGAATATTCAGGATTTTGAAAAGTGACACGACATTAAATATGTAAATAGAGATGAAGCTAGGTGCTGAAACAAATGTGATACATACAATATATTAAACATAAATGGATAGCAGCACCAGGGACTTAGTTTTTAATGAGAGAAAGTAGCGAATTAAATGCGACGAAAATAAAGGACTGCCCCGACCAAGGCTCGAACCAGTGCCACTGGAAACGACAACACCGCCTAACGATAACGCACTAAGCGAACTTAACCTCTAACCATCGGAATGTCCAAATAAACATTCTTCTGGTCCAGAGTCTTTTCGATCGTATGCAAATTAAAACCCCAGTGGTCAATGGTCACATACCCTAGCTAGCCCCTCCCACACCCCGCCACATCCGTTCACCAACAACTTCGATAGAGCCGACACAGACAGCCGTTAGGCATGTATTAGACAAACAACAGCTCTATCTAATTGTGTATCTCTCATAATAACAAGTGAACAACATAAACACCTTACGAATAGAAGCTTCAGTGGGTACGAGCAATGAAGCTGTGAACGTAAACGTAGAGTTGAAGCTAGGTGCTGAAACAATTGTTATAAATACATATTTAGTATTTTTTTATCAGACATGTCATGTGGAAGTGGTTCAGTTTCACATGACAAGTCTGAGAAAAATACTAAATGTCAAATGGCAAGACAAAATACCAGATACAGAAGTTCTTCGAAGAGCGTGTCTGCAAAGCATCCACACAATCCTGATGCAGTCCCAGCTGCGATGGGCAGGTCACGTCTACAGAATGGAAGACCACCGCATCCCTAAACGACTCTTGTATGGCCAACTAAGCGAAGGAAAGCGCTCGCAAGGTGGTCAAAGAAAGCGCTATGAAGGACACCCTCAAAGCTTCTCTGAAGGCGTTTAGCATAGACCCAGTCACCCGGGAGACACATGGCAGAGCATCATGGCGTCGCGCTGTGAAAACTGGCGCACAGAATACTGAGGAAAAAAGAACAACGCTGCCAGAAGAAAAACGCCAGAAAAGAAAAGCAAGGCAAACGACACTAGCTCCAGCTGGAATAACCTGCCCAGTGTGCGGCCGAACATTCCGGGCTCACATAGGTCTCACCAGCCACAGTAACACAGACTAAAAACTCAAAATACCTAGGTGTTATAATAAATGAAAAACTGTCATGGAATCCACATATTGATGAAACTATAAAAAAATCCAACAAAGCATTAGGGTTTATTAAAAGAAATTTCTATAAATCAAATAAGAACATAAAACTAAAATGTTATTTAACCTTGGTTAGGCCAATAGTAGAATATGCATCCACCGTGTGGGACCCCTCAACTCAAGAAAACATTAAGAAACTGGAACAAACACAAAATAGAGCAGTGAGATTCATAACAAACGAATATTCACATTTGACTAGGGTAACACCATTAGTAAAATCACTAAATTTAGAAAGCCTTCAGGACAGAAGACTCAAAAGTAAAGTAGCAATTATACATAAAACACTGAACCATAATCTTCAAATACAAAAACAAAATTTAATAAAATACTCTGAAAGACACAAAAATAAAGGCACATTCATCGTCTCATATGCTAGGACAAATTTGTACAAATACTCCTTCTTCCCTAGTGCTATTAGAGCATGGAATGGGTTGCCTGAGCTAGCCAGAAAAACCAGTGACTTGGCAGAATTTAAGTCATTGGTTAATATGCATGACTAAATGCATGACGCGTAGGACGTAATCATCTTCTTTTTTGAAGTAACGTCTGTATTATATAAGAGGAGGCATAAAACCCCAGTGCAAAGCCCTCAGCACCCTGGATGACAAAGTGGTCGTCATCGAACCACGATGGACGAACAATATATACATACATATATTAAACATAAATGGATAGCAGCACCAGGGACCAAGTTTTTAATGAGAGAAAGTAGTGAATTAAATGCGACGAAAATAAGGGACTCCGCCGACCAAGGCTCGAACCAGAGAACTTGGTCCCTGGTGCTGCTATCCATTTATGCTTAATATATGTGTGTATGACATTAAATATGCATAACTATTTCTGTCTGTTACGTTTTCTAGCATTATTATAAACTATATTGTTTTGGTTGTTCACTCTGAGCATGTGTCGTCGCCACTGTAGAATAGAATGTTGTTTAAAACGCATATAAACATGCGTTATTAGAAATTGTAATCATTTAGTGTCTTTGTCATGAAACGTTCAAAAAACAACAAATAATAATAATAGTTTGTTTTTTTTCACCTTTACCTATGCCTTAGTCTGTTGGACCGTTGGGGCACCAGGCAAGACTTGTCGACCGTCTCTCTCCATTCCTCCCTTTTTTTTTTGCCTTCTTTAGAACCTCTCTCAATGGCAGGCCCGTCCATTCTTTAATGCTGTCCTCCCATCGCTTTTTCTGTCTGCCTCTTCTTTTTCCTGGCAATGTTCCCTGTAGGAAGATCTTTGCAAGCCCCGTAGATCTTGTAATGTAGCCAAAAGTTTTAAGCTTTCATCTAGAATTTAGCGCGAGGCCTATGAAAGTACGGTACCCACTTCGACCGCATAGTCCGAGACCGTACTTATTTCGTCTCTAACAGTGGCAGTTTTTTAAGCATGTAACAGTTAATATCGACAAAATAGATGTATATCTCATAAAATTTAACAAGAAACGTAAATGTCGTGACAACAGAATGCGAAGACGTTATATTAGGTATAGAGTATGATGATTAACGGTACTTCTGTAATATCACACGTACTTTTTAAATTGGACACTCTTAAGGGGCTTTAAACCATACGTGTATCTCTTTTTCGATTCAGTTGTGCAACTACATTATATAATAATTTAAAACGGTTACACGCAAAAAAAAAGATTGTTGTATATGAAAATATCAAAGAAGAAATTAGTGTGATAATAAAGAGTTAAAAGAGTAAACGTGATTTAACAAATAGGTTAATTCTGTCTTCTTTGATACTAAAGTTGGGCTGGATTGATAACTTTGATAGTAGGAAATACGTATGTTTTTATACCTAGTATAATTATGCATAAATAAATAAATATATAATAATAACAATGGTTGTGGTAATGTCTTCGATTAAAAACATTAAAAGTGAGTGAGTTTCACATAACTAAGCATACAAAAACGTTGCACGCCTGGGTTTATTCGAGACAAATCGTTATATAAGGCTTAACACTGACCTGCAACGTCATTAAGTATGGGAAGTTTAAACCAATAGCTCGTTACCATGTGACAGGTCTGTACAATAAGCTTTTGATGTAAATTGCCTGCAGGTCAGTATTGAAACCCTTCTGTAACGAATATTTAAGTTTTCTTTACGTTTTCTGTGCCTGTTTTCTACAAAACCTTTCCACCGAGTGCTCAAATATGTGTGTCTCTGCCTTCTTAAGAGCTCTCTGTCTTTTTAAGAGGCCAATTACTTTCCTCTGTACCTTTATCTTTACCCATCATTACGTCTATTGGAACGTTGGGGCACCATGCAAGACTCTTCGACCGTCTTTCTCCATTCCTCTTCCACTCCGTCTTTGCCTAAGTTAGAACCACTTTCAATGGCAGGCTCGTCCATTCTTTAAGATTGTCCTACCTTTCGATTTCTGTGTCTCCCTCTTCTTCTTTTCCTGGTACTGTTCCTTGAAGGAAGGACTTTGGGAGAATCAAAATCAGACGAATGCGCTCCCTGGTCATGTCCACATTTTTACATGCTTGTGAGTCTTGGACGCTGACTGCAGAGCTAGAGTGGAGGATAATAGCAATAGAATTGAGATTCTACGGAAGTATCCTAGATATCACATTCAAAGACGCATCACAAACCAAAGATTAGAGACAGGTTTACTGCAGCGATTGATGACCTGCTAATTATCGTAAACAAACAAACAAACAAACAAAAACGCAAGCTTAAAATCAACGGCCATATTACTTTCCTTTATAAACAAAATAATTACATCCACATTTTTAACTGGCACCGATCTTAATTAAATTTTCCACATTAAAGTGCTTTTTCTCTTTATAAAAAAGTGGTTTAAAACAGTTTAAGGTGCGAATGGGGAATATAGTTTACGTAACAGGAAATATAAGTACTAAGTACCTCTCTTTATAACTCTAATAGTCAAGAGTCACTTAACAAAAAAAAAACAACGACTTTTGAGTGCGTCCTCTCAATATTAGCTAGAGACCTATGCTTTTTTTAATTTGCTGGATGCGAAAGTTGCAAAAGAGCTCAAATTGAAAATAAACACAAGTTTCTGTTGCCATTTTTCATTATTACATGATGCATTTGATAAAAAGAATGTTTGTGATTTTATTCCTGTTTTCAAAAAAGATTTAAGGATATTTATATCGCTTGACTATTCAGTCGCGATAGTCTGTCAGGATTTGATACATTCTAAAACCTTTAAGGAAAGTACATTATTATTATTTAAAGCACAAAATATTTTAGTTTAAAACATATTTTTCACTGTTAAAATATTAAACTATTGTACAATATGATATAAAATTTGAAATTGTTGAATATAGAGTGTGAAACTATAAATATGTGGACATTAATAATTATAATAATAATAATAATGATATGACCGAAAGTAAGGGTGAACAAGTAAACAAGATTTTAAATCAGTCAATCTTTTAGCCATGCATTAAGTCAACTTCAGGGGGTAGTTAGTATGTGGTCGACCTTAAAAAAAAGTCTGCCATTTTATCATGTCAACAAATAGTCACGTAGAAAGTCAGTTAACGTTAGAGAGTTATCTTAAGTCATGTAGAGTGAATTCAGTATTCATGCAGGATCATTCAGTGGCGTAGCTAGGGTTGGGGAGGAAGGGGGAGCATTTGAGAATCCCCCCGGCCCCCCACTTGAGTGAGACCCTTAATGAGTGTTTTCATTAAAAATTAAAATGCAGAGACCCCCAAAGAGGTCAAGCCCCCTTCCAGCACCAAACGATGGGTAATTACTAGCTACGCCCCAATGATTATATGTGTGTCATAGTCATTTTGTGGATTTAAATCTAGTGTATCAAATTTACATGCATGTATATATTGTATGTCTGTAAGAACAATAGCTACTTTGTGGTTTATGATAACTATCGAAATGTATAGTTAATTTGAATAAAAGTCAGCAGTAAACACAGCGATCAAAATACGCCTACAAAGTTTAAACATAAATTAACGCAATGTTACATTCAAAAACACATTGCATTGTCATTACCATTTAATATTTATCATTCTTTGTCTTTGAAAATGTAATATATGTTACGATTTGAAGTTCATAATAATGATATTGTTACGATATATTTTAAAAACTTGTATTCTTATTTATCAACACCAACCAACAACAAGCTGAAATGGAGTGAACACTCTCAAAACATGTTTAAGAAAATTCAAAAGCGACTCTTCCATCTCGGACAGCTAAGAAAATTTAACATAGACAAAACAATAATCAAACTTTTCTACACACAACTTTCAGCAGTCTAATCAACTTTGCCATCACCTGGTGGTATGGTAATACTTCACTGGCACAAAGACATTGACTTAATAAACTAATTTAAAAAGCATCGTATATCACTTAAATACAGGAATCATCTCTTGAAGGGCTTTTTCAAGAAAGATGCATTTCCAAAACACTCACGATTCTTATAGACAACCTGCGCACAATTAAACCACTGTTACATAAGATCTAAACGAAGTGGTCGTCTCCTTTCTATTAAGACTAAAACAGATTAAAAAAAACACCTTTATCCCACTATCGGTCAGAGTGTTACAAGATCAGCTGTCGTCATCGAGAAGTACATAGAAGTCAAATTCAAAGCGCTGGTTGTGAATGTGTATGTGTTTTGTGTGTGAATGTTGTTCGAATTTTTCCTTTATATTGTATTTGTACAGTAGTTACGCTAAGGTTATCAATTGTAGTCAAACTGAATTTCCATTAGATTCGATCAATAAAATTATCTTATCTTATCTTAAATTAGAATTTAGATGGTATAAACATGAAGGTCAAGAAGTTAAACAAATATTTATTCCTGATTGCATCTGTCACCAGCTTGTCAGGTATGCTATTTGTTTAATATGTGGTTAATATAAAATTCGTGCAGCTATTTTCATTTTTGTTTTACATTCTTAGATAATTAATGAGACTTATGTAATAGCTATTTAAAGAGAAGTTATTTAAGATTTTAAATTACACAATTTTCTTATTCAGACGCTTCGATGTGGCCAGCACATCGGTAAACAGCAGGGGTTCTCAACCTGTGGGTCGCGACCCCCTTGGGGGTCGATTGACGATTAGCCAGGGGTCGTCTAAGACCATCAAAAATATGGATTGTTGTCTGTTCTTCTATTGCTGTATGTGTGTGTGTGGGGGGATCGCGGCAGAGTTTGGAATTGTAAAAAGGGGTCGCCGAGCATAAAAGGTTGAGAACCGCTGGTCTACTGTCTTTAATTTTCCCCAACTTATCTCAGGTATTCAGAAATTAAAAAATCACAGTTTTCACCAGGATTCGAATCCGGGATCAAGGTTCAGAAGCTAAGTGCTTTACTACTTAGCCACTGCACCTTCAAGATTATTCTTATTTTTATTATCCCTCCTATACGCTTGCAAACTCTTATTATATTCATTAGGACTTTTTTTTTCATGCCTTTAGCGGAAATAATTTCTCTCGACTGAGACGTTATTCTACATTCAGGATTAGACGTACAAGAATATTTCTGTACTTTCCTATTTAGAAATCATTATGTAGACTGTTAATAGAAGTTCACCGAAAACAATCCTTATAATAATAAAGCATGAAACATATCGGATAAGAGAAAAAATATTACCATTAGCTTTGTAAAAGGAGGAGAAAGAATTGATTTTAAAAACTCTTTATGTTACTTTTTAGTTAGGAAGTTCAAAAGAAAGTACTCGATGACGTTGAAATCAATGTTTACATATAAATAATGTTTATCCCTTTCAATTCATAAGAAAACGCACTACCTATATAATATGTCACTAGAAGAACTTGATTATCCTAAAGCGTTCTGAAAATAATATTTTATAATGTATTTTATATGGATTATTAGTTAAAGTGTTTTTGAAGGCATTAATAGCAGGGTTGCACAATGTTTTATACTATTAATCGATAGGTGTTACGATCATCAATAGTGCTAGATGTTACAATCAAACTTGATGTTAAGATGTCACGTTGAAGCACAATCAATGATCGTAATTGCCGAGGATCTTGAAATCGTCTTTAATAAGATGATCGTATAGAAGTAGCTAGATCTAGTTGATAATAAGATCATTCAGAATGTTGCCAGTTGATAAGAGGATCATCTAGAAGTTGCCAATCGCTAAGTCGACCTAAGTATGTTACTATATTCAATAAAGAAACTTCTCTTCGTCTAAAACAAATGCTTTAATTCAAAACTTGGAAAAGATATTCACAAATAATTACAATAGTTAAATGTACTTGAATAGAACAGAATAAATATAATTCTGCTGAATAAAATGATCTACACAATAATGTAAAATATACGTCTGAATCCTAACACGTTCCGTACGACACCGACTAAAAATCTAGAATCTTTTCCCCGGGTATCGCGTTGTCACGTGTCTAACATTCCCTCGTTGCAATGCCAACCAATAAATATAGCTCAATGTACAATAATTAATATTTTAATCCAATCATATTTATTTCCAAACATGATCCTGATGCCTGATAGAAAATTCCCCGAGGTAGCTAAAATTCTGCCGACAAGCTAAATCGACTGTTGCTAAATATAGATACAGTATACGTGACAATAGGAAATAACACAGTTGTAGATAAAAATCTAAATGGGGGTGGGAACAAAATATATAAAAAAGAGATTAATTTATTAAATAAAAATTAAATTTGTTGAAATAAAATAAGAGAAACAAAATTCGTGATTATCTATTTTGTATATTTCAGACCTGTTTATTTTACACTGTCCGCCGGTGCAAGAACGTTCGACAGCTGTTATATCAATAATAACTAGCGCAGCTAATAACTATTTACAATTAGATTTTGTAAAGAACAATCAACAAGTCATGTCATGTTCATATACAATATGTTTTATAAACTCTTTTATATGTGATACAAATATTAGTTATAAGATAGAAGCATCGATAGACAAATTTATCTTCACAATGGAGCTATCAACACACTTAAACTGGAGAGAGAAGCAAGAGTCTGCTGTTGGAGAGTGGAAGGCTTATTCAATACCGATGACACATCAAACGACTTGCGATTTGAAAGCATATGGTATGTACTAATTATATTCAGGACATAGTTGTTGTTTTTTATTTATAATGTATTTATTTTATTTACCTCCTTCTTGAAATTGCTATTGTTAATACATTATTATGATCGTGCTTTATCATATAAAAAAGTTAACTTGTTCATTTTAACTCTTTCTCTCCTAATTGACGAAGCCAAAGTTGATTTGACACCATTAAACTAAATTGATTTTTTGGATTTAAAACCTTATATGTGTCTTATAAAGAGAGCTGGCACTTTCCAATAAATCGATACTAAATATATCATTTTCTGATAGGCAAACAAAAAAGTTATGGACGTTTAATCATAACAGGATAGTTAAATACAAAAGAGAAAATTGAATATCGGAACGAAAAAAACATTTACGGAGAGAAAGAGTTAATGAATACAACGGGAGATTTAAAAAAAACTGCTTAAGAATTTGTATAATTTCATTAATTCTCAGACTTACTAGTGATATGCAATGTTATATACATATGTATATGAATATATACCAAACCGAAATTTAAAAAAAATCCTTACGTAATAGTGCATTAATATAATGAAATAATTAATCAAATTTGAGCCACGATTAACTTTAGTTAAAAATATAACTTTAAATAATAATTTAAAAAAAAAAGACTTTAATTTATGAAGCTGCTGTCTAATTGTTAGGGCAATTATTTTGATATCAATAACTAATGTCTATTTATACAGAAAATTCTCCCACTCCGCACTAAAAAAAAAACATTCTAGTTGCACACATTAGAGTTGGGTAGACTTAAAGTCGGCATACAATACGCAACTACATTCTTCAAAAGATAAAAACCCTAGACCCACTTCTTTTCGGAAGTCAAGCGCTCTATCACTTAACCACCTCACCATACTGTCTTCGTCTACTGTAACGTATTTTTCTAATTTAAAAAAAAATATAAGCAACTATGTATTCAAAGAAATAAAATTATTTAAAAAATCTATTTTTTTGTACAGCAATCTATGGAGAACCAGAATGTTTGTGGGACGATGTCAAAGTGACATGTTTTATACAAAAAGTTTTTCCCAATGCAATATGTAAATTCAATTTTACAAATATCGACGTAAGGTTTTATTTCATATCTATCATTATTATCAAGCTTATTCAAACTATAGTAACTATTTTATCACAATGGTCTCAGATGAGGGAACCAATGTCAAACTACAGGACCGATTTGCACAGTCCAAAGCAGCACTTCCAAAACTCAAAATTATATGGAAAGACATTAGCATAGCACTCGACACCAAAATCAGACTGATGCGCTCCCTAAAAAAAATAAAGTTCCCCTTTCAGACCTTGTGATCTATAAGGCAGATGATATAAAGGTCATCTGTTTCTGTGGCCTACTGTTAACAAGGGTGTCATGTGGCCAACACAACGACCAATCGCCTTTACTTTTCCCTAACTAATGTCAGGTACCCATTAGAGCTGGGTGGACTCAGAGGCGCCCGAAGATCCCGAAATTAAAAATCCCAGTCCTCACCAGGATTTAATGCGCTCCCTGGTCAAGACTAAATTTTCATTTGCTTAATTGTCTTGGACGCTAACTGTATAGCAAGAGAGGAGGATCCTAGTAATGGAATTGAGATGCTACAGAAGGATCCTAGGTATCACATTTAAAGACCGCATCACAATACAAGAGATTAGAGACAGGGTTACTGCAGCGCTTGGTTCCCATGATGACCTGCTAACTATTGTAAAAAAAAAGGCAAACAAAAACTTAATGGACATATTACAAGGTCTTAGGGGTCGTAAAGACCTTCCTTAGGGGAGGGAAGAATACCAGGAAAAAGAAAAAGAGTCAGACAGAGAAAGCGATTAAAAGACAACATAAAATGAACGGTCCTCTTATTGAAATACATTATATACAAGCCATAGGCAGAGAGAGATGGAGACAGACTGTAGACAGATTGTGTCTGTGGTGTCCCAACAGTCCAGCAAACTAAAGGAAAAGTCAAGGAAAGTAAAGGTAAAATAAACATAACTTATTTGAATTAAAATAATGTTGGTAATGATTACGTACATGTTTTGAATACTTATGATGCTAGTTTCTTGTATAAAGTAGTGCGAATAGTTGGTTGATAGAATCACTATTGCGAGATAGCACGAATTTCATGATTATTACAAACATTTATTAACTCACTCTGTCTGGGAGGATTCTTTTAAACGTTTTTTCCCCTCAACCAACTCTTGGACGAAGTTGAAACTTTGCACAATTATTAATAGTAAATGGTGCTACATATATAAACGGTATAGGAGTTAAACCGTGCAGTATTGAGCGATGTGGCAGTGATATTGGCCTAATTGTCAAAGACATATTTACACTAGTTAAGGCGAGAAAACTTTAATACAACAGCAAGCTTCTAAGTAGACTTTTTTGTTGAACATAGCTTTCTCTTACTCAATGTTGTCTAAGAACCTTTGTTTGGAGCTGTGGCTCTGTGGTAAAGCGCTTGGCTTCTGAACATGGGGGTCCTATGTTCAAAATATCTAACTTAAAACTAGTATTTTGAATGTATGTGTCTTAGGGCGCCTCTTGAGTATACCCTAGTGTAATGGACACCTGACTTTAATTTGAAAAATGTAAGGCAATTGGTCTTTGTGCTGGCCACATGATACCCTGCTCGTTAATTATTGACCATTGAAAAGAAGACTTGAACATCATCTGCCCAATAGATCGCTATGTCCGATGTGATATGTTGTATGGACTTAAAACAAAATTAAATGCAAAGTATATGCTCAATCGTGTTGAAAGCATTAGGTGGAAATGATGATTTTTTTTATCGTTCTTACACGTTAAGATTATACATTTAACTTAAAAAGATTTCTTTTACCAATACGTACTTGAATATATGTTCTCTTTCTCAGGCTGGCGATTTGGATGGAGATGTAATGTATCAACATGTAGACATTGAGAATGGAATGTATTACAACACTACGTGTACATATTGGACTAGTCCATTCAATAAAAATCATATTGTAACTGTATCAATCTACCCAAATGGTACTGGTATAAAACATGGGAAGACAACAACTTTATTTTTTTTTGGTAATTTTTACACTTTTAGAGGTCACACGAGTATAAAAGACGTTATTAGATTTGCATGGTCTTTCTGTCCGGACATCCGTATGTCACATTAGGCTCTCAAAATCAAACTAAAAGAGATCTTGCTAAAATTATATTTCATATGGAATGATATAGTGGAGCTTGCACAATATAAGTGCCAGTGCTCCTTTTATCCTCTGAAAAGAAACTTTTTTGTTTTTAAACCAAACTATGCAAACACATATTGTAAATATATATATATATATATATATCATGGGCGTAGCCAGGGGGAAGGGTGTTCTTGGGGTTCAAACCCCCTCCCCCCGAAATGAAATGCCCCCCCGCATGGGGTGGATCGGAATTTAGTGACTGATTTTTTGCTTTCATTTTGTTTATTTTAGGTGAGATTTTAATACTAAACTTTCACTTGCCCCAGCACAGCAAAGGAGGTTTTGAGTTTAATACCCCCTACCAGGGGTTTTTGAGTTTAAAACCCCTGCCAAGGGAGTTTGAGTTTAAAACCCCCTACCAGGGGTTTTCGCATTTAAATTCCCCTCTTCTATAAAACAAAACAAAATAAATGCAAACGACAATCCCCCAAATTTCACGAGCACAGTTAAATAAGATTTTGACTTTTAAAATCTCTCCAAAATTTATGATAAAACCCCCTCTTCATTATGAAAAAAGAAAATTACTTACTCAAAATTCTAAGAGCGTAGCCAAAATAGATTAAAACACATATGTGACGTCACATAGAAACCCGGTGAAAGTCTGACCTATTTGGATGCGCAGGAAAATTACGTCGGAAAAACATCAATTACTAAGTTATTCTTTCAAAGAAAAAAAAAAGAATCATTTATTCATTATCTGTAAATCAAAACACATATTATATCAAAAGTTGTCAATACCATCGGAGTTTCCCTTTAACCCGAGCACGTCTATTTTTAGGAATTGAAATACAATTTTAGTTTTTACATTTGCTACTTCCAAGGTTTTAATATTCGATAATAGATAATAATTGAAACACGCTGGGATGACCTGTACAATCGTTAATCTTGTAGTATTAGAAACACACATCTTCTTATAAAAATTTTTAAAAAGTAATTTCAAAAGAGAAGATACTACCTCTATATATGTGTTAATTTAGACTTGCATTAGAAATTGAACAAGGCAATCCCTTTATTTTACATGGCAGGTTCAGCAAAATGTTCCATGCTTTTAGTTTAATGGGGCTATGGAGAGAGAGAAACTTACGCGAATGTATCCTAGCTATATCGTATCCTAATAAGAGGTGGCTGTATGGTTAAGCGTTTCACTTCCGAAACAAATTCTTGGATCAAATCCTGGTGAATTTCGAAATCCTTAAGGTGACTCTGAGTCCACTCAGTCCACACGACATTACTGCAAAAAGTAAAGGTGGTTGGTCATTGTCAGGTTTAGGATTTATTTGGGTTGTTAACTAGCTGTATACTATTAAGGTCCCGGGGTCAACCTGACAAGAACATCACTCACACACAGTCGTACATACAGTAACCAACTAGGTGAATAGTTTAAATAACAACAAAATAAATGAATTTAATTGTGTGAAACATATATGTGTATGTACAATGAGGATGATAAAAATAGACAATATATATATTGGATATATATATATATATATAATAGGTATATATAAAGATATTATTCACTAATTAATTTAAGCACCTTTGCTTTTGTCACCCTAGTTACATAGTCCACCAGACTCTGACCGACTGGCGTCACAAAAACTGCCAACCTCGGTAATAGTAAAGTTAGACCTCAGATGATCGCCAATTTGACAATGACACTGAAAAAAACTGAGACGGCCAGCGATGCCCACAACTCCAACACTGGCACCCTATAAACGAAATAAACAATACTCTCAACTTCTACACTAAAAAATAGAAATAGTGACAACCTCATACAACATACAATAATAGATATCACAAACGAATAACTCACCCTAAACAGGGGTCTCAAAAATCCTACTGAATAATAAGTCCGAGAAACTAGTACAGACAAAGAACGTTTTACGGGCCAACACACCGTCCGTTTCAACCAAAGAGGGTGAACTGCCTCATGACAAAAGAATGACCAATAGATGTCACCGGACTTTGTGACGTAGCAAAACAATTCAAAACAAAAAAATACAAGACACTCTCGCCCCGTACAAGTACTACGACTAGAGAAAATAAAAAAAAGAAAACAGTTAGGAGAAAGAAAAAGACACTTGTCTATACTACGCGACATCCCCCCTCCTCGACGAACTGGAAATTTTGAAAGAAATTCCAGTAATCAAAAATCAAAAAACTTTGTAGAAAGAACAAGGAAGAACAAAAAGATTATAAGTGCATCTATGTCACATCTATGTCACATTTCGAAATGCAAAAATGAAAGAACAAAAAATGATGGGGAGTCACCCAATAGTGAACCAAGGAGACACAATACACGTCACAATAAAAATCCAATAACAATGAAAAGTTGGTTGACTTTTAAGGTGACCCATATCAACTTGGGCCAAGAACCAAGTATTTACAAATACAACATTAATATAATATACCAAATAATAATCATGGTAAAAAAAATATACATTATATTCTTGAAATTCGAATCATTTGCATAATATAAAACACAAGTTCAAATGTTATAATACATAGAAACATAATATAAATGGCGGATGAAAGTCTATATCAATCTTGAACAAAGATCAGCCAGCAGATTGTTCTCTCCCTTTACGTGGGCAACGTCAAAGGAGTAGTCTTGTAGCATCAATGCCCATCTTGTGATGCGTGCGTTTGTAAAGTTTGTGCTCCTTAGATACGATAAGGCCTTGTGATCAGTCAGCAGGTGAAATCTTTTACCTGCTAAATACCTGTCCAGTTTCTTAACAGAATATACTATGGCTAATCCTTCCCGTTCAATAATAGAGTACTTCTGCTCCCGAGGCAACAACTTACGGCTTACGTACTTTATGGGATGTAACACACCTTTGATACACTGACAGAGAATACCAGAAATTCCTTTATCTGAAGCATCGGTCTGAAGAAAAAAAGACAGAGAAGGGTCAGGTAAACGAAGAATAGGATACTTACTCAGACAAGTCTGCACTCTATTCAATGCCTCCGCACACTCATAGTTCCAGTCCACTCTTATAGACTTGCCCCGACGTAGTAACTCTGTAAAGGGGAATACTAAATCCGCGTAACTCGGAATAAATTTGTTGTAATAATTTATCAGACCAATCAAACTACGTATTTCTTTCTTTGTAGTGGGTGTTTTAAATTCCATGATCTTTTTTACATTGCTAGGATCAGGTTTGATAACTCCCTGTCCCACATTATGACCCAGAAATTTAACACTAGTGTAGCCAACCTCAAGTTTATCTGGTTTTAGTGTAAAGCCGTTCTCTCTTAGAGCGCAAAAAACATTTCTGACACTTTTCAAGTGTGATTCCCAGTCTTCACTGAAAATACAAATGTCGTCGAAGTAGAACAATACATTTTCTACTCCCCTTAGCATACTCTTAACAACCTTATTAAAATGACTTGGAGCACCGCTCAACCCAAAGGGTAAGTAGTGGAACATATAATGCTCCCCAAGGACTCTAAACGCTGTAAAAGGTTTGCTCGTTTCACTGATCGGAATTTGTCAGTAACCCTTTGTTAGGTCCACCAATGTAAAGTACTTGGCTTTATACAGCATGTTAAACAAATCTTCTTGTTCAGGAATTACCTCAGCAGGTATTTCAGTAATATTATTTAATTTTCTAAAATCTATACAAGGGCGGAGTGTGCCATCTTTCTTCTTGATTATAACAACTGGCGCTGCATAAGGGGAGTCCGTTGGCCCTATAATTCCCAATTCTAACATGTTGTCGATTTCTTGCTTCACTTTCTCTTTCATATGAATGGGCACCGCATATGGTTTCAGAGCTATAGGCTTCTTATCAATCAATTTAATTTTAAACTTTTCGACAGTGGCCCTGCCAGGAACATTGGATATAATGTCTCTATACTCTGTTAAAATTTCATTTACTTGCATCTTTTGCATATGGTTCAAATTGGGGTTAATTTTGACCTGTGTGAAGACATCCTCGTGAATCTTCTCTTTCTGCGTACTTTCTAGCGTTGGAATGTTAGGTAACATATCATCATTATATTCATCCTGCTCAGCAAGGTCTTCCTCCCCTACAACTGAAACCATATTAGCTGACAACAGTTCATTTCTATTTTCATCTGCAACAATTAGGTTATCTCCCTTCTTTACCCTACAATGGTATTTCATAAGTCTGTTTATATGATATATCTTTGTCTTATTCTCTTTCTGGATAACATAATTAAATTTTGAAATCTTGTTTAGAACCTTATACGGGCCCTGCCAAAACACGGACAGCTTACTGTCTCTGTGTGGTTTGAGGACTAAAACACAGTCCCCCACATTTATATCACGCCTCGATGAGTATTTGTCATAGTGTTTCTTGTAATTATTTCTGTTTGCCTTACTGTTGAAATTAGCCTTAGCAGTCACCTCAGATAATCTGGTCTTCAAATCCAGTAAATAACTGAACACATTCTTGTACCCATTTTCCTCTTCTTTATTTATGAATACTTGCTTTAAGATAGCCAAAGGGCCCCTCATTTGTCTTCCGTAGACAAGCTCAAATGGTGATACACCCGTTGTTTCGTTAGGAACCTCTCGGTAGGCGAACAGTGCTGCATTGACTTTCCGGTCCCAATCACAAGGGCTATCCTGACACACTTTCCTTAGAAAGGATTTTAAAGAAGAATTAAGTCGTTCAACCATCCCATTAGAGCTCGGGTGGTAAATGGTAGAATGCACTGGTTTGACAGAGAAAAAATTACAGACCTGCTTGTACAATTCCGAAGTAAACTGTGGGCCTTGATCACTTAAAATTTCAGTCGGTAACCCAATTCTACAAAAAATACTAGTTAGTGCTTCGATAACTGTTTCTGTGTTTATATTTTTCAGAGGTATTGCTTCTGGCCATCTCGTAGCAACATCTACTACTGTTAAAATATACCTATTCTTATTGTCAGTTACCTCCAAAGGCCCAATAATATCTGTTGCAACTTTATAAAACGGAGTGGTAACAACATTCATTCGACCAAGTTCCACTCTGTCACAACGACGTGGCATCCTAGCTTTCTGACAAATATCACACGACCTCACAAACTCTTTTATGTCTCGATCTAAACCTTGCCAGAAAAAATATTTGTAGATTTTACTTTTAGTCTTTCTTAATGACAAATGCCCTGCCAACATACTCTCATGAGCAGTTTTCAACACAATTTCTCTCTTAGCTGAAGGTACAACTAACTGTCTTTCTTCCTCACCAAACTTTCCCCTAAACACTCTGTACAATAGTCTATCAAACACTTTATATTCCACACTTCCATTCTTTTTATTATCTACACAATTGTCCACATGTCGCTCCCATAGATCTTTTAAAGACGGGTCACTCAACTGTTCACATAAAAATTCTTCGCTTGTACCTAACACATCTCGACATTCTTCCAATACTCCACAATCACTAACAGTGCCGCCATCAATCTCATTATTTGTCATTGACCTAGTTACTGCTGAGCAATTAAACTCACAACTCACATTACTGTCAACATTCCCAAGAATTAAATCTGCAACCGGATCTTTAAAGCAAGCTACGACATATTTACCGACAATGTAATCCGACTCAATACTCACACAAGCCAATGGATAATCCCTCACTGTCCCATCAACAAGTTTTAATTTATAAGTACCAGGAATCATATCTTTCTCACCAACTAATGAACTTCTAATTCCTATAACACTCGAACCAGAATCTTTCAGAACAGACACACTCATCCCATTTACTCTCCCCTTTTCAAACTTCAGCTTACCCACAGACTTATCACGTAATGTCTTATCCACATATGAAAATGTTTTTCTCTTACAGGGGGAAAAATACTCATCTCCTTTCCCTAAAGTACAATTTCCACAATTTTGAATATTGTGAGGACCACTCAGTCATCTATAAGCACCTCCTGGGCCTTCATCTCTGTTCTGGTATGCCCCAGTACCACCCGTTCTACTGTGCCTGTTATTGTAAGAATTCTCGTATGTAGCATAACTTTGTCTCCCAACACTATTGCCGCGGATTCTTCGACCGTTACCATCAAACTGCCTTTGGTAGCGACCTTGTGATGCATTTCTACTGGGCCTTTGTGTGTTAGTGGAGATTGTGGGTGCGTTCCTATATCTACCATCAGAAGCAGGACTAGAGTTAAGTTGCGAACGTTGAGGGCATTCTGACGCTTTGTGGCCTCCCCTCTTGCACTTAAAACAAATAATTAAGTTACTCTCAATCCCTGGATTTCTATTTCTCACAGGCTCACGACATGCTGCCGCAACATGCACACTTTCTTCCTTACAAATGGACACATCTGACCCCGACTCACTACATGCTGCTGCAACATATACACTTTCTTCCTTACAAATGGACACATCAGAACCAGCTACCTTAAATCCTTCTATAACTTCTAGCATATTATCTACTGTTCTGTGCTTGCTCAAAACTAGTTGCCTGTATACGTCACTCGAAACACTTTCTAAGATCCTATCTTTGATCAACAGATCTTTTAACTCCTCCACTGTTTTACCGACTTCGGCCATCTTGCACCAATTGTCTAATGCTGTTCTCAATTCTGTTACATATCTCCTAAAGTCGTTTTGGCTTGGTCTCACGAGATGGAATCTTTTGCGGCAGGTTTCAGCGTTGATGTCTGCATGGCGAAGAAGTGCAGTCTTGACTTCTTCATAATTCTCGCTAAGGAACAGACTGTCCGTTAGCATGAAGTTCCTGAGTGCGGTCGTCAGTTTATATGATAAAAGCAAGGACCATTCTTTTCTCTCTATTTTGCACCTTGCTGCAACGGCCTCGAAGTGTGTTAGGTAAGCTAGGAGGTCGTCGTCATCTTTCATTCCCTGGAAACTCTTGTCAAGCCTGTCTAAGATATTCTTGTATCGCACATCCCCTGACTGTCCTGCCGCCCCGCCTGCCTCTGGCGCAGACTTTTCTTTCAGCCTAGTCAGTTCCAACTCCTCTTTCCTCTTGATCGTCTCCTTGGCATCTCTTTCCTTCCATCTTTCGTGCTCCTCGCGTTTGGCCTTCTCATCACGTTCAAATCTCGCTTGTTCCTCTACCTTCGCTTCTTCCCTATCTCTATCATATTCATCTTTGCGTTCCTTCACATATTTCTCTAACCTTTCCCCTTCGTAGCCCATAGCACGGCCATCACTAATAAACTGTGACCTTACCGTTAACCTGGTTTCCATGGTCTAAGTGCCTTACTGTGTTCAGCTAAATCAACTAATACTATTATTATTATTAATATGATATACTATAATATACCGACATAAGATGTAAACTACAACTTAGAGTGTGTCGTATAGCAAAGAAAGAGAAAACCT
Organism: Biomphalaria pfeifferi; assembly: GCA_030265305.1. NCBI lineage: Eukaryota > Metazoa > Mollusca > Gastropoda > Planorbidae > Biomphalaria > Biomphalaria pfeifferi. The sequence goes on along the minus strand of JASAOG010000009.1, from coordinate 3,311,354 downwards.
ATCTGAGCAGTATCCAACGTCGGAGAGAAGACGCCTCACTCCAGGCCGATGCGTAGAAAGATAGCTGCTACACAGTCTTCCAACACAACAATACAGGAAGGATGGCCTCTAACACCGGTATCAACGGTCAATCCCCACACACTTGTCTGTTGTCGGGAGCGAGAAGACACTCGTCACAAAATTACATGAAAGATAAAAATTAGATAAATGAATATAAATCACAATATCAACACCTAGAGTCATATGATGAGTTCAAAATCATAAATGATGAATTTAGCATTGGTACAATCCTCAATATCAACAATCAACACATATACTAATATAGTGGTGAATTCGAATAACAATGTTTCAAAACAATTATGAGAAGTACACAAACAATTTTTTTTTTTTCTTCAGCAATTTGTACCCAGAAACATCAAATATAAATGAAATAAAGGGGTATTAGGCAGTATATATATTTTTTTGTATTATTTTATAAGATAACAAGACGAGATCAGAAATTAATCTATGACCTAGTAGTCACAGCCGGACTCCGAGCCCCCATTTGTCAGGTTTAGGATTTATTTGGGTTGTTAACTAGCTGTATACTATTAAGGTCCCGGGGTCAACCTGACAAGAACATCACTCACACACAGTCGTACATACAGTAACCAACTAGGTGAATAGTTTAAATAACAACAAAATAAATGAATTTAATTGTGTGAAACATATATGTGTATGTACAATGAGGATGATAAAAATAGACAATATATATATTGGATATATATATATATATAATAGGTATATATAAAGATATTATTCACTAATTAATTTAAGCACCTTTGCTTTTGTCACCCTAGTTACATAGTCCACCAGACTCTGACCGACTGGCGTCACAAAAACTGCCAACCTCGGTAATAGTAAAGTTAGACCTCAGATGATCGCCAATTTGACAATGACACTGAAAAAAACTGAGACGGCCAGCGATGCCCACAACTCCAACACTGGCACCCTATAAACGAAATAAACAATACTCTCAACTTCTACACTAAAAAATAGAAATAGTGACAACCTCATACAACATACAATAATAGATATCACAAACGAATAACTCACCCTAAACAGGGGTCTCAAAAATCCTACTGAATAATAAGTCCGAGAAACTAGTACAGACAAAGAACGTTTTACGGGCCAACACACCGTCCGTTTCAACCAAAGAGGGTGAACTGCCTCATGACAAAAGAATGACCAATAGATGTCACCGGACTTTGTGACGTAGCAAAACAATTCAAAACAAAAAAATACAAGACACTCTCGCCCCGTACAAGTACTACGACTAGAGAAAATAAAAAAAAGAAAACAGTTAGGAGAAAGAAAAAGACACTTGTCTATACTACGCGACAGTCATTGTGCTGGCCACATGACACCCTCGTTAACCGTAGTCGACTACAAATACTCCTTCTTCCCTAGTGCTATTAGAGCATGGAATGGGTTTCCTGAGCTAGCCAGAAAAACCAGTAACTTGGCAGAATTTAAGTCATTGGTTAATATGCATGACTGAATGCATGACGAGTAGGACGTAATCATCTTTTTTTTTTCAAGTAACGTCTGTATCATATAAGATAAGATAAGATATAGATTGCAAGGTGTTTAATGGGGACTTTAGGGAAAAAAACTTATATTAACGCAGAATGTTTGTCTTTCTGTCTGACAAAAGTGCGTACACTTTATTTCTTCCACACCATTTTCTATGAAACATGGCATAATTATTCATACTAGTAGATATTACACGAATCAATACAAGAAATTGACCAATTAGCTATTAGGTATTTAATGACTAATTAAACATTATTAGATTTAATAATATAAGGAAGATCAATCCTTAGACATTCAGGACATGCTAAATATGAAGGTTTTGTCCCCTAAGAAAATTGTGTCCGTCATTTCTCCCACACACATCCTCGTGTCTAGGTGACAACATTTAGCTATTATTCCCTTTACCCAACAAAACAGGAATCAATTTTAAAATAAACCAATTAGTCAATTACTTGTAATTAATTATCTTGATTCCTATCGATTAAGTAAAAATGATTTCTACATAATTAAGATATTTGTATGTATGAAGTTTATTTCTCTTATATTAAGCTCTGTTTCTTTAAAAAAGAAATTCTGATATTCTGCTTTTATGTGTGACTCTCTAATTATTTAATTGTCTATTTGTATTTTTAAAGTATGGTTTAGTGTTTTAAGCATTATTGCTACATCACTTTGTAATCTTCTTTCCTGACGCGTAGCAAAATTTAGTGATTTAGCAGCTATTCTTAATACATTTATATTTTTCAGCTATCTATGGTGAACCAGAGTGTTTGTTGGAAGAATTTACAATCACATGTTTTATTGAGAAAGTGTATCCCAAAGCAATTTGTCATTTTAATATTACATATATTGGGGTAAGTTCTATTTTATATTATTAATGTCCATAGGGTCGAAGTGCTGTCCACAAGACACCCTTGTTAACAGTACGCCAGAAAAACAGATGACTTTTACATCATCTGCCCTATAGATCAAAGGGTCTGAAAGGGGATCTTTCGTTTACTTTAGTTAGTGTGCCTAAAACTATTGTAAGCTGTTTTATTTCGCCACTATGTGCCTTGATTAAAGTACGCAGGCTAATCAAGTGTTTATCAAACTTTTACCGGTGGCGCCTCCCTAAATGAAAAACAAGTTTAGCTGTCGGAGCTTTTTAAGAATGTATTGAAAAAAAAAATATATAAGACTCATAATTTAATCAATTGTTCTCCATTTTAATCAATACATAAATACCTGAAAACTGTTTGGAATCCATATGTAGGTAGGTTTTATATAGATTTTAAATGTTTTATTTAATGGCATTTTTTTTTGGATTTTTTTTTTGCAATCAAAGTGGATAAATTAATTTTTGTTCGCAATCAAAGTGGATGATAATTTTTTTTTGCAATCAAAGTGGATAAATTGATTTTTTTTCGAAATCATATGGGATAAATTGATTTTTTTTCGCAATCAAAATGAATAAATTGTTTTATTGTTCGCAATCAAAGTAGATAAATTGGTTTCTCTTTCGCAATCAAAGTGGATTTTTTTTTCGCAATCAAAGTAAATAAATTGATTTTTTTTTTCGCAATCAAAGTGGATGGGTTGTTTTTTTTTCGAAATTAAAGTGGATAAATTGATTTTTTTTCGCTATCAAAGTGGATAATTTTTTTTTTTGCAATCAAAGTGGATAAATTGATTTTTTTTGCAATCAAAGTGGATAAATTGATTTTTTTTTTCAATCAAAGTGGATAAATTGATTTTTTTCGCAATTAAAGTGGATAAATTGATTTTTTCCCAAATGTAAAGAGCTCTCACTGTTCTATGTAGTAAAACTAACGCGTTGGTCAAATTAAGTAATATATAGAAAACTTTTTGATTGTAAGGAACAACATTTACAGTGCTTGTTGCATTCGTACGTCTTTAACGAGCGTAAACTCATAAGATCATCTTAGTGTTAGGCGGCTATTCGAGTCTGGGCGGTCCAAAGCAATTACCAACAATCAAGGACCTGCTGTTTTCTCATGACTGTGCCCTAAATGCCTTCTTAAAAATCGATCTGCAGAGCATCGTCAATGACTTTTTAATAACATGTTCAGACTTCGGCTAGACACAAAATGAATGAAGTCCTGCTCCTAGTTAAACGCACTTGAAACCGAGCATTAATATAAATATACAGGAAATAAATACTGTGGACAGATTTGAAAGCACACTTGCCCAAAATTGAAACATCAACAATGAAATCGACTTGAGAATCGCGAGAGCCAGTGCATCCTATGGTAGGCTGATAAAAAAGGGTAGACGAGGCATTACTAGAAGTACAAAGCTAGGTATCTATCGAGCTGTCATCCTCACCACATTGCTCTACGTGGTCAGTATGAAGAAGATATGCACAAAAACTGAACCACTTTCATATGATAAATCTCAGAAATATTCTAAATGTTAAATGACAAGAAAAAAATACATGATGCCAAAGTCATTCGAAGAGCGGGCCTACATAGCATCCATACAATTATGATACCGTCTGATTTGCGATGGACACCGCAAGTCTGTAGAATGGAAGACTTCCGCAATCTTTATGGCCACTAAAAGAAAGTAAAGTTTACAAAGAAAAAAAAACGTTTCCAATACACCCTTAACCTCTGAAAACCTTTATCATTTACTTGCCACCTGGAATACGAAAGCACCTGATAAAGCATCATGGCGTCGCGCTGTGAAAACTGGTGCACAAATGCAGAGGACAAAAGAACAGCGCTGTCAGAAGAAAGCGTCAGATAAAAGAAAAACAATGCCAATAACACTAGCTCTAGCTGTAATAACCTGCCTAGTGTACAGCCGAACATTCCGGGCTCACATAGGTCTCACCAGCCACATCAGGAGGCACAAAACCCCAGAGCAAAGTCCTCAGTCCTCTTTTATGACAAAAAAAAAAAGGATCACCGTTGAACAACGATAGACAAACTATAAACTCTCATAGAAAAGACGTTCTTGTGGCGCACCTTACTTTTTTGTCGACCCCAACTAAAGTGGTCAACAATAACTTTGTTCGACAATTAATAACATTTCGACTAGTCTGACCAAGGAAGTCGAGAAAAAGATTTGGTTCTATGCGGCGCATACACCTTTGCAAAAACAGTATATACCTTACAAGTTCCTAATTAGTAGATTGAAAAAACGACTCTTGACTGTTACATAAAAGATTTTTTTTATAATGTTAATAATGTCATTAAACTTTGTTAACATTCAAGCATTGATTACTACAATATAATACACTTTTTTTTGTTCGGCTAACGTTTGGCTAAGGTTTTAGATACGGTTAGAAAATATAACAAAATTTAGACATAGTACGGTCGACTTTAACATTAATTTGTTAGTGGTAATTAATTAATTTTTATTCAAGTAGAAGAAAATCAGTTAAACCTCTTCCCTTTGGTTGAGATTTGTTTTCTGCTTGCTTCCAATACATTTGAATATTATTTCAGCCAGGTCATGTTTATGAATATATTACCTATCAACATGTGATACCACCAAATGGAACATATTACAAAACATCCTGCACATACTGGAGTATACCAGTCAAGGAAAAACGTTCTGTCACTGTGACTGTCTACCCAAACGTTACTGGCAACATAATTGACATGCAAGTTGGGAAGATGAAAACCTTAGTCTTCTTTGGTAATTTTCATTATCCATTTTTATTAAGAATCATTATCATTAACCAGAAACAAAGAGAGATAACCTTTTCTTTTAGAGTAAAGAACACATTTTGTAATTTATTAATCTCCCCTACTACTTTCACAACACACGCTTTAGTAGTAGTTATGTGTGATATAAACTAAAGAAACCTGTAAACATAGATCCTATTAGTGTTTAGAAAATATTATGGTCACAAAAATTCCAAACACCCCTGTTTAAAAAAGCAAAAACTCCATCACCAAGCTACGTTTCAGTTACGGTTATTTTTCATTCGGATATTATTGACGTCGCTATGTTGCTGTATTTTTCGTTGACAACGTACAAAGAAGTTCATATACACAATGTACAGTTATTTTAAAGGTAAAGAGAATATATAAATTTTGTTTATAAATATTTTATTTTTTGTTACTCTTGAAAAGCTTTTATGTAACTCATTTTTTAAAAAGCATGCTTATTTTGCTTTGACGATCTCCATTTTATTGCTTTGTCTGGGAGGTGGTGTCGCAGTTATCTATGTAACTGTATAGTAGAATTATTCTCTAAGTGATAGTTTGGCGTTGATCACTATATTGATGACATCATTACACTATTAATATTTTACTTTTTACTTTGTAGACTAGGGGACTTAGCTTTTGTTGCTTGTCACAACTTCTAGTGACGTAAAGTTAGGTGTGTGTGTGTGGTTTGCGTCATTTATCGTCTAGTACAGTCTCTCCATTGTTTTGTACGTTGGCACAGATAGACGTGTCTTGAGAGCTCCTAAATTTCTCCTTGGTTATTGTTACTGGATAGCCTTAACATTTGCCTTAGACATTTTCTTGTTGGACTATCTTGACCCCTGTTTAGGGTGAGTTTTATTTTTCATTGTATAGTTTTTCTATTTGAATTCGTTTGTGTTTGTAAGTCTATAATTAGACTAGATCTAGATGATTAGAAGAATCCTTTCTTTTATCTTCTATAGGGTTTTAGCGACAAGTCTAAGTTTTGATCGTAGTCTCAGTTCAAGACTATTTCAAGTTTTAGCGACAAGTCTAAGTCGTGATCTTACCTTGGTGTGAAGTCTATGTGTTAGACTCAGTATAAAGTCTTGGTGTCAAGACTTGTTTATCCAGTCTCAATTCTCTATATTGAGAGTACAACTTTAGGTCTACAGTCTACAGGACTGAGGTCTTCATCTCACTAATCTCAGTTGGTCGTCTGGTGTTCAAGTTGGTTTTTCATGAGTCTAAGGTTCAAGATTCCAGACTGCGGGTTGCCTTGGTCAGTCCTGATGTTATAGTATGACCTATACATTTTTAGAATTGTCGTCAGTGAACAGTATCGGATCTAGAGGCTAGATCTATGTGGATTACCAGTTATTGTGTTGGAAGTCTATTGGAACAACTTGTAATGAATATATTAAGGTAATGATATTGTTCAAATAATGATCATTTCTATGTCGCAAAGAGAATAACTGGATCATTTTAGATTACATATTATTACACGTATGTCTATTGATATCGATACTATTGTTATCATTCATTATACATCAGTCCATTTGTAAATATATCACTGGAATACATTTTTATTGTTATTTAACATCATACACTTAGTTTATTAATTTATATACATCTGTATGTGTATGGTGTGCTTGTCAGGCTGAACTTGGGCCAAAATATTACAAGTTCAGAAAATAATAACAATAACACACATTGAAATAATATTCATTTTAAATAAATATTCACATTTGAAATATCTAATAATAGTTTGATAAGTACAAGAACACAAGAACCTGACAAACTAATACGGTACTGCTACTACTAATACAAATGGTTACGGTGAGAATCGGAATGGGGACTTTGGGTTAGCTAGATCCCCACTGCGACGTGCGATATATCGCCTTCTGAGGCAGCCTAATAAAGGATATGGCCGTTTCCATGATTATCTTTTTGAATACTCTTTGTAAACCTATCAACGAGATATCCATTGACAGTTTAGGAAAAAAGCGCAACCCAAATTTCAACCAGGTCTACATAAAAAAACAAGGTTCTTATTTCAGAAAGTTAATAAGCATTACATGGGGGAATAGTGTCAACTATTTTGCTATTGTAGGCATTAGAAGACAAAAAGTCTGATCCATTATTAAGAAGTTTTAGTATGAAAGAAACGAAGATATCCTAAGAGGCATGTTTCTAAAGGCTATTCATACACTTTATGTGGCACATTTCTTGCATAGTTTTTTAAAATGGACTTTTTATGCAATCAGAAAACTAACTCTTAAAGACATCTGCTCTGTGCTTGAGATATATACAGTTTCATAAAAAAAAAAAAAAAAAAAAAAAAAAAAACAAGCAAATGCAGTTAATTCATGATGCTGTGGCCGCATTTTTTTAGTTTCATGCCAAAGCTCCGTTGGTATAAGTCAACGTTTTGAATCAAACCAAGGATATGTGAGGAACTTTCCTATATCTCTTGTATTGTAAACTGGTGAAAGTGTTTAACCTATTTTATCTAGCGCTAAGATCGACCGCAGATCCTTAAAACGTAAATACGTTTACCAGGATGACTGCACGCTTCACTTTTTTCAAAGAAATTTTCCCATTTTTCACATCGAAAGAAAGCTATGTTAGTGGGTGCAAACGGGCGACTGCCTGTGTTGATCTTCATAAGTTGATCCTTTCTTTATAGAGGTCTACACACTATTCATATAAGGTTTGATTTTTAAAAAGTATTTTTAAAACTTTTTCCTGGTTTTATCTATTAACCTGTTTTATGAATAAGGCCTATTAGCGTATATTTCAGCTGACATATGTCTGTTCTAGATGAATATCGAGTAGACCTTTAGCCAAGTTAATTTTTTTATCTTAATTCAAAAAACAAAATTCATTGGGATATTTTCTCCATTGTATTTTATGTATACCATACTGAAGTTATGACAAACTGTAATAAAACATAAATAAATAAATAAATTAGTTTTTACATTTTATTATAAACACATGTATTGTAATGTACTAAGACATTGACCTATTAATCACGTTCTTCATTTCCGTATCATTGTTGTTAAAATCACTGATGTACTTGCTCCAAAATTTCTTCTCAGCAAGGTGGCTTTCACTTTGGTTGTAGAGGAACTAGTCACTTTTCCTTTGGCGCGCTTTTCTTCCTGAGCTGAGGCTAATGTTTTTTCAGTGTCTTCAGCTTCTTTGGTCACCATCTCTCTCCACATATTGCGATCTAGGCAAGTCTAGGGATGTCTTCCCAGTTGTCAGTATCAGTATTCACTGTTTAAGGTCCAGTTTGAATACATCCACATAACGGAGAAGTAAAAGATCAGTTTCGTTTTTTTCCGGAGCCAGACACGAGTTGCCCGTAAGGAAGACTTTCGGGATGCAATTTTCCTAAATTCCTGCGAACATGTCCTGACCAGTGCAAGTGTCCTTGTCTGAGGATTGGGAAGCTGCAAAGAAGACATATTCATGTAAGGATCTCAGTGTTTCATAATCTCTCTTGCCAAAACACACCAAAACAAATGTGTAATTTTCAATTTAAAATAATTTCCATATTCTATGATTTGCATAAAAGCACCAACAACAAGACTGTAGGAATTATTCATTGTGTTAATTTATTTGTTCATGATATCCTGGTTAATCGTACAAAATAAAGTCTAACATCTCAGTAATTGTTTCTTTATCAGTCTTACATATATTGTTCAAAAATGAATAGTCATGTGTGCTATCACATTCAATGAAAATATTACAATATAACGCTTTTTTGTTATTCAGAAATAGTAAACGTGTCTAGACTTGCATCCTTATTTTTTTCTAACTGCAAAGCATAAGACTCACTGCTAAAGTTCGCCAATATATAGATATATTATTGTTATCTATAGCTAAACTTTAAGCAAATTCTCAACATTAAAACTTACCCATTCACAAATGAATAAACAAAACAGTCAGTTATAATGATTGATTCGAAAGATGTATGGAAAGAAAAATCCAGAAATTCAAAAACGATGTTCCTAATCAAGGAAAGTGTGCTTTAAAAAATGTAATGTTCATTTTACTATAATTGTAGTTAAGCATTGAAAGCTTTTGTTTAGTAACTGACAAATGTCTACCGTGCAAGTTGTTCATTCTCACTAAAGCTTGTTTGAATAAGCAGATTTTCATATGTTACAGTTGTTAATGAGCTTACCAAGAACTTATTATCTAAAACCATAACATTCTTATTGTATCTGCAAAGTTATTGCTGATGATAAATCATATCTATATATGATATAGAAATCTAGCACCGCAAACGCCATATATATTAACTAGGTTTTTAATAGGGAATGAAGTTGTGAAAGTAATGCTGGTTTTAGGAATGACTGGTCATAGGACGGGACAAGAATTTTCTCATTATTACTGTCAAACTCTTTAAGTAATATTAGGAGACGATGCCACTAAAGAGTGACAAAATAATACATTGACAGGATAAGTCAACAGCGCATAGAAAAGAGTAATTTTATAGAAAACAGTAATTTTATAGAAAACAGTAATTTTATAGAAAACAGTAATTTTATGGAAAACTTTAAACATTGTCTTAAAAACTAATGTGACTGCACAGATTTATTAAATCAACATTATTAAATGAAAATACATTGGTATAAAATCAAAACTTTCTCATCTTAATGTCTTGGAAACAAAGGTTATCTCGACGGATTATTAAATTCCATTCTATATTTCTTTTTCCTATTATACTAATTACCATGGAATTCATCTCGATCTATTTATTTATATATTAATGTAATCTGAGCGAAAATGCTCACACATCGGCGATAACGGAATATGTGGTCTTGTTATAACGATATAAGATAATAAATTATGTAATGTTGATTTTGTTTTGTTCCCTTGACTATATAATATACTTGTCCTAATAAAAATATAAAACATATTTTTAATGCTATTTTAGGTTATTAAATTATTTTAACTATAGTGTCAAACCTTCACATAAATATATAGTACTACTAGTGGAGTAGTTTCTCGCATCCACTGTGGTATTTAAGTCAGGATACATGTAGACAGTAACATTATGCAAACAATCTGTATTACTGACATTTTCCACCTTTATACTGCACTGAGATGTGTAATATTCAGGGTCTACATTTGTTTTTTCGTGATGGTAAGAAATATAATTCTCAATATGTGATAGGTTCTGAAAGTATATATATATATTTCTCAATATGTGATAGGTTCTGAAAGTATATATATATATATATATAACAAAAGCAAACAAAAAAGAAAAATTGAAAACTTCAAATAATAGGAAATGAAACTATTTTCTTCATGCAAATTAATTTTAAAAAAAAATTTATGTATGTGTATTAAAAGACTTGTAATATTACATATTTTTTATACACTATTTATAACTGAACCACGACCGATTTTACCTTTTTTTATGCATGTTAATACTCTGAAAAGAGAAAATACAATCTGGCTTGTCTATGTCATTTGTTAAAAACTAAATGTTTACTTACGGCTGGGCTGAAAACAAAATGGCATTTGACTTTTGGATAAACTCTTTCACTTGTACAAGTTATTGTTATTTGGTTGTTTTGATCGTACTCTTTCCCACACGTCATATTGTAACTGCTTGCTATAAAAAAGACACGACTGGCCTTAAACGAGAACTTATTTAAGAGATTATCATTTTATAACTTTGATTTATTTTAAAGGTATTTTTATTTGTTCCTTTAAAAAATAAAAATTTTTGTTCTCTTTCTATACATTTTATAGGGGGCGCTGTGGCTGAGAGATTAAGCGTTCGGCTTTCGAACCTTAGGTCCAGGGTTTGAGTCTCAGTGAAGACTGGGATTTTGAATTTCGGGATTTTTATGACTCCTCTGAGTTCACCCATCTCTAATGGGTACCTGACTTTAGTTGGGTAAAGAAACCGCAGTTGGTCGTTGTACTGGTCACATAGCACCCTACTTGTTACTGTTGGCCATAGAAACAGATTACATTAACATCATCTGCGCCATAGATCGCAAAGATTGCAATCTAAAATGAAACTTTAGTGTACATTTTATAACAAAAACAATCTTTTTTTTTTGAAAGACATAAAAATCATATAGACTTTTTCTAAAACAGGGAACAAAATTACATTATATTATTTTAAGCGCCATAGTTAAATAAAATATATCTTACTTAAAACAACAGGCTGGTACTTCACTGACAAAGACCTTTTATGTAACTTTGCAATACATGTGTAGTCTGAGAGAAAGAATAACAACAATTTTTAGAAATACTAGAAATTATTAGAAAAATATTTCTTTCACGTAGTAGATAAGCGATATATAAATCTACACTATTAATATGTAATTGATAAGCAAATTTTCTCAGGGATAATAAAAAGCACCATTTTTATTATTATTATTTTCTTAGAAACGAACGAGTATTCATTCGTTAGCGCTGCCAGGGTCGAGTTTCGTAAAAGAGAAACAAAAATCGTTGTAGCCCGTTTTATATGTTTCCACTGGTGATATGGCAGGTCTGAAGCAATACCGCCCTCTGACAGGTAAAAAAAATTTCACTAGGAATTATTATTATTATTATTATTATTTTGTTTTAACATTGGGGATGGTGTAAATAAGGGTAGTAATGTGTGTGTAGACAGCCGTATCAGATCCAGACCAACATATTTCCACACTTGGATCACCATATAAGCAGACACTACACATATTTGCCAAGACATTGTAAAAACATATATCAAAAAATGCTGGTGACTTTTTCTTCTTATTTCTATCTCGAGATTTACTTAACGTATTAATAAATTAGTTTTTGTGAATTACGCCCCAACATGAGTAAATGTGCACAGTAGAAAAAAATAATATATATTATTCCGCACTGACGTCATCTATATTGCGCATTGATTAATATTAATTTAAAATGTTAAATGCTTCTGCTACAACTGTTTGAAATCATTTTGATTATATATTCTAGTATGACAATTATTGTAGACAAAAAATATGACCAATGTCAAGTGTTACATGTTAGAATAGATGTGAAAAAATCAACATTTCGGTATGTCTCAGGCGAATTCTGCCAAATCGTCATTCACCCTTTAAAGTTGAGAATTGCTGTTCCTGATAGTTATTATGCCCTTACATTTGCAAATAACAATTTTGTTTAGGAGAGTAATAAATGCAAATGATCTCGGAGCAAAATGATTAAATTTCCTAATATTTATTTTCACTTGGTAAAGTACTTAAATGCATCCACTTACTATACAAATGTTTTTTTTTTCTTAAACCTTAAATAACTCAACTGTACATGTGTAGTCACCGTATCACTTTTTAAATCATCGTGCAATAAATTCAAAATGTTAAACATTGTCCATATTAACGAATGGGCCACACAATATCATGCACATTTTATGCCCATTTATTGAATGCGAAATAAAAATGCCTTCAAAAGTCTCTTTTTTTAAGTAATCAAACTTAACACGTATATTTGAAGTTTTTACCAATGCTTGGCCTCTTAGCAGTAAACGAGATTGTTTCCGTGAAGTTAGGAAGCGATCGATTCAGACCAGTTGACCATTGGACATTGAAGACAGTCTGTGTATTTGATGGTAACTGGCATGTGCAATTTATAGTCTGGCCTTCTTGGACTATTAGTGGGCAATCGACTAACTGGATTCCACAACAGCTTTCTATTAAACAAAATTAAATATCATAATTAGTATAAGGTATAAATAGAGATTGCTTTATAACTATATCAAACATAATTAAATTAATGTATTTTTTGTTCTGGCCACGAGTGTAAGTAAAAGTGTGCACTGTTGCCTAGTGTATAACATTATAATCACGAATGTTCTGTGCTTGAATCTTGCCAGCTTCCTCCCCAGGATTGTTTGTATCAAGTTTTGACTAGGACGCATTAGTATTCATTTTTAGTCGAACGTTCAACAAACTAATTACGAAACAAAACAAGCACGTTAAAAATGTAAACTATAAAAAAAAGATATTCCTTAAAAAAGGAAAATACTGGGTTAGATAATGTACAACTAACTCACAATTCCGACAAAGGCCACATATCAATACTCTTCATGCTGGACTTGTCCGCAGCCTTTAATACGCTAGACCATGAAATTATGATGGCCAGATTCTCTGCTACTTTTGGTTTACCAGGAATCGTCCTAAAGTGGCTTAGATCCTACCTGACTGAATGCACCCAAAGTGTCGTTGTCAACGGAAAGAATCAACAATCTTATTCTTGAAGTATGGAGTACCCCAAGGATCAGATCAAGGCCCATTGCTGTTCAACTATGTATACATACCCACTCAGCGGTGTCATACGACTAACCGGCATCTTATACCATTTCTTTGCCGATGACTCACAGTTACACGATTCCTCAGTATCCTCAGAGGTGTCGCATCTGGCAGAGAAAATCAGTTGCAAGGGTGAGCGATTGGATGGTTGAGAATAAACTCAAGATGAACGAAGACAGGACAGAAATATTTAAGATTGGCTCTAGGAACAACATGTCAAAAGCACAGATTCTCTTTTTATCACGAACTGCCAAGTTCCTGATGTCCATCCAGTGCGGAATCTTGGAGTTTTCTTCGACTCAACACATACATCAGCTCTGAGTGCAAGGGTCTTTATCAGCAGCTGAGAAGATTAGGCCAGATCCGACCATATCTGATAACGGAGTCAACAAAAAAAGCTATCTGTGGCACTCATACTCTCCCGCCTGGACTACTGCAACAGCGTGCTAACAGGTATACCTGATGACAAAATAGCCAAGCTGCAACGAATAATCCTTAAAAAAAACTAGACAAGATTCTGCTACTAGGCTCTTGCGCACGCTCCATTGGCTTCCCGTGAAAGCGAGAATCGATTACAAGTTGGCCACACTTTGTCAGCAGTGTATATATAACAATGAGATGCCCCTATACCTTAGTGAACTGATCACGCTATGTGTCCCTCAGAGAACACTAAGCTCAATGAACTCTACTAATAGTGCAACGTTTCTCCCTAAAAAGCTACGGTCTGCAAACTTTTTCAGTGCACGTACCTATAATTTGGAACTCACTCCCCTTCGTTCTCCGACAGACAACATGCTACTCAACCTTCAAGAAGAACATTAAGACCTACCTGTTTAATTTTTTTAGATAAGTTTGTCATGTTAGCTCTTGTGTTTGTGTTTGTAATGTAATAACAGGGCCTTGAGCCTACATTTTGTTTGTTAACAGTGCTTTATAAATAAAATTAATAATTATTATTACTATTTATTCCTTAAAATCTCCTGAAATTGCAAAATATACGAAAAAATTCCTGGAAATTTCAGGAAAGTATTAATAACTTTTGAAAACTCATACAAATCTCCTGATATATATATATATATATATATATATATATATATATATATATATGGAAAAACGCCAATCCTACGCCAGATAAAAAAATGGTATTATGTAATACCCGTAATTGTCGGATGTAGTGAAAGAAGCTTCTCGCGCCTCAAACTAATGAAGAGTTACTTGAGATTGTCACGTACGCTTTGTCTATATTTAGCTCAAGGTTGTCGGCAGAATTTCAGCTACCTAGGGGATATCCAAGTAGACAGAAACCTTTTATTAGAATAATTGTAATTGGTCAGAAATGTTAACTATTGTATGTTAAGTTGTATTTTATTGGTTGGCCATGCGACGGAGAGATGTTAGTCACGAGGTAACGCTCCAGAGCCCTGGAAAGATTCTAGATTGCCTCCAGTGTCGAGCGGAACGTGTTAGAGATAAGATGTACTAAAGTCTAGTGTTGGAACTCAAAGAAAGATGACATGATCATATTATTGTGTAGATCATTTATTCAAGTAAAATATACATTCTTACGTTTTATTCAATCACAGTATATCGTTGTAACTATTGTGAATAGCCTTTTTCCAAGTTTTGAATTAAAGTATTTGTATTTGTCGAAGAGAAGTTTCTTTATTGAATTTAATAATAACATACTTAGATCGTCTTATCAACTAGCAACTTCTAGAAGATCCTCTAATCAACTGGCAACTTCTAGATGATCATCTTATCAACTGACGATTTCTAAATCCTCGGCAACCACGATCATTGATTGTGCAATATAGATCAAGATAATCTTCAACGTGACATCCAACATCATAAAAGATCGTGACATCTAGCACCATTGATGACCGTGACAGAGGTCAACAATTCTCGTATATAGATTGAAACATTTGGTAATTCTTGCTATTGAGCGTGATCTATATAGGAAACATAATTATTATGATATACTGTATGACTTTGCTACACGCAAGGCTTGTAAAGTAACTCTGTACGTTGTAAATAATGAATAAAATGCAAAGACAAATTTGTTTTCTAATACAAACTGTTAATTTTCACTTATTATCCGTATCCTTACCTAAACTTGGCTCCCCGATATCCGTTTCGCATAGGATTCTACAATGGTTAAATCCGGCCCTGCTATTTAGTGACGGGTGAATACAGAATAGATTACTTGTTTTCTTTCCATGGCTTTTTGGTCACAATGGTTATGTCCAGCCCTACTATTTAGTGACAACTTGTTCTCCTCCCCCCCTCTTTTTTTTTCGCCTCTTAAATTACGGAGGGTAAATCTACTCCGTTACGTGGTGTCTAAACTCTTGAGCCATGAAAATTATATATAGATATGATATTAAAATCATAAAAAAAACTATTAAATTGATGATTACTGAGCATTTCTTATAGCTATATTTTTTAGCCTTTAATAATTGTTCAAGTTAGTAGGTATAGAACGATTTTGTAAATAGAAATACATAAGACTAAACTTAATAAGACTCCTTCTTTCACGTAGGACAACGGATGCGCCCAGATGTCACTGTCTTTGGTTTCGCTTTGAGACGGGGCAGAATCTGAAGTGACTAATCAATCAGCAGCTAGTGCAGGTATATGCATCTGAGGGCAGCTTGTTTCTTTTGCTCTAGGCAAAGTTCGTATAACACTAACAGTCTCTCTTCATGCTGTCCAGTTTAGGGCTATCTCCACCCACATACTTTCATTGATGCAAGTGGTTCTCATGTCTCGCTAGTAGACATCTCTATAGGTCAATCTTATGCGGCCCTTGAGTCTGACTCCTTCCACAAGCTCAGCATATAGGACGTCTTTGGAATTCTTCCATCTGGCATGAGAGAGATATGTCCGAGCCAGCGTTGTCTTCTCTGTGTCAGCAGAGCATAGATGCTTTGAATATTGGAAAGTCTCAAAACGTCCAGGCCACTGCTAGACGAGCAGTCAACGATTGGCGACGTTACAGGAAAGATCTATTGTGTGAATACTACCTACAGCCTCGTTAAATATATTTATTTTAGTATACCGAAAGATCGAGCGATTTTCCGACCGTTTGAGAAGACCTTCGAAGATCCTATTTAAAAAGAAAAGGTGTTTGAGCCAAGCAGCTTTTAAACTCACAATTACCGGAGGAAGACCAATAATTATATTTCAAGTCTGGTATAGTATGTCCAGTGTAAGGTCGGCCCAGAACAGAAAATTAAGTTAGCCTACACGTCCACGAGCTAGGCGGGGAGGCAAGTATAAATTGTAACAGAGTTTATACGGCAGTAAGATTACTCGCCAGAACATCTGTACAGTCAATGTTACGATTTGATATACATACAGTATCGGTTGTTACTTAATTAAAGGTTAAAGTGTTACGATAATTTAGAGCTGTAATTGAAAATTTCTTTGAGTGTCGTATGGTGCAGTGTTGCAGATCGCCTGCATAATGAGAGTCGTTACTATACATATATCCATATATATATATCCATATTCCTCAATCACAAAGTAATGTTGTCTAGTACAATTAATGCAAGGATAAAGAAACTATTTAATCTAGACCTGCGTATTACTAAACATCATATAGTTCATGAATTACCAATGTTAACGTTTACAGTGAAGTTGAATGCCCATTGTATGTCCGAAATGTTTCCAGTCACACTTGGAAACACTGAAGCTAAAACAATGATGTCTTTTGTTATTTCCGGAGAAGCAATTGATAAAGTACAATTTGATGTGTAATAAGTCTCGTCTTCTTCCATGAGTATGTGGCGGTAAGACAATTCATAGTCTAAAAAGATCGGCATCTGCAATTAAAATTTTAAATTGAAATTATTTCATCCCATTAATAAAATCTGCTTGTTTATTTTAAAACTGTTTTTTCTTTATTTTTAATAATATCATACGTTAAACTTTCATATTTTATAAGTCATTATAAAAAATGATGACCTGTATAAATAGGTGCACACGTTATTGACTATAGAAGCACGTCGCTCTACAAAAGTTGCTAAGCAGTAAGAATGATGTATTTGAAATTTAATATCCTAATTTTTTTAAAATAATTTTTTGTTTTACTATGACAAAAGTGTGGGATAGTAGCGTCAATGAAAATTGAAAAACAGAGTAGACAATAAAAGGAAACACATATTAAAAAATAGTTTTAGGAATAGTATTGCTACGATTCTCTCTCCTAATCAGGCCTTCTGTAAACACTGCTAAACACAACACAACACATCAAGAACTTGACAACAAGGCTCCTAATAATCTGGTACTTTAATAATGAGTGAATAAGTAGATAACAGCCAATACTAGACAATTGGCATCAAACACATCAACAACTAAATTGTTACTCTGAACATTAACGTACAAAACTCTACTGTCTCTCTTTCTGGACTCGTATATCAACACCTGAGGACTCAACCAGGACCGACTTTATGGCCGACTAACAGTCCCGGTCTCAACGCTCTCCGGTCTTGAACTGCCGCTTTCCTACACACTGTGTCACTCGTACACGCAGGCTTTCGATCACATGACAATAACATTGGTCATATTTGCGTGTAATCGTGTAATAGTAGTACTGTCCCTTGTCCATTGTCCTGAGTGATTCACGTGTGTGTCAGCTGAGCCTATAGTTAACCTTTTTGCGCCGCCAATAGGTCATAACAGTATTGTTTGACAATACCATTTAATTCTATTTACCAACTTTAAAAAAATTCACTTTATGTAAGTTTCGATTACCTATGCTGTCAAGCCTCCGTCTTTAAAATGCCCACATGGCCCCAAACTTGGTTTCACAAACATATCTTGTAATTCAACAGCTCGCAAGTGGGAAAGTCCCAGGAGCTGACTCCATTCCCGCAGAGGTCAACAAAAAAGTGGATTAACCCTGATTAAGAGACTTCATGAGCTGTTCTTAATTATGTTGGAAAAAGAGTCTATACCACAAGACGTTAAAGATGCCACAAATTGTCCATCTATACAAGCAGGGATTTGCTATTTGCTGAAGAATGTGCTCTAAGTGCCTTCTATGAAAATGATCTTCAGTGCATCGTCAGTGACTTCTCAAAAGCATGCTCAGACTTTCGCCTTACCATTAACACAAAAAACACTGAAGTCTTATATTTGCCTGCTCCAGGAAAAGCCTTCTGAAATCCAAGCATCTTTGACCTGTGTTTAGCAAGACAAGATTAAGACTAAATGACCTTTCATGAGAATAAGACGCCTTCACTGGCTTCCCATGGCACTCTCATCAAGGTTACGGGTCAGTATCTATGGTCAACGCATGTGACTAAATGTCCAGTAAATGATTGTTTTCGTCACATAATTAAGTATCAATAATTACAATTGACACGCGGTGTCACGACACGCGCACTAAGTGTCTGGGCACAAGTTGATTGGATATTAAGTGTCTGGGCACAAGTTGATTGGATATTAAGTGTCTGGGCACAAGTTGATTGGATATTAAGTGTCTGGACACAGTGTTACAATAGTCAGTAACTGGACACAGTGCTTGGACACTCAATGTATTTGCATTGAAATAACGAGACTATGAGGAAATATGTTTAATGTTAACCTACTTTATAAATGTGTTTAGGATAAAGTATAGATATGAAAGACAAGGCAAAAAATTGCGGTGTATCGAATTATTTTGAGCAGCCAATTTTTTAACATTGTTTTGTGTGTGTGTGTGTGTAACTGTTTCTAGAAACTTCTGACAACTGCTTCCACTCCCAGCTCTAGCAGGCCTATTCACACTCTCACCGATCTACTCACAAAACAACAGTACTCACCATTTTCTCGTTTCCAAAGAGATGGTCACTAGCAGGAGAAAACACCATAAATAGCAAGATAACAATGCATTGTGTTAATATTTAATGTAAAAAAATAACGTTGGGGGACCAATAAGTGGGCCCGGCAAGGGGTTCAGATTAGGACTCCCTACCCCACCATAGCTACTCCACTGAAGCATCGAGAATTGGCTGCTAGTAAATATCGAGATTTAGAGACACGCTGCGACCATCCCATCAAGATAAATGGACATGATATAAACGCAGTAGACAGATTCACATATCTTGGCAGCACACTGTCCAGAAGCTTAAATATTGATAATAAAATGGACCTGCGTATCGCCAAGGTCAGTGTATCATATGCCAGACTGTCTAAAAACGTCTGGAACAGACGAGGTATCACCACAAATAAAAAGCTATCTATCGAGCTGTCATCTTCCCTACATTGATCTATGCCTCAGAAACGTGGACAGTGTACAGAAAACATGCAAAGAAACTGAGCCACTTCCACAAGACATGTGTAAGAAAAATACTGAATGTCAAATGGCAAGACAAAAAACACCAGATACTGAAGTCCTTTGAAGAGCGGGTTTGCAAAGCATCCACACAATCTCTTTTATGGTCAACTAATCGAAGGAAAGCTCTCGCAAGGTGGACAAAGAAAACGCTTCAGGGAAACCATTACAGTTTCTCTGAAAGCGTTCAGCATAGACCCAGCCACCTGGGAGACAGAGGCACATGACAGAGCATCATGGCGTCGCGCTGTGAAAACTGGCGCACATGTTGCTGAGGAAAAGAGAACAAAGCTGGCAGAAGAAAAACGCCAGAGAAGAAAAGCAAGGCCAAGCTGGAATAACCTGCCCAGTGTGCTGCCAAACATTACGGGATTACATAGGTCTCACCAGCCACATGATGAGGCATAATCCCCAGTGCAAAGCCCTCAGCCACCTGGATGATAAAGTGGTCATCATCGAACTAGATAGATAGATAGACAGACATTTTCCTTATGTTAATGTTATAGTTATTCATTATTTTTTTACTACTGGTCTATAAACATTTTTCAAGTTAGAGTTCATTTATGCTATCATTAAGCTTTAAGTAGACTTCTACCTCAAAAATACAACAACATAATAACATATACATGTCATTACATTTCATATACTAGTTACATTAACTATACAAGAAAACAAATTGTGAATAATTACCTTGTTAGTTACATTGTAAAAGAGACACTGAGCTTTAGGATATATTTTATTGGCAGTGCAAGTGATAGTTAATACATCTGAATCCAAGCTAAAAGAATGCACACACAAAACTTTCTTGGGACTCGCTGATTAGAGAAAATAAATAAAGATGTAGATCCACTTATTTTTCTGCTGGTGTAATTAATATATTAAAACAGCTTGAAGAATATTAAATACAAATACAATGGTTCATGTATTATGTAAGTAATCATTTTTATTATCTATTTCAACTTTTAATGAAAGGCTTCCCATACATATGACACCAACTCCGTTGCAGAATCTGCCGTAGGTAATGTCATAGTTGATAATACCAACACCTAAGGGGCTTCACTAATGAGTCTTCTTCGAGGTTGTTTCCTGAAGCATTAAACAGCACAGCGGGGATTGAAGTTAGAGTAACCCTCTTCTGGATGAATCGCCTTACTAGACTGTCAAGCTCCATCTGCCCTAAGCTCCCGGTATTGTGGCGCCAGATATCTGCCTTTAGTCCTTCAGTTTCACCGGGCTTAGGATCTAAGTCATACATGCAAGCAAGGTGTTGGACTTAAATGTCAGAGGCTGGGAGATGACATAGATCAGATGAAAAGCTTCTAAACTTGGCAATTTTTAAAACCAAAGCGAAAATAATGTTTATTTTGAATATCTTTTTCGCTGACAATCCGGACTTATATCTCATTGACATAAAGTATTACAAAAGCAAGTGAATGCTTTAGAAACTTTTGTCAAGAGTTTATCCTTACGATAAACCTCTTTAAGACAAAAATCCTGACACCCTTACCGTGGCGCAAAAAAAAAAATTACCTTAGAATGATCAAAAATTACCAGCAACCTAGATTTAGACATTAATCTCACAAAAATAATAGAAAAGGTTTCTGCAGCATTTTTATTGCAAAACTACTCTAAATTTTATGGGAAAATGCCAAATTGACCAATGCAACAAAAGTCCTAGTGTTCCTTGCCTGTATTGTGCGCCTTCTCCTTGAAGGTAGTAAAAGTTTATTTACATACATGTATAACGAGCACAGACTAAATAAATTTCACTTATAATGCTTGCGATGCATAATGCGCATCTCTAGAAGTGATCATATCTTACATTAATGACGTTTTGGGATTCAGATATATGCACAACATCTATGCTATCCTGACACAAAGAAGATGATGCTGTCTCGTTAATGTAACCCGCATGCCAAATGGTAGAATCCCAAAAGATAGCTTATATGAAGAGCTTTTGGATGGAGTCGGACCCAAGAGAAGCCCAAGACTAACCTGAATAAATGTCTACAAGCGAGACATGAGAACAACAGGCATTAATGAAAGTATGTAGTAGGAAACAGATCAAGACCGAACAGCATTAAGACAGACTGTGCTGCCTGTACGATCCTTGCCGAAAGCAAAAGAAACTTCTTCTTTTCGTTCTCATTTTACATATCGGAGAGTTTAGATCAGTAATCCTATATCTGAGATGAACTGCGCAGTGGTTTCAAGATCAGACAATTCTCCAAATTAAACGAAGTTGCCTTAATCGAGAGAAAAACAAAAAAAAAAATGCCCTGTCAGCTATGCATAAAACAGATGCAAATACATACACGAACTTGGCAAACTTAAAAGCCAAATTTGGCGTGATTAGTAACTCCTGATTCAGCCCCGTCTCAAGACGAAACCAAAACCACTGACTCATCTGTAGCATTTGTTTGTTGTTGTTTTTTTCCGAGACGCAATGTGCCAAATATATAAACCTTTAACAAAACCAAGCAGACTGTTGTTATGAAACAAACTTAGAAATGTTTATGTTTGTAAAGTATAATCGTGTATAATTGTATTAATTAATATCAGGGAAATAGTTATTTAAACCATTTAATTATTACATTTTATGCATAAGTTACTAATTATATACGAAAATGCATATTTTGTAATGCATATGATCTTTGTATACATATGTTAAAATAACATTAAACTTCAAATGTATTGTCACTTGTTGTGCTTTGATTTAAAAACATACATTATGTACTAAGGTGTATATACAGAAGCTACAACCAATCGTGATTAAAATGTACACTTTCTAACAAAATAGAGTATGTTTAAGTTTATATTTTTTTGGCTATCTACACTTTTTAGTTGTGCTCAAAATATTGAAATCTGAATTTTGACTGAATATCCCATACTTTATTAATTGCTGTAATTGGAAAGACAAATCAAGAAATACAAATTGATGAAATGACATAATTACCATATACTTTGAAATCACATGAAACTTCCAATGAATCCACGTTCATCATCGGCTGTTTGGCATCATGTTCAAATGTCCACTTCCCCATATGATATTGTGTTATATTATATATTATTACATCCGTATACACTGTTTTGTTTATGATGTGAGTGCTAATAT
This sequence comes from Biomphalaria pfeifferi, assembly GCA_030265305.1. Lineage (NCBI taxonomy): Eukaryota > Metazoa > Mollusca > Gastropoda > Planorbidae > Biomphalaria > Biomphalaria pfeifferi. Next base: position 3,288,386 of record JASAOG010000009.1, on the reverse strand, counting down.
TCAAAGGTCCTAAACTTTTGCTTGTCTGATCGCAAAACCCCCAAAACTCACAAAATATGTATTCTACTTTTGAATTTTGAGCATTCTGGTACTTGTAGAGAATATACATTTCTTTAGAATTTTGTTGTATTTCCCAAACTATTGACAATTTTCCGATGTCACCTTCTTTGCTGGTTCCACAATAAATGTCCAAAGCATCTAAAATTAATAAAAAAGGAAGAAAAAAAAATTAACAAATATACATCAAAACATTTATCAATGTTTCCTTTACCCATCAATCAATCCTCTTGTCCATTCGTCTATTTATCCTTGCATTTTTCTGTTTGTGTGTGTCTCTCCATCTCTTTCTTTCTCTCTCTCTCTCTCTCTTTCTTTATCTGTCTATCTGTTAATCTATCTATTTATCTAATCTACTTACACAACTTACATAATTTGCACAATGCTGTATTTAGGAATATAAAGAGAATATTACATTTCATTCTTATTTCATAAAAATAACTAACCAAACTAAAAAAAAAAAGAAACCATAACTCAAAAGATAAACATCATCTAATTAATATTAAAATAATATTTTAAAAGACATTTATTGCAAACTGAGCCGTTAAAAGCGTAAAAATACATCACAATGTCATATAGCGAATTAACCTCTTCATGAATGACTCATGCTCGATTACTAATCTATATCCTGTCAAAAGCCGTTTTGCTTTATATTTATATATTTGTTTGAAGTACTTTGAAGAACAAAAGGGTTTTAAAATGTATTAAATCTTATTATCTTATTTTAGAAATCTATTGAATTTCATCTTTTGTTTTTGAATTCCTAATGTATTTACGTTTTTTTCAAATCTTCCTACATGCTTACAAACGTTTAATGGAAAGCATCCCTGCAGTTGAATGAAATGTTGTTTTTTTCTTTTTTAATAGAGTTATAAAATGCATCCAAAAGTTTGTAAACATTTTTTTCACCGTCTATTGTAGAACTTTGTGCCTGACAGTCAATAGGAGATAGCTTCGTTTTGCAAAGTAACTAAAGGGACTCTTTGTAATATTGAAGCAATACAAGAAAAAAACAACCATTTATTAAGAAGAAACTGATTTATACATGTTTCTGTTTATGTAGGTTACTACTTAGGACATTTAATCACCTATCTATGTTTCGTCCCTCAAAAAAAAAGCAAGAAAATGTGACACAAATGGTCGTGTTTATTTTATTTCATATACATAATAGTTGTTGATATATTTATGATATAAGACTAATATAGTGTTTCTGATATTTTATTTGTGTATGTGTATGTATTTGTAATACTTAAGTAAAAACAAATTATTTCATGTCATACGGAATTATCTCTGGGAAAGGAAATATATGGAAATAGAGAAAGCGTTAACTCACTGGTAGAAAAACAGGAGCCAAAACCAAACAAATAAATGTAATGCTAAAGGTTCTTGCTATAACGCAATTATCTTTATTTCTGAAGGAACGACCGAACATTGTAACACAAACAATTAAGCAGGCATTACTTTAATGCATTGTCCGATGTATATGATATAATATAGCACGTCTCTACTCTATGCAGTCTCAAAGAATATTTTCCTTAAGATCGGTCTCCTAACTCGGATCTCTCATACTTTGTTTTTACCCGAGACCCATTTATACAGCAAAACCTGCACAAGAACCCTTAAATTAAAAAAAAAAAAACTACATAAACACAAAGTATATAAATTACATATGTTTAAAAAAGCAAAAATATTGCGTAAAGGATTTTAAATTAAATTTATAACTTTTGTTTTTAAAAAGTTTTGCAAATATTTGATGACTTGACGAAGTTGATGAGAATTGATGAGTGTACTTATGAGCGGCTCAATGTGTGTGAGTAGCAATCCCAAATCTCTAGAAGCATAACTTCAAATCCGTTTCTTTTATTTATGATGAGGTTCTTAACGGCAATGTATCCACATTGTAGAGGATTAGAAGACGGAAAGCAGTCAATGCAGGTTCTAAAAAAGAAATAGGATTTTGTAACCAGAATTCAGTTTCTAGTTTCTTGTTATTTCTATAACCTGTCACTGTATTACTATCGATGTCACAAGAGACTGTGTGTCAATACCCGATTGTGTGTGCGTAGCAGAACAACAACAGTCCACAGAAGACAAAGCGATTTCAAACATTCATTGGGCTTGGTAGAATTTTCATACAAGTTTTGGAGCAATTTTTCTTTGTTAATTAAATTTTAGCGACGACTATCAGGAAAATGAAAGAAATATAGGTCAATTTCGTTTTGAGAACAAAATCCGGAACATTCTTTTACTGAAATGTTTATTTAATTTTTTTTTTTTAATCTTTAAGCATGATAATTAAATGTAAAAGACTAATTTTTATCAGTGGTTTATTTCCCCCTTTCAAATCACGAACAACGTATTGTCAATATTTTTATAATAAAAGGAATAACTTTCTTTTGATCATAAGGCTTTGCTGAGTTTAAGCCAAAAAAAATTAATTTAGAAGAACAATACAAAATATTTCTTGACATTGATTTGCTTTTTACACACGAATCCGGACAAAATATTATAGATATTAAAATTATTACGTTGTTTGGAAGGAAAATTAAAATTGAAATCAGATTTTCAGTAGCCTTTTTTTTATATAAACGTGAAGGACACACAGACTAACAGACATAAAACATACAAGTCAGGATCTACCCTAACTGTATCACTTAAAAATAATCGGATTATTTTAAAATATTTTGAGGGAATAGATATGATAGTATCTGGCGGCGGCCTTCATGCAACTGCAAGAAAGCCGCTGCTTAAAAAATGAGAGTTACATTTGCATAAAAACAATAAAGCAGACATAAATGTTTTTTTGTTTTCTTTAAATTCTAGTACCTAATCTATGTAAGCCGTATGGCATTGTGAAATAAGATTTTTCAATTCTGTCCTAGTTTTTGAGAACATATGTATAGACGAACTCTTTAAACACCTGGAGCTGATAAGCATGTGTCACAAGCTAAAAATAGATTGATATTGACAATTTAAATTTCCGTTTCATATACAACATACCACAGATGGGTATAATTATATAATAAATGGCAAATAAAAACAATAGGGTGGGTTGGAAATATAGACCGCGGATACGCCCAGGCATTACAAAAAAAAATATATTTTTAATGTTTATTATTAAATGATGTAAATTATTTGGCACACAAGCAAAATGTATTTTTCATCACATCATGTTTTCCCGATATTATTTGTTTAATGTGTTAACAGTTACATAATATATATATCTTGCTTTTAATTTTACATTATACAATATAGATATATATTTTTAAATTAACAAAATAGAAAGGTTGTAATATAATATTTATTCGGAGATAATTGTGTACTCCTATTTTAATCTGTGCAGAGATATTTCATAAATTGTAACGTCTATTAGCCTACAAATTGATTCATCTGTAGAGTGAATGTTTTACAGTCAAGTCTCTTTTACAGAGAAATGAAGAAATTAATGCTCTTAACTTATCTAATGATCTGCTTTCACATTTGTAAGCTAAATCACTAAAGAAATTACATTTTCAAAAATTCCTTTAAAATGTGAAACTTGATATATTTTGATATATCTATATATATATCTATATATATATCTATATATATATCTATATATATATATATATATATATATATATATATATATATATATAGGTATCATGGGGTGGGGATCGGGATTTAGTGACTGATTTTTTGCTTTGATTTTGTTTATTTTAGGTGAGATTACTAAACCATCATTTCCCCAGCACAGCCAAGGGTTTTTGTGTTTATGGAGTTTTGAGTTTAAAACCCCCATACCATGGGGTTTTGAGTTTAAAACCCCCTAATAGGGTGTTTTGAGTTTTGAAACCCACTACCAGGGGCTTTGAGTTTCAATCTCACTACCAGGGTTTTAGCAGTTAACTCCCCCTCTTCTATAAAACAAATAAACAAAAAAATGCAAATGACGATTCCCAAATTCCAAGAGCACAATTCAGGAAGATTTTGATTCTAAACCCACTCCAAAATTTACGATAAACCCCCTCTTTTTCAATATAAAAAAAGCAAATTATACACTCAAAATTTTAAAGGGGTTTTTAGTTTAACCCCCCCCCCTTCTTCAGCGTGGCTAAATGGGTTTTGACTCAGTTTTCGGGGGGTGAGGGGAGGAGGCGTAATGCTCCCCAAACCCCCCCCCCCGAAAAAAATTCTGGCTACGCCCATGATATATATATATATATAATTCTGTTTCATGAGACAGCAGATGCAACCGGATGAATTACTAGTTTTGGTTTCGTTTTTGAGTCGGGGCAGAATCTAAATAAACAGTTATGCAGCAGCATAATTTGTCACACTTCCTGTATGTAGATGCGCCTATTTGAGGTTGTCTGGTAGGGCTATTTTTTTCTTTAATTTTATTTTGTCCATGGCCCTCTCTTTCTTTTCATTTTTTACGACGTTGCCTGTCTCTATTCTCTATCCTCTAACATACTTCATTAATGTCTAGTCCTTAGATCTCGCTTGCAAACCTCTGTAGGTTAGTTTTATGAGCCATTGTATCTGACTCCGTCCGCAAGCTAGCATATAAGAAAGTATTTGGGAATATTTTTTCATCCTGCACGCTTTTGAGTAGTACAAACCATTGCAGTCTTGACAAATTTAAAAACCTTCTTATTACTGACCCTATCCATCTAGGAGATGTATGCTATGCATCACAGACAGCACAACTTGGGCGCCTGGATTCTGAGTAGCCGAATTGTAACCAATATTTTGCACCTTGAAGTTTATTAACTTCTTCTAAATAACAACTGTAGTGTTTCCTTTGAAGTACAGTTGTAAGGATAAGCTATTTTTATTAGACTAATAACAAAAATAAAAATAACCAGCCGACGGGTAAACACTTCTGAAATACACAGTTGTCCAAATGGGGTGGGTTGTTGGGTGACGTAGCGAATTATATATATATATATATATATATATATATATATATATATATATATATATATATATATACCTCTACTTGTTCTTCCCCCCACCCCCTCTTAAGTGTTGTAACTCTTATCCGACTTGTACAAATAAAAGAGTTATACATTATATGACCTTTTCATTGGGGGTTAGAGAGTTGGCGTGTGTGCGTCTTGCCCCGCATGATCCCGCGATGTAGACAATTATATATACAAATAATATTTATTATCAATAAGAATTTTTTTACAAAGCATTTTACCACACAAAACTATAGGCTTATCAGGAATTGATTCAGACCATCTACGTGCATCCGCTTCCCTGAATCCCAAGTAGACAATCCTTTGCACTTTCAAATCAATTAACTTTTTGAACGTAGCAACTTAACCAGTGTCAGACACTTAGTATTATTAGTTTGTATAGAGACTCACCATAAATGACGGTCTTTAAACGCGACTAGTGACGTCATGACTTAGTTGGGTTTGAGACTAGCTAGAGACATAAAATCAGTTGTTGATAGAATTATTTGGGATAACAAGTATTTATCGACAGAGACTAGATTGTGGCCTTTTGAGTATGGCAGCGATGTCCTTGCGAGTGCCGCTATGGACAGTATAGAGGGACTTCTTATAGTTCGACAGCTTCGCTGGGCAGGGCACGTATTCCGTATGGGAGATGAACGTATGTCAAAGGCAGTCTTTTTTGGTGAGCTAAAAGGTGGTCGACGTAACAGAGGCGCCCCACGGAAACGCTTTAAAGACCAGCTCAGGCGTCAACTTTCCTTAGCTGACATAGAAGAGAGCACTTGATGGCATGCGGTTTTCAGAACGACACAGCTGGAGGTCACTCACGAAGGCAGCAGGATACACATTTGAGACCAAAAAAAAATCTGTTGCCGAGGACACACTCAGACTGCGAAAAGAAATTCTAAATCGACCACCTGCGGACAATGGTTATGCTTGCCCTGAAGTGGCAAAATATGTAGGTCACAGGTGGGGCTGTGCAGCCACTGGAAATACTGCATTCCTCACTAATCATCGGACTCGAAGACAAGCCTTATTAATAAGACATCAGTTAGACAAGGTTCACATCTAACTTAACATTCGCTTTCACCTATCCTTTGGAATGCTAGACCGCTGGGGCACCACACAAGATCTGTCAACTTTCTTTCTCCATTCTTTCCTGTCCTTTTTTCTTTGATAGAATTTCATTCTGATGCTCTTTCTGAAAATATTGCGACCAGCTCTTTTACCTAACTGGGTGGACCACTTTGGGGGCCGATATTGACTTTGTGTTTCACACAAAATGTGTTTGTAACCTTTGTTATTATTAATTGTTATGAATAAAGAATGTATTGTCTGTGTAATAAATTTATTTTTTTTGTTCTTCTTGTTAATTACAGACAGCGGAAAGAAAAATACCGTCACGGTTACAATTTTCAATTATTCTCTACACTCTTATACAAATTGTACCTCACACTGTATACATGGCGAAGACGACGTCTTATTTCAAAGTAAAATCCACATTGACACTTTTGATGAATCTATAGATAAAATCAAGTATGAAACAAGGGCAACAGGAGGTGACTACAAACCAGTATGTTGTGTGTCTTGTTACGTATACATAATACAAATATAGTTTATACCTTCAATTGCTTTTTAAATAAAAAAAAATATTGCTTCTTTAAATTTCTGGTTTTCTTGTCTAGCTTACTGTCTATTAATATTCAAAGTCTACATCTTTATCGTGAAACCATAGATTATATATATATATATATATATATATATATATATATATATATACAGGACTGCCAACTGTGCGCACCACGCCTATATTATTCAATTAAATAAGTCCCGTACACCGAGGCGTCCTTGGTTGCAGTGTAGTGTTAGAAGAATGACTTCCGGTGAATTAGTTTACTATTATATAAAGAAACCATCACTAAAGATAAACACTACGTTCAAAATATTTCTTAGTCATAATTTTGGTAACATTGCGATAGACATTGCCAGATTTTTATAAGAACAAAATCTGTTTACCAACTTAAGAAAAGAGCATTTACATAGATAGTAGTAGTTTATATATTTATATATATAATTAAAAACCCATTAAGCCATTTTTTTCCAAAAACAAATTATAGTAGTGTGTATGGTCGTATATGTAGATATAGTTTATAGCCATAGGTCACCAAGTCTGGGTCAAAGTTTGCATGTTTACTACGTGTACAATTAATTTTTATTGAAGAAGGAATAATGATTATAGAATTCTATTAGGTGAAGACAAATTTGGAACAATCAATTTTTTATGGCTTTTAGACTAATTGGATGTTATTTAGGATTTAATTAGTTTAAAAAATTAATAACCTCAGGTCATAAATATTTTATGCATATTTTTCAATTAGTCATAAATACACTATTGCTTGTAAGTTTTAATGGCTTCATTCTGTATTAATATAGATATATATATATATATATTAATAGTATACAATCTAAAAAGAAATTGTCAAATGTGATGAAAAGAGAAATATATTATCCAAGCTGGCATTATCATTCAAACATCGTGAATGTAATAAAATAAGTTTATACCGGAAGTACCTTATCTCACATTTTGGATTTGAACGAAACTTATGCTTAGTTACCCTTAGTGTTGGCAGTCCTGTATATATATAGTCTATGGTGAAACTACCATCTTCTATACTTTGGCATTTATAAATACATTTATAAATAACGTAACCTTATTTTATTGGAACGTGCGAGTTATTAGAAAGTGGTTAACATTTTTTTTCGTATAACAGGTATATTGCTTATTAAGAACGATGTGTATTTTTTTAAAAAATGTGATGTTGTCCTAATGGTATTCTTAAGAATTTAATAATCTTACCAAATCAGTCTTCAATTTTATGAAACCGATTTTTAAAAATTTTTGTTACTTGTTTTAATTCCATATTTGTATTGTTACAAACCTAGAAAGAGGGACTCTTTATGTTAACACAAATATATATATATATATATATATTTTAATTTTGGGATTTTCATCGTAATTATATGCTAATCACAAGTGATCTAATCTACTCTTTGTTAACATATTAATTTGTAAGATACACTTGAGGAATTGTTATGGGCAGTGTGTGAAAGTTTGATCTCTTCTCTCTCTCTTGCTATATGAAAACTAACACTCTGTCCCTTACTCTCATAATCATTATGACTCACCTTATATTGACTAAGACAGTATCTCTCAAACTGTTGCAGGTGGCGCCTCCCCCTCCGACCCAAGTGTTTGCCCCTTCCTTAGCTAGATGGGGACGTTAGGAAGCAGTGGGGCTCGGAAGGGCTTTAAAATGTAATGTAAAATATTAAAATTAAAAAAAAATTAAAAAAAACATAATTATAAATCAATTTTCCGGTTAACTTATGGATACATTTTTCAAGGGGTAGCGCCCCACCGTTCGAGAAACGTTGGACTAAAACAGGGAGAAGATGTCCTCTCAAGGTAAGGGGATGCGTCATGACAAGTGGAGAGAGGAAGGCAAAAAGAAAAGCTGTATTTTCATTGTTATCGTCAATCCATGTTATTTCTAGTATTGATAAAGTGGCAATAGTACGAATGTTTTAGAAAATTAAAATACTTATGATAATAAATGTTGCTACATCTTCTTATCCGGACTTGCAAAGACTTTCCTTTACGGAGCAATACCAAAAAAAAAAGAAGAAGAGGCAGAGAAAGTGATGGGAAGACGACGTAAAAGAATGCAAGGGCCTGCTAGTGAAATAGGCTCTATCCAAGGTAAAAAGACAGAGAGGAATTTGAGAAAGACAGTCGACAAATCTTGCGTTTACAAAAAGTCAGCAACGATTTAATTCTTCTCAATTTTTTTTTTTTTAAACAATTGTCACAATTCATCCTAAAGCTGTACCACACTATGATTACAATTTTTGAGTTACTTACTAAAAAGTTGATCTTATAACGATTACTCAAATTATAAAAGTATGAATATCCCATACATCAGTGATGCCCAAAATACGGTTCGCGGGCCATATCCGGCCCGCGACGTGGGTCAATCCGGCCCAATTCGGCACACAGCGTAGAAACACCCCCCCCTTTTCCAAAGAAAAACTACGCTAAGGCCCTCACATTTTCTCTGATGGATTAGTCAATGACCTTTAAAATTTGTGCGTTTATGAAATGGACTCTGAATGTAGAATCTAATAATCTAAGGCATTGTCCTTGTACGATGTTGAAAATTTGCTGTATCTCAAATTCTCCGATCGGGAATAACGTTTTCTAGTATACAAAACAATTATTTAATATTGTTTTGTAAAAAGCACTATTACTGGGCTAACTTTAGTATAATTTCAATATGCAAATTCTAATTGTAAACACAGTGTTAAAATATACTTGGAGAAAAAAACAACAAGTGAAATGTTTGATATAAATAAGTGAATTATTTTTTTTCTCCTGGTTCCTTGCTTTCAAGTGGCACTAACGATATTTTTTTTACTAATTTAGGTATTCACCTACGGTAAAATTTTGAGAAACACTGAACTAAAAGCTACCTCCCCCTCTCCCTCTCTAACTTCCTCCTGAAGTAATAGAGGACCAACAAAGACTCACAAGCATTTCTTTTCGTTCAAAGTTGTTCAGACCTAGAAAGTTCACAAATTATTATATGATCTTTTGATATTGGCTATAACTTCTGAAATACCAAGTATAATGCTGATCGGATAAATATTTTTATTTTAAAAGCAACTGATTAAATGACCTAAAATAATAAATATCGTTAACAATTCATCTCTACAATGTTACTGATTTAATAACATTTTTTTCAGCTTTGCTATATTGATCTGCAGAAATGCTCTGGCTACAAACATTCTCAATGTTACTGCAAGAAAACGGACCAGAATAATGTCTTCTCAGTTGTCATAAATGTTACTGCCACAGTTTCCTACAGTGAGGCTAAAATAAGAGCTACAAGAGCACACCCAAAAAGTACAATTGTTTACAGCAACATAGAAACTTTTCCAAAGATTTATGGTAAAGAAAAATTCACTTTCCAAATACTGCATTTATATACATATACTACATATATATTACACTCCTCCCGCGGGTCTTAACTTGCGTATTGTTGATGTAGTCACTGATTTAGTGCATTAGAGACGATTAAAGAAACTAATGATGTTATAAGTAAAGCGAATGCATGAATTTATAATTTAAAAAATATTATAAATTAAACTAAATATAGTTAATTGACCTTAATTCAATTTTTTATGAAAACATTGGCGAACGAATGTAGATCTATGTAAAAATGCTTTAGAAAAACAAATTTGAATGTTAATTTGATCAAAATATGAAATAAAAGAACCATAATTATTATGTTCATGTGTTAAAGTATAAAACTATCTTTTCAAAGAGAAGTTATATCATCTTAGAGTTGAATTAGAGTTTTAGACCTTGGAATGGAAAGATGTGTACAATTACGGTATTGTCTAATGAAACAATGTTCGTCAGGAAATCTAAATTCGCAGATATAAGGAACGAATTTATGTAAAAGTGCTTTTGAAACACAAATTTTAAGGTTAATTTTATTATATAATGAAATCAATTGACCTTCTGTTGTATTACCGTGTGTCAAAGTAAAAAAGTAAAAAATTAACTGCGCGAAGTGTAGTTTTAAAAATTAGATCTAGATCTAGATACTTCCGATCTTTTCCTATGTGACCATAATAAACATGGCCTAGTTTTACTTAATACTAATAGTTAAATAGAGTCGGTAAACTTGTTTTTAAGGGTCTTAAGTTTGTTTTAAGGCTACAATACATACACCAAGGTCTAAGTTAGCCTACTCTAGGAACATTTCTGACAAGTTTTTTAAAAGATTGGTCCAACGGTTTTGATTTCTATTCGTCACATACATACAAACATACACACATACATACATACATACATACATACATACATACATACATACATACATACATGCATACATACATACATACATACATTCATACCTACATACGCATTACTTTCTACTTTATAGTATAGATAGTTTGTCCATTGTGGTTCGATGATGACTACTTTTGTCATCCAGGGGTGTGAGGATATTGCTCTGGGATTTTGTGCCTCCTCATGTGGCTGGTGAGACTTATATGAACGCAGAATATTTTAGATTGCACACTAGATAGGTCATTGGCCTTTTTTTTTTCTCTCTGACGCTTTTCTTCGGCCAGCGCTGTTCTATTGCCGCCTGAAATGTTTGTGCCAGTTTCACAACACGACGTCAGGATACTTGTGCTTCCATCTCCGAGATGGTAGGGTAAATGCTTAATGTGTTCCTAGACGCTTTGAGGGTGTCGTTCATAAAAATGTTTATGTAGCATACAATAGCCTATTGCAAAGAAAATAAGCAGGTATTAGGATAAGATGCATGGAATTTAGAACCACTGGTCTAAAGGTTTAATAATTTTATTGAGACTGGAGGCTTTAACAGTGGGTATTGGGGGTATTGGGAGTCTATTTGTCTAAAACAGAAATCATACCACAAATGTTCGGATGTTCTATTCCTCCTGTTACTGCTTATTTACCAGTGGATATGCAGTTCTATTATTTTTTTTAGAACTATATTTTCTTCCTATATAAGCACCAAATGTACTGATTAATTTAAAGATGTTGACATTCAATTATATGACATGTATCATTACTATAAGTAGTAGTAATAGTATTTTTTGTACTTTCTTTCAGATCCATCAAGTATTGAACCTTTGTTTTTTATTGAGAATCATTTATTTAACAGCACAAATAATTTTGTAATTGTGAATGAAGCGCACTGTGCAATAGCTGTAAAAATGAAAGATGACAACATTGGCCTTCCATATCTATTACATATAATAGATGTTTCCACAGGAAAAGAAAAGAAAGTAAAGGACAAACCTTTACTTATGTCTACTCATGTCACTAACACTAAAAATTTTACTTTGCATTGGGAATTTTGCGATTCAATGAAGTTCAGAAGAACGTTCTCATGTATGCTTCACCCGTGTAAGTTTTTTTTTTTGTTTAAACATAGAGCCTAATGATTTAGAAGTGATTCTAGTCGTGCAAATTTTAATATATTGTTAGGCTTATTTTCTTTAATTTTAATGTGAAACCATAAACTGATGAAGAACTTTACCTAATTTCCCCGCCTTATTAAATCATGTCCTTAAATTTTAATTAGGGACAAACTTAAGTTTGTGGAGGTTCCGGGACAGAATTTTTGTGGAGGCCCCAACACTTTTTAAAGCCTTAAAAAAATTACATTTTTTGATTATAATACTTAAATCTTAAAGCAAGACATATTTCAGAAGAGATAAAGTACATGTAAATGTGATATAATTTTCCTTTTTTTTTTTAAAAAATATTTAATATGCACATATGAGCTTTAAAAAGGTCATTTTTTTAGCTTGGGAAGGGTAAGTACGATGTCAGACGCAATACAGTAAATTCGGAGCTGCATTTACATTTATGGATCCTTTTTAACGACACTGCTACCAGCCGACATAAGATGTAAGTGCTAGTAGTAAAAATAACAAAAAATTAAAACATGAAATTCAAAGTTTCTGACCCGTCAAAATTCGGATATATTGTTATGTGTTTTGTGTTGGTCTATATAGTACGATGTGCTTATGCCCTACGTTAGATCCGACCCTGGTTATAATATTTATTCATCTTACAAAGAAGGTAGACACGTGTATGCATAAAACAGCTCTAATATTTTATGCTCAATTTTAATCATTAATAGTAATAATAATAATAACAATAATAATAATAATGCATTTAAAATTATTTAGAAAATGTGTTATACAAATTGTACTTATATATAGTGGATGCGCGATGGCTGAGTGGTTAAAGCGTTTCCCTGTAGAATTTGTTACATTTTTGTCACTGTAAATGCAAATGTATGCTAATCTGTTTAATGGTTGCTTTTTTTTAACAGTAGAAAGAACCTATGAATTCACAAGTGACCATTGTCCATATAGTTACTACCTCTTAGTAGCATTCATTATTATCTCTGTAGTTTTGATCTGTTGTATCATCTTGCTAATGTAAGTATACATATGTTTTATTAAACATAAATTAACATTACACAAGAAATATAAGCATACACTTTTTTTATACACAATAACTCCTTTACAGTACTTATAAAGTTATTATTTTGCTCTTAATAATTAATGTGATATTTATAAAACAATTTAATTTTAACTTGCAAAGATTTAGGCCTTTAGTATAAGGGAACACAATTATCGCACTAAATATTCCTACCTATAATAAATGTAAATTTTTCATGGCCAAACAATACAAGTTCAAATGGGTAATTTATGCTTGTCAATGAAAATATTTAAAGTAGAAACAAAGCGTTGTTTTCTGAAGTAGATATAAGTAGCTATTTTTTTTGTGCAACCCTAACCTATGTAACATATAGTTAAATTTTAGATCTAGATCTAGTAATTGAACATCAAAAATAAGAGTACTCTAGTCTCATAATAGATAATCAATATATTTAAATGTACAGAAAACAGACATGCATTATTTCGATCTAAGATTTTTGAAACATTATCTCAATGGCAACTAACAGGAAATTGCTTTGTTTCAGATATTTGTGTAAATATATAGTTCTGTGATTAAAATCCTATTCTACACAAAATCCAAAAAATGATTTTGCATTATTTATAAACTTTGAAAACTAAAGATCATTACTTTTCTAAGACAAAAATGATCGAGTTTCCTAGATTAGGGGCAATTTCCCCTACAGCTTGAAAAAGAGTTACGTACATACACAATTATAATTTATATAGGTCTTTGAATCGATCATTCACGGAAAAGAATTTGTTTTCGATTTCCTGTCTAGATATAATATATAAACATTATTGATGTTACTATTTTAAATCTTTAAAATTTATCATTTTAATGAGGCTAAAAAGAAACAAAATATCGCGTTATATTTTTTTTAACCTGATACCACTACACGCCGTCTACGTCTTTTTGATTTATTTGTTCATTGCCTTTGGTATTGCTGATTATTACCAAACAACACCTTCTTTTCTTTTTTAAATTGTAATAAACGGGCCACATTTTAACGACCAATCTAACCTTTTTTAGCCTGTGAAGTAATGTATCTGTTACAATTAAATGTCACAGCCCGCCTCTCTCTTTCCTGCTCTTTCACTCAATATTTGTTGTTGTTGTTTTCTTCCTACGCATCGTAAATTCACTGACATAGACTTTTGACTCGATTGGGAAGGACCCTCTTCAAAATGAGCTACTGACACATACATGCACTCATATTTTGGGCTCATTAATGATAGTTGGTGGAGGCTCATGTGGCTGAGTTGTAAAGCGCTTGTCTTCTTAACTTGGGGTCTCGGGTTCGAATCCTGGTGAAGACTGGGATTTCGGAATCTTTAGACGCCTCTGAGTCCACCCAGATCTAATGGGTACCTGGCATTTTTTTTAAATTTTTCGACACCCTCAAAAAATTATGACTACATCATTTCCCCGTAGATCGCAAGTTCTAAAAAGGGAACTTTATTTTTTAATTCTAAGAACACTTTCACTTTGGGCCCCGGCCAAAAACAAAAAAGTTAATCCTTATTACACTCTAGGACTTTTTTTTTTCGGCTTCTACATTGAATCTATATTTTCATTCGACCTTGACACCCTCCCCCCCCTCTTTTTTTTTATTAGTTTTACTTTTTTTTTTCGCCACTTTAAATCTTAATACAAGCAATGTAGTGTATTAGACACCGAAAAATAACTTCATACTATTAGTTTGTTTTTATTTAATGCGATCGTTTATTTAACCCTTTTGAATGTAGTGATATGTTGATGATCTAGATTTATATTCTTAATACTGTTATGATTTTTTTAACAGTGTTACTAAGTGCCGCTTCTTGCTCTCTCTCTTTTTCTCTCTCTCTCTCTCGAACCATGCTAGGATATTAGGATTGGGTTTGTTTTCTATTTAGACCACGTTTATAAGTAGGCAGAAAGACGTGAGGCATATTAAAAATAAGTAGACTGAGGGAAAAAAGAATTCATTTACTTAAAATATACGGAATTTTTTTTGATATTTTTAAAATGTAGGGGGGGGGGGGGAACCGAAAATAAAATACAAAGGTGTAATACCATTGTTTGGTAGACAATGGTCAGGTGACATCGCTTAGTTGAGAATCACGAGAGACGAAATAGGAGTCTTCATATTTATAATCACCGGGTACCATTTTTTGGTCACATGATTAGAAGAAACCGCATAGGCAGCAGTCCACGCCATTTTAAGAGAAGAGACAGACGTGTTAGGTCTGTGGTTTAGAATATTTTTATGATTGCTTATGATGTATTCATTTTGATTACTATTGATTGGGTATTCTTGATTTAATGTGAACATACTGAAGTTATTGATGTCTGAGATTGACTATTTTTAAACCATTATTTTACTGAATACACGCGAGTCTGCTACATCTGTGTTTAGTGCTAATGCATATGTCTTTTTTTTGGCGAGCTAAAAGGTGGTCAACGTAACAGAGGCGCCCCACGGAAATGCTTCAAAGACCAGCTTAGGCGTCAACTTTCCTTGGCTGACAAAGAAGAGAGCACTTCGCTGCATGCGGCGTCGGAACGAGACAGCTGGAGGTCACTCACGAAGGCCGCGGGATACAGATTTGAGACCAAAAGAAAATCTGCTGCCAAGGACAAATGCAGAGGACGAAAGGAAAATCTAAATCGACCATCTGCGGACAATGGTTATGCTTGCCCTGGATGTGGCAGCAACAGGAAATACTGTATTCCTCATTAATCTTTGGACTCGAAGACAAACCGTATTACTATATGTCGTGTGGTCGAAGCGCACAGTAAGCTTAATAAGAATACAGTACAAAGTCATGAAGATATAAGTACGTAATTAACAATACAAGAACAATACATCAATACCAGAAGGCGGTAAAAGGAACATATGTACGAAATTTTATGTTAATCCGTACTACAATTTAAGATATTTTAGGATTTAACAGATTTTCATAATCAATCAATCAGACAGGTACCCTTTAGAATTGCATAAAATCTCTAACGCGAATCTGAGACCTCCTTAACTCAGAAGCTTATAGCTTTTCCTTTTAATACTAATAAAAGCTATTTTAGTATATTCTCAACATACAAAGTAAAAGTCTTTTTTTTATGTTTTCATCTAGATCGAAACCTTTGAAAAAATGTGTTAAAAAAGTAAGTAATATAATAATACAATATAATAATAATATAATATTTATATGTATTATAAATTCCAGGTTGATACAATTTGTTATAACCACTATATGAGGAAAAAAAGTATTACAAAGCCCATTCGCCCTTGGAGGACATTAGCATTTATTAAAGTATCACGATTTATTAGATGGACATTTTATACGTTTATTTTGCTGAATCAATTAGAGCAAAAAAAAATATTAGAAAGGCAAACATAAAAACATAAACATAAGAGAGAGAGAGGGGGGGGATGGATAGTAAGAAAGTGAAAAAATCGCATCATTCAGTCAGAGTGTCTGCTCACCATATTTTTTTATTTTTCAATCTAGAATTTCAATGCTAGGAATGCTCTACATATAACCATGTATATTTAAATGGATATTGTTTCTTTATCATGAGAAAACTAAAACATATGCAACAAAAAATGTAACGAACTAACAGTGTTACGAAACGTTGCAGTCAAGTAAATAGATCTAGTCAAAATAAATATATTAAATTTGAGTAACGAAACTTTTTTTTAAGAAGTAGAAACGAATTCATATTTTCAAAAGTGTATATATCCTCTTCAGTTGTATTTTCCTTTTTATTATATAATTATAATTATTATATTTTTTGTATTGAGTGTTTTTTAGTGTTAATTTTCTTAAATTTATTTTTAAATATAATTACAATTAACTATAGTAATGGATGGTACTTTAAAATCTGTAATTTTTTTAAATAGCAATTGACACGACTACGGGACAATAATCGAACATACGGATCCAGCATAAACTGCAGTGGTATTTTGAAGGAAAAAAAAGATCTTTGTATCAGTAATAAACTAACAGCCCCAGAACAAATTTAAGAGGATATAATAAAGTACACTTTAAACGCAAGTATAGCCATTTTAAAATTTAAAATTATTTGAAACATTAAAATAATGTCAGTGGCGTCACTGGGGTCAGTTTATCCGGTGCGGTTAACTGACTGTGTCACCCCCCCCCCCCCCCTCCCATTTAACATTCTCCAAACATTTTCCAATAAACATTATCGTTAGTTTGTTTCTTTTTGTTGCACCAATACAGTGAGCTGATGACCTACTTTTATTGATTTTACACGAATGTAAAATTAGTGTCACTTCTATTATAAAATCTCATTGCTTATGACACCAATGGAATAATTATTGGATGTTTTACAATGCAAGTTTATTAAAATCAGAAACAGAATTAACATTATCTGAACATGTTTCGTTTGTTAGATTTTTAGACGCAAAGGGTATACAATTATGCTATATTATTCAAGCGTTGACTAACCTCTAGACTTAAAAATACATGTACGTTTGCCTCCCACCTTAGCTATTGATCTGCGAGAGCGCTTCCAGCTTCCAAAGCAGATCCAGAGACAAAGCCACATGAGCCAAGCCCTTTTCAGCATTTTTTAGGTTTTCAATAATGCATTTTCCTTAAGTCTAGCTTGTACTATTTCATCTAATGAGAAGATTGCAGGTTACATACAATAATTTAAGATAATGAAAGGGTAGGGATGGCCGTATCTGAAAAGTTAAAAACATCCGACTTCATCCGAAGCAAAATGAGCAGTTTTTTTTTTAACTTTTACCGTTGGTGCCCCGCTAAACATTTTATTTTTTTTATTTTTTTAAATAGTGCTTTGTAGATAACGTTAAAATGTTTTGTATAACCGAAAAAGTTCTTTCTGGAGATAGATCTAGTATAAGAGAGGCATCATGTTTACTCTCCATCGTATTCTGAGGAAGCGCCCTTAGCTCTGCCAAGCGTTTTTCATGTGATCTAATCTTCATACATTCTTTTCTCTGTCGTCTATGTCAATGTCAAAGTATAATAGTTTGGAAAGGTCCGACAATGAAGTATTTTTCTTAAAATCTGAACGCAACATATTCATGCTAGTAAAAAAAAAAGTCGCTTAATTAATTATAATAAAGGAGGCCAGCTTTGAACAATAGTATTAAGATAGTGATCTTTGAGGTACCAATAATGCACGTATGTCTTAAGATAAACTTCGTGTTAAGTAAGAAGTCTCGCAGTGAACTTTTTAGTCTTTGTCACAAAAAGGTCATCAGCTTAACAATAAAGAACACTTGAAAGAATTTCGACCATTTTAGCCATTAGAGGGGAATCACATAAAGGAGAAGTTTTAAAATGTCTTCGTTTGAATCGACAAAGTTGCTAACGCCTCTCACAAAAATGGTAGACATTTTAAAACGTTCTTAATAGAAGATGATACCTTGTCTTTTAAGTTAATATTGTTGACTTTTTTTAAACATTGACAATTATTTTATGTCATTTTACTGTGTTAATATTCAAACGTGGAATGATAACTACAACAAAAATATAACTTTTTAAAATTTTATCACTGTAAAATAATTTGAACGGTTTCGCTCCCTCCCAAATGTTCAGGTCACGCACCTTCGAGAGAACGTTGCACCCAGTACCCGTTGGGTTGCCCCCACAGCTTGAGAAAATCTTTAGTAGACCTTACAAGTTTGTAATAGGCTTGTCTTAAGATCATCATGTTTTAGCCAGGGGTCTTGTAGTGGGCTTGTTCTGTTCAAGCCAATAAAACTTCAATAGCATGATGGTAAGTTAGACGGGATAAAATTGGTCCGTTCTGTCGTAAAAATGGAGGTAGACTTGAGAATGTCATTAATGAAAAGCAGAGCTTTTTTTGTTGAGCGTCTAAAAAACAGCAAGTGGACTTTTCCATATACCCAATCTCTGACAGATCCACAAAAAGATTTCGAATCATAATAGCCCATTGAGTATGGATAAGCATTGAAATTGTGCTATACAAAAGCAATTTTAAAAAAATTACTCTATTGCAACAGGGTTTGTTCTCAAGACCCTTTAATAAAGGCGATAACTTCGTTGAAGTCTTTCGCATTTTGCGATTCGGTCAAAGGTCTCACAAAGATGCCGGTGATTTTTTTTTACATTAGTATATTAACTACATCTAGATCTATATTTACATTTATAATGAAAAAAATATCATGTTAAGTTATACATATGTTTTAATCTTCTCTCCAGTGTCTTAGATGGTGTGGACGTTTCGCAGGTAGCAAGTACTTTGTTGAATTTTAAGTTTCAACTTGCAATGCTCCTATACAATATCGTTAAATATTTTGTATGGATCTGTATGTTCAGGATTGCTATTTAATTCCTCTAATAAGTTGATAAATTATAATTATGACAAATATAAATATCCATTTCGCTGTCTATACATTTAAAAAATTCTACTTCACTTTGAGAAACAGATGACTTTTACATCATCAAGTCTGAAAGGAGAACTTTAAAAAAAAATTATACCAATTAAAGAAATACATTTCCCTCTTAAGGTCAACAGTGTTAACATTCTGACATTACGTTCGTCCAGACTTAATGTGGTCACCTATTTATAAGTTCAATTTGATGGACTAAACATATAAAAGGCTATGGGGATTGTTTATCTCTACCTTTCATGTTCTTGTATGTCAGCGGTTCACGAAAGGGGAATAGCCAGTATTAGTTTTGTGCGGTCTGTCTGTGCGTACGACCGTCCCGTTTAGATCATGTAAACTACAAAAGATATTGAATTCAGACATCAAGATATTTTAGACCATTCAAAGGTCTGATGCAACAGCTATTTTTCTTTTCTGAAAGCCAATATTTTAATTTAAAAAAATAACTATGCTAACAGTTTTTGTTTTTAAAAATACACTATTTTGACAACTATTCACTATTAACATTAACAAACACAGGAGACAATAAGTAAGGGAGATAACCATTTACTTTTTTTTTCACATTTATGTAATTTTAGTTTAAATTGTATTACTAAATTATGTAATTGTTGTCATAGTAACTACCTACTATTTAAAAAAAATGATTCCTTTTTTAAATTTAAAATAATAATTAATAAGTAGTGTCCTATGTAATACGTGTGAACTATATTACCCGCAGGTAATATAAAAGCTGAAAGATTCATTTGTAAGAATCATACCTACACAGTAGAATTACATTAATTAAATAAACATCCAATGACGTTAGGCCAGGTTTACATTTAACTCCACCTTCACCAATCCCTTTGGCGTATTGGACCATTAGGGCATCATACAAGATCTGTCAACCGTCTTTCTCCATACCGCAATGTCATTTGCCTTTGATATAATTTCCTTCACTGACAAGGCTGTCAATTATTTTATGTTTTCTTCCCATCGTATTCTCTATTTTCCTATTCTTCTTCCTGGTACTGCTCCATAAGGAAGATCTTTGGGAACCCTGGAGACCTTGTAATATGACCATAGGTTTGGTTCCTTCATCTGAGACAAATGCTCCAAAGTATTTTTCTCCACCAATGCTGATATCCCTTTAGAAGCCCTGTTTGCTATTGGTCTTGAGTTGTGTGTTTTTTACTTTACCATATGCTGTGAAAGTCTTGTCTATACACATCTCTTTGTCCCTGCCAGACCATCCATGTGGCGTCCATGTCGTTCACAAAGCGTAAGCTAGTAATCTTTCTCCATTTAATTCTAACAGAACATTCATAGTTCTCGAGTGAATCTTTCCTTATCCTTTGAAGGAAGATATTGAAAGGAGTTGTTAAAAGTTCGCAGAGCCTTGTCTCACTCCAACTGTGGTTTTAAACCAGCCTTAAATATGTTGTTAAAGCACACTGCATAAGTAAACTGATTATAAGTGTTTTCGGTAACTAATTTTGATTTGATTTACAATGTATTTTTAATTTTAGCCCAGGGTGCCCTATGCCATACTCTGTTGAAACCTTTATTAAAGTAAATGTAGACATTGAAAAAGTTGGTGTTTCTCGAAGAGTATTCTTAGGTTTAGTTTTTTTTGTTGTTTTTTTGTGTGTGTGTGCTGCGACATTGTCTAAAATCCGTTTGTTCTTCTGATATAATGTGCCTTGGTCTAGAGACATACAAATGCATTTTCATCTCAGAATATTTTATTATTCTTGTATATTTTATTTTAATTAATATTTATTTTTTTATATGATATTCTAGATAAGTCATTTTTACATTACTTGACATAGATGTATTCGTCGTTTAGAGTTCCTATGGAGAATTTATATATAAGTCTAGTATGGCCA
Organism: Biomphalaria pfeifferi; assembly: GCA_030265305.1. Taxonomy (NCBI): domain Eukaryota; kingdom Metazoa; phylum Mollusca; class Gastropoda; family Planorbidae; genus Biomphalaria; species Biomphalaria pfeifferi. Next base: position 3,267,041 of record JASAOG010000009.1, on the reverse strand, counting down.
ATTTACGTGAAAGCGGCTGGCCTTTTATGACACCATAAACAAACTTTAAAATGCAGGTAACATTATTTGAATTGTTATTTTGTTAAATTATGAGGTTAAAGAAAAAAGAAACGTGTAAAAAATTTACCAATAACTAGTTTATAACTAAACTGTAATACCAAGTTTACATAACTAAGAAAATTTACAATTTTAGCGTAAAATATACGTGGGAATGTAACTCAAATTTCACCTCATTAATGTAGTGGTTATTGGTCTATTTGTACATGTTATTTATAGTTTATGTTTGTATATCGTTTAATTTCTTATTTTATTACATGGAGTTTGAAAGCATTAAAATCAAGGTAGATATATTCTGCACTGTTTGTTTGATTTTTTCAGTGTGTTATCGTTGAATAAAATAAGCACTGTAAAATTAATAACTATCTATCATAGAATAATAACACTGGAAAATCTACCCATAGGCGTATTGGGGGGGGGGGGGGGCAAGAGGGGCAACATGCCACGGGCGCATTCCTCTGAAAAGGGTGGGGCGCGCCGCACGAAGAGAGGCGTCTAAAAATAAAATGATTGTATATATTTCACATAGGTAATACTTTCTAACGTTATTTATATTATATTATGAATAATACTTGTAATTTATAAGCCTAAATTTCTATGTGACAAGAGACTATTAAGGACTTGGCTCCGGGAGCACGTTTTGCTGACTACGTCTCTGCAGTGAATTCTTCCATCGTTACCTCTATGTACCTAATGTAGTCTTTTTCAAACGTATGCTACGCTTACATCTGATTTGTCTTATCGTATAGATTACGGACGTTATTTCACACAAAAAAAAGAAGATAATAACGTCCAACGCATCTTATGAGTCAATGAATAAGGAGCGCTTGTACGAATTAGTTCTAGCGTATGGAATAAGAAATGAATTTTCTTTTCAACCGTCTGTCTTTTTTTTTTTTTAATTTTCCAAACTACGTTTTTGGAATCAATGTCTCACTCACTAAGGTCTTTGGGATTTGATTGTCTAACAATAAAGAATTGCTTTTTTTTATACACCTAATGTTACCTAACAGTTTGGGACTGTTCTCTTTATTTCGCAATGTTGTCATTGGTAATGGAAATAAACACTACACTACCAATAAAATACTTCCTAATGACATGCTTCTTAAAGAGCCTATTTGGATAGATCAACTGTGAATAGAGGGTGGCGAACTTCTTTGTGGGCGACATCTCTCTGACCATATCTAATGCCCTGACACTCATCTCATTGTATCGGAATATTCGGTGGCAGGCTAAACTTAATCACAGTTAATTAACTTTGTGTTAACTCTGTGTTACAAATATGTGTATTTTATTTCATGATGGACCAACGTAAGTTGGATTTACTTTTTTTGATCCATTATTATTATTTTTAATCGGCAACCAGTGGACAATGTTTATGCGTGCCCTGGATGTGGCAAATTATGTAGGTCACAGCTGGGGCTGCGTATCCACGAGACATACTGCATTTATTATTAATCTTTGGACTTGAAGACAAGACTTATTATTCTTGTAAACTTCACTTTACAGGGTAAATCATTATGTTTAAATCATATGCTGGTATAATGCTATTGTATTTAATGAAGTTGCGATGGATAGATCGACATTTAGAGAAAGAGTGAAGGAAAGAATGACTGCAGTTGTATATCAAGAAAAGGTCTTCTCAGTCACGTGAAAGGCTGCAAATGTAAAATAATTATCTATCTAGATGTAAAATGCAACTTAGATCTAAGTAACATACTAGTAATATAATACAATTAGTTTTCTAAAATATCGGCTTGATCTGAGATCGGGTAAGGGAGCAATAGCGTGTACCAATTTTCAACCAGACCAACAGATATAATTAAAGCTTTGTAAAAACAGAACTAAGCAAGTCTATTGTAGTCAAAAGAATGAGACACGAATTTCTCTTTGTCCTCCAGCAGCAGCTCAAAGGATACAAGAGTTTAGCCTGAACAGTACCAAATCTGACATATATTGTTTTTATTATTTGTGTAATTCTTGCGTAGTTACTAGTAATCGTCTATATAGTTATAGTTTTAATTAATTTTAGTGACTTATTATGTACTCAAATTTTAAATCTAGACCAAAATCGAAGCAGATCAGTATCCTCTGAAGACACGACAAATAGTTCTTCCAAGAAAAGTACTTTGTCCAGAAATGAACACATTTTGTTAAAAACATCAGTGGATAAAACAGTTGTTTTAAAAATTGTTAGCCATGGTATATTGAATTTCCACATTCTTTATACTGGCTTTCTCGACTCAGCTTTACAATTAAAATACGTATGTCCTTGTCTGCGTAACTCGAATTTATTATATCGAAATTTCAGTTTCAATGATGCACTGGGATACTTCAATTCCTGCTTAAACTATTGAAGTCAATACCACATCGTAAAAATTGTCATTTTATTTTCGGAATCCATTTTGATGAGTTGCTTCATAATAAACAAAATAACGTCAATAACATGATGGCTTATTGCTAATTATAGACGGGTGTGCATTCAATTACGTGCATGAATCTGCAATTGTTTAGCGTTGCGTTTTGCCTCGCCATTTGATGGACAGTTATTTTAACTGTGACAAATATTTATGCTACAACAATTAAATGTGTAAAATCTTTATGATTTATTCTTTGCAGCATCTATCATCGAATAAAACTACAGATTTAGAATACATGATATAGATAAAGGCACATTAATTAAATTTCATGTTAAGACATATTAGTACAAATGATCCTTGTTTTCAAATTCCTTTAGACGACTTCATAAGCTGAACATGTTTGCTAAACCGCAGCCTCTAATACTTAAAGATCACAAAATTAAACCCTTCCCTATCATTCATACCATACAACAAAAACTACGACAAACAAACTCGAAACATATAAACAAGCAGACATACTACAGACACTCACAAACAATACATAAAACAAAATTATGACACATATAAACATAACAATACAGCCAAACGCTCACTCTCTCAATCAAACAAAACACAACATTAAGAAAACGAAACAAATATATAATTAGTCCTACTCAGTCTCACTTCCTTTCTTTCTTTAATTTCCCATTGCACTCCCCTGACAAACAAACACAAAAAAAAAAAAAAATAACAGATCAGCATGACGGGATATAATCTCCGGAATAAATTCTACCCACCAGAAATTTCTAGACATTTGTTTTACGACAACAATTATGATCCCAAGTCCAAGAAATAAAAACATATCTGTAATTCTTTTATATCCATGTTATCGCGATGTTGTGCACTCTATTGTGTGAAAAAAAAGAACGATATTTTTATAACCCTGTCATGCATACCGGCATCCAATCTAGTGCAGAAGGTGCGCACTGTTAGAGACTAGACTAAAAAGTATGTCGACATAAGGTAGAAAAGAACAAGTTCCGCCCAAGTCTAGAGCCGATATGAAAAGACTGATGTTAAGGACAGATGTTGTTTGGTGTACACGTGATGTCATGTGAATAAACATCGTTGCCTCGTTTCTTTGCATCTCTTAAGTTTTTAAAATATTTTAAGAAATAAGATAATGCTGCGCTCCAAGGACTCATCGTTTCTAGTGATGTCACGTTACTACCTAAGAAGTTACAGTTTACTGACTAATCAGTACCCGAACCAAACATTTAGAACTTACTCCCCTTTCGTATCAGAAAGACATGCTTTATTGCACTCATGTACTACATTAAGACCTATCTGTTCTTAAGTTTTATAGATTCGATTGTCATTGTAGGTCTCGTGTTTATGTTTGTACTGTTATCAATACCTACATTGAACCTACATTATATTTGTTAACAGCGCTCTTTGAATTCAATTATTATAACATAATTATCATCATCGCATTAAAATTGTAAACAAGATAATGTAATTTTTAAGACGAATTTGGATTTAATTAGTTTTGCTATTAAATCTCCTTAGGTAACAGTTTTGCCACTGCAATAGTGCTTATAATGCGCGTCAGCACACTATTTAAATAGCAGGACAATTAAATAGTTTGTTTGACGCTATCACGATGCCATGAATTCTCATAAACAGAATTGAAATGATGTACGAACAATTGGAAAACATGTTGAATAGAATGGACAATGGATAAAGGAAGAAGACAAATTGTGTTGCCTACTCGTGAAGACCTGAGATAAAATACTATGGGTTCTAGAACAGAAAGGACTAGTCCTCCCGTAGTGACTCTGCTGGTCAGCTTGGTGCCTCGCGGCTACCATACACGTCCAACTACTCTGCAGTTATGTCACTTCTCCACTACATCTCTATTGTGTTGGAAACTGGCATCAAAGTTTGACCGTAACCGGGCAAGTATGCATTAATATGGCAGTGCCCGTTCTGCACTGCGCAATTAGCATTTGTTCCGGCCCTTTCGAGTAGATTGCATTTGTCAGGGAAGCACAAATGGTGTTTATTTGGGCCTTGTCAAAGCCATCCCAGGATTTCAACCAATTGCGATAACAATCCTAGCCTATTTATTTTATTTTAAGTTATCGATCGGCGGTATTTTTTTAAAGTATTTTTTTTCTTGTTTTCTCTCTCTCTCTGTGTATATATATATATATCTACAGAGTAATCACAGATATGGCTAAATTAGTAGGGATTAGTGCCCATTAGACCCCACTGCTGTACCAAGTAAAATAAGAGACATTAAGAAAGCGATGTAGCAGCAACATAAGGTAATGGTCAGGAATATAATTGAAGGAGATTCTATTAAAGGCATAAGTAATAAAGATCGTGTTTGATAATTCTTTGGTTTAACAGACCTATAACTACGTGAAACGAAGGGCTAATTTCAAAATATTTACTCATTGAAAAATGAGGGCCATGATTAGGAGTGTATTAATGCTTTTGTTGTACCACAATGCTCTCACATTTCTCTTTACTCTTTATATTTCCCTCCCCTTCCACCTACTTACTGAAGCCTTCTATCTGTAGAGTATTTCTTTTTTTCCGGTTTATCATACTGAGAAATAAAATAGTTACCATAAAGTCATTGTTTGCTTAAAGGCTATTTATTGTTATGACATGATTAGGAATTAGTTATTTGTTTCGGGAATAGGGTAAAGTTTTACTTAGCGACGATGACGTAAAGTTGGTTAAAAAACAAGAACGCTCTAAGTGACGCTACAAAGAAGACGCTTCGTGGAGTGCAGTACAATAGATATACGGATTTACGGACATAGCTGACATCGGACGATTCCCTTCTTGATGAATAAATATATTTATAGAACAACATCAGCGTCGACTACATATTTGATTGTTTTGCCTTTCGCCGGTGTTACTGAAGTAGTTTGAGTTCGGCATTACTTCTAGTCAGACGTAGATCTACACTAGATATAGTTCATAGAATCAACACCGCGCAGAGGCCTTACTAGCGTGGCGACCCCAGACTCGGAGCTCATTGGCATCAACATCCAGAAGGAAAGAAGCCCTCTGTTAGGAGGAGGCAGAAGTTAACGTCATCGGCCTAGTCTGCAGCTAGACCCTGATTGTACAGCCACGTCGGCGAAGGAAAGCCAGTGAGTTTGAGTTCGGCATTACTTTTAGTCAGACGTAGATCTACACTAGGTATAGTTCATAGAATTAACACCGAGCGGAAGCCTTAACATTATCTATAGATTTTGTTTAGATTCTTGGAGGAATCATTATTTTGAGGTGACGGCAGTGCTGGGCGGATCTTGGGACATTTCACTTCTGGGTAATCCTTTGATACTGACAAACGCTGCCGATTGAAGTATAATGTTTGAGGGAATCAGCTTTGTCGAGTGCAATAATTCCCAAAGTGGTCAATAGAGACCCTCATGAGTTTATTAAGACTTTGAAGGGTGTACAAAAGTAAAAAAATAAATTAATGGTCTATGACAGGGGTGGGCAACTTACTGTCCGCGGGTCACATGCGGCCCGCCGGAGTCTTTTATGCGACCCGCGAACATCTAAAAAAATCAGGTGTGACCACAGGTTATTCATATAAAAATGCAAATATATTAACAAATAACAAATTCTAGATCTCTATATCCATTTGAGAAAGTTCAGATTCTGATCACTTCTGAGGAAGAGGCTAAAGAAACTTTTTGTCTCTTCTAAAGAATGTCAAGTAAAAGAAGATCATTCTGATTTGAAATATTTCCAATTAGAGTCAAACACAAACTCAGGCCAGTATTTAGTCAATGTTATGAAGAGGTTTAGTCATTTTCCTTTGTTGAAAGGTGAAACTATTTCTAGTAAAATGGCTAAAAATTACAAGACTTATTTGGATTCCTTGATAGTGAATTCGAAATAAAATTTTAAGACATCAAGTGCTTGGAATTAATTTTCAACACCCTTAGCTCACCATTTGATGCAGAAGCAGATTCAGCTCCAAAGGACATACCTTCAAGCAAATTACGACCTAAAAGAGAAGTTCCAGTTAGTTCTTCCGCGGGACTTTAATGGGTGCCAGAAACTGTATTTCCACCTTAAAAAAACTTTGCTGTTTAACTTTCATGTTATTTGGATCCACATACATCAGTAAACAAGTTTTTTTCTGGTTTGAAAAAAGAACTAGTGTAATCACAGGTCGATGGTGACTGGCTGTAATTTGACTGCAGTCACGAGGATATTAACTAGTAAACCAGTTCCACAGTTCTAGAACATTATGTACGAGTGTAAACAGTTAAATACTTCACATTAATTACGACTGTACATTTGTGGTGAAATCTTGTGATGTAAAATGACTATAATAAAATTTTTAAAAAGTCGGAAATTTAGTTTTAGAAATGGCTCTTATTGTAATTCTTTAATTGGGAGGGTAAAAAAATGAAATGTAAATGTAGAAAACAGTATACATCTGAATTAACATTTTTCTGATTTGTAATTACATATTTCATATACATATATGCCCCCCCCCCCCATTCCCGAATTTTTTTAATGCGGCCCTTGATGGAAAAAGGTTGCCCACCCCTAGTCTATGTCCACGGATGGGTTTATGAAGCAGGTTGTGAAACGGAGATTATGTAAGGAAATGTGTTGACCATAAGAGTTAAAATGCATCACATTATTACATTACTTTAATTGCATCATGTTCATTATTTTCTTAAATTCTATTTCTGGTGTTCAAAAAAAAAAAATAAAAAAATATGTAAATCTTTTTACTGTAGTATGTAATCTATTAAGGAAGACAACTCTTAAATTGTCAGTACAGCTTTTCAAATGTCTAATCGTAAAAAAAAATCAGGACAATACGAAGAGTCTTCATGAAATAAAACACAAAATCATGTCACATGATGATAATTAGTTTAAGTTTATATAAAAAAGATACTAAGTATATTTATTCATTTGCATCATCAACAGCAAATCATCTTCTTTGAAGCAGCGTCTGTGTTTTAGAAGATAAGAAATGACGTTGTTTATCCTGAATGATTACATACGCCATTACGCAACTGCACAGCTATGAATATAACTAGATTTATCTGTGGAAAAATAATGAAGCCATTAATTATAGAAGTATACTGTGCCTATGAGTGTTACCTGCGCATCTTAGTGTAAATGTGGAATGGTGTTGAAAAGAGAGGAATCCAAGATGAAATAATGTAAACTAAGTTATTATTGATACGTTATTAATAGTTTCTCAATATTAAAGTATTTATCATCTACTAAATATATATATATATGAGTTTTGTTCTTACATAACTGATAGTCTCATCTGCTCGTAACAATAAGTGAAATTAAAATGCATAATATACATTAGTATTTATTTATTAATTAAATGAGAAGTATTGTCAAATTAAAAACAGAACTTACCGATAACCAATCGATTATGGAACAAACATGACGTTTAAAAAAATATTCACACCGATATTTATTAGAATATTAGAAATGGGGATTGACTTTTAAAACAATTGAAACGCTTTAATTTGAGTTATTAGAAGACAAGATATATCCGAGCTGACGATATTTCACATCCCGTATTAGAAATGAAATCTGTCTTATTTTTTAAAGATGTCTGATATAAAATAAATTTAAATAAGAAATTGTAAAACTTTGTCCAATACATGAACACTGATTATATTGTAATAACTTAAGTGAGGCAACTCAACGAGGCACATCGATGTTTATTAACACGACATCACAGGTACACCACACAACATCTATTTTAGGCACAGTCTGTTCACTTCGGCTCTAGACTTCGGCGGAAATCGTTTTCCTCCCCTAATGTTGACATCTTTTTCAGTCTAGTTTATCACAGTGCGCACCTTATAGCTTTGATGGCGGTGCGCAATGTTCTTAAATTATTTTCGTGTGATAAAAAAGGCTAAGTCAGCTCTTGTGATTATATGACTGATATAAACAGAGTGTGTCCTTAAGCCAACAAAACAATCAATGGGTGTTATTTTCTCAAAGTTAGTCAGGTACCCATAAGAGTTACGTGGACTCAGGGGCGTCATATAGAGCCCACATTTCAAAATATCAATCTATACCGGGATTCGAACTCGTGCATTCTCGGTTTTAAGGCCAAGCACTCTATCGTTTAGTCACCATGCCAAATCTCTGTATGTTATAACTAGTTTGATGTATGTGTTTATGCGTGTTCATGTTTGTTTCTTTACATTCTTCTCCGAAACGACTGTATATTTGTTTTGTTATTAACAATCATTTGTGTTAATTATATTTTATTTGCTTGAGTGAAAAATATTATTGGTGGCTACACATTATTAAATATACTTCTATAGGAACATCTAAATGATTATGTTAGATTTGTAAATCAGAAACCAAGCGCATTTTTAAAAATATTCTTTATAATATTATATAATATAATATTTAAAAACTTTCCTTTTCAGGCTTTCTAGTCTATAAGGCAGATAATGGTAAAGGTCATGTCTTTCTCTTTATACAGTTAACAACGACCAACTGCCTTTACTTTCCCTCAACTGTTGTTATGTTAAAAGCTGGGTGGACTCTCAGGCGCCCAAAGATCCCCCCGAAAAATCCCACTCTTAACCAGGATTCGAAACCGGGACCTCCTTTAGCACTTTACCGCACAGACACACGCCAATAATATAATATAATGAAATATAAGCCCATTATTCCGTTTCCCATTGTTTCCAGAATTATAGGCTTGATTTTAAAGAGTAAACAAATCAAATTCTGCTACAGAGAAAGTCTAAGAGGCAGATTAATTAAAAAAGAAATTAGAGAAAGAGAATTGAACAAAGAGTGAAATATATAGTTAGAAAAAAAAACTTAATTTAAAATACAGACATTATAAACGTACTTGCATTATCTGTTTGTTGACTTTGTATCTCTGCTGTTGCGTTCGTCCATGACACATCTCTGATTTGTTCTTTAGTAATAAAATGTTCTTTTAAAATGGATTCGTTTAAAGTTGTCATTATATCAATTCAGTTACATATAACAGACATTATCGCGAGTTTCTTTTCTACAATTCCTCCTAATGCCTTTCAAACTCCTCATTGTTTGTATTTGTTTTTGTTTTTTATACACTGGGTGTGCGGGTATACCGACATTGTGAATTGAAATTGTGTTTGCGTTTTATTTTTATTTTGAGCAAATATTTTTTTTTATTTATTTATTATTTAGAATATGGGATCTCAAGGAACTTGCGGGAACTCTGTCTCACAATACTGAGACTGGAGCGGGCCTCAAAGTTTGGCCTGTACCGGAAAAAATATGTATCTGTCAGAGAATCCGAAGGCGCGGAGGCTGAGTTGTTAATCATTTGGCTTCCGAGATAGACAGATAGACAGATAGATAGATACAGGGCTTTTTTTGTGACGGTACGTACCGGTACTGCGTACCGGCACCTTTTTGAAAAAGTTATTATTTTTCTTGTATTTTAACGTATATTATTAATTTTTAGTAGTTAAAAGTTAGGCATTCAACTACTGAGTACTGGCACCTAATCACTGGGTACCGGCACCTATTTTTTTTAAAAAAAAGCACTGGATAGATATATATATATATATAAATATAGATAGATAGATAGATAGATAGATAGATAGATAGATAGAGATACAATACCATAGTACTTAAAGCTACTTTTCAAAACGACGTCTATTTCACTTCCAGCTTTTTAAAAGTTTTTCACGACATTTTTGTGTAGTGTAATAGATCTCCATGTCCAGTCTATGTAAAATATATGTCTGTGGTTAAATCCTTTCATATTCGTAAACCCATACTAAATTTAAAGTATTTGAAATAGCAGTGTAAAATGCAATACAAATCGTAAACATCTGTGTAGGTTTACTATTTACTGAGTAATAACTGACAATACATAGACTAACTGTATGAACTGACCAACATAGAACTCGATATGCAACTTTGATTTTCTTTATTTAAAAAAACAAACTTTCAAGAAATTTCTTAAACAATTAGTTTAAAGATTATCTTTTATACCGGAAAATTTGCTATATGAGACCTCGACTGAAAAATCGTTTATCATCCAGTTTGTATCTTACTTGGCGAATTCATTTTCACTATGTTAAGCGAATATAAATCTATTGTTAGTGTCCTTCTCAAGAATTGTCGAATATGTAGATAAAATCTCATAAAATTAATCCACCTACATGTATTTGTGTTTTTTTTTTTTTCATGCTAAATAAATACATAATTTCTATTAAGTAATTGTTTTTTTTTTCTAGCAAATTCAAGCAGCTTGTTTCATTTACTAATAGCACTAATGATAAAAAAACAAACCCTTCAAATTGTGTGTTTAAAAGATCTGTGAATGAGCTGTTATTAACTAGAATTAGATATGTAGATGTAGTTTACGTAACAAAAAGTTAGAAGAAGATGTACAAAGAAAAAGAACATATTTTCCAGGTTACGTTGAAGGTGTAAGTATTGTATTCAAGAACATCACAAACATTCACAGAACCAAATGTAAAGACGCTTTAATTCACGACAAAGATTCTGTCTATCTGTGCACATACATAAACACTGCAGGTAACGGGGGAAAATGGCAATACATTGCTTTTGAAATCGAGAGACGTCTTGGTGAAACAAAGTCGGTAAGCTGTTTTTATTATTTTTTTGTCCGTATCACTTTATTAAAGAATCAATATTCCAGGGGTTCTCAACTTGGGGGCGTGACCCCATGGAGGTCAAATGACGATTCGCCTGGTGTTACCCAAGACCGTCGAAAATATTGTTTTGTTTTTTTTGTCTATTCTAACGTGTAAATTTAAATCTTGGCGTTGTACACATGTATAGACTAGTTACTATTTCTTTGACTGCAATCGCAATTAGAGAAAGATGTTGCAGACATCAGAATCTTTTAGAAATGTAATCCTTTTTTTTTAAATTAATGTCAATTATTGCACAACCCAAAGTTACACAATTGTAGATTATACTTATTATTTGTATTGTAAATATTTACGTCGTGGCAGGGACGGACTATTTGTAAAAAATTGGCCCTGGCCTGACATTACCATATGAACCAGCCTGCAAGTACTGTCATATGTTTTTCAGTGTTTTTGAATGACTTCTTGGTAGGAGAAATTTCGGGATCTTGTGACCAACCGAATAACCCAAGAATATAATGCACACATGCAATCTGAAACTATTTCTTTACCAGTGGAATTGTAGACTATTGCATACGATACTAATTATATTACATCGGGAAATTAGTAGTACCAAGTTAAAAGTTCAGGTCCGTTACAGATTCTCCAGATTATGTTCACACTATCGCGAAGTCTACATACTTAGTGTTCATTGTTAAACGCTAAGAGTGTATAAAGGATTGAATAGTACCACGGTATAGGCATTCAGACATTGAATCCAAATTCTTATTGTAAAGTCTGTTAAGATCTTTGACAAAAGTAAGACAAGAGCCAACCCACGTTAATCAAAGTAGCCAACTGAGCAGTACTACTAGTTCATTTTGGTACCGGCCCACCGGGAATTTCCCTTAATGTCTATATAACCAACCTGCACTTGCGTCATAGCGTCTTAAAAAGAAATGTCGATCATAATGAATTATTCGCTATTGTTTTATAGTCCATGATATAAAAGGTAACCTTTCATTATGTAAAAATGGTCGAATAAAGAACTTAAACAAAAGAATTTATGTGGTAATATTCTTACGTAATGTTTTCACGTCAATAGTGCAAGTTATACTTTAAGCAGGAGTTCAGAAACTCCGTTAATTGTAACGAAGTTCTATCTTCACTTATGCAGTTCCGAGTTTCTCTTTTGCAAACAAGTGGTTCATTTTTGGACAAATAAAAATAAGAGGTGTCTCCAAAGTTGATGCTCCATGTCTGCTTACATGTCTAACTGGGCTTCAAATTTTGGTACACTTTGAATTATCAAAAGTCATCAAAATTCGCTATATAATTCTACAAAAAATATAAGTAAGAAAGGCACTGCCTCAAGAATTAGGAAAAAGCTATGAAAAAGGTCCATACAATGATCGAACGCAACATGCCTAAATTTGTCAAAACAAACAAACGATCATTCTAAATGTATATTCAGTTTTAGCAAACGAAATTGGACGAAAATTATATTTACTTGTTTGCAAACTTATCTAATCTATAAGAGGAACATGTGGACAAACAGATTAAATGATAATTTCTGGTGATAGAATGATTGCGCTTGTTTGCGGACGAAATGTCATCGTTCTTTCCAAATCTACCCGACATCCAGTTCACACTTGTTGAAAGTCTTCTCTATCAAAGTTGAACAATTTTCCGAATACTCATTTATTGCGATACAAATCTGGATTAAGTGTTTGCAAACATGTTGTTATAACCCTTGTGACGGACTGAAAGGGTTAATGTGTGTGTGTGACCTACTGACACACGAGACTAAGGCGAATCACACAGGTCAACGGCTGTTGAAGAGCAAGGGACATTACTGCTAATACACACAAATATGGCCCGTGCTGTGGTCATGTGACCAGGGCCTTCACGGACCAGAGACGAGAGACAGTGTGAGACCAGGACAGCAAGCAGTAAGGACTGTGTGCTACAAAGTGAGTCCTCGAAAATGTAGCTGTACGAGCTAAAGAGACTTGTAGTGATTAGTTAGGCAGTTCTGTTCTGTAACAAAGTATTTGAGTTATTGCAGCCAATTGTGTTTATTGGCTGTTGTTAATAATTGTAAATAAACCGCCACCTTGTTTATTGAAGCTCTTGTTGTTAAGTTGATGTTTTAGATGGGATGTGTTGTTGGGCAGTGTTTACAGAAGGCCTGGCTGAGAAGAACGTAACAATATGTTGATTTATATGTGTTTCTTCTTCTTCTATTAAAATAGTTTTGCGAAAATGCTTTCCAGACATTACAGAAGTAGACTTGCTGCAGAAAATGACATTCGTTGGGATCTTACAAAGAATGTCTTTATAATTCCTGATCGGGTGAAATATAAACAAGCTGTGTTTTCTGTACATACTGTTTTGTGCCAATGCAGTTTACTTTAGTAGTGACATGCTTCTATCCTCCGCCATGCTTTTTAAAGTGTCACATAAGCATATACATATAGTTAGAGTATAGTTTTAAAAAAAAACAATAGTCGAAACAAGCAATAGAAAAAAAAATACTGTAAAAAAAAGGAAGATTGTCTAAGGGAAGAAACGTTACTTAGTGACATTTATCTAAAAAAGTCAAGGATTTAACTCCCGTTCTATTATTAAGAACAAAATTAATTAAGTAGTACTAATTGATTAACTTATTGGTCAATTTTCGGATTGATTCGTGCATTGTCGTCGACAATAAATAGTTACTAAAAATTTCATTTTGTTCCATGAACAATAAAGGAATCAAACTTCCACATTTCTCATTAAGTAGCATTTATTCCCTTTATTTCAATATGTAACAAAATAATGAATCACCAACTAGTAATTGTTTACTTTTTTTTACTTAATTCGTGTCTTATCAGGTTAAATAAATAACTGTAGAAAGTTTTAACTTGATACAAAAATGGGAAATTGGAGAAAAAACTTGTTCAATTTTTCCAAAACAATGTAGAGACATAATTAACGATTTGCGCTAAGGACTTTAATAGGTACGGGCGTGTTTTTGTTTAGGTAGGACTAAGAACGATTACATTGAATTGGTCACTATATATTTGTTTAAACTTTGAGGTTTCTTTACCAATATCTTAGCATGGTTAGTTTGTAAATGGCGGAATTAATTTGTTGATTGCTGTGGTGTGTCTCAAGTGAGCGTTTAAAAAAAAAATATATTGATGTATTAACAATACTTTTTTTTTTTCAATTTTTAAATTTGCTCTATACATCAAAATTCAATCAACTGTGATTTTGGACCATGCGTATGTCAGCGATCTGATAGAAACATCATGGATGTTTTCCCTAACATCACCGCTTATCGACATTTAAGTGGAGCCAAAATTAAAGCTTAAAGTTTATCCTAATGAAACAATCTACCATGGTGAAGAACAGATTTCAGAAATTTAAGGCAACAAAAACTTACAAATTTATATGGCCTACTTTAGTCACGAAGCGACTATGGATCATCCCATGAAAACGGGATAAAAGCCTTGGTCTAAGGCGGGACGATGTCACCCAAACCTTTTCCCTACTCTCCACTCAAATGCCGATATAGTTCTGCATCAGTGGCGTCGCAGGCTCTACGAGGGTTAAGTAACATTTGCTGTATACTGCTTAAAGGTTGCTGAGTCCTACTTTTTCTTCAGGGTTGTCTTCCGAAGCTTTTCCTATGTTTATGTATATCTATTATAAAGCAGCAGAAGGTTGAATAACAAATTTTCCATCTCCAGGACTTGTGGTCAGCTAAGGCTACACAAACCCTCCTGCCCAAAGCTTAATGGTCTAGACGCCAGTTACTCGCCTCGCCCCTTTTCCTGTTAGTAAAAAAAAATATCAGTGCCACAAGTAAAGACCTAAAGTTGAACTGGTTGTCATAGGCTAATTGAGACTTATGTTAAAGGAACAATTTTATAGTTAATGGAATAGTTATGTCCATTAACACTTTCGGCAATAAGTACCCTACGAAACTATTTACAATTTTAATTAGAAAAAAAAAATTATTGCGAAAAGTTATTTTTAATCGTAGCAAAATTTAACAGATCTAGAAACTTCTAGCAGTTATAACTCTTTCGAAAATAATTAATTTCAGTCAAGATTTGCTTATTTTAAATATATGTAAATGCATATATATGCTGGCGACCCTAAGGCAGTTTGCAGCACCCAGTGCCACACCCTGGCAGAACCTGCGACGCCGCTGACCCCAGACTGTATCGGTACTGCCGTTCCTTTGGATACATCAGCTGCGTGGAGAGGGAGAAACTGCTGTGTGGGCGACATAGTTCCGACCACAGCTAATGCTTACGCATACATCTCATTTGCATGAGATGATCCAAAGTCGCTTAGCGACTGAAGGATACCATAGAATAGACCATAGATATATTTATATATTAAATTCCGCTAAACGGACTATAATGAATTTTGAGCGCCTGATTCTTTCACTTTTTAGGTGTTGTTTTGATAGAACCGTAGCATGGGTGAAGTAATTCACGAATCGTTTTAAGCTTTCAATTAAAACATTTTTTTAATGGCATTTCCCCATGACAACCGCAATCTGAATATAATGCTTAAAATCAAATCTTCGACCTTGACGTCCATATCTATTTAAAAATAGCTCGTTAAATTAGGAAAAAGCTTTGTTAATGAGTATTGCTTCTGTATAGATTTATAAAAATAAAACAACAATAATTCTTAGATATGTAGCTACCGAATATTACTTTAAAACTTTATATATGTTCATATTTTTTATTTTGTGATGGCCAATTATAAGCGTGTGTTTTGGGAAAGATTTATGTTTTATAAAAAAAAACTGTAATGCTAAGATTAGGGAATCCCACGGTGTAGAGTTTTAAACTGTGTGTGTGTGGGGGGGAGGTCTAACAATTTTACAGTATATAAATAAATATATTTACTTTATAGAGATACTTAGGCATTGAAGTTAGAGGGTGTATGTGAGACTGAGACTAACATTTGTTGAAAGGGTTGGGAATTAATACTAGAATATAATGTATAGAATATATTCTGACCAAAAGTTTGTGTGTAGGGGTGATGGGTGTTGTATAGGGTGTTGTTATAATTATATGTTGGAGAACATTATGTAGAGTCGAAAGGACTAAAATGTCTAACATAGAAAAATATGTTCAGTTAAGGTTAAGTCGTTTCAACTTTTAATAACCTTAAAATTTATAATTTCATAAACAGCGAAATTAAAAAAAAAAGACATGTAATCATTTGTAACATCGATAGTTATTAGTGGGAAAGATTTAAAGTAAAGTACCATACAGGAATGCCGTCACCAGAGACCCATGACTGGAGTAGCGGCCCTTATACACCAAAGAAATATAAAAATAAAAATTCAATCTTTGCCATAGTGCATGCGTGATACTCATGTCTCAGGCCCGTTTTGTGTGTGTTTGTGTGTGATCGCTTTACCAGTAGGCACAAATTGTCTGTTATTATACTCTGGAGGAAATTTTTATTTTTGCATTAGGCCTACATAAGAAAATATTAAAATATTGAAAATCTTTTTACTTTTAGATCCTAACCAAGAATATGTTCTTTTCTTTGTAAATGATCGAATCATCAATAAGGAAAATTGCTCGGAATCATTTAATGAAACAATATTAGAAGCAACTGCCAAAAGCGAAACAACGCTCAATGTACCAACAGTTTTTGACATCTTTAATACGAACACCGGCACTAAAACAACAAGTGTTACTAATGTAGCAGTTATTTCAAATGAGAACAAAAGAAATGATTACACTTTGACTTACGAGGTCTGTATGCTAGAAGAAACTAGACGGAAGATTTCCGTGCAGTTTTCAGAAAGGTAAGAAATGTATTCAGCTTTTCACAATTAAGTGGATTTACCAAAGAATTTCAAAGACACTAAATAGAACTTCACAGTAACTAGCCAAAAAAAAAAAAGAATTGCGCAATGATTGTAACAATTATTCAGTACTTACTTTATTTTCGACAGGAGATACACCAAAATGATATTTTTTTTTTTTCTGCCAAATAGTGTCGTATTGTAGTTTAGTAGCTAATATGATTATAATGATTAGCATGAACCGCTAGAGAAAAATGACTTGAGATTTAAAATTGTTTAACAGTAATAAAGAATGCTTTATTATTTTATAATTATTATTAAAACTATTCAGCTTGGTGCCATACCATGCACATGCCATACAAGACTGTATACAAACGGATACATTTTTAAGAAATACGAACATTATTCTATCTGTTTATAAATAGGGTACTCCGAATTTGATTAAATAAATCTAAGATACTGAAAACATTATACATTTACTATTTTTCCATGCTGCAGGTCTGCCCGACACACCAGACAGTACTCACGAAATGGAATGCGAATACTATAAATTTTATTTTATAATTTCAGTACTTGTTAATGGATTCTTAATGTAAGTTTTTTTTTTTCATATTTAAATGTATTCGTATTTTAATGTTCTAATTTACAAACTCTACTTTAAAAGAGAATATACTAAGGTATAACGTGTATCCATGTTAATATAGTCTTGGGGGTATAAAATTGTTATATAAAATATAAGAAGAGCATAATGCAGACTATTTAAAGTTATCTTGTATTTTATTTATAATTATCTAAATAATAAAGATAGTAATAATTATTATAATAATTAAAAGTATTTTATAGAATAGCTCAACATTTAAGTATTGTTACGAACTCTACTTAAAAAGAGAGTATATCTTCTCTCTCTGGTCCACTCTGTCTCTGGTCCACGTTGGCATATGATCAGATGACCATAACAGTCTCATATTTGCTTGCAAAGTTCATGCCAGTACTGTCCTTGCCCTTCAATAAAGCACGCTAAACTGTATTGCTGGCCTGTGTCACAAATGTTAGCTGATCATACACACAGTTAACCCTACTGTGTCGCCAATAGGGTTATAAGACTGCCCTCTTCTCAGATTTGTCCGTCCCGGACAAAATCTACCTCACGACAGGGGCGTTGGAAGTTTATCGACGCAGGTGGGGGTCGATCGGTGGGGGTAACTTTAATATATGATTATTTACCATGTGAAGGTATATGAGCTGGTAAACTACAACACTGTGCTATATCAATGATAATTTATTATACATCTGCTCAAATACGCTTTTATACAAATGAATAATTGTTACAATATTTATAATACTAGAAAACTTACTGAATAGAATTCATGTTGTTTTTTTCTTAGGTGTGATTTTAGACGTTTTTTTATGTTTATCTTATAGGTCATTTTGTTTCCATCTAGCAGTTCAACTGTGATGTGCTCAATTTGAATTCATATTTAATTACATCTCTTGTTTTGTTGTCGCCTATATACCTGTTTGTATGTTGGAAATAATAATTCTGTCAGGGAATACACTTTTTTTTCGCACAGACACAGACACAGACACAGACATTCTTACTCCAAACGTTGTTTTTTTTATTGTAAAAGAAAAAAAAAATATCGAAGGTCACATTTTTTTTCATTGAGAATGTCGCCACTTTTTTTAAAACTTTTAATTTTAATTTAATCAATTTGTAAATAAAACGTATTGGTATGTTATAGTTATATAAAACATAATAACTACAATACAATTTTAACGTTAAATTCTAAAAATTCATTACGGTAAAAAAAAACTTTTATATAAACGTATATTCTGTGTGCTATCGTACACTTTGTTTGATCTAATTATGTATTAACAAACGTAATGCTCAATTGTAAAACATTCCTTTTCGAAAGAATGTTATTACTATTATATTATTGCTATTGTTATTATATCTGATTTTTATGTTCAAAACAGTTAAAATAAGGTTGAAATGCTAACGCAGCTGTTGTTTTTTTTGTCTAAAGATTCTCTAAGCGATCTTTAATATTAGAAGTATTAATATACTGTTATTACATTATCTCTAATCAAATTCTAACCTTAAATCAATATTATTATTTGCTGAGCGCTTAACAGCATGGAAACAGTTACAAACCTTCTTCCCTAAAAGGTTCACTAGTCATAGAAAAAGATGTGTTCTGCAAACGTATGTCAAAAATAAAAGAGACACAAATAGAATTTATGATTTCTATTTATCTGAAATATCTAAATACAAAAACGAACAAAAATTTCATTAATGTGTATAAAATACTTCTACTTCAATAGGATACAGATATATAAATAATGAATATTTATGTAAAACATTAAAAATAGTTTTATACTAAAAGACAAAAGACTAGAAAAGTAAGATGGGTCAGATGCTAGCGTATGTGTCCAATAGCTTGTAAAATGTCACGAGTCGAGTCTACGACCTATTTCGACCAGTTTCTAGAAGCGAGTTCAAACTAGTGCAAGTGTCCAGCGTAAACAAGTTGATTTTAGATATCCAATCAAAGAAAGAGGTTAAGTGAAAAAATAGCACACGTCAGCTTCTAGAAGGTTAAAGTTACTTAAATAATTATCTGAGAAAGTTCTATGATTCTGGAACGTACGATCAAAGAAAGTATAAATTAGGGGAAAGTCTGTTAGACGGGGTGCTCGCATAGTAGTAGTTCTTGTAGAGCGATGGTCCTCGCTCAGTCCTCGATTAGTAATAATTTTTATGATATTATCGGGTCCATTAAGTAAAGTTTTAGTAGTTGAAGTTGAAGTTATACTAAGTGAAGTTTCATGTATCATTTAAGTTTTATTTATGAAGTATCAAGTCAAGTTGTTATTGAATTGAGAAGTTAATTTTATGTGAAAGTTGAAGAAGTATTATTTAAAAAGTTTAAGAAAATACAGAGAGATGTTTCTTTCTTCATTTCATTGAATTGTCAAGTTTGATAATATAATCCCCAGTGTAATCGTCACATATAAATCGAGCTAATAAGAAATTTAAAAAAAAAACAACTAAATTATGCATCTAAAAACACCAAAACCTTTTCATGACATAAAGTCCGATTTGCGCTAATCTATCACAGTCAACCTGCAACTATGTAAAAACTATAGAAGAAACAAATTCAATACATTGCCATAACTTAAAAAAACAAACAAATTGCTCTACAATGTATTAGGTCAAGTCATTACATTTAGATTTAATATTTTCAAATAAATTTGATTTTTAGTTGGCTTATGTTTATATAATATATACACAATTAAATAAAATATTCAATAACTAAAACTCATTTTGGCAGTATCAGACAATAATTTCGTATAAGGTGCCATCAGTTTGACGTTTTGAAACACACTGAGTAGTTAGGTCATCTTTCGATCTGTCTTTTAATTAATAAAGTCATATTAGAATAAAAGCCATTTAGACATTGTCACAAACTTCAAAATGATACAAAGAAGACATAGCTAAAGTTATTCAAGTTTTTAAAAATAGTAAATAAATATATCCTTTCCTATTTCTGAACACTACCACACTATTAAGGTACAAAATAATTTACAGATACACTAATTTAAAACTTTTTATAAGTAAGCCATTACCCACATGACATTTAGTATGTCATTGTAAATTTGTTTCATCAGTAAATCTATAAGTATTTTTTTTATTTGATAATGCTAATACTAACCAGGTATTATTATAACTTTAGAAGATTTAATGAAGTTCTCTGGTGTTATATATCCTTTTAGCTTATCGCCTTCTTTGTCACGTAGAATTTCATCAATAGAAGAATAGTGATCTGAAAAAATATTCAAAATTTACATGTAATTTCAATGGGGAATACTATTTATACATATTAAATAACAGCTTTATATAATTTTTTAATAGCTATTTACTTAATTTTTTCTGCATTTACTTTCTAAATAGTGAGACCCATTGCCTGGCAGTTTTAACCAATAATAATATTGTGTGGATGTTACGAATTTGAAACTTTCACGTTGAATCTCCCTTGCACAAGTTTTGATTAAAAAAAATATTCTTTATTTTTTAAAAGTAGTTTTTCTAATCTCTTAAAATATACGTTGCACCCTTCACCTGCAATGAAGCTTAACAGACTTTGTGTAGAAGTTACTTCTTTTTTTTTTCAATTTCTGCATTTGATACAATTTTAAAGATTAATATTCTTGTTTCATAAACAATATTTAATACATTAGTAATTAGGTATTTAAAAATCATGTGGTTGTGGATTAAATCAAAAACAGTCGACCGACTACTAAGCGAAGATAATCAGATTATTTCTATTTGATGTATTGTTGTTTTTTTTTATTTACGTATATTTGCAAGTGATTTCAAGTAGTAAAAAAAAAAAGGAACAAAATTTTTTGAACATACAGACGAAAAAAAAAGAACAATTATGTAAATTTGAAAATAGTATTTTCCATAAAATATAACACTTACTACAACACCATTTGCAGTAGCGTAACATGAATTTTAATATTATAAGCAGAAAGTATTAATTGATAAACATGCACACCAGGTGCAAATGTATAATACCGAAATCTGAGGTAGGTCTTGTTGACTTTTTCAAAGTTGCTAATTTCTTGTAGTCTGACATTCTGCCTATGGTACAGTAATGATCTAAAGAAAGAAAAAAAATAAGCAAGGAAATGTAATGTTGAATATCACTTAATGAATTCGACTCATTATTTACATTTTAGAGTAAGTAAGATAAACTTATGAAACCTAAAGCGCTTGGCAATATACTAAGAAAAAAAATTCGCTCACCAGGGAGTGATCCTAAGGTGTCTCTGTCCTTATTGTTTTTCTTGGATTCACAACCAATGTCATTTATTATTTTTTGTCTTAACTTGATTGGAACCTCTGTCAATTATATTGAATGAAGCAATTTAGGAAACAATTTCCCTTCTGATATTACACTTTCTTACATTATTTTTATTTTAGTAAACAATAATCATACCTTTCTGTTTTATGTGTGCTAATGAGTTTATTGAATATATGTCAGTGTTGTCAATATCTCCTGGAAAGAAATAATTTCGTTAAGTCATAATTGCATTATGTTATTTACAAAATATTGTACCAGACAGTGTGAAAGCTACGATTTCAACTCTTTTAGGAAAATGACGATTGAAAGTACTACAAAATATTACAAAAAAAAGCCACAAAAAAAAAAACACTACAAAAGTCATTACGTTTTCTTATATCTTCCAATGTGGAGCACAAATCTAGAATAGAGTCTGGCCAAAAGGGAACTGCAATCTTTTTCGGTATACTTCACCGTGTCAAGTGGTTAGGTGCTTGGCTTCCGAACCGAAACGTCAAGGGTTCGAATCTCGGCGAGGACTGGAATTTTAAATTTTAAATAAGTCCGTCGCACTCTAATGGGTTTCTAACATTAATTGTGGAAAGTAAATCCGTTATTCGTTGGCATAGAAACGCATGACCTTTACATAATCTCCCCGAAATATTGCAAGATGTGATAGGTTATTGTACTTAACTTGATTAAACAGTACCTTTTTTCTACGCAGAGATTAAAGTGGTTTAAAGGCGTGTTTAAATATCTCCTTACTCTACGCACAGACCAAATTTCAATAGAGACATTGTCAAGCATAACTTTACACTAGGCAGAGAGTGTGCTGTTTGGGATAATCGGCTTTGCAGGTTCTGTCAGATTATCGCCAGTTAATGAGTTTTCCTCATGGTTTACTCCCGAGGTCTTTTCTATATTTGGGTATAGATGTATAATTATGCAACGCAACACAGGTTAGGTAAGTCTACTGTCTAAAGAGCCCCTATTGCAGCAAGTTTATGGTTAGGTGTTTCAACGTTGCTCTCATTTCAAATAACATTTCTATTTTTATGCAAACCTATCGGAAAGGCTTAAATAAAATAGTTGACTTCAAAAGCAACACGTGATCACCGAACGAAAATACACTACTCTGAATGTTAAAAAAAGTGTGCTTAAAATTGAAATTAAAAAACACCGTACACGGACAGACCCTTGACGTGGTAGACCATTTCACATATCCGGGTAGTATTGTATCAAATGACGCCTCACTTTCAAGGGAAGTTGATAACCCTCTGGCCAGGGCTAGTAGTGCTTTTGGACGTCTACAGGCGAGAGTTTGGAAGAATAAATCGCTCCGCCTGCCTACAAGAAACAATGTCTAGCAATATCTCAACTCTTTTACATGGATCTAAGACATGGGTACTATACAGATAGCAACTAAGACTACCTGAGCGCTTTAATCGAAGATGCTTGCGCTCCATCTCGAACATACGGTGGCAAGTCCGCACTTTAACAGTGATGTCCTTGCGAATGCCGGTAAGGAGAGTACAAAGTGACTTCTTGTGGTCAGACAGTAACGCAGGGCAAAGCACGTATGCCGTATGGGAGACGAACGTATGTCAAAAGCATGCTTTTCGGTGAGCTTAAAGGTGTTCGACGTAACAGAGGTGCCCACGGAAAAGCTTCAAAGACCAGCTTTGGCGCCAACTTGCCTTAGTTGACAGAAGAGAGCACCTGGTTGCATGCGGCCTCAGAACGAGACAGCAAGACGTCACTCACAAAGACCGCGGGATACACATTTGAGACCAAAAGTAAATCCGCTGCCGAGGACAGACGCAAACGGCGAAAAGAAAATCATAATCGACCACCGGCGGACAATGGTTTTGTTGCCCTAAGGTGCATTCCTCATTAATCTTCGGACTCGAAGACTAGCCTTTTTATTATATCTAAAACTGATCTTCGCAAAAGTCTTAGTTGTAACAATTAATTTTAAAGATAATTCAGGTCACACTTTATGAGTCGATACGAAAATAATTATAGTAATACTATGCATATGTAAACATCTATTTTTCTATTACAACTAATTTCATTACCTGTTTGTTTACAAAGTTTTGATTTTTTTCTGAAACACAAATTTACACATGTAAATTATTTTTTTACGACAAATCTATAAAAAAAAATAACATCAATATTATAAAAGAGTTTTCAAACAAGCTTGTAAGCGGACAGCAACAAATGTCGTATCAACGTCGAGCTTGCGTCCAAACATTAATCTGGACAGATGGGAAGGATTTCACCTTGAAGCCAGGAATTATTGATTACTCTTCAACGATCCATCTATTTGAGGGTGTCCCATCAACTACTTTATTATTTAATCACATCCATTAGTGTAAGATACCTTGAACAACATTTTGAGTTCCTCCTTCCCAGGTAGACAGAATTCTAAGCTAACGCAAGGTTCCTACGTGTTACTAAAATGTACTGCTATCATAACCCCATGAGGAACAACGTTGCGGATGGGATGGGTTAACGGAGCCTTTCTTTCATCCGCTCCACGTGCATCCCTTGCTTGCTAGGAAAAGCTGTAGAAGCCTATTGTAGGGAGTGTGCAGTGTTCTATATTAGTTTTAACCTAACATGCGTCACTATTAGGATCTAACAAGGGCGTGACACAATGAGAACAAGTATATACCTACGTGGAGGTGGACCAGATAGGTTGACTCTTTAGTGAAGAAAAGAAAAGAAAAGAGTGTGGTATTTTCGGCACAATTATTTCAATACATCCATTATTCATCATAATCATCAAACTCCATTTGAGTGAGGGATTGAGAGGCTCAAATCCTCTCTTGCAAAAGCCCTGGACAGAAACCCTGCTGTCCTGCGTAGTGTATAAATGTCGCCATACAGGTCGAGAATGTTTGGTTTCCCAGAGCTGTCGAGATGGAGATAAGCAAATCTGGGCAGTCTAACACAATATGAGGGACATTTTTCTCTTATTCCCCCCAGCGGGGGCACCGTGAATCAAAATTTAGCTATAGCCGTTAGTAATATGAGCCAACAGGACAATGGCCTTTCCTGCACTGTGCTATAATAGCTTGATCAGGCCTGGACAGCCTCCACCATGGGGAAGTGCGGTCAGGGCGCCTCATGCGCTCCCAGACTCCACGGGTTTTTTGGGACTTGGGATAACGGATTATCGCACTTTAATTTTAAATTATATATATAAAACAACAATGTTAAACTTACATTTTATGTTGAGAGTTATCTTTAACTGCAAAATCTAGGTGAAAAATGTTTACAATTTTATTTATATATATATATATATATATACTTATATATTTATATATATATTTATATGTATATATATATATATATATATATATATATATACATATATATATATATATATATATATATATATACAGATATATATAGGTATATATTTATGAAAGCGGATATATGTTAGCGACCTTTTTTAATTTGATAATTATTTTGTGAAAAAAAAAGAATTATAACTTACTTCTCTGTAAACAAAAAATAAACAAGAATATAGTCAGAGAACTGCTTACAATCGATAGCACTATGATGGTTGAAAAATAAATCGTTAGATCTTTGCCTGTATACAGAAGGAGAAAAGAAAACGTAATTACGAGAAATAAATATGGACTAAGAGTGATTCTGTATTACACTATAGCACTTCAACATTCTTCTTATCGTATATAATAAGGACGTTACTTCAAAAAGGAAAATAATTATGTCCTACGCGTCAATGCACGTTAACCATTAGCTTAAATTCTGTCAATTCTAAACTCTACCTATTCTATCTATCTATCTATCTATCTATCTATCTATCTATCTATCTATCTATCAATCTATCTATCTAATCTTATCTATCTATCTATCTATCTATCTAATCTATCTATCTAATCTATCTATCTAATCTATCTATCTAATCTAACTATCTAATCTATCTATCTAATCTATCTATCTAATCTATCTATCTAATCTATCTTTCTAATCTATCTATCTAATCTATCTTTCTAATCTATCTATCTAATCTATCTTTCTAATCTATCTATCTAATCTATCTATCTAATCTATCTATCTAATCTATCTATCTAATCTATCTTTCTAATCTATCTATCTATCTATCTATCAATCTATCTATCTAATCTTATCTATCTATCTATCTATCTATCTATCTATCTAATCTATCTATCTAATCTATCTATCTAATCTATCTATCTAATCTATCTATCTAATCTATCTATCTAATCTATCTTTCTAATCTATCTATCTAATCTATCTTTCTAATCTATCTATCTAATCTATCTATCTATCTATCTATCTATCCTGTTCTCAAAGTTTCAGTTGTGGACACATTGTTGGTAAATATTTTTGTTACACACAATTCAACAAAAATTATCCTTGTGGTTCGAAACTTCACCAAGGTACTACTAGTGTTAATTTTATATTAAAGAAAAATAAATTCTTCTTTCTATGCATCCTAACACCAGTAATGGATATAATGTACAAAAATATATACGAATAATATATAGCTCCTCCTTCGTGGTCGAAGATGAGCACAATTCTCAATTCCTATGGACTCAAAGATGACTATAAAGTCCAATCCTAGCTTTAAAAAGCCGGACGCACACATGGCACATCTGAGTTAGGTCAGTTGCAGATAGACCTGCTTCTTCTCTCAGCTTTCTATTGGCTTGGTGCTTTTTCACGCTGGCCACTCTTCTTGCTTCAAATCTTTAGACTCCGAGACTCACAGCTTCACGCCATGACGACGATCGAGAGCTAGTGCTTCCCAGCCGTGAATATCGATATTGCATTCCTTGAAGGAGTTCTTGAGAGTGTCTTTATAGCGCTTGTATTTACCTACCTGGGAGCGCTTTCCTGCATTCAACTCCCCGTTCAGAAGTCGCTTGGCTCTTTTGAAGGCGTTTGCCTGGCATGCGGACTACATGTCCCACCCATTAAAGCTGGGACCTTTTTACTGTCGCATTGATACTGATCATTTTGGACAGCTTTAAGATTTCTGTGTCTGGTATGTGGTCGGACCAACGCACCTTATGGATAATCCAGTTTGACAGTTGAACTGTAGACTTTCAGTTTTGTGGATATGCTGAGTCCGTTGCCACACTTGGCTCTTTTGAAGGTCTTCTTTGTTTGAGGCATTTAGGGCACAGTTATCTGCGAATTGCAGGACTCTGGTTCAGTCGTAGCCCATACGAATAATATCTCACAGATGATAAAGCTGCTTTATGAGAAGCTTTTCAAATTTCAAATTACATTTTACAAAAGTTAAAGCAATATTGAGAATAATGTAACAATTGTTGAAATGATGAAATATACTTACTTAACTCTGGGGGCGTATCCGTAGTTTGTAATTTATGTTTGTCTGTTGTACTTGTAGTTGAAAATTCTTGAACGAAAACGAGAAAAAAAAATATTTTAAAAATGTTTACGGTGTGTTGGTGATATTTTTCTTTTATCATTTTAAATTGTTCATATAGAATCTGATCAGATATGCTTCTTGACATAAAATCTAATATATAAATCAATAGTTTCTTTTAGTAAAAAATGCATTAATGTAATGATTGAGTAAGTTAGACAGATAGAAGTGTTGAGTGCAATCAATGTGTATAAATATAAATGCGTCATTTCTTAAACTTCAGTAAACTTAAGACAGGAGGACTCGTTAAGTTAAGACTAGCTACCCAGCTAAAATTACAACTCTTAATTCAACACTCTACTGCCTTGCAGCTATACCCAATAATTGGTAAGGTTTCGGGAGTCTATCCTAAAAAAATCAGGGGCCGGCAACCCTTAGGCTCTTTGCAACACTTAGTGGTACATCACGGTAGAGCCTGCGACGCCGCTGACCCTAAACTGTATCGGCACTTGTCGTTCCTTTGGATACATCCGCTGCGTGGAGAGGGGAAAAACTGATGAGTGGGCGACATCGTTCCGACCACAGCTAATGCTCAGCCATTCATCTCATTTCCATGAGATGACCCATAGTCGTTTCGCGACTGAAGGAGGCCATACTGTTTTAGTCACTTACATAGGAATGACATAACAAAATGTAGGGTTTATGTACAAAAAACCCCAAAACATTTTAAATCTAATGTCAAGTCTAATGACTAGAATCTTATCGACTATGAAAACAAAATTCAAATATGGATTTTTGTACCATACCTTTGTTCAATTCAGAACGTCATGGAACTTGGAACCTGCATGGACGCTGATGTCAAATTTTACGGTTGATGGTGTATCGCTAAGAAAAGATTTACTAGCTCCTAGGCCACACGGGGAAAACTGAACTTTGGTCAATTATAATGTTTTAAAAATAAAAAATGAATATATCTAAATTTGGCTTTAGTACTAGTCTTTTAAAAATCTTAGATCCAGAGCCAATATTGCTTTTTAAAGGATTAGCGCAATCACGTTCGGGAATTTCTAATTGTAAGACATTATTGATTCAAGAGTTTAACTAATTAATGGTCCTGAAAATGTAGGACATCGTCTTCTGTGTCTAGATTTAAATGCGTATCATTGGCATTATTTAATATTAATACAAAAAATATATGGCTAGTCAGCGTAGCGTACCGATATTATGAGATAATTAAGTAAATTAAAAGTTACTTCAAGTAACTTCAAGTATCCATACTCTACCTATATTTGTAGGCTAATGTAATACAGATTAAATCTAAATTGAGTTCAAAATCAAAAGCCTAGGCCTAGTTTTACATTACGATGTCCATATATTAAACATACCAATAAATAATCGCCCAAGTATACATTGCCCGATAGCCGTATTAGAAACATCTTACGTTAAAGCAGCTGACTTGTCACAGATTCAATACCCGTTTGGAAATAAATTATTGTTTGTTTGTTTTAATTATTTTAATATATTTATTACAAATATATATTTTTTATTATATTTGAAGTTTACTACTGGAGGTATTGTCTTTTTAAAATATATATTTATTTTTAATGTTTTTCTTGCTTAGAATAAACTACTGGTTATCTTATTTTATCTAATCTTATAAATTACAAACGTTACTTCAAAAATGAAGATAATTACGTACTACCCATTTCATGTGTCAATCTAATCATAAATGATAATCAGCTACTTAAACTCTGCTAAGTCGTTGATTTTCCTGGCTTATTCAGGCAACTCATTCCATTCTCTAATAGCAATAGGGAAGAAGCAGCACTTGTACGAATTAGTCCTAGTATATATTATAAGAAATGTGCCCCTATCTGCGTGTATTCTCAGTATTTTATTAGGTTTTGTTTTTTCTTTTTGTAAATTATGGTTTTGTCACATGAATACAAAAAAAATGGCGATGAATTTTAAATTATATGTTTATATGTATTTATATAGTCTTATTTTTATATAAAATAAGCATTTACACCTTGATGAGTTGAAAACAATGTTCGATTTTGATTCCATTCCTCCTGACATAATGTGCCTGAAGTATCTGTAACGACATACATAGACAACTTTTTTTTTTTTTTTTGGGGGGGGGGGGGGGTTCATTCAATCTATAAGTTTCTAAAGTATGTACGATTTTATACTATTGTTATACAATTTTATCTTTTATAACTAACTTGGTATGTTTAATTGTACTGTATTTATGATCGGTAGTGTTGTTTCATTATCCGAAAGAGTTGTGATATTTTGTAATAGTTTTACTTGAAGTGACGTTTGTGTAAGGTTGTTTAAGAAGTCATTCTTTGTAATGTTGGTGGAACACTCGGAGCTTGTATAATAAATTGTTACATTTAGTTGTATCTGAAAAAAAACAACACATTTCATTTATTTAAAAAGCTAACATCTAATATCTCAGAATGTTATTAGAAAATAAAAAAAAAAAATGTTTTCAATAAATTCCTATTTTTACATTTAAATAATAAGTTAAATTTTTATTAATATTTTGGTGATAAGATCATATTAAATTATATGGCATTTGCTACGATTCTATTAACTTTGTTAACCTGCCATATATCTATGTTTATTATTCAGGTTAATTCCTTTATTATAGCGCCAAACAATAAATTATAAACACAGCTTCAAACAGCGAGCTATAACACACAAGGCATAACAAATCTAGGAGACGTGGTTGATATTGTAGAAATGCAACGAATTTCCGCCTATATCTAGGAGCTTCATTAAAACCTCTGTTTAAGACGGATTGTTATGATCTATTTTTGCAATTTCCTATTAATAAAGACTTGTTGCTCGCTTGAGATTTATATCAATCTTTTGACTTTCGCTCCTATGTTGTTTTTAAAGCTTATATCGATTTACTGATCAACATTTTTCTACACAATTATTTCTTTCTCACCTAATCTTGGATAAAGCTGAAATTGTGCACAATTATTTCTTTCTCACCTAATCTTGGATAAAGCTGAAATTGTGCACAACTATTTCTTTCTCACCTAATCTTGGATAAAGCTGAAATTGTGCACAATTATTTCTTTCTCGCCTAATCTTGGATAAAGCTGAAATTGTGCACAATTATTTCTTTCTCACCTAATCTTGGATAAAGCTGAAATTGTGCACAATTATTTCTTTCTACCTGAAAACAAAAGAATCAAATTAATTTAGGCTCTCCACTGTCGGTGTGGTTATTGTGCTGGAATGAGAAACATAAAAAGACTTGACCCATAAGCTCCTCAAAGAAGCCATTGCAAACATTCCTGAAAAAAACATATGATCCTTCTATGTGAATTCAATGTCAGTGTAATATCAGATCACATTACCTGGTCAGACTGCCTTGGGCTTTTTGGAATCAAAAGGATGAATGAAAACGGACAAAGTCTGCTTAAATTCTGCACGTACCATAAACTTTGCATTACCTACACATACTTCAAGAAAAAAAAAAAGCATAGTGTCTCATGAAGGCACCCTAAGTATGGGCACTGGCACCAGCTGGATATGATACTGACACGAAAAAAGGGACATTGGAAATATACTGCTGACAAAGCGCGGATTGTGATACTGATCATACTTAAGTGTCCTGCCGGACAAGACTGCTGCCAACTAAGATCAACACATCACAAGGAAAAAAGAAATCACGCCTGAATACCACTAGCAAAAAAATTCTGATCTTTTCACCGAATTTGAGAACAAATTAGAGGAAGCTTTTAAAAACTTCTCTGTGACTGAGGTAGAAAAAAGCTGGACGTTTATGCGTGATACAATCTACCAAACATCATCACTGGTCTTTGGAAACAAAACCAAGAAAAGCGAAGACTGGTTTGAAGCTAGCTCACCAGTAACAAAAACTGCCACTGGGATCAAGCCATGCTAATCTACAAGAAAGATCCCACCCCAAGCAACTCTAAAAGGCTCAGAGCTACACGAAACGATTATTTAATGGAATCAGGAATATCGGGGGAATATCCGGGGAATAATGACAGTTTGTGAGGTCGCAGCTGCGATAGTTTAACACTCCAGTATGTTGCGATGAATGCAACCGCTAAAGAGCAGGGATAAGGAGAGACGTTGACTCGGATTGTAAACTCGAGGAGGGTCATGTGAACGTTCTCGGAAGTGAATAGTGATAGTAGCGGAAATTATTTGCGATATCGCCACAATTTCAGCCTCGATTCAATAAACGCCGAGAGTACTCATGTAGGCATCGTATTGTTGGGCTGGGTGTTTGACTGTGCTTCCGTGAGTAAGAACAATAGCCATCTTGCAAAGTTAAAGGGCAACAGTTTCATTGATGACATTTTTCCAGAAATATGAGACTGATAGAAATAAACAGTTACCTGATGCAGGAATTTCGACTACATTGAATGACCTGTTGACTCAAGGAAATGTATGTGACGCTATGCCCATGATTAGGAAATGAAAAGCAATCTAAGGGTCAAAATCAAAACAAAGCTACAGAAAAAAAGGCAACAATTTAAATGACACCAAATATTGATAAGTGTAATAAATACACTTATAAATGTAGTCAAATATAGAATGTATAAAAAGAAAGATTACTTGTTCTCTTCCACCTCCTCTTTTTTTCTAAGCCGTGCTCTCTTTCGAGGCGAAAGTTACGTGTGGTAACTCTAGTCCGACTGATAGAAATAAAAGAGTTATCTTTCCATAGCTTTATCGTGTTGTAACGCACGGTTTAGCCATGATTCGAATTATATATAAAGATAACAGATTTTCCGATGCCTCCTGATTTTTCTCCTTAAAAGCTCGTGAAATTACAATATATACGAAATAGTCCTGTAAAATCTCCTGACATTATTAAAATATTTTGAAAACTCATATAAATCTCCTGAAATATTGACAAAAATTATCATTTTGGGGTGTCATTAAGTACGGAAAACGCCAATACTATGCGCAAAAAAAAATACGGCATTTTCAATACCCGTAATTGTGGAATTCGGTGAAAAAAGCTTCTCGCGCTTCAAAATAATGAAGAATTACTTGACGTCAACAATTCTCGAAGATTTATTTAAATTTTCCTTAACTCTTACTACTCAGCGTTATCTATGTAGAAAACAGAATTTTTATTATATACTGTATGACTTTGTAAAGTAATTTTTACTTAGTAAAGAGTAAACAAAATGCAAAGACGCAAAAGTTATGTGGGGTAACTCTAGTCCGACTTGCATAAATAAGTGTTATTTTTCCATGAAATTTTGGTGGTGTAAGACATGGTTGAGATTTAGATATATAAATTCTCTTAAACGACTTCTTAAATCCCCAGACACTACGATAGATAGATAGATAGATAGATAGATAGATAGTTTTAAAATTCTTTTCACTAATCAGAATTATAAATCAAATGATGGTTATTATTTACCTCATTATTTGTATCCCAAAATTGACATATAACTCTCGGTTGTATTGTCCCACTATTAGATGTACAAACTACTGAAATACTTGCGCAGAGGTCTTCGTAATAACAATCAAATTTTGTAACTGCAACAAGAAAAAAAAATTAACTATAAGATTTATGACATTTAAGTTTACAGTTTGAGAGTTATAATTAATATTTTAAATCGCAGTCTATGTTAAAAGGGACACATTATAATTTTCTTTATTTTAAACTATACTTAGGTTTATGGGCTAATGAAAATCAATGTAATGGACCAACAAAGACGTAGACTAAAAGCCCCAAAGTACAGCTTTCACATTGTTTAGAAGTCAAGTGATAAACTACTTACTTTAACAAGCTTCATGAGTATATGGAAGAGCTTCATATTATAGAGAATGGAAAATAATATCTTTCGATTGGGTAGCTGATCTAATGGTTCTGAGTTATGTTTTAGCAATTTACTAAAGTATTGCATATAACGATATTTTTCTTATTAAACAATGTAGTATCTTTACAAAAAAAGGAGCCACATAGTCCATTCTACGATACTAATAAACTGTATACAGAAGAAAACAAGATTACAAGCAAAGTTTTGTTATCACACTATCTCAGAGGCAAACCCCATTAGATCCCCATTGGATCGCCTATATGCAAGGACTATTCAAGACATGATTTAATTGTGATTGTCGAAAGGAAGAATATTTTAAAGATTCATTTGGCGTTGTAAAAAATGTTTTACTTATACATGTTTCGGATATTCCTTCATAGTTTAAGATAATCTACCTCCTGGTCCAAACCTTCCGCTAGACAACGGGGGACGGAAGCAAGCAGGAAATGAACCCGGGACCATCGAGACAATCAGTCCAGCGCGCATGACACTACCGTAACTATGTCAAAGATCGATTTTAGATAATACTTTGGCATTGTTTTGTAAAAAAAAAAAAGTATCGAGAACAGGTATCTAAATTTATACGGCAACGTATGCTTTATGTCCCAGCATGCAGTTTCCAACAAACAGATCTATTGGCATTTTCGCTAGATACAACTAGAATGATGCCTTAAGCTTAGATCTAGATCTACTAAGAAACTATACTTTTTATAGATCTATATCTACTAGATATATATCTAGAATCTAATTTCGGAATAGCGTAACTATCGTGTCTCTTACACCCACTAGCGTTAAAATGGGGGGGGGGGGGCGTTTTTGCACAATAAGCCCTGACCTACGTATAAATGCATATACATATATATATCATGGGCGTAGCCAGGGGGCTTTTGGTGGTTCAAATCCTACCCTCCGAAATGAAATTCCCCGGTCGGAATTTAGTTTTTTGCTTTGATTTTGTTTATTTTAGATGAGATTTTAATATTAAACCATCACTTGTACGAGTGCAGCCAAAAGGGGGTTTTGAGTTTAAAACTCCCTACCAGGGGGTTTTACGGTTAAACCTCCTTCTTCTATGAATAAAAAATAATGCAAACGACAATCCCCTAATTCCAAGAGCATGGCTAAGGAAGATTTTCATTTTAAAACCCCCTCCCAATTTTTTTTTTACAAAAAAACCCGTCTTCAATATAAGACTAAAGCATTCATCAGTCTACTGATTCTCTAAGCATAGCCAAGAGGAGTTTTGAGTTTAAACCCCCTCCAGCGAGGTTTGAAACTAAAAAACACATCTTAAAAAAAGCAAATAGCACTCAAAATTCTAAGAGCGTAGCCAAGCCAAGGGGGGTTTTCAGTTTAAACTCCCTCCATCAGAGGACTTTAAATTTAAAACCCCTTAAGATGGTTTTGACATTAAAACCTCGCTCCAGTGGGATTTGAAGCTAGAAACCTCTTTAATAACAAAAGCATAATTACACACTCAAAATTCTATGAGTTTAGCTAGCAAACGGGGGTTTTGAATTTAAAATCCCTTCCTCCAGAGAGATTTAAGTTTAAAACTCATTCAAATGGTTTTGAGTTTAAAATCCCCCTACAGATAGTTTTGATGATGAAAACCCCTCTCTTCAATATTATTTCAAAGCAAACTACATTCACCAAATAATATGAGCGCAGCTAAGAGAATTTTTAATTTGTAAAAAAAACTCCAGATATTTTTTTAGTTTGAAACCCCCCAACATTATTTTTACGATACAACTTTCCTTTTTTTTGATATTTAGGACTCAGCCACACAGATCGGGTCTCAATCAAAGAAATCATATGCCGAACTGTGAGTCAAGTCAAGGTTGTGACAGAGCGACGCATGAGGTTAGAAGGACATGTTCTCCGACAAAATTAATTACGCATATTAATAGTTGCGATGACATGGAGACCGTTACGAAGAAAGCGCAAACAGAGACATCGTAGTACAACTAAGCTCCACATTTTCATGAAGCTCCTCAGAGCAGTGGACGCCAGGTGGGAAGAGGCTTAAATTCAGACATTGCCAGTGACAGATTTTTGTGAAGGCAGCTTGCCGCCCAATGCGCCGAACTTAAGAAAGAATAGCAGTTTAGGTTTTTAAATTAAAACTTTTCAATAGCAGAATGATGCAGATTAATGTACTTTAGATAAATTTATTTCTACCTGAAAAAGTTATATGATGGCTTGATTTTAAACAGCTTCCAGCTTTGCTAGAGACGCTATCGACGCCCAGACCTGAACAGGTAAACTGTAATCTATGTGAGATTGCACTGCACCCATGTACAGTGTTCTCAGCACACCCGCTCTCGCCCTAAAAACTTCTTTCCAGTTAGCTTAAATATTAAAAATTATAACGTTATAAATAGTACTTACCATTAGATTTTACCTGACATATGTGCATTGGAGTGTAGGTTATCTCATTATTATCATTAGTTTCGATCGACCAATTGCCAACTGGTGTAAAGTTTGGACTAACGTGAGGAACATTTATGATTATTTTTTGGCTCACATTTTGTAAGTCATAGTTACACTTTAAAATTTCCTTATATTCATTTGAAAAATAACAAAATGTCTTTTGACAGGTGAGAATTAGAATTCCATCCTTCTTAATGTAAAATGGAAATTTAGCATAAGTAATTGTTATTTTAGTATCACCAGCTACTGTATTTAGTTCGTCACAAGATATAAATTCATTGTAACCTGGAACAAACAAAATATATAAAGTTGCAGAGATTTTTTTGTCATTTTTAGCAATTTAGCTTTATTTTAAGCACAATAATTATATAATAAAGAGAAGACTACTCTGATTTTCCTAAAAGCTGCTTCTTTATGATATAAAGCAGAAAGTAGGGCGTGTGTATGTATGTATGTATGTATGTATGTTCCAAATATAAATTATAAACTTTTGACCAGACTTGATAAAACTTGACATATATGTATCTTGTATACTAACTAGAAAAGTAACATACGTAAAGTATCTCTAAAATATATATAGCTGGTTTTTAATAAGGGGCCAATAAGTGAGGCATATTTTTAACACATTAGTTCTTTAGAAATACAGGAATACTTCTGTTTATGCCCAATAAATAGATTGCGAAATACCGAAAATAAGTACAAAGATAGAGCTTATTATTTTTCACGAATTGCGGTGGTCAGATATTGTACAAATGCGAAAAAGATTAAAGGTTTGGTCAGACCAATCATGTATTTTTAAATATTTCTTTTTTTTTTTACTCTAAAAAATAATATTAATTGTTTCATTGGTGGCAGCATGTTCTCAGTGTGAAAAATAGCACAGCAAGAGTAATAGAAAATGTTTAGAATAAGATATACGTTTCGTTTGTATATAGCTTAAGAATAATTTGCTCCAATAACCAAACATAATCAAACAGTTCAAAAAAGGTTCAATTAAAACTTACTTTGTGAAGTGGTTACTTTTAATAGTAAAAAAAACAAATGTAGACAAGAAACAAATATGCTTTGAAACATACTTAAGAAACCTGAAAAATAATCGATTCGTTAAATTTTAAAATGTTTAGAAATAATAATAATAATAAAGTTTTAAAAAATCTCCATGAATTTTAAAACATTTAATTCCAAGTATAATTAGCAGAAGTGACTTCACTAGAGTTGGTGATAAGCTCTGCGATCAACTCTTGCTATCACCCTACTCAACTTACCATAAAATACTATTCCTCAATTAAAAATAAATGTTGTTTTTTGTCATAACAAAACTTATATCAATTTGTTCTGTCTCTCTGTCTGTTTGTTTGTCTGATACAAATTTTAAACACGTTATTTCTGCCATTTTCCATTCCGAAAACAAATTGAAACACATGAATCAATAGTGATAATTAATTTTTCTTTGATAAATTAAAGTCAAATAAGTCTTATATTATTGAGAGTACTAGGCGGCTAAGCCTCGCTCGGAGGAATAATCTATTAACGAAAATTATTTACCCCAACTTATTTTTTAATGGTGAAAATGAGCGATCTGGTAGAGGACTACCATTCTAAAGTGTTACTTTTGTGTTCTTTAAGTTCTAAATGACATTGTACATGCCATACATGGCAATTCGAAAAGAAAGTCTCGCTTTAGTCTTGAAAAACAAATCTCACATTGAATCTTTTGCGTTAAACTATTGGCCTATTATTGGCTTGGTAGAAAGTCTTTGCAGTGTAACTATTCAAAAAATTACGTTCAAAATTTAATTTTGCAATTAATATATCAATTATGGCTTTAGTACGAAACATCACGTGAAAAAAAATCTCTACGTTATTGGGTAAAACATACACTTTGTAACATAATAAAATAACGCATTTTCCCTTAGAAACTTAAAAGCATTGCGTTAGTATTGTAAAGAAGCGTTTCCCTTCCCAGATTAGCGCCATATTTTCCTTTTCTATCAAGTCCTAATTTTCTCCATATAATTTAATGTATATGTAGTTGTAATAGAATTGAATATAAGCGATGAAGCTTAAATAAAAATACAACTGGAGACCTAACGGAAATGTGCTGCAGAGGACAGGCGTAGACGCGGACAGAGAACCTAATCCGACCAACTTCAGACAACAGTTATATTTGCGCTAGATGTGGCAGAATCTGTAGATCACACCAAAAAAGGACGTCTGGAAGCTTCAACACTTAGTGAAAACTTAGAAACATTCGATACTCTTGTTGTAAGCGCAATTGTAAGCGCAACCAACGTTGTGACAAAAAATGAGCAGCAAGAAATAAAAAGCTATGTGTCAACAGGAGAGAAGATCTAGAATCAAGTAAGTCATTTGAGAAATGCTTCTAGCAGTGTAAAAAATGAGACTTCTTGAAATGTTAAAAGATAATTTGATGATCCTAAGACTAAGACTGCTTTATTGATCCTTAAGGAAATTTGTTGTGATTACAAGGACTCTTTTCTCATATAATAACAACACAACAGTAAAGAAAAACTCAAGATGCAGAGACTTTCAAAACGTTACCGACTTTTCGATGTCTTTGTTTCTCCATTACTTGACAGATTTTATGGGCATAGTCGTTATTGCTCAGTTTCATTTCAAGTGTAAACGACAAAGAATTACATGATGCCACCATGCTTCTAGCCTTATCTTACCCAGATGGTATAGCCTAAGAATATTGTTCAGAAATCATCGTCATTTTTTCTCGTGGAACATAGGGCCTCAGTAAAAACACGCCACTCTCAACCTTCTTTTGTTATTTTTTTAATGGCTTCCCAGCTCTTTCCTGTCCTCTCGGCTTCAAATGATATACTGTGTCGCCATGTTTTTTGGTCTTCCTCTATGTCTTGTTCGCTGAGGGTTCCACTGTAAGGCCTGCCTAGCTCTGTTGTTGGTATCTTTTCTAAAGGTATGATCAATCCAGCTCCACTTCCTCTCTAAGATCTGCACCTCTATATTTTTCTGTCCACTCATCTCCCACAGTTTGGTGTTTTCTACTTTGTCGTACCAGTGTATTTTTAAGATATTTCTCAGGCATCTGTTGAAGTCTTTAAAAAGCCATATTAAGTCTTTGCAGTACGAGATTTCGCCATTTTTTAAAAAACATTTTATCAATAAATTTTCTAAACATTTTTACATCATGCATGTTATTTCTCAATTGGCTTGTGACAGTTTGTTCATAAGGGCGGTCATTCTCGAAGTAGCGATTGATTAAAAAATGTTTAAAGAAATTTAATGACAAGGGGTGGAGAGGGACTTGAGGACTGTGTTGTAAAGCGCTTGGCTTCCGAAGCGACGAGTCTTGGGGCCTAATCCCGGGGAATACTTTTAGGGCGTCTTTGAGTTCAACCAAATCTAATGGGTACCTGACATAAGTTGGGGAAAAGTAAAGGCCACATGACAACCTTGTTAACTGTTGTCCACAGATGACCTTTACATCATCTGCTTTATAGATCGCTTTAAGACGAAAATGCAACAATTTTAACTTTTATGACACAAAGTTAGTTGTTCTTTTCATTGAGCCAAAAGTTAAGAAATAGATGCACTTATTTTGAACTTTGCTAATTGGAAGATCAGAAAAATAAAATTTTAGTAAATGACTGTGAGATCTATTTACTGTTAACTGATGTACATAGAACTAGATAATAGTTTTTATCAATGTTTAATAGTTTGAGACATATAATAAATTTTTGTATAATGGGAAACTTGCCAAAAAATTCTCTGTTTATTAAAATTTTTTTAGACGTTTAATCTTATTAAAACTTGTACACATAATGAGCTAAGAGACACTATTATTTCAACAGAGTCATAGCTGAATAAAAATAGTAACTTTATTACCTAAAAATGCACCGATACATACAGTCTACTCGATATTTTACACACTAAATTTGCCTCATTGGAAAGAGGGGGCCCACCAACATAATCTTGAACCCGGGCCCACGTGTACCTTGCTACGCCACTGACTTAGAGACGAACCTTTAGTTAAGATTACTTTGAAATATACTGACAACAAAATATAGACATATATAATAATGTGATATAACAATGATTGTTTCTAGAAAGATGCACCCTTAATTGGAAAGTTAATATAATTTAAATGAAAGAAAGAACATATGTAAATGATGATAGGTGCAATGGTGATTTCATTCATGGAATTATTATATTCAATTGTTTTTGGTAACGTTATATAAAAATACATCAGCATTTATCTTAATAACAAAAGCTTTAGAAGTTTTTTATAAAACTTACATGAAAAAAAAAACGTATGAATTCAAACCAATTACAATATGTAAAATCTCTATAAATTAAACTTATCAGCTTACATTACTGAAATTTCCTCTTCTTTAAATCTTTTAAAGTAAACTTTAAAAAAAAAATCCTATTGTTAAATAAGAGTGTTAAATGAATCACTTCCTTTTACAATGAGAAATGGAAGCATGAATAGTCATTGAAAACACGTCTCTTAATGGTATGTCACTCACACTGCCGTTCTTATGGTCCAAGTTCTGATCCTGCTTGTTACCCTATCTGACGTCTAGCAATTACAACGTAATCATCTTTAATTCTGAAGTAACTTATACAATGAAAAGCTCTTACACTCCTTTTAATATTATACAAAACAACAAACATTGCACGCCCCTCTCGAGAATCTATCAATTTAAACAATGGATTAATTTAAATTTTATTTAAAATATTTATGTCTCAACCCTTCAGGCGCGTGTGGTAGTTAGCTTCCATTGTTTATGCATTCATTGTAAAACAGCTCAGCACTTTAAGGGTTAAGAAAGTGAAATATCGTTATATAAATGAAAACTTACTTTTTAAAAAATGCATTGTACTAAAAAACATGCATGCGTATTTTTAAAAATATAAACCACATTGAATATAAATCCATTTTACTGTTTATTATCTTTGTGTAATGAGAGAAAAAATTGCATTC
This sequence comes from Biomphalaria pfeifferi, assembly GCA_030265305.1. Taxonomy (NCBI): domain Eukaryota; kingdom Metazoa; phylum Mollusca; class Gastropoda; family Planorbidae; genus Biomphalaria; species Biomphalaria pfeifferi. The sequence continues at coordinate 3,226,671 of JASAOG010000009.1, read as the reverse complement.
AAATAAGTGTTAAGGTTGACATCGTGTAACGTAAAACTAGAAACGTGAGTTCAGTTTAAATTAATATGTATATATTATTCAAGTGCTTCTAATTGCGAGGGTTTTATTAGAAAACGCATTCATTATTGTAAATCTACGACAAAGTATTGAATGCATGTGTTCAAAGTAATATTATAAAAAGGGATAAAAAGATATATTGGATTTTTTTCATTGTTTTAGAATTTCTTTATCCTCTGAGAACGTCTGTATTTGTGTTATTGGAAAAATCATACAATAAGTAGCAGGGCCGCTCCTAGAGATTGCGGAGCCCTATGTGAAACGGATAGCGCGGGGCCTATTCTGGGTTGTGATAAGGATAATAAGTGAAAATTAAGATTTTGTATTAGAAAAAAAAGGCCTTTGCATTTTATTGATACTTTACTAAGTACAAAACCACTGTCAAATTAGCTTGTATGACACCCAGAAATGACAACTTTGTCTGTTTTTAAGGAGAATTGCATCAGTTTTCAGAAGATTTTTATAATTTCAGGAGATTTTCATGACTTTTTCGCATATTTTACAATTTCATGAGAATTCCTGAAACCCTTTAATAATAAGTTAAAATGGTTTATTTTAATAATTAATACCTAAAATTCGCGCGGGGCCTATGAAAGTGCGGGGCCCATGAATGAAGTATATAATGTGCACTTAATATCGATTAGGTATGAGGGCCGAATAGGGGGGGCAGTTCTTTTCTTTAACCCTTAAAACGCGTGTGGTAGTTTAGCCTCTAAATATCAGAATTGTAATTCCATTTTGTATGCAATCACTGTAAAACAGCTCAGCACTTTAAGGGTTAATAATATTATAACAAGAATGTTGAGGCTAAGACTTTGGGCCATGGTAGCAGCTTGCATTTTTCCTGTAAAAAATTATGCGGACGCCCATGGATGTAGTGTAGATTTTATTATTTCCTTATTGCAAGTATTGTAATTAAAGGAAATTACTTTGCGAATCTATTATAAAACGTTTAGTATTAAAATTGTACAGTAGGGTGGGTTGAAAAAGAGAAAATATTGGAATATCATTACGGAACTCCGTATTTATTTGACAAATGACCTCTGAAATAATGAACAAAATTTTAAATTGTTTTTGTATTACAGGAAGTGCCCCATTTTTAAATTTGAAAATTGCGTTAACCAGCATTTTCAGCTTGATGCATTCTATTATTACTTGCTTAATTTTAAGATTTAGTAACTATATTATGCTTTTAATTTGTATGCCTGTTGTTTATTTCTATTGCAGGTTATTTATTTAGAACAATAAATTGAATGTTTTGTAACTTAATGGCTACAAGAAGCGTAACACGGCACTCAGTATTTGGCGATGCCGGTGAACTTCCTCACAATGTACTGCCAACAAATCGTCAAGTTGCGCAGCATTTCTTGCATATGAAAAAAAGAAAGAATGATTTCAACAAAGACAAATACAGAGCTGTATCAGATGCTGTTATCAGTCTGTGGAACAAAGCTTCCATTCCAACGATGCACTACCTATCTGTAATCAAACGTGTGGAAACAATGATTTCAACAGGTTCAGAACTGTCTCGTTCTAAATCAAGTTCAGCACGTCAGTCTACCTTTCTGGCCACTTTGGACTCATTGTTTGATATAGCTGCATGTAAGTGCAGTATGTCTTATGACAATTCTACAAAACAAGTAAGCATATCTTGTAACTGTCTGTCGCAGTTATCTATGTAACTGTATAGTAGAATTAATTCTCTATTTGATAGTGCGGCGTTGTTCACTATATTGATGACGTCATTACACTATTTCTTGTGTAGACTAGGAGAAGGAATTTTTGTTGCTTGTCACAACTTCTAGTGACGTAAAGTTAGTGTGTGTATGTGATTTGCGTCATTTATCGTCAAGTACAGTCTCTCCATCTTGTGCTGTATAGAGGCAAGACATGTTTTGAGAGCTCTTGAATTTCTCCTTGGTTATTGTTACTGGATAGCCTTAACGTTTGCCTTGGACATTTTCTTGTTGGATTATCTTGACCCCTGTTTAGGGTGAGTTTTATTTTTATGGTATAGTTTTTCTATTTGAATCCGTTCGTATTTGTAAGTCTATATTTAGACTAGATCTAGATGATTAGGAGAATCCTTTTCTTTTATCTTCTATAGGGTTTTAGCGACAAGTCTAGGTTTTTGGTCGTAGTCTCAGTCAAGACTCTATTTCAAGTTTTTGGCGTCAAGTCTAAGTAGTGATCTTAGCTTGGTGTCAAGTCTATGTGTAAGACTCAGTGTCAAGTCTTGGTGTCAAGACTTGTTTATCCAGTCTCAATTTTCTTTATTGAGAGTACAACTCTAGGTCTACAGTCTACAGGACTGAGGTCTTCATCTCACTAATGTCAATTAGTCGTTTGGTGTTCAAGTTGACTTTTTTTCATGAGTCTGAGGTTCAAGATTCCAGATTGCGGGTTGCCTTGGTCAGACCTGATGTTGCAGTGTGAATTGTGAACTTTTTGGAATTATCGTCAGTGAACAGTATTGGATTTACAGACTAGATCTATGTGGATTACCAGTTGTTGCGTTGAAAGAATGTTTGAACAACTTATGATGAATATGTTGAGGTAATGATATTGTTCAAATAATTGATCATTGATATATCACAAAGAAAATAACTATATCATATTGGATTAGAGATATTATACATATATTTATGGATATTGATACTATTATTATCATTCATCATACATCAGTTCATTTGTAAATATATCACTATAATAAATGTTTATTGTTATTTAACATTATACACTTAGTTTATTAATTTAATACAACTGTATGTGTATGGTGTGCTTGTCAGGCTGAACTTGGACCAAAATATTATAAGTTCAGAAAAAGAATAACAATAACACACATTGAATTAAAACTATGATAGATACAATAAAACACAAGAACCTGACAAGTATTTTGGGGGCTCGTCTAAAAGGTTAATCTCAGTCATAATTTGTAAATTATTTGCTAAGTTTATTGTTTAGATTTGTGTACTTGTAAAAGTATATTTTCAGATTCTAGACACCTGTTTGTGTCACAGTACCATGTGATTGTACCTTATTACTCAAGAAAAGCACTGTATTAATTTTTTTGTGTGAGACTTTAATGGTGCCATTATATCGCCATTGCTAACATTGTATCTTATATATAATATTTTTTAAATTTATACTAATAAGATATAATTTTGTTACATGCCAAACTGATTGGTGTCGGACTTAAATTGGAGCTGTGATCTGTTTGTTGGGATTCTCAAGTTGTCCTGGTGTACCTGGCTGTACCTTGTCATCACTACTCTATCTTCCTGGTGCTGAGGCAGATTCTATCTTCGCAGGAGAAAGCACAGCTAATTGTATTTTTTTTTGGTTGCTAATAATATATCTTGTGCTCTAGTTGATTTTTCTGATTTGACCTTTGGAACTTATATTGTTTGGAAATTCTGAGGATGGAGACTAGGTTTTCTATAAATTCACAATTTATAGCAGATGGGAAGGCGTTGGGTTTTTCAGGAGTTGACTTACAGAATTATGTTAAGGAACAGAAGGAGGAATATGTCAAGGCAGAACAAGCAAGATTGGATAGGGAGGAACGGTTTAAGAAGGAGGAGCATGAACGATGGAAAGAAAGAGAAGCAGTGGAAGCTAAAAAGAGGCAGGATGAATTGGAATTAGCTAGACTTCAGGAGAAAATTGGTGTCAAATCTGAAAACAAAGAAGGAGAAGCTAAGATCCAGGATAAACATAGGCATATAATTGATAAGTTGGACAAGAGTTTTCAGAATATGAAGGAAGATGAGGATTTGATTGGCTTTTTGACTTTATTTGAGGCGGTAGCAACAAGATGTTGTATTGATAAGAAAAGTTGGGCTATGTTGTTATCTTACAAATTGACTTCAAAACTCAAGAATTTCATGCTACAAGTTGATCTGTTTAAAAGGGAAAATTATTATGAAGTGAAGGTTTTGTTAATGAGGCAGGCTGATATAAATGGAGAATCGTGTAGGAAGAAATTTCACCAAATCAGACCTAAAGAAAATGATTTCAGGGGATATGTAGCAGAATTGAGAAGGGCACTAGACAATTGGATGAAGATGGCGGAAGTAAAGGAGACCATAGAAGGCATGAAGAATATGATTGTGACAGACAGATTGCTAGAGAGTGTTTCAGGTGAAGTATATCGTCAACTTATCTTAAATAAAAGTGATAATGTAGAAGACATGCTACAAGTAATTGAAAGCTTTAAGACTGCAAGTTTAACCAAATCATTATGTAAAGAGAAAAATGTGTATGTAATGGGAGCTGCTGAAGCTACAAGTCAGAACTATGTTAGTGACGGGAAAGTCATAACTTGTTTTAAGTGCGGAAAAGTAGGTCACAGGTCAACGGAATGTTATGTGGGTGGAGCTAGAGTGAAACCAAAGCAGGTGTTATATTATAAGGATGGACCAAGACATGTGTCAGGCACAAGGAATGTGTCATATGGAACTTACAGGAGGCAGTTTGATACTAGAGGAAGGAGAATGGATGTAGGAATTTGGAGAGGAGCCTACAATAATGTGAACCATGGTGGAGGAAATAACAGAAGGAATTATTCAAGTGTTGATTATTCTAAGGAGAAAAACACAGACAAGCCAAGGAAAATTAAACAGACAGGTCCACAGAGATGACTAAATTGTTCACGTAAAATTCAAAGTTGTTGTCATTCTAATTTGGCTGATGAAATAGAATATTTTACTCCATGTAGAAAAGAAACTATGTCTATTGTTGATCAGAAATTGAGGAAAAAGTCTGTAGGTAAATTACGTTTTGAAGAAGGATTATTAAATAATAAAATAGTGTCTATATTGCGTGATTCAGGATCTAGTGTGATTGGGGTAAGAAGTTCGTTAATTGAATCCACAGACAAAATTCCAGGTAGCTACAAATTAAAATTGATTGATGGTACTATTAAGGAATATCCACTGGCATGTGTTGACATCAATTCAGACTATATCACAGGGAAATATATTGTAGCTTGTTTTGATAATCCAGTAGCTGATTTAATCATAGGGAATGTACAAGATGAACAACATTATGAACATAGTGGTGCTGCTGTTACGAGAGCAATGAAACAAAAAGAGAATGAGGCCGATATTATGAAACATTCAGAAGTTATTCAGGATTGTTATAAGTTGTTTGGATCATGTGAGGATTTCTTGAGAGAACAAGTGAGTGATCCTACATTACAAGAATTATGGAACAGGCAGAAGGAGAAGAGTGTGGATAATAAGAAAAATGGAGGTGTTCGATTCAAGGTATTCGATAGATTATTGTATCGTGTATTCAAAAGTCAATTAGGTCAGGAATAGAAACAACTCGTGGTTCCAGTCTCAAAAAGGGAAGTAATTTTAAAAACAGCACATGAAAGTATATTTGCAGGTCATTTGTCAGTGAGAAAGACTAAGGGAAGAATATACCAATATTTCTTTTGGCAAGGAGTTGATAAAGATGTTAAAGATTTGATTAAGAGTTGTGATATTTGTCAACGGTGTAGAATGCCACGAAGATGTGACAGAGTTGAACTTGGAAATATGAATATAGTAACAACACCATTTTACAAAGTGGCAATAGATATTGTTGGTCCGTTGGAGGTTATCGAGAACAAGAACAGATTTATTGTAACACTTGTTGACATTGCTACGAGATGCCCAGAGGCAATACCTTTAAGAAATATTACTACAGAAACTGTGATTGAGGCATTAAACACAATTTTCAGTAGAATTGGTATACCGCACGAGGTACTAAGTGATAACGGAAGTCAGTTCACTGCGGATTTATACAAAGAAGTTTGTAACTTCTACAATATTAAAATAGTGCACTCAACTATTTTCCACCCTTCGTCAAATGGGATGAATGAACGTTTCAATTCTTCATTGAAAAGTTTTCTAAGGAAAGTGACACAAGAGAGTCCAAAGGATTGGGATAGAAAGGTTAGCGCTGCACTTTTTGCCTATAGAGAGGTCCCAAATGAAACTACAGGAATATCGCCATTTCAAATGGTATATGGAAGACAGATGAGAGGACCATTCTGAAACAAGTATTTGTAAACAAAGAGGAGGAAGATGAATACAGGAATGTTTACTCATACTTAATGGATTTGAAGAAGAGGTTATTTCATGTAACATCAATTGCCAACCGAAATAGTGAGGTTCAAAAGCAAAAGTACAAAATTCATTATGATAGATACTCTACAATGCGCAAGAGTGATGAAGGTGATTGTGTTTTAATACTTAAACCTCAAAGAGAAAACAAATTATCTGTTTATTGGCAAGGACCATTTCAAGTTATACGGAAGGTATCAAGATTCAATTTTCTAGTAGAAAAGGGAGATAAGTTGAAACTTTACCATATCAATAGGTTGATGAAATACCATAGCAGAGGTAAAGACAATACAAGTGAAACTGTTACTAATATTGAAAATGAGAACAATATTTTGTCTGCTAATATGGTGTCTGTTGTGGATGATGAGGAGGAATTTGATGAAGACTTGACAAATGAAGATATTTTACCAAGCATTCCGACATTAGAAATCAACAATAACAATCAGACGAATGAAGACATTGTATCTCAAGTGAAGATTAACCCAGATTTAAACCATAATCAGAGATGTGAAATTATGAAGGTGCTGGATGAATTCAAGGATATGATATCTGACATTCCAGGTAAAGCAGATGTGGAAGAATTTAAAATTAAGTTGCTGGACACTAAGCCTATAGCATTAAAGCCATATACTGTACCAATAAATATGAAGGAGAAATTAAAAGAGGAAATTTATAGTATGTTAAAGTTGGGTATCATAGGACCCACAGATTCACCGTATGCCGCTCCTGTTGTGGTTGTTAAGAAACGTGATGGTACACTACGTCCATGCATTGATTACCGCAAGTTAAACAATGTTACACAAATACCAGCTGAATTAATACCAGATCAAGAAGAGTTATTTAATAAACTCTACAGGGCTAAGTATTTTACGTTAGTTGATTTAACTAAAGGGTATTGGCAAATTCCTATAAGTGAAGAATGTAAGGAGTATACAGCTTTTAGGGTTCTGGGGGAACACTACATGTTTCATTTTTTACCATTTGGTTTAAGTGGTGCTCCTAACCATTTCAATAGAGTTTTAAAGAGTATTTTAAGAGATATTGAGAATGTATTGTTTTATTTTGATGACATCTGTATATTTAGCGAAAGTTGGGAGACTCATGTTAGAGATGTACACAATGTTTTCGGTGTATTGAAAAGTCATGGATTTACTCTAAAACCATCTAAATTAGAGGTTGGCTTTACTAACATTAAATTTCTGGGACATAATGTAGGTCGGGGAGAAGTGAAACCAGACAGTAGAAATGTTCAGAAGATTCTGGAGTTTAAACCACCCAGTACTAAGAAGGAAGTAAGATCATTAATTGGGTTGGTTAACTATTACTCTAAATTTATACCTTGTTATTCAGACTTGGTATTTCCATTCACAGAGTCATTGAAGAAAGGGAAATCTGTGAGAATTGATTGGAGTAACGGGTGTGTTGTGGCACTGAAAAGAATACAAACTTATTTGTGTGATTATCCTATTCTAAGATTGCCTGATCCTTCTCTTTCATTCTTTTTCAGACAGATGCATCAGATAAAGGCATTTCAGGTATACTTAGTCAGATGAGAGATGGTGTGTTACATCCAGTGAAGTTTGTCAGTCGCAAGTTGTTGCCACGTGAACAGAAATACTCTATCCTTGAGCGGGAAGGACTGGCCATTGTATGGTCGATCAAAAAGCTAGATCGTTATTTGGCAGAAGTGAAGTTTCATCTCCAGACCGATAACAAAGCCTTGTCATTCATAACTAATAGTAGTTATAGTAACAAAAGAATAACTAGATGGTGTTTGGCGCTGCAGGATTATGTTTTTGATTCTGTCCATTTGAAGGGAGAATTAAATGTTTTTGCTGATATTTGTTCAAGACTTATATAATTTTTTTGGTTTATTTGAGCAATCATGTACTTATGTTATATTAATTTTGATATTGATCAATTTTGATAATGTAACTATGTAACATGCAAACAGTTGTAACTTTAACTGTAAATTTTTGAGACAAACATTATTTTGTCTATTGAAGTGTATAATGAAGATTTTTTATTATTGAGGTAATCATTGATGATTATTGGTTGTTGAGGATTTCTCAGTTGTTTTTCTCAGTGAGATCTTGAAGTCTCTTCTTGTAATTCTTGGAAGCATATTTGCAGTTTTGATCTTTGTTATATCGATCTTGGTGAAGTTGATTTTCTAGAGAATTTTCTTGCAGTTTTTATGATAACTGGAATTTTTTTCAAAATTGCCAGTTCGTTGAGGAGGGGGAATGTCGCAGTTATCTATGTAACTGTATAGTAGAATTATTTCTCTATTTGATAGTGCGGCGTTGTTCACTATATTGATGACGTCATTACACTATTTCTTGTGTAGACTAGGAGAAGGAATTTTTGTTGCTTGTCACAACTTCTAGTGACGTAAAGTTAGTGTGTGTATGTGATTTGCGTCATTTATCGTCAAGTACAGTCTCTCCATCTTGTGCTGTATAGAGGCAAGACATGTTTTGAGAGCTCTTGAATTTCTCCTTGGTTATTGTTACTGGATAGCCTTAACGTTTGCCTTGGACATTTTCTTGTTGGATTATCTTGACCCCTGTTTAGGGTGAGTTTTATTTTTATGGTATAGTTTTTCTATTTGAATCCGTTCGTATTTGTAAGTCTATATTTAGACTAGATCTAGATGATTAGGAGAATCCCTTTCTTTTATCTTCTATAGGGTTTTAGCGACAAGTCTAGGTTTTTGGTCGTAGACTCAGTCAAGACTCTATTTCAAGTTTTTGGCGTCAAGTCTAAGTAGTGATCTTAGCTTGGTGTCAAGTCTATGTGTAAGACTCAGTGTCAAGTCTTGGTGTCAAGACTTGTTTATCCAGTCTCAATTTTCTTTATTGAGAGTACAACTCTAGGTCTACAGTCTACAGGACTGAGGTCTTCATCTCACTAATGTCAATTAGTCGTTTGGTGTTCAAGTTGACTTTTTTTCATGAGTCTGAGGTTCAAGATTCCAGATTGCGGGTTGCCTTGGTCAGACCTGATGTTGCAGTGTGAATTGTGAACTTTTTGGAATTATCGTCAGTGAACAGTATTGGATTTACAGACTAGATCTATGTGGATTACCAGTTGTTGCGTTGAAAGAATGTTTGAACAACTTATGATGAATATGTTGAGGTAATGATATTGTTCAAATAATTGATCATTGATATATCACAAAGAAAATAACTATATCATATTGGATTAGAGATATTATACATATATTTATGGATATTGATACTATTATTATCATTCATCATACATCAGTTCATTTGTAAATATATCACTATAATAAATGTTTATTGTTATTTAACATTATACACTTAGTTTATTAATTTAATACAACTGTATGTGTATGGTGTGCTTGTCAGGCTGAACTTGGACCAAAATATTATAAGTTCAGAAAAAGAATAACAATAACACACATTGAATTAAAACTATGATAGATACAATAAAACACAAGAACCTGACACTGTCCTAGAAATTTGAAAGTTCCACCAGATGAACTGTTGTTTTTATATGATCAAAGAAACTCTCGCAAAATGTTTATGGCAAATATAGACTTCCAAGCAACAACCAGATTGCAGAAGCGTTTACAAAGAAAAATTGAAGAAGAAACAAGATGTAAAATGCCAAGAAAATTTTCAAGTGCTGAGAGTAATTTAAATCTTAGTGAAGAAGAATCTAGTAACAGTTGTGCAAGTGACCAAAGTGTTGACGAGGTACTTCATGATAGTGATGATAAATCCAGTAGTATTGATGATGTAGCTAGTGATGATATATCCAGTCGTAGTGATGATGATGTAGCTGAAGGTCAGATGCGAATACCCCTTCCAAATTTAGCAAAAGTAGCAGACAGATATGGCATATCAGACAGAGCTGCAGCATCCCTAGCAACAGCAGTGCTTATCGATGTTGGCTTCATAACCAAACAGAATCAAAGCTTTGTGATAGACAAGAATAAAGTACATCGTGAGAGGCTGAATTTAAGAAAGGGTTTGCAACGTGATATGCGACAGTCACCAAAAGGTATCACAAGTATTTACTTTGATGGTAGACGAGACACCACTTTGGTCAAAGTAAACAGAAGTGGCAAGTGGTATGGTGACACTACTGTTGAAAAGCATTATGTTCTAGTTGAAGAACCAGGTAGTAGCTATCTGACACATGTGACGCCTTCATCAGGCAGAAGTACTGATATTGCTAACAGTATTGTAACTGTAATTAGAGAGCAAGATGCAAGTGATAGTATCTTAGCAATAGGCTGTGACAGTACAAATGCAAATGTCGGCAGTAAAGGTGGAGTAATCCGTCATCTAGAGGTGGCTTTAGGACGTCCTCTGAATTGGTTCATATGCTTGCTACACACAAATGAACTACCGCTGCGCCATCTGTTTACAACACTGGATGGGCCAACATCTGGAGCAACGAGTTTCAGTGGTCCCATTGGTCGTGAACTTCATCATTGCGAACTGAAACATATTGCTAATTTTACAAAAATCACAAGTCAACACAGTATGCCTGTGTTAGATGAGGATGTGGTAGCTGATCTCTCATGTGACCAGAAATATTTATATGATATTGTAACAGCCATTAGAACTGGCGTTGTTTCTGAAAATTTATCAGCTAGAAAGCCTGGTCCCCTAAATCACTCACGATGGCTTACTTTTGCCAACAGGGTTTGCCGCCTGTATGTTGCTACAGACAATCCTTCTGCTAACCTTTGCATCATCACACACTTCATTGTAACTAACTATGCTGCAAACTGGTTCAACATAAAGCACAATCCCTCGTGCACATATGGCGCAAGACATGTCTGTCATGCAACTCAACTTCTCAAAGAACTTTCCAGTGAAACTGCTGCTATTGTCAAGCCCTACATTAGTCGCAGTGCATATTTTGCTCACTCCGAAAATATTCTTATTGCTATGCTGGCTGATTCAGACAAAAGTATTCGCTCAAGAGCAGTTGATATTATACTCCAGCAAAGATTCCAGGCACCTACAGCTGCAATACGTCTGTTTAAAGTTCCGCCGATTAACTATGATGCAACAAACTACGTTGATCTGATTAACTGGGAAGATATCCAGGAGCCACCACTCACGATGAAGCTGACAGATGATGATATTGCTAAATTCAGCAATGAGCCACTCACTTTGAATTACAAGAACCACACTCAAGGAGTGGAACGTTGCATAAAACTGGTTACAGATGCCTCAAAAGCTGTTTATGGTTTTGAAGCCAGAGATGGTTTTATTCGTGCACGAGTAAATTCCCGCAATTTAATGCCTCGTTTTGATTCAAAACAAGATTATTGTGATAACTTTTTGCAGTAACGATTTGTTAGAAAAGGACATACCTATATTCTGTGAGTAATTACCATTGCTTGACTGTTTATATTTGCATACAATATTGATTTACGTTAGGTGTGTCTCATTATTTGATAAGTCTGCTGTGGTTGTCAATACTATTAAAGCGAGTATTTTCTAAATTAAAAATGGGGCACTTACAAGTGTCCAGAACTAATTTCTTTGTGATTTTCTTTGGTTTCGCATGCAAACGCAAAGTTTTCCTGAGTTCCGTGCCACATTTTTATTTTCAACCCACCCTATTGTACAGGTAGTTTGGGGAATTTCCGAATGTTTTTTTTATAAAAATTTGAATCATTTGGCGGAATTTCGAAATTGTAAGTTGTACATGCGTCTAACCTAACAACTAGATTTGATATACTTAAATATTTGTTTTAATAATTTTTTATATCTAAATGTAAAACAATAATTAAAATGTTGAATAAGCTAATACTTTTATAGACCAATAATGTTAGAAAAACCTTTTATTTACATCTTTCTCATCGTAGATTTTGAACTTGTCTATCGTGATAAATAACATTACTACTAAATATTGGATTAGAGTTTTATTAAAGCTTTTGTGAAATCGTTTACAACTAGATTTGTATGATATTTTTACCATCTATGTAGATCAATATTATCAATACGTTGTTGACAACAATTTGTTGTTTAATTTCATCCAAATGTTTTGAAGACATAATAAAACCCCTTTTACGTAATACTGCTTGCGTGGTTTGTTTCTGTTGTTTAGAATTTGCATTTATAATAAATTTGATACTCATTATATGTTGCTTAACTCACTGGCTGTTCCAGGGGCGGGGGGGTGCTGTAGGGGCGATCGTCCCCCACTCGGCCGACCCCCCCCCCCCCCGGAGTGGAGGGAAGAAGAATTTTAGTATAGAATTCGCACAATATGTTACTAATATTTATTTATTACTAATATTATTAATCTATATTATATAATATAATAATATGTACTAATTATTTATATTTTAGCCTATTTTTAGATTATTTCGCCCTACTCTCTAGTATGTTGACCGATTTGGTGGGGTCAGGAGGGGGAAATTTCCGCCCCCCCCCATCATAAGCTTTCGATTGGGGGGGGGGGCGGTCCAATTTACTTGTAGAAATCACAGCTTGCTAACAGAATCAATAAAATATCTATTTGTTATTTGGATTTTAACCGATCTTTATATTATGTCTTTCCCCTTTTGGCCGATGGGGGGGGGGGGGGGGGCAAAAGCCTCTACTGCCCTTCCCACCTAAACAATTTCATTGGGGACGCTGTCCTACTATTATCGGGAAATCATGATTTGTAAACAAAATTAGTTGAATTAAAAAAATAATTTTTATATTATGTCGCTCCCCTTCTGGTATCTTAGGCGATTCGGTGAGGTAAGGGTGGGGAGGCTATTGCCTCTAATGCTCTCCCCACTCTAGCCCTCTGAGTGGGGGGGGAGCGGTCCTATTTTTTTAGAGAAATCATAGTGTGTGAGCAAATTTAGTTGAATATCTATATAATAAAAGCTACGTATTGATATGTGAACCCAGTTAATTATTTCTAATATTTTCCGTAATAAGAAAAAATTGAAGCAACGACTTTGAGCCATAGGCGACAACTTGCACCCTCCTCATTTTTTGCAAAACATTCTTTGTGTGTTATAGAGTGTGTTATAAAATGTGTCATAGTTTGCAAACATTTTATTTTATTTTAGAAAGAGTTTTTAAAGGAAGTATAAAATGGAACACAGTGCGCGAAGTTAATGTCCGACAGTTATTGAAAAGTTGTGTGTTTATTGTTTGGTTTTTAATTGTCTTAGTGTTAAAAATTTAGATCTAAATGATATACTGATTGTTATTTTAGAAATTATAAATATGTGTGTATCCATGTAAGTTTCCTTTTGAACTCGCTATCTATGGGACCGATAATGCAAAGCTCATTTTGTTTCTATGACTAACGGTTAACAAGGGTGGTCTGTAAAACACTCAACAGTTTTTACTTAATTAATGCTCGATACACATTAGAGATGTTTGCATTCAGAGGAAGCAGTAAAACGTATTTAAAAGTAACAAGTCGACATGTAGTATACGCCGCTCTTTGCCGGAAATATTAATGTAGGCAACATATTGTCAAGCACAGTGTATAACTGTGCTTTCGTGAGTAACAAAAGCGGACATGGCGTCGCCATAGTTATCATAATATTCGCAAACAAAGCTTACAGCCATCTTGCGAACTTCGAGAGCATCAGCTTCGCCGAAGAAATTTTTAGAAATAAACAGTTACCTGTTGCAGGAATCTCGACTATAATGAAAAACATGTTGACTATGCGAAATATATGTGAAACGGTGGCTATGCTTAGGAAACGAAGGACATTACCAGGGGGCTAAATCAAAACAAAGCTACAGAAAATAACAACAACATGCAACTATTTTAATGACACCCGATATTGACGTGCGTAAAAAATACATATATAGATGTAGTCAAATATAGAATGTATATTGAGAAAGATTACTTGTTCTCCTCCCCCCCTTTTTTTCTGAGTGGTACTTTCTGTTGCTGCTAGATAGATAGATTGGCCTACTGTAAGACATTTCAGAATTACTCAGAAACAAAAAAAAAAGAATATTAAATGTATTATATTCGTCTTATTTTCAGATCATGGTGATGCCGAAAGTGTTAATATGTACATGAACAAATTAGCAACGATTTTTCTTATCATTGTATTAGGTAAGTCGAGGTTTATTTGCAGTCTTTGTAAAGAAAGTAAAAAATAATAACAATAAAAAAACAGATATTCAATGTTTAATAATTGTTTCAATAATGCATGCCAGCTACTTTAAGTTGATCTCATTAGTCGTAGTGAGCTGTAACGTATTGTTATAAACCTGGTGGTAGCACAGAGAGGGGTAGTGGTGTGTGTGTAGTCAGCCGACGCAAATCTCCCCAGGCCAGCGCTAGACGAGCGGTCAACCGTGACGAGTTACAACGGTCAGCCGAGCCGAGTGTCAACAGGACGGTTCGGGAAGGATCGCCGTCGTGAACAGAGCTCAGGAGCGTCACGAGAGTTGTAGTCATGTGACCACCTAGAAACGTCGAGCGGCGTTCTGTCCGGTTCGAGAAGGCCAGTAGGGACCCTATATAAGAGCGGAGGTGTCGCAGTCAAGAGGGTTCACGTCAGAAGGTTCACGAAAGGAGGTTCACGACAAGAGTTCAGAGCCCGGTTCACTACAGTCCGGTCGATTACAACACAGTTCAGCGGTGTGGTTCTGTACGGAGCATTACGACGGTTCTGTGCGGAGTACTGTCAAGTACAGTTGAGACGACTGGCGTCTTGATCTTGGTCTGCGATCGAGTCCGACACAACGAGCCTAGTGTGTGAAGTCAGTCCTGAACTGTTGAACCCAGTGCAAGCCCGGAACGAGACGGAGAGGCCAGTGCAAGAGTTGATACGGCGGAACGGTGTTATCGGAGAGATATTTGTACAGTGTACGTGTTGCCAATTGTACAGTATTGGCTGCTATTTATTCAACCATTAAAGTGTTACGTTACTTTGGAGCCCTGAGTTGTCAAGTTCTTTAAGTTGGTGGTGTATGGTGCAGTTTGCAGAGAGCCTGGATAGTGAGATTCGTAACAGTATGTAGGATAACACTACGCTTCTTGCTTAGTTGTATTTCTAAGAATTAAACTCTCGTTCTTATACAAAACAAGAATTTCTGGTATTTATTAAATTTAAAATAAACGGCGCAAAGAGAAACTAACTCAATTAATGGAACACAACGGTTATATCAGGTTGTGGCGAAATGTGTAGGTAGCAACTGGTATTACGTAGCCACTTAAAATACTGCACTCCTCATGAATCTTCGAATTCGAAGACAAGCTTTATTATCAATTAATTTTTTTATGGAGACGTAACATTTATAAAACATTACACATACTTTGTTGTTGTTTTTTCTATTTCAAGGGGTAAAGACTGATCATATAACGTTGAAACAGATCCATCCAATAAACAAAACTGAAGCGATAATCCATAATGTGGACTACTTTGTCTTTAACAGCGAGATTCAAGTTACAGGACTTACATCTGTGTTAAGTGTAATAAGTATGGAGATTAAGGCTAATACAAGTTATAAGTTTCAAACCGTAAGTCTGCATGTACTTTGTAAATTAGTAACACATTATACTTTTTTTTTTTATGTTTGCACAAAATGTTAAAGTATGATTATTATTTGTAAATGAACTTCACTTATTTTATAGGGCATTTTAAAATTAAATTACTAAATTTATTTCAATATAGAAACATCATTTCTCAACTTACCATGCCTACATTATTAATATCATTTTTGTTTGAGAATGTTCCTTTGATAAAACATGCAAAAGTTCCGTACCTTGAAATCGACTCTATTTTTCTAGAAATTTAACAGTTGATGTAAATCTTTGGGAAAGAACTACTAGCTAATTGGCCACATTCGAATAACTCTAATTGGATCTTCTTAGTTTTTCACAGTATAATCAAATAATGTATCAATCTTTTAATTTTAGACTTAATAATATGAAGAATTACAAGAAACAAGAAAATCGTTTTAATGATTATATATAACATACAACTTTAAGAGTGATTATTTTTCCTGAATAACTAATGAATGTTGGATTTTATAAATAATGTAACATTTTTTAACCTCGCCACATTCAACCTTCCCCGATAAAGAATCCTGGTTAAGGAATGCTCGGGCATGGTACCCAGCCTCATACATACGCCCGGGTTGAAACGGTTTAAGAGGAAACGGCTATGCCAATTCGGTAGCGACACAAGACTTTGGTGGGAGTGTCTTGGGGTGCGGGAGTATTCCTATTGCACATTTGCTGGGCTGTAAATAGCTTTCACGATCATTTCCACAATCCAGACACCGTTGCTCAAGGAGCTGTTTCATAAATGACGAGTTTAGACGGTTAGCCTTTGACCTCGTTTCTAGTCCGCGAGTCCGGAGTGTCCAAGTCAATGGAAATGACAGATAGAAAGAACACTCTGTTCAAACAGGCTGGTGAGAAGGAGCTCTTATTTGCTTTTTCTGACACAGAGTTTTTAAGAGCTTATGGCTCAACTCTACCTGGCAGTTTCAAGTGGTTAAGTGAATGTACAGAGCTACTGGATTTTTATAATATTCCAATGATAGGCTTTAGATTTAGGGTAAGACGACGGTGCGTGAAATGTTCCGGATAAATAATTCATTTAACTCTTGAATAAATGCAGAAATACCAAGACACACAAGATAAATATTTGCTAGTTTTCTAGAAAAATTCCCCAAAACCACAGTTGGAGTAAGACAAGGCTGCCTACTGTCACCAACACTCTTCAATATCTTCCTTGAAAGGATAATCGAAGATGCCCTCGAGGGCTATGAAGGTACTGTTAGCATTGGAGGAAGAAGAATGTATATCGCATATGACTTTGACGGCCTAGCAGGGACAGAAGAAGAACTAGTTGACCTAGTGATGCGCATTGACAAGACTTCCGCAGCATATGGCATGCAAATAAATGCCGAAAAAACTCAAATTATGACCAATAGGACTTTAAAAGAGGTGAAAAGCTAACTAGTGTTAACAGCATCAAATACCTCGGAGCTATTGTCTCAGATGAGGGAACAAAACCCGAACTATTGGCCCGAATAGCACAGTCCACAGCAGCACTTTCAAAACTTAAAATAATATGGAAAGATAAGGGCTTAGCCCTCGGCACCAAAATCAGACTGATGCGCTCTCTGGTCAAGGCCACATTTTTATATGCTTGCGAGTCGTGGACGTTGAATGCAGAGCTTGAGAGGAGGATCCTAGCAATAGAATTGAGATGCTACAGAAGGATCCTAGGCATCACATTCAAAGACCGCATCACAAACCAAGAAATCAGAAACAGGGTTACTGTAGCGATCGGAGCCCATGACGACCTGCTAACTATTGTAAAAAGACGAAAGCTTAAAACCTTTGGCCACATTACAACATCGCAAAGACCTTTCTTCAGGGAACAGCGCCAGGGAAAGAAGAAGAAGAAGCAGACAGAAAAAGTGATGGGGGGACAACATTAAAGAATGGACGGGCCTGTCATTGAGAGAGGTTTTAAACAAGGCAAAAAAAAGAGAGGAATGGAGAAAGACGGTCGACAAATCTTGCCTGGTGCCCCAACGGTCCAACAGACTAAGGTAAAGGTAAAGGTAAGAAAAATTCAGAGTTATTTTTTATATACTTAAAAAAAAATTATCGGTGGGGAAGATTAGAAATGTGATACTAGTATTCTCATCCCAGAAATATGTGTTTGTATGTGGTAGGTCGATGCAAGCGGGTCGTTCTTATTCAACGCAACATAATTCATTGGCCAAACTTTATGTTAGGGGAGTTACAAGAGTGTGTGCGTGTCAGTGTGGGGGGGGGTGATGGAGCTTTGGCTAAAATACTATGTGAGCATTCGAAGTGAGGGATACAATAATAAAAGACGTCATCATAGATACTTTTCAAATATTTCTATGAAGAAATAAAAAGCCAAAGCATTTTTACACGGGGAAGGGGGGATATAAGTGATTCCGGAAATCGAATTCGCGGGCAAAAAGTGTATGTTGGAAAAGAGTTGGGGCGTTCGGATTCGTCTTAACAGATTCTAAAATCCATGTTTTTTAAGGGTGAAAAATGATACTGGAATAATTAAGAAAATATTTTCATAGGGGAACTTTTAAACAGAGACGTTTAAATGTAGCATACACTAGAATACACAATCCAAAAGGAAATGTGGGCAGTTTTATTGAAAGGGAAAAATAGTATGTCTGCGTTATGATTTGCAGGATATTATAAGAAAAATTAGGCACCCGCCAAAAAACATGATACAGCCTATGAAATATTTTGATTAAGAACTGAAAAGCAGTAGAAGAGTGTAAATAAGACAATTTATTACGGCGGATAGTTGGTGGGAAGCGTGGTCCAGAGGCTAAGTACGCTTGAGCTTGGCTTGACTACCTAAGAAGGGGGCTCGATGTTCGACACCCGAGTAGAGCAGAGTTGTGTTTACTAAGCTCCCAGATGCCCCCTCTCGCCCCCTCCCCCCTCCAGTGGTCCAGAAATGAGTTTGGACCATAGCGATCTGAGCATGCTATAAGCATGAAAGTAGCGCTATATAAAAGCTATAATTTATCTATTTATTAGTAAAGAGGAAAAAGAAGTGATGCTGGAATATACCAATTCAATTATAGATAAATTACTAGAATTCGCGGATCAAAGAAATGCAAGGGGAAGCGTTGACTTGTGGGCTTTTATATTTTTGTAAACAAAATGGAGGGGCCTATAACAAAATAAGCAATGTATAGTCTGTTAACAAATCTAAGTGCGTAGCCGACTAGCCGGTGGAAAACGCTAGTATTATAGTATTTAACCTACTGTTTTAAGACATTTAAACAATGTATTTTTAGATTTGTGATATCAACGTGGACATATGTGACATCCAAGAAGAAAAAAACTGTGTTTGTAGATACTGTAGTGCTGATAACAAGTACTTCATCCTTGTCAATATTACAGCCAAAGTCATGTACAGTGGTGGGACTGTGAGGGGAGTTCTTATCTTCAAGGACGATCGTATTGTTAGCAACAATATCAGTTTGCCTGTTATTTTTGGTACCTATAAAGTAACCGTTAACTATTATTTATATAGCTGTAGTTTTAATTATTTTATTAAATACTTCAGAATCATTTTAATAAAATAAAAAGTGATCTGCGAAAACAAACGAAAAAAAGTTAGACTATCATTTACAAATGTGTATTTTGTTTTCATAAGTTAAATGACTTCACTCTGTATCTGAAATAAAAACAACTATTTATCCAGATTCCAATTACCAAAAAAAAAAAAGAAAACACATACTACATAAGCAACAGTACCGGACAGCTACTTTTCATATTGCAGCAAAATCCCTTAGAGCTCAGTAGTAAAAAGCTGGTTAGATGAACAAAAAAAAATAACATAGTCTAATGATTGTGATTATCTTGCGCTTTTTTGTATTTCTTTTTCAAAAATCTATATTGTATATATAACCTGTTGTCTACAATTATGAGTAATACTCAATTGTTGAAGCTAATGGATTTAGCAGATAAACTTACATTTCTAGGATAATCATCAAGGATAGCGAAATACATTTTTTAGTTTATAAAATTGATTTCTTTCCTTTTTTTTAGCAATCTTTCAAGTGAAATATGCTGTTAGTGATCATTCATAACAAACCATTATATATATATATTTTAAAACTACAATAACTATTTACTTTAGTTTATTAACTGACTTTTCATCCTTTTCCAGACACTCCAGGTGATGTAAGTCTTTTTATCGATGCTCAGAAAATATCCGATTTGAACCAGTGCAATGAAACAACTAGTAAAGATATGGCAATTCTTGTCTATTTCTGCGCCTCAGCATTGTCCTACAAGTTGGAAATAGTGGACGACAATCAGAACTCTTCATATGGGTCCAACGTTGTAATCCACACATTAAACACAACATCACAAAGATCTGTAACATTCTATCAAAAGGATCTGGTATCAAATGTAGTGCTTAGAAGATTTGAATGCACTGTCCATGCAGGTAAATATAAGTCAACGAATCTAGGATCAAATCAACCGAGCATTTCTATACAATCCGGCCCACAAATTACACAAGGCAACACAATTTTTGTGTCTCTGAAATAAGTATGATTTCCTGTTAGCTTATACATCCAAATGATCAAAAATAGTATTTGTTTTCCCAAAAGTTTGGGTTTGTGGTCAGGACATTGATAGTTCAGATCACGTATTGGATAGCATTATACAACGTTTAAAATACATGTAAGACTTATAATACACTTATGATGTTTGACAAAGTCTTCACAAACATGGTCCATACATATGAATAAAAGTCAAAAATTACATGTTCTTTTAGACTGACTATTATAGACTAAATCACTATCACGGACTAGACCCCAGATATAGTCCCCCATCATATTCTCGGTATACTGTCCTTGGTATCGACGTTCAAATTCCTTCAGGTCTTGATGGAACCTTTCTCCTTGTTCCTCTGAGTATGCTCCCATATTCTCCTTGAAATTACGCAGATGAGCATCTAGGATGTGAACCTTTAGCGACATTCTGCATCCCATAGAATGATAGTTTCTCACAAGTGTCTCCACCAGCTCCACATAATTCTCGGCCTTATGATTTCCAAGGAATCCCTGAACAACTGCGATGAAGCTGCCCCAAGCTGCCTTCTGGATGTCTGTGAGACTGTTAAGAAATTGCTGAGACTCCATTATTTTCTTTATTTGTGGTCCCACAAAGATCCCAGCTTTCACTTTGGCCTCTGACAACTTGGGGAAGAATTCTTCTAGGTATTTCACAGCTGCCGACTCTTTACCCAGAGCTGTAACAAACTGCTTCATGAGCCCCAGCTTGATGTGCAAAGGAGGCATTAGAACTTTCTTAGGATCCACTAGAGGCTCCCACTTGACATTGCTACTCCCAATGGTAAAGTTGGTCCGTTCTGGCCAATCCCGACGATGGTAGTGTTGCTTGGTGTCTCTGCTATCCCAATGACAAAGATAGCATGGAAACTTGGTGAAACCACCCTGAAGACCCATTAAGAATGCCACCATCTTAAAATCACCAATTACCTCCCAACCATACTGTTCATAGTTTAGAGCCTGCAGAAGCTGTCTGACGCTATTGTACTCCTCCTTAAGTTGTGCTGAGTGAGCCACTGGGATAGAAGGTAGCTGATTGCCATTGTGGAGAAGAAGAAGAACAGCTTTCAGGCTGCGGGAAGAACTATCGATGAAGAGACGCCAATCCTGTGGGTTGCAGGGTATCCCTATTGCATCGAACAGACCTTTCACATCATGGCAGTAGCAAAGTTTATCATGAAGGGTGAAAAAGACTGAAAATCTTTGATGACGTTTTCTCTGACATGTAACTTGAACACTCTCATCTAACAGGTTCCACTGTTTCAGTCGGGATGTCAGAAGCTCAGCTTTAGCTTTGTTGAGACCAAGATCTCTCACTAAATCATTGAGGTCATCTTGGTTAGGAAAGTGAGGTATTCCTTCATCATCCGCTTGAAAAACATCAACATCCTCAGCATCACTAGCGATACTAATATCTTCCGAGGGCAGTGTATTCTGCGGTGGTTTGGGAATGGGAAGATCAGGGGAATGTGGAATTAGGGCGATCGAAGAAGGGATATCAGGATAGAGCACAGCAGCTGCATTTTTGCCAGATCGACGCTTTGATGGATCTACCATGCCAAAATAGCAGTTGTTCAGATGATCTGTAGGCTCTCGCCAAATTCTTGGTATCGCAAACTTCACGCTTCTCTTCTCCCCCCTGAACCAACCTTCTAAAGTCTTCTTGCAGCAGTCACAACTAACATGTGGAGCCCAAGATTTATCTAGATCTCCAACTGGCATGCCAAAGTAAGATTTATATGCTTCCTTCATTGTTGCTGATGTTGTCAAAGAATGTTTCTTCGCACGTTTCTTTATGAATTCGCCGCAAACATAACAGAAGGCATCTGATGGATAGGTGCAACCTCTAGATGCCATATTTTACATAAAGTCAATGAAGTCACTGATTTCAATCAATAATCAATATTCACATAATTTTATCTGAAAAATCTAAAATAATTCAGACATATATTTAAAGGTACAAAATCAATTCATACATGTAAATGCATATACACTGCAAAACAGAAAATGTTAGACAGCAGTGACAAAACCAAATTTTGCCTGAATAAATGAATTATAATAGGTGTTCTGGACCTAAGAAACAAGAAAAGAACAATTTCTTGTAGGGAACAAGAAAAAAATTTTTTTTTGTTGCCTTGTGTTATTTGCCACCTGATGGAACTCCAATTACATCTCTCTTCAAGACTATTGTGTACAGTTTAATTATGTTTCGAAAGTAGTTAGCTATATGAATAATTTATTACATGATTTTGAAAGGATCTAATATAATAAGCTAAATTACTAAATAAATACAGTATAACACTTGGAATCACTTAATGTGAAAACAAATCCCTGCTACCATATACATTAACATATGCATGCAATTTACATTCACATTCAAGGCATGTGAAGGTCCCCCATCAATATGATCCATTTTCACTCCTCGACTTTTTCTCAGTCATATGGACTTAATTTACAAATACAACTCTTCGATCATTATTTAACTGACCATCTCACAAGGTCATCGGGGCGCAGTGGCTGAGTGGTTAACCAGTAGCGGCCTTAAGGGATGGCAAGTGGGGCAACCTCCCCAAGCTCCGCGTATGACAGGGGCCCCGCGATAGGAGATACCCTTTCACCTTCAGTTTCGGAAAACAAGACAGGTTCTCAAAAACTAGGACCTGTTGCTCCATATTTTGGATGCATCTAGGCCATATAATACCAATTACCATGCAAGCTCTTAACATAACATTTTGGTTTTGAAATACCATTCAGTTTCTGTAAAGAGGCTATCATTGTTTAAAAGTTTTATTGTAACTGTTCCGGTTTTCCTCGTAATTAATAGTTACTTTCCGAATCAATCAGGATTATCAGAAACTATTATTATCTAATTTGTTGATTCTTTTCATGCAAAATGTTTCTGGAACAAAAAATAAGGCCTACAGAGTTACAGGCAGATGAACCCGCTAGCTTTAAGTGGTACGGTATATATAGTCTACCCTAATGGCTCAGGGCCCCGCCTTTGACACTTGCCCAGGGCCACGTGCTCTGCTAAGGCCGCTTCTGGGTTAAGCGCGTGGCTTCTGAACCTGAGGTCTTGGGGAAAGTTGGTCGTTGTGCTGGCTACATGGCATGACATGACACCCTGCTCGTTAACCGTTAGCAAAAGAAATATATGACCTTAACATTATTTACCATGTAGAACGTATACTGACAGCTTTCTCAAAACCTAGTTTGACTGTCTGCATCTTACACACACACACATACACAATTAAGTCCACTTGTTAAAAGGGAATTTAATATCCTTACGTTCAGTAAAACAAATGCTGTCAAGATTTTTTAGTATTATAACAACGCCTCAAAGACTTCAGTCTAGATCTTTGTCAACTTAAGGCGTCTGTTCATTCATAAATGCTGTCATCATAAGGTTTAGGAATCTCTAGTGCTTGTGAGAAAACATTAATTTTACCACATTTTATTTTTTGCACAAGATTTCAGCAAAAGTCGCTTTTTAACTTTTATCTGCTTCTTTTTCTCTTTTTTTCCAATCAACGCATTGCTACATCGTAGCGCGGCAAACTCGAGACCCATGCGACAAATCCACCAAACCAATAAGAATTCGTATGTTACTGGACATGTTATCTATAGGACTTTGAACGTTGTTTTTGATTCATTCGTATATATTCACACTAACACCAATCCCCATAAGAAATAAAGGCTTTAAGTTTCTTGTTTATCATTTAGTATGTATAAGGTATGGACTTCTACTAAAAGCACTGTATACGGATGTATTTACAATTCTTTGGATTAATAATAGACTTTAAAGTGTATAAAATGTTGTTGTAGAACGACTATGGTTCATCTCGCTCACTTCCTCATGTAACTGTAGAGCCCTATTTTGGACAGACACTCCTGTTATTCCAGCAAATACCTTTTATTATTATACCCTAATAGATCTAGTGGTGACCCAACAAAATAGCGCAGACGAAGTAGCGCTAAATTTCCTAACAAAATCATTGGCCTCCTTCAGTGGTAGAACGACTATGGTTCATCTCGCACACTTCCTCTTGTGGCTGTGGAGCCCTATTTTGGAGAGACACTCCCGTCCACAAATATTGCAGGTTAAGGTGGCTTTTCATTCGGTGGCAGAGGAGCTGGTCATTTTTTGCATTGTACGTTTTTCTTCCAGAGTTGAGGCCTATTCTCTTTTGCTGTCCATAGCATTCTTGGTCAATGTCTCTCTCCATCTGGTGCGGTCTAGAGCAATGTCTTCTTATTGGTCAGTATTGATGTTCACTGATTTGAGGTTCTGTTTAATTACATCTATGTAAGAGAGGTGGGGGCGACCTGTTTTTCTTGAGCCAGTCGCGAGTTGTCCATAGAGGATGACTTTCGGGATGCTATAGTCCTTTATCGGCGAACATGTCCAAGCCAGCGCAAGCGGCGTTGTCTGAGGGCTGTAAAGATGCTGGGAATACCTGTTCGCGCAAGGATCTCAGTATTGCACACTATTTCTTTCCATGTACTAACAAGATGGTAATGCACTATTCATGCAGGTAAATTGATAATTTTAAAAGATGATTTTTAACTTAAATAATAGTCTTAATCATCGATCGTAACAGATCTAGTCTCATTCTTTATTCCTTAGCGTAAATACTTGTCGTCTAACGTAGGCTCGCTACATAAATTTACTATCAAAAGGTACAAAACTACATTCGGTCAAGAAATCATTTAGTCATTCTGCTTAACTGTTGGTTTTGTTACTAGACATTATTACAGGGACATGTAAGGTACTAAATATGCTAAACAAATATGTCATTAATATTTAAATTAGCCATCTTCCATTTTTTTTCAGCTTATGATACAACCTAGTCCTAGAACATTCCTTCATTTGCTCCCTCTCCCCTAAATCGCGTTATATCACATTGAGATATATTCTACACGGGGCTGTCGTAAAATTGTAAAATACTACTACGACTATCTTTCTGGCACTCAAAAACACAAAACAACTTAACATAATTTACTAACGAACAGGAAACTGTTGGCTACAACCGCGATATACTTTATTAAGTCTAATACTGTACAATAGGTAACACGAAACACTGACTGTACAATTACCTATGTATATTTAGCCGTACTGCTGTACTTAACTTTTAAATTTCTCTCGATATCGTCGGAATCTTCGACTAAAATCGTCCGCACCTGACAGATTTCACACTGGACTCTGAACCCGTTTAAATGACTCTCTTTTTCTCTTTCCTACTACAGGGTCTACGAAGGCCTTCTCTAAAATGACAAAAATGACATGGACATGTCGCAAAATCTTTGTAGACGATCTCATAACCAGACCAAGTGGAGTGTTAACATCAATACGTCCCTTGACCATTGTTACGCAGTACGCGTGTCTATGTCAGATATATAAGCTCAAAGTTCTCTGCAGTATAGTATCATTTCTAGATAGATTTATAATTAAAGTCGGATTTAACCATTGGCAACACAGACTATAGCTTAGGGACCTAAAGAAATATTTAGCATTGACATATAATATCTTGATTTTAATATGGCCCCAAATTTCCACCAACTTAGGCCCCAGGGTTTTTCAATTCTAAATACGGCACTGCTAAATATCGCACCAAATAGAATAATGTTTTTTGTTTTTTTTTTAATTCAGCATCGGGTTTGGAAAGCTGTCCACAAGAAGAAGAGAAATCCTGTACGATTTACATTGCGCCCATTTGCATTTTAAGCATCTTGATTGTATTAATTTCTTTTTGTTTCATTTACTGGTAAGTAATACAATGTATAATTTTTTTTTTGCAAAATACATTTACAACTACAGAAAAAAAACATTTTCACTTGTAAACTTTAGCAGTAAATATATCTTTATTGTCATCTAAACTGAACGTAATGCGTAAAGAAGATAAGAAAAAAAATGTTATAAGATCTTTGAAAAATAAATAAGAAAAATAAATAAATGATCATATAAATAATGAATAATAAATTGAACAAATAATAAAAAAAAAAATGAGATAGATGAACGACCGTCCTGTCGTATTGTATGCTCTTTGAACCGTGGTATCAATTGGTCTGTGTTTGAACCCTATCTGGGCCATCCTCCTCCGTCTAGCGGGGGATTAAGGCTAAGATCTATTATCCTTCCCTTCTGAAAATGTTTTAAAATGTAAAAAAAAAAATTAAACAAACTAGATGGATGGGAGAAATATTAGTTATGAGATATACATATAAATGGATAGGAATGCCAAATAATATATATATTGTTGTAACTCTAAGGTAGGCAACTCAACGCAGTACAACAGGAAATAAATAGGTGTGTTTATTCACTAGGACAAACATAAAACATCCTTCAGCTTCCTCGGAGACTAGCTACTAATTATACCAGTCTTTTCACCAGCAAACCCGAATGTGGACCAACGACAGCCTTCCCCGTTTCGCTCCAGGTCCCTACTACAACCTTCAGGCAGCACAAAAGTTGGCCTCTTAGTTTCTAACGATTTAGACTCATTACAATCACTGATGCACTGTTATTTTCTCTATCCTAGTGAGCACCTCAAGCACTGGTGCAAGGCAGGGATACAACAATATATATATATATAATTTTTTTAACAGGTACAAATGTAGAAGATGTTCCTAACAAACATGCAGAATCTTCATCGATATTCAAAGACGGAAAATGATCGGGTTCAGAAGCAGTGCCCTTAGCCACAACGTGATAAATTGAATTACTACATTTGCTAACTCTAACAAGTAAAGCTTGTGAGCAATTAATCCTTTTGCCTTTTGCTTTGCTTTTAGTGTCATAGAACGTAGTTAAAAAGTGCAGATTTATATTAGGCACATAGTGGTTGACTAGTAAAACCGTAAAGCGCTTTGATCTGAACCGATGATTAAAGATTTCGATTCACGAGTTCTTGGTAAAGACTGGGGGTTTTAAAATGTGTAACCTTGAAAACGTCCCGCACTCACGCAAATATCATGGGTACCTGGCATATGTTGGTCGTTGTATAAACCATACGAGCTCTGCATTTTTCTCCCCCCCCCCCCCCAATAGATATCAAAGTTGGAAAATGTATAAATGTACTTATTTACTTTACCACCATACAATTGATCTACCAACACATACACATACACCAACACATCCACACTAATATACAATAGTTTAGTTCATGGGTGTGCTAAATTATGGGAGCTCAAAATTTTGGCGGATAACAATATTGAATAGTAATACAATTTAACTTATAAACAGGAATGTTTTTTACTTCCTTGTCACTTTGCTAAGATATTTTAAAATTGAAGTGAGCATAAAATTTGTTAAACAGTATTTAAATTTAATCTTTATTATGTTTGTAAAATATGCAATTTCGTACACATTAGTTCCTTTTACATTTAGGTACTCACTAAGACGCAGTTTTTACAGCTTTGCAATATGAACACTGCAAGCTTTCTATCAAACCTTAGTATTTTAATATCGGTATTTCCTCAAAATGTCTCATTCTCTATATAAAGTATAAACAAAGATAACACACACACACACACAAAACGCTTCCTTATTTCTTCTTTCTTTTACCTTTTTATAAAAATTGCATTACGTAATTTTCGCTGCCTATTAGATGCGGTCTAAATTTTTTATAAAAATCATAGTAACATTAAAATATCGATATATATTATATTTCTTTTTATTTAGAGGTGAAATAGAGAGTTTAAAGAGTTTAATAAACTAATTGATCTTTATCAATTTTGCGCACCGTCTTGTAAGTCTAGACCTATATATCATTAAATTTTTATACACTCTATGTGGATCTATATATGATTTTTTTTTCATCTAGAGGGGTTAATTGGGCGGGGGTAAAAATATAATTTTTTAATTTATCATCCATATGTTATGAAGAGAAAAATAACTCGTACAAAAAAGTCATCACATTCTTAAAGGAAACATTGTTTTTACAAATAATTTTTGCTTTTTAATTGTTTCTCTAAGAAATTTGATGCTGTGTTTTTTTTCTTGTTTTTTTTATGAAATGTTAAGTAAAAAAATTGATGTTGATAGGAGACCGCTTGGTTGTCATTATTTGTATGACTCTTGCTAGACTTATGACTCATTGAAGTTGAGAGGAGACCGCTTGGTTGTCATTATTTGTATGACTCTTGCTAGACTTATGACTCATTGAAGTTGAGAGGAGACCGCTTGGTTGTCATTATTTGTATGACTCTTGCTAGACTTATGACTCATTGAAGTTGAGAGGAGACCGCTTGGTTGTCATTATTTGTATGACTCTTGCTAGACTTATGACTCATTGAAGTTGAGAGGAGACCGCTTGGTTGTCATTATTTGTATGACTCTTGCTAGACTTATGACTCATTGAAGTTGAGAGGAGACCGCTTGGTTGTCATTATTTGTATGACTCTTGCTAGACTTATGACTCATTGAAGTTGAGAGGAGACCGCTTGGTTGTCATTATTTGTATGACTCTTGCTAGACTTATGACTCATTGAAGTTGAGAGGAGACCGCTTGGTTGTCATTATTTGTATGACTCTTGCTAGACTTATGACTCATTGAAGTTGAGAGGAGACCGCTTGGTTGTCATTATTTGTATGACTCTTGCTAGACTTATGACTCATTGAAGTTGAGAGGAGACCGCTTGGTTGTCATTATTTGTATGACTCTTGCTAGACTTATGACTCATTGAAGTTGAGAGGAGACCGCTTGGTTGTCATTATTTGTATGACTCTTGCTAGACTTATGACTCATTGAAGTTGAGAGGAGACCGCTTGGTTGTCATTATTTGTATGACTCTTGCTAGACTTATGACTCATTGAAGTTAAGAAGATCGATGTCGTTGTTTATTTTTATATTTTTTTATTCTATACTTGTCGTCTTTTAAAATTTTGTTGTCTTAAATATAAATTACAGACATTCGTTGTTAACGGAAGATTTCGTACTGTTATGACACTCGAGAAAAACAGAGTTATTGTCCGTATTTGGAAATAAAATTCTTTTTTGTTATTCTGATTATTTTATAAGTCTTTATTTTGTTTTTAGAATTGTGATTGATGGCTTTGCTTGTGTTGTGTTTAAGTTTAAAATATTTTGTAAAAGGCTCAGGTTTGACCTGAAAATGTTACTATGAAAGTGACGTTGACTAATTCAAACTTCTTTAAATGAAAGTATTAGTAGCAAGGTTAGATGCTACCTAGCGCATTTAACTAACAAAATGCATTTATTCGAGACTCATCCATAAATATCAAGTTTATCCTGTGTTAAGAATATAAAAGTATTGATAAGCCAAGTGTTTCCCTTAAATTTGTGTGCATTTTTCAGCACTTAAAGAATCAAATATTTTATCCCTTTAACTTGAAGCACACAGTAAGTTTAAATATTTAGCTAGCAACATTGATCTTTTAAACGACGCCTATTCGTGTTTTATGCGCACTGGACTGTGGTCTTATTGATTTTGAGTTTGAACCCCGTCAGCCACAATCTTCCGCAGTCCTGTGGGAGGTCCAGGGTAACATCTTCAAGGAGCATCTGAAACTTGGACAACAAAAGGTTTCAACCTCTAGCGTTTGTCTAACATCCTTCATTTTCTTACATTCTTCATAGTCGAATGTCTCTTTGGCTTTAAAGCATCAATATATGTTTGGATGTAATATGAATCTTTTAATAGAATATCCGTTAAATTGCATCGCCTTTCATAGAGCAAGCTAGCATAGTTTTCTTGGGTGATTAAAGACTAAAATAACTACAGCTATTCCTCATCACCTAAAATATTAACCGTGTACATTTAAATATATATATATATATTTAATTTGCAGCAATTTCCTTCGTCAGTTCTTTTATCGAACATTCGATCTACAACTACGTATTAAATCTTTTATAATTTTTACCTAACAATACTAACATGTACGACTTAATATTTAAACAATATTTAAGTCGTAGGTTTTTTTTTTACTAATTATAATACTAATAAGACTTGTCTTCGAGTCCGAAGGTTAATGAGGAAGGCAGTATCTCCCGTGACATATTTTACCAAGTCCAGTGCAGGCATAACTATTGTCCGACGGTGGTCGATTTAGATTTAGTATTCTGTAGCAAATAACATTTTAAAATCTTGATTTTATAAGCATGTGCTTTAGGTGCCTTGTGCATTTATACACTTTATTACTGGTAATTCATTATTTTGAGGATACCTTCAGTACTCACAGATAGGGTTAATTCCCCACATGCATTCACAGATCAAGTTGAAACTTTAAAAACTTTAAACAATTATTTATTGTTTCAAACAAAACTTGTTTCAATTTAAAAATTAACAAATTAGTCAATTAATTTTGGTATTGAATTATTTAGTTTAATATCTATATTGCTTAATATTCTGTAGCGAATAATATTTTAAAATCTTAATATTATAAGCCTGAACTTCAGGTGTCTTATGTACTTATAAAAGTATTTTCCTTAATGATGCTTTAATATGTTATTTTTGTTGACTTTGCATTAACGCTTTGAATGAGGCAGCATTTTTGTATTTTGAATTTTAAGAATAATTTTTTTTTTGTTTTATCTGTAATTGTAAAAATATTTTTACCTATTTTTGAACATGTTCTCTCTGTTTTGCATTTTTATTTCTGACTGCTTTAATATTTGTAATACTACATTGCATTTTAATGTATTATGTTAAATGTCATACTACTTTCTCTGCTTTTATAAATAAACCAAAAAGTTCACAAGAATAGACTTTGTTGAATGATTTTCTTGAAAGATCGAAGAAGACATAGGCGTTATCGTGGAAATTATGTGGCAAATGGTGTGAATGTGAGACAAAGAATGATTTTTATATGATTTTTTTTTTATTTTGAGTGTCGTGGTGGCTGAGAAATAAAGGCTAGGCTTACGAAATGAGTAGTTCTTGTTTGAATCCAGGTGGGCAGGGATTCTGAATTCTGGGATGGATTTTTAGGATGCCCCTAAGACCACCCA
Organism: Biomphalaria pfeifferi; assembly: GCA_030265305.1. Lineage (NCBI taxonomy): Eukaryota > Metazoa > Mollusca > Gastropoda > Planorbidae > Biomphalaria > Biomphalaria pfeifferi. The sequence continues at coordinate 3,195,441 of JASAOG010000009.1, read as the reverse complement.
ACTCTAATGGATACCTGATATTAGTCATTGGGAAAACGAGGCCATTCGTTGTGCTGACCACATGACACTTTCGTTAACCGTGAGCAATGGAAGCATGAGCTGTAAATCATCTGCACTATAGATTGTAAAGCCAGTAGGGGGAACTTTACCTTTTTTTTTTCCTTTTTCTATTTTTTTTTTCTGTCATGCTAATTTTGCCGTATGGACTGTGGTTTACGTTTAATTGTAATAATCATATTTTTTCCCACGTTTAAGTATTTAAATTGAAAATACCATTCTCAAATTGGGGATTCATTTTTTTCCCATTGCTTCAAATGGAAACCTGTAATTGAGACTCACTGACGTTGTGTTAATATTACACATGGGACTGGTAACTATTAATGTGTCGCGAAAGCTGTAGAATGCTAGGTTCGTGCTTCCTGGAGTCACACTTGACAAACACAGATATTACAGATTGACTTAAATCCACTATAGCAGACAAAATATAAAGTTTATTTAATGGCAATAATAATAATGCACTTCTTGGCAGTTACATGAATTAATGAGAAACATAATCACATCAGCATAACATTGGTATTAAATATATACAACATGTTAAGTTCCAGAATAGACTACAAGTAACATCCGAATCACGTGACCACTGGCTTCGACTGCCCAAAAATTACTATTCAGCCCAAAGTTACTAATCGACTCTTTAAGTCATTACTGTCCGCACCGGACCAAACGATACTACTGACAGAACCAAAAGTCAATTTAGTCATCCTTACTTCCTGATTCCTATCAGGAGTTTCACGTGTCTTTTCACCCTCTTAACCCGAGATGAAAATTTAACAAGCAATGTCAACCGAGACTGACAAAACCTTATTTACTTTATAAAACAGAGTCGGCTTTTAAATGACTGAATAATATCCCAATTGACTGTTTTTTTTTCTTTTTGTTTTACGAGTCAGAAATGTTTAATGCTTATATTGTGAGAACTTTTTAAAATGTGGGATTGATTTTGTTCCTGGTTTACATTCAAAATGCTTACAAAGTTATAAAACTATTACAGCATTCTTTAAGTACAAGGAAGAATAAATGTAATTAATGATTTAATGATATTATATGAAACGGGTTACAAAGCGCAGTCTAAATTCATACAAGTGATCTTCAATTAAGGGAAATGATTCATGTGCTTCAAATTTTTGTTTGAAAAGTACTTGGCTAAAAAGAAAAAAAAATAATAATCTAGTATTCTCAAACGAAATTTTTTAAATGGGTTTTTGCAAAGCTATCAACTCTGTTTGACTGGTAAAAAGTTTGTACACGTTATCGTTATTTCTCCCACACCCAATCTTCAATTAAGTTGAAACTTTGCACAATAATTTATTGGCATAGGAATCAATAGCAAAAATAATTAATAAAAATATTACTGGTAATTTATTATTTTGTTACATACCTTCAGTATTCACAGATAGGCTTAAATGTGTAACGTTTACCCCTTAGATCAGCGGTTCTCAACCTTTTTATGCTCGGCGACCCATTTTTACAATCCCCCACTCTGCCGCGACACCCCCCCCCCCACATACAGCAATAGATGAATCGACAAAAACAGTTCATATTTTCGATGGTCTTAGCTGACCCCTGGCAAATCGTCAATCGACCCCCAAGGGAGTCGCGAACCACTGGTTGAGAACGCCTGCCTTAGATAATCAAATATTTTAATTCCCCACATGCATTCACGGTTTAAGCTGAAACTTTAAAAACTGTAAACAATTATTTATTGTTTCAAACAAAACTTGAATCAATATAAAAATAACATATTAGTCAATTAAATATTGGTAATAAATTAATTTGTTTAATATCTAATAAGAAAAAATAGATTGTAAATTATTCAGATATTTAGATTGCATGCGTTCTGTCCCTTAGAACAGCTTTTTTTTTTTTTTTTGAAAGATTTTTTAATAATATGAGTGTCTCTTATCTCTAGTAAAAGTTTTATCAATTAAGAGGCTATTTACTAATATAATTTGTATTTCTAATAATAACATTTATACATAATGCATTTCATACATTCAAGCTTCATAAGTCTTACTAATAGGAATATAAGATTGAAGTGACGTGGGGAACGTTAGGGCAGCTGGTCATTAAATTGACCACATGAAACCCTCGTTAACCGTCAAACATAGAAACAGAGATGACCTTTTCACCATCTGCCAATAGATTGCAAGGTCTTAAAGTTTACTAAACAATTAGAACATTAAAAGCTTTTTTTTTTAAAATAAGTCCGTTATTAATTTAGCTGTCTTTTAAATATAAAGCTTGACAACAGTTTATAGCGCTTAATACACATCAACTGGTAGCGAACTAACTAAATTGCCAACATTATTAGATAAATTATTTTCCTTTAGATCTGCTATGCCAACACAAAGAAGAAAGATCCGAGAAGACAAATGAATTTTTTATTTATTTTGGCACCAGTCAAAAAAGGTGGTGAGCACAATGAGTCACGATAATTTCACTTTAACCCTGGAAGACCCACATTATCTTACAGTGGTTCTAAAATTATTTCTTTGGTATACATATATATATGTTGATAATTCAATATCAACATTAATTTTTAACGTCACGTGACCTTGACCTACTTTTTCAATTTGTTCCACGGGTGACACACTGGGTTATGTTGGTATTAATTATTATCTTTTCATGAAAATAAAAAAAATATATTTAGAATGTTAGAAAATTGTATTTAAGAAACATGAAAACTTCTAAAACAATGTCTTTGCTCTGTATAACACAGATATAATTTGCACTTCTCACAAGTGTTGTTTGTCTTCATGCTACACAACGTGCAGCGCTGGCGATCTTCCATTTTTATTGGGAAGTGGAAAAAGACATCGGTTCTGACTTCTGGTTCAGGCATAGGTCTCAAGGCAGATTTCTTTCTTGATGGGCCTGCAGTAGCACCTTCTAAAGATGGTCTTCCTCGTTTTTTTTTTGTGTATGTAAATTGATCAAAAGGGATTCCAGTTTTGTTTGTAAGTTGCGTTGGTTCAACACATCTTTTTTGGACATCCCTAGGAGCTGACATGCCTGACGATAAGAGAGCCAAGCATTCACAAACATCATGCGTATGGTCTGCCAAAATATGTACAAATACCAACGCTTTGATCTTATGTGAAATGAATGCTTGGCAATGAAACAGTTGTGAAGATCTATGCCTCCCATGTTTCATTATAAAGATTTATCACAGCAGGCTGCTGGACCTGAACATAATTGACTTAGCTTTTTCAAATCCGTTGACAGTTTTGCTTGGTTCGACACCACTCAAAGTTGAGAGCATATTGACAGCTTTTGTGTCATACCAACGGACAGCTACTATGTTGGTAGACTTTTCAACACATTGATCCATTGTGCCACGACCTTTTTTCTTCATATTTTTCTCAGAATCAAGTAAAATGTCTAACTGTGCCAGTATAGTGAATGCCTTTTTTCTGCAGATCTTCCAAGAGAGGCAAAGTTGTAAAGAAATTGTCCGCAAATATTTTGTAATTTAGTGATGGCTTATCCAGCTCATTCTGTGGCAACGTAGAACTAAGCTGAAATACTACATCAGGACCAACACCAATAGAATCAGCATCCTTTTTATCCTTCTTGCCTTGGTAAACATTAAAATCACATAGCATACCTGCTGATGAGGTTCTAGCCCACACTTTTATTCCCCAAGGATGGGGCTTTCCCTTTATAAACTGCTTAAGCTTGCTGAACTTTCCTTTAAAGGGAATCATCATTCTGTCAATGCTGTTATTTTCATGAGCAATAACTTTTAAACAATTATTTCTAAACAGTTCGAGCCAAGGGCGTATCTTCCAAAGCTTGTCCGATTTCTCTTCATTTGTAGCTAAATTGTTATTAACAAAGTGCGAATTTGAAAGGAGTGACTGAAATCTATTCCGACACATTACTCCAGCAACTGGATCATAATGAGTGTTTCCCAGTAACACTTAACACCGGGCATCTTGGCTAGGCCCATTCTCAGAAACATGCCTATGATTTGCTCTATTTCTTTCTTATTGGTGTCAATACTTTTTCCACTCTTTTCAACACTGTACTCATTTGTAAATTTAACAATCAACTCTAGCATGTCATCCGTAAGAAAGTTTTTGAAATAATGCATTGGTGACTGAACTTCATAGTTTTCAGGAAGCTCTAGAACTTCGCCCCGGAAAATTGAGTCTGGTGGATTGAAATTATCTTTTATCCACTCATAGACTTTCTTTTTCTTATTCCTAGCAGAGGTACTAGAAGTATATGGCAAGGGTTCTGTCACTTCTTCATCGGAGGAGGATTCAGAAGAACTGAGGTCTTGCATTCCCGTTTCCTTATCAGGTTCTGGTTCATAGTCCTCATCAGTTGAATCATTTTCCAAATCACTTTCATTGTAGTCAATGACTTCTAAAATATCTAGCACTTCTTGTGCAGTGAATTTCTTAGGGAGTGAAGCTGACATTGTATATTCTGTTAAAAAAAAAATTAACAAGATTAGATATATATACCAGATATATAGTAAAAAAATAACAACATTGTATTATAGATTTATCATTTATAAAAGTAGTGCAGACTTTAAAATCAAGTTCTTTAGAGATCTAGTTCAAAATATTGTAAATTAAATACTAAAATCAAATACTGACAATGATACTGTTGATCTACATCTAGATTAGACGACGTCTTAGACGTCACTAGATCTAGATCAATAATTTTTTTCCCCTAAAGCCCCAATGGGTCACCCATAACCCAATCAATGATTTTCAAAATGTAATTAATACTAAACAGAGAACTAATTCGTATGAAATACTACATATAATCATTAAATACTTTATTTAGATATTTAATACTAACAAAAAGATTGTGTCTTACCTTGTATAAAGCAGTAATTAAATATTTTTTTTCAGTCGAAATCAGAGTTCGCAACTTCACATGGAGGTAGCCATATGCAAAAGGGATATTATTCAGTAATAAGAAAAATTTAACATAATAATTGTTTCCCTTGTGTTCCATAGATGGGCCACTGTGTATTGATGGTAAAAATTACATAAAAAATGAAATAGACATTTACTTCAACGTAGTTTTGTGTTATGGGTCAGACGTGACCCACTGGGTAAAACAAAATATGGAAATAATAAAATAAATAAAGTTTTATAATTATTGTATACACTTATACTTGGTACATTTAAGTTTGAAAGAGAGAAAATAACATGCATGCTGACATCATGTAATCACTTCAAAATCTTTTGTTAATTAATTTAGAACAATGGTTCCCAGACTTTTTAGTCTTGTACCCCTTGTTTAGCTAATTACGCATTTTTGAAAATTAATCAACTTCAAATGTATTTGTCTATGATCTCTAAAGTTTATTTAATTACTAGCATTACCCACCGGCTTCACCCGTTGATTTGTTCCCAGACTATATTTGTTTTACTAAGGAAAATATAATGTGTCGAATGGCGTTACAGTGGGGTGCGGTTCGTAACGGGAGACACACAAAAGGAAAAACTACACAATTGCAATAGTAGACAATTATAAAATATGTGTATGGCTAGATTCCTGAATATGTTTAATAACAATTAATGTATAGATGTAAATAACCTACATGGAACAAAGTATGTGGGAGGAGACAGACCAAGACCGAACAGAATGGAGACAGACTGTACGTGTTGGTAATAACTTCGCCGAATGCGAAAAATACGAAGCTGCATCAGCCAAGAGAAAGTAAAAGAAAGCTGCTCCTGTCAACTAGCCCTAAGTCAGATGCATACAGATGCACGAACTGTGACAAACCCTGTCACTCCAGAATCGGCTTTATCAGTCTCACAAGAGTCTACCTAGTTTCTAGACGAAACCAAAGCCATTGATTCACTAGGGCGCATCCATTGTCTTCCGAAACAAACGAGCCACATGTAAATACATTTGTTTCTGCTACAAACAATTCAGTTTCAATTTGCATTAGAATGTCCAAACGTCTCACTATGCTTGCATGTACCGATGGAGTGAATATTTGATAAATCTCAGATTCATTAATGACTAATGAAATATAAAGAGTCATTGCAGTAAGACTTAAACAACTGAAGTGATGGTTTATCTTGGCGTATATCATTAGCGGTTCCCGGTCATTTCATCCCCGGTCATTTCATCCCCGGTCACTTCATCCCCGGTCATTTCATCCCCTGGTCACCTCATCCCCCGGTCACTTCATCCCCCGGTCACTTCATCCCCGGTCATTTCATCCCCTGGTCACTTCATCCCCGGTCAAGAACTTAACAACAAGGCTCCCAATAATCTGGTAATTTAATAAGGGTCAAATAAAACAGCCAATACGACACAATTGGCAACACAATCAACTGCTACAACGTTAGACTGTATATCACTGTACTAAACTCATAAACTCTACTGTCTCTTCCTGGACTCATACGTTTCACTGGAGGACTGCACCAGGACCGACTTCATGGCTGACTTAAAGTCCCGGTCTCAACGCTCTCCGGTCTTGAGCTGCCGCTTTCCTACACACTGTGTCTGGTCTGCGCAGGCCTAAAATTAGATGACCATAAAACGGACGCTATTCACGTGCAATTTTCATGCCAGTACTCTCCCTTGCCTTTCAATATAGCACGCTAAACTGTATTACTGGCCTATGCCACCTATGTCAGATAATCACACACAGTTAACCCTTTTGCGTCGCGAATAGGGTTATAACAATATTGTATTTCTACATAGAGATATACTTGGAAGCTATGTGATATATATATATATACATATATATATATAGTAAATATATATGTATATATAACAAGGTTTAAAAGACATTTTACTGTGAAAACACATACTTTAAATCCGACCCTAAAATGTTCCATTCAGTCAGGTAAAAAGACATATTTCAATTTTCCAGAAAGAATATCACAATGAAATTCAATTGAAAGCAAATAACAGAGAAAAATGGAATAACAGGGTTTACAGATCGTGTGTCGTGCCCAACGGTCCAACAGACCAAGGGATAGGGTAAAGTAAAGTTAAAGTTAAACGTAAACCTTGTCTAACTGATGTTATACAATATTTATCTAAGTGATCAAACTGTTTTATAAAGAGACAATCTCTAATTCAAAGCGTCAAAAAAAAAAAAAAAAAAACTTTTCCAATTGGTGAAGAGTTACACCGTGGTAGAGATGCAGGCGATAATACGAAACACTACTAATTAATTGTTGTTTTAAATTATGTACCACTTATATGTATACTAAATAATTTTTTTCTCTTAAGGAAAGTAAACTTTTTTTTTTAATGTAGTTAGTATGAATTATTCTCATCTTTCCACAATCACATTCACTTCCATAAAATTATAATAGATTTAGGCCTACAGATCTTAGGTCTAGATTAATAAAAAAATAAACATCTCGAAAAACAAAGCAAGCCAACGACAACGACATCAACGAAACCAAAGAAATATCAAATTGAGGAAGCGGAGAAAGCGACACATGCAGAGTGCAACGTGGATGGCTCCAACAATATATCAAGATACAAGCCCACCCCTTCTCCCACTGATAGATCCCCACCTGCACTGTTGAAACTCCACAGCCCATGTTGTTAAAAAGATTATGTCCGGGACCATAAACCAAAGAAAAAAGCCTTACGAATCAGTAAAGCCGCTAAAGAATAATCTAAGAACATTCATGAGAATAGGTTTGATGAAGTATAACAGAGGTTTTAGAAGAACGATAATTAAGTCAGAAGCATGAATGACAGAACTAGTGTAAGATGTCAGAACTGTAAAGTGAGTAACCATCTGAGATAGAACTGTACAAATAAAACTGTACGAGAAGATCAACCCACCGGGCATCGTACAAACCCAAAGTCAGTATCTCTGAAGAAGCTCTGTAAAAAGATGCATAAAAATGTAAAATTCAGCGCAGTGAAGCACGAATTCTTCAGAATGCTGATGAATTTTCTCGACAAGGGTGCCCAATGTCGCCATCTGGAGGTCAATGTTTCCCTACTAAGACTGTTGAAAACATTTGTGAGAACCTGCTGAAAAATGAGGATTTGGCTTCCGTTCTCCTTTGAAGGAAAATGAACAACGACCAGATTGAAAGAACTTTTCTAAGAGGGGGGGCAACCACCAAAGTCTTTTCGAGGAACAGTTTCATCAGTATCATAGGGAAATGGAATCTGTTCGAGATCTAAGAAGGGAGCAGTGTTACAAATGACCAGTGACTGGAAAAGGTTAACGTGTGACTCCGACGAGATAACACAGCAGTGAGTGTTCTCTGGAATGTACATGTATAAACAAAGACAGGATGTGACGTACCCTTACGTGTTGTTTCAGAAGGTACTAGCAGTTTTGGAGAAGCAATTAGGTACTCTATAAGCTAGAGAGTTAATGTGAAAGTCAGTCGTGAGTGAGTCGTATGAAGTCGTAGATACTGTTGTCTACTGTGCGAACAGTGGAATAGAGATGTGTACCACTCGATGCAAGTTAACTAGGGTAGAGTTAACTAAAGAGGACTACTATCGTTAAAGTCTTTACAGCGATTAACAGTGGACTTGAGCCGTTACAGTCGATACAGTCGATGTAAGACGTGTACGGCTCTGATTTCGTAGACTTTAGTACGACTTGGTTCAGTTTAGGGAGACCTGGAGCGACACTGGGAAGTGTGTCGTTGGTCTGTTCTGTGGAATACGGCTCGATGCAAGTTGAGAAGAGATGAATTGCAACGAAGTGAAGAGATGAATTGCAACGAAGTGTAGCTAACTGTAAACTGACAGATATTGTACAATCCTCTACGCTACATGTTACAGTGACGAATTGTTAGAGTTAATAGTCAATAAAGTTATATGAAACTGAAAGTTGAGTCGTCAAGTTCTTTGCTGTGTTTTTATTTGTGTGCCTACTAATACATTTAGCCAGACGATTCAGAAATACGTAACAATATATATATATATATATATGAAGAGATTCTCTATTTCTTAATTCGTTATAGAATGGTTGTAAAACAATCGATACACACATTATTCATTGTGACATTGCCTATCATTCTTACGGGTAAGTGTCTCTTTAATTTTAATTTAATTCCGTAATTTTAAAATTATAAACAATTTTATTTATTAAAAGAATTTTTTTTTATCTTTACTAATATACTTAACAAAATATAGACAACGAGGAATGTATATTAGCAATATTTTAAAATGTATATAGATATTTTTACGAGGAAACGAGGTAACAATAAAACTTTGTTTTGAAAGTTCTTTTTAGTTTCATGTGTCTATTTTTTTCTGCAAAGTATTTCGAACTATAATACCGTATATTTTATAAAGCAAAAGCTATAACACAAATGATGAAGTTATTATAAATTAACTATGTTTTAACATAAATAACAGCAATGTCTGTATTCTGAATTTCAGATCATTTTAATTTGAAATGTGATCCTGTGCATGAATTATCCAAGGATGATGCAGTACTGTCATTAGAGATACCTAATTTTACTAAATCATTTGTGATAATTTCTAAGCAAAATAAACATTTATTAACTTGCAATAAGAGAGGTTGTTATCCTATTAATTGTTGTAATCCTTTTTTTATTAATTTTAACAACAAAACATGGTTTGAAAACAATACCCTTATCATTACAATATCAATCAATGGCAGTTGGAGAGAACAGAAAAAAAATAATTCAGCGATTGGATATTGGAGATTTTCATTTCCTTATTTGCAGACGGAAACTTTTTGTAAATTAGAAGCATATGGTAAGTACAACAACTGTGTAAAATTAAATTCTATATACTTTAATTTTCTTATTTAGTTTAATAGGTAATATACGATTATATACGACTAATATAAATTGGAAAACACTAACTATAGATAAACGCCAAAACATTAAGCTATAAATATTTTTTCATACAAAAATTACACTACGTAAGTTGAGATAAAATTCTTAAAAAAAAACAAAAAAAAACTAGATTAAGCAACACACTAGATCTCTTCTTAACCAACAACAGACCTGGATTAGAAATATAACTTAGGTCCACTAATATTTTTAATTTACATAAATGATTTACCAAATTGCATTAGTTCAAGAACAAAATCAGACTATTTGCAGACGATTGCATAATATATAGAACAATAAAAATAACACAAGGTACAGAAATTTTACAGAAGACAATTAAATGAATTACATAAATGGGAATCAAATTGGAGCATGACTTTCCTCTCAGAAATATGTCAGTTACTAATTGTTTATAAAAAAAATTAAAAAAAAATTAATTCCTTATATATTTTTTTATGGTAAACCATTAGCACAAACTAAAAACGCAAAGTACCAAGGTGTTATAATAAATGAAAAACTGTCTTGGAATCCCTATATTGAAGAAATTATAATATAACTATTTTGGGGAAATTTTCTATCACGCAGCAGAATCATGTTTGGAAATAAATATGATTGGTTTAAAATATTAATTATTGTACATTGAGCTGCATTTATTGGTTGGCATTGCAACGAGGGGATGTTAGACACGTGACAACGCGATACCTGAGGAAAAGATTCTAGTTTTTAGTCAGTGTCGTACGGAACGTGTTAGGATTCAGACGTATATTTTACATTATTGTGTAGATTATTTTATTCAGCAGAATTATATTTATTCTGTTCTATTCAAGTACATTTAACCATTGTAATTATTTGTGAATATCTTTTCCAAGTTTTCAATTAAAGCATTTGTTTTAGACGAAGAGAAGTTTCTTCATTGAATATAGTAGCATTATTAGATCGACTTAGCGATTGGCAACTTCTAGATGATCCTCTTATCAACTGGCAACATTCTGAATGATCGTATTATCAACTAGATCTAGCTACTTCTATACGATCATCTTATTAAAGACGATTTCAAGATCCTCGGCAATTACGATCATTGATTTTGCTTCATCGTGACATCTTAACATCAAGTTTGATTGTAACATCTAGCTCTATTGATGATCGTAACACCTATCGATTAATAGTATAAAACATTGTGCAACCCTGCTATTAATGCCTTCAAAAACACTTTAACTAATAATCCATATAAATTATAGTATAAAAAAGTATTTTCAGAACGCTTTAGGATAATCAAGTTCTTCTAGTGACATATTAAATAGGTAGTGGGTTTTCTTATGAATTGAAGGGGTAAAACATTATTTATATGTAAACCTTGATTTCAACGTCATCGAGTACTTTCTTTTGGACTTCCTAACTAAAAAGTAACATAAAGAGTTTTTAAAATCAATTCTTTCTCCTCCTTTTACAAAGCTAATGGTAATATTTTAGCTCTTATCTGATATGTTCCATACTTTATTATTATAAGGATTGTTTTCGGTGAACTTCTATTAACAGTCCACATAATGATTTGTAAATAGGAAAGTACGGAAATATTCTTGTACGTCTAATCCTGAATGTAGAATAACGTCTCAGTCGAGAGAAATTATTTCCGCTAAAAATATGATAAAAAAAAGTCATAATGAATATATTAAGAGTTTGCAAGCGTATAGGAGAAATAATAAAAATAAGAATAATTTTGAAGGTGCAGTGGCTAAGTAGTAAAGCGCTTAGCTTCTGAACCTTGATCCCGGATTCGAATTTCTGGTGAAAACTGTGATTTTTTTAATTTCTGAATATTTAGGACGCCACTGAGTCCACTCAGCTCTAATGAGTACCTGAGATAAGTTGGGGAAAATTAAAGACAGTAGACCAGCGGCTCTCAACCTTTTATGATCGGCGACCCTTTTTTACAATCCCCAACTCTGCCGCGACCACCCCCCCACACACACACACATACAGCAATAGAAGAACAGACAACAATCCATATTTTTGATGGTTTTAGGCGACCCCTGGCTAATCGTCAATCGACCCCCAAGGGGGTCGCGACCCACAGGTTGAGAACCCTTGCGGTAGACCGATGTGCTGGCCACATCGAAGGGTCTGAATTAGAAAATTGTGTAATTTAAAATCTTAAATAACTTCTCTTTAAATAGCTATTACATAAGTTTCATTAATTATCTAAGAATGTAAAACAAAAATGAAAATAGCTGCACGAATTTTATATTAACCACATATTAAACAACTAGCATACCTGACAAGCTGGTGACAGATGCAATCAGGAATAAATATTTGTTTAACTTGACCTTCATGTTTATACCATCTAAATTGTAATTCAAGATAAGATAAGATAAGATAATTTTATTGATAAAATCTAATGGAAATTCAGTTTGACTACAATTGACAACCATAGCGTAAGTACTGTACAAAAACAATATACATGAAAAATTCGAACAACATTCACACACAAAACACATACACATTCACAACCAGCGCTTTATGAATTTGACTTCTATGTACTTATCGATGACGACAGCTGATTTTGTAACACTCTGACCGATAGTGGGATAAAGGAGTTTTTAAATCTGTTTTAGTCTTAATAGAAAGGAGACGACCACTTCGTTTATATGTAATGAGTAAAATGAAGAATTCAGTCGAAAAGTGGAAAAATTAATTACGTAGAGAAAGAGTTAATAGTATTTTTTATCTTGTAATATTTGATCTATTATTGCTTGCTATATTGCAAATCTAAAAATAACTATATGGTTTAAATATTAAGATTAATAAAAAATTGTTGAAGTATGCAAACTCTTAACGCAATTAAAAAAAAATGTTTATAAATCTGTTTTTTACAGCTATTCATGGTGTACCAGAGTGTTTGTTGGAAGAATTTACCATCACATGTTCTATTGACAAAGTGTATCCCAAAGCATTATGTCATTTCAATATTACATATAATGACGTAAGATATTGTTTTCTGTTTATTTTGTTGCCTGAGCCTTTAAAAAAATATTGGAAAATACTTCTAGTTTTTTTCTTTCTGTTCTTTAAATATTATATAATGTTCTAGCTAAAATACGTCAATTTTTAAATTAGATTTATGTTAACCTGAAATCGAAATCTTACATTTTCGTAATTAATGTTATGGCACATATATGTATAAAACATTGAAACATTATCCCATACAAGTAGTTAAACGTAAGTTTTGTTAAATGATATAAAGTAAATAGAAATGCCGATGAAAAAGTTATATGACAAATATTAAAATAAAGTAAACTTCCTCTTTCCAACCTTACTATCTATGGGAGAATTTTGGAAGATGATGTAATGGTCGTCTGTTTCTATGGCTGTCAGTTAATGAAGATCTCATGAAGCGAGGTCAAGAGGCTTATTACGCTTGACCTTGGATTGGCTACCCATGAATATCGACACCCGACTCGAGCAGTGCTGTGTTTACTGAACGCCTAAAGGCAGCACGGAAAACGTTCTCCCAGATACCCCCTGTCCCCACTAGTCCACAAATGAGATTGGACAATAGGATTCTGAGCATACTAAAAAGTAAAAGTAAAGTTCCCCTTTCAGACCTTGTGGTCTATAGGGCAGATGATGTAAAGGTCATCTATTTCTGTGGCCTACGGTTAACGAGGGTGTCATGTGGCCAGCACAACGACCAACCGCCTTTACTTTTCCCAATTAATTTCAGGTACCCATTAGAGCTGGGTGGACTCAGAGGCACCCAAGGATCTCGAAATTGAAAATCCCAGTCTTCACCAGGATTCGAACCCGGGACCCCCAGTTCAGAAGCCAAGCGCTTTAGCCCTCAGCCACCTGGCTTCTTCTGAGCATACTACAAGCATGAAAATAGCGCTATATAAAAGCTATTATTATCATTATTAATATTATCAAACGTTGTAAATTACTTATTAATATCCCGAAGGCCTACCCTTGTCATAACAAGGACTTAAACAAACAACAACATCCAGATTAATAGAACAGACACAACATAGAGAGAAGTTTATTCTGTGATCTTACGCAAAGTACCTAATCATTTTCACAATGCCTAGTCGACGAGTGGAGGCGCGGTGGCTGAGAGGCAAAGCTCTTGACTTCCAAACTGAGCGATCCTGGTTTCGAATCCTGTTGAACACTGGCATATTTATTCTTGGGATGTTTAGGACGCCTCTTAGTCCACCAAGCTTTAATGGGTACCTGACAATAGTTGGGGAAAGTAAAGGCTGATGGTCCATATGGTGACCACATGACACACTCGTTAATAGCCTTGGACCACAAAAATAGATGGACACATTAGCGCATAGATCACAAGGTCTGAAAGGGAAATTTACTTCTTTTTCGTCAATTACTAGCTCGGAGTATGAAACGAACGAGCTTTTTATATTGTACGTATATGTTTCAGTCAGGCCATGTTTACGAACATATCACGTATCATCATGAAGAACTTGAGAATGGCACATACTACAAAACATCTTGTACATACTGGAGTAAACCTGTGAAAGAAAAAAATTTTGTCACTGTGACTCTCTACCCGAATGTTACTGGCAAAAAAACTGACATGCGATATGGGAAAACAATAAGTTTAAACTTATTAAGTAATTGTGTACTTTCCATTTTAATTTCTTTTTCTTTTATAAAATTCATGTTAAGCATTATCAAATAGAAAATAACTAAATTGTTTAGTGTTTACAATACAATGTGTCTTTAATTCTCTGCCCTCACACTTGTACAATAAACCAAAGGCGTAGCTAGAGTGGAGAAAAAGAGGGGGAGAATTTGAGAATCCCCCAGGTCCCAGGGCCACCACATTAAATATTACGCAAAATGCAGGGGCGCCCCTAAAGAAGTCATGCCCCCGGGCCCTCAAATATCGGCAAATTTCTTGCCACGCAACTTAAATCCACGCTTTCTTGATATTACATGTAAAAGAAATGCTATACTTCTATGAGCATACGTTCCCCCCCCCCCCCCCCCCCCAAAAAAAAAAAAAAAAAGTAAGTCACAAAATAGAAACGTCCGCATCGCATAAGACAAACAAACTTTCGTCCTTCTTCCGTCGTATTCATTACGTTCCATGGTGCATAGCTTTGGTGACAAAGGAAGGAAAACAGTATAGGAGAACAGTTGCTCTAAAGGTAAGCAATTTAAAGAATCATGTTTTATTTATAAATGACTCCAAGAAACATGTCATTGTATTTGTTTGTTCCCATACTAAATATTGGACTCTAAATTTATACATTTTGTTATAATTCGTTAATTGCTAAAATTATTTATAATAATTAATGATTTTTAGCCTGCTGACTGAACTAGAAACGGCCTCATCTGCTGATAATGCCTATTATAAGCTATCTCGACATGACCAACGCATAATTTTTCTACTCAGAACAGGACACAACAGAATGAGGCAACATATGTTCCGAAAGCTTTAAGTCGAGTCGAGCAAAAACTGCCCTTGTGGAGCATCACCAGAGAATGCTGACCAACAGCTACTAACTATATCAAGAGGCCCGAACAAGACTCTAGCCCCAAAACCTTCCTATAAAACAAAATCTATACTGAGAACTGCCTGAGCTGGAAACCACTGTGCAGTTCATCTCAGATATAGGATTACTGATCTGAACCCTCGGATATGTAAAATGAGAACAATGAAGAAGAAGAATCTGCGTATACATTTTCGTTATATTGCAAACTAAAATTAATTTGCTACGTTCAATACATATTTGTATTAATTATTTAGCTTCCATAAAGATAATTTCATTTTAAAACTTAGAATAATTAAATATTTTATCAATCTGTCATAATTACCTTTTTTAAAAATATACATGTATATTTTAAGAGACAGTACAAGCTTAGGGGAGATAAGCTAAGTGTACAGAATTAGGTCGTCGCCTTAAATTTGAAAGTAACAACAGCCCGTAGCTAAGTCAATGGCTAGGACAACGGCATAAGGACAATACATTACTAAAGTTGGAATTCAGAGCGAAGAATTTGTTTTTAGCGGCCCCCAAACGGGGAAAAGATGCTATTAGTGTGAAATGTCTGTCCGTCTGTCCGTCCGTTCCTTTTAAATCTCGTAAACTACAAAAGATATTGAAAATACGACATCACAATATTTTAGACCATTCAAAGTTCTGATGCAACGGCTACTTTTTTTTTCTAAAAGCGAAAAATCTAATTTTTAAAATCAGTTATGCAAGCAGTTTTTTAAAGAGAAAAAGCTAATTAGTATGCATTATAAATTAGACCTAGATTAAAACAAATAGTAATCTTGCAAACTTCATTTTCGTTAACTTTTCTTTTTTGTGAAATCTTATTTATTTATTTTTTCTTGAGTATTCGAAAAAGAGATCAAGCTTTTTCAAAACAATTACATCAATTAAAAGACTTCAGTTAGGCCAGGAGAGGCGCGGTAGCTGAGCGGTAAAGCGCTTGGGATTGGGAATTTCAACTTGCGTATCGCTGATGTAGTCACTGATATAGTGCATTTGATAGCTGGCGGATCCAGGGGGGGGGGGGGGCGGTAGGGGCGATCGCCTCCTGCCACTCGGCTGACCCCTCCCCAGCGAAGGGGGGGGGCGGAATAATTTTATTACAGAATTCACAAAATTTGTATACGAATTTATTACTTATGTTAATAGTATATACAAATTATTTATATTTCAACCTATTTTTAGATTCTTTCGCCCCCCTGTAGTATGTTGGCCGATTTGGTGGGGTCGGGAGGGGGTGATGGTATCAATCCCGCCCCCCATACACTTTCCAGTGGGGGGGCGGTCCAATTTATTTGTAGAAATCACAGCTTGCTAACAGAATCAGTTAAATATCTATATGATTATAACTTGTTATTGATATTTTAACCGATCTTTATATATTGTCGTATTGTTATTCCCTATTAGCCGATTGGGTGTGGGGAGGGCGATTGCATGTACTGCCTTCCCCACTCTAGCCCTCTGAGTGGGGGAGGGGCGGTCCTATTTTTATGGAGAATCATAGTTTGTGAACAAAATTAGTTGAATATCTATATAATATAAACTACGTATTGTATATTATGTCGTACCACACTCTAATCTCAAATTGTATCATTAGTAAATAGCGTTTCTCCCATCGGACAAATCAATACTTTTTCTATTTGTATTATAGTTAAGAAATTACAAAATTTAAAATATCTGTCACTAATATAATTTATATATACTATAAATTAAATTCTTATATCGAGTCGCCCCAGCCGTATTCTTTAAAGCCAAATGCAAACTTTAGCAGAAATTATAAAAGGAGCAAGTATTAATGTTTTCACTCTACCGCCCCTCAAATTTCCAAACAGAATTATGTAGATTCACATGAATTTATCATAATTATTTTAAGAAGGACTTTGCATTGGAAAAGTTAGAATTCAAACGAAATCTTTCAGTATAAAAGTCTTGATTGAGATGAGTTCTAAACCTTTTCCCAACCTTTACTCAATCTAATATTTTTCAAGTTAAATAAATTTGGGACTATAACTCACAATTTATACTTCAATTTTCTTGAATATTATTTATGGAATAATATTTTATTTCTGCGGCGATCCTCAAATCCAAAATCTAAATATGTGGGGTATCTTATCTTTTCAAGGAACACATCGGTTTTATTTGCAATGTATTAGGGCCTATAAATTCATATTAGAATATTTTTCAAGTACAACATTATTCAAAAGGTCCTTTTTTAATAGTATGAATAATGAGCTTTAGGTCAGGAGAATGCGTTTCTGCAGTGAAAAAAAGCAGGAAAATGCTTTTGTCGCCCCGAACCCCACAATAGAACCTTATAGCGCTGCCCCAGTTTTGTTTTTCGCCGAAGCTTGAGAAATGCTGCTTTTTTATTCTCATATATATAGAGAGAGTTGCATTCAGGTAAAAATGCTTTAGAAAAACCTATTCGAATATCATTGGGATCAAAATATGAATGAATGGACTATAATTAGTATGTTCATGTGTTAAAGTACAAAACAATATTTGCAAAGAGATATTAGACCTAGTAATGGGAAGATGTGTAACATTACTGTATTATCTAATGAAAGAATGTTAGTCAGCAAATCTGAATTCGCAGATATAAGGAACGAATTTATGTGAAAATGTGTTTGAAACAAGCATTTGCAGGTTAATTTTATTTATTTATAGCCCGTAACCAGTTGACCTTTTCAAACAAACAATAGGCCCCTTGTGTTTTTGCGTTTATGAAAGAAAACTTCCGATTCACATTGACCATCAAAATTTTTTAATTGATTTTGACTTTATTATTACTATACCAAACTCTTTGACCCAGGAAGTTTCTTCTATTACCTTGTATATTACGTATGTCACAGAATGCTGCAAGCTACATTCAGCAACTGAAATATTTCTGAACTTTGAACTGGAACTGCATGAAGAGATGAAGTAAAACAGATTTAATGAGACTTAGCCGAAACTAAAAGACAAAAATTTAAAATCTTCAACTCTGATTATCAACTATTGGATTAGGAATACATAAAGTTGAAGTATTTAGAGTGTACAGAGTTAACGGAGGCTGCAAAGACGATCCCACTAACTTAGGGTCAAGGCGATCATAAAATAGAAGACATGGGCTAATAAAGACATGGGCTAATGAAGGCATGTGCTAATGAAGACATGGGCTAATGAAGACATGTGCTAATGAAGACATGTGCTAATGAAGACATGGGATAATGAAGACATGGGCTAATGAAGACATCGGCTAATGAAGACATGGACTAATGAAGACATGGACTAATGATTTTGATCTTAATTAAAACAGTTTAAACGGCATTTATTTGGATGTTTCAATTTCAAGCTCCATTGAATTTCAAAGTTCAGGTTCTTCTTTTAACTACTTTACAAATCAACGTCTTGATCCAACTTTCTAAAAAATTTCACGACATTTTTTGTAGTGTTAAAAAGTCTCCAAGTCAAGTCTAAATATAGTATATATAAGTCTATGAACGTTTTGCAACTTTTAATATCTAGGCTTGTTTCATTCATAACATTTCAGGGTTGTCTTTACAGTAGAATTAAACTGTGTGTGTATCCTTCTATTTTGTCCTTCTTTAGGGGTGGAAGCACCTGATAACCTTAGGCCTGTGCCATCGCAAATGCCCATTATGACTATTTTCAAAACGTTGTATCAATAATGCTTTGTCTGTTTATTTATGTATATATCTCAATACATTCCTATTGGGTACCCAGAGAAGAAACAAAGACGAGTCTTACTGGTGTCCGTTTTCTCTCTTTTTTTGTACTCTAAAAATGTAGAAAATTTTCTGATAGATTTAGATCTCAAAAAAATGTCCAACAGGTACAGAAAGTGTTATGAGGTAGGCACATAATTGTCAATGGAATAAAAAAAAAACCAGACTTGGCAGATCTATGATATAAATGCGATTTTAAGTTTTTCGTTGCACTATGCAAAGGTTCTCAATGTTTTGACGAATCCGCCCTCTTTACACTTGCATTGTTTGGAATTCTAACGCGTGTTCAGACGTAGGTCAAAAGAAGGAAGTTTGTTAACACAAATTAAAACAAATATCATAAATAAATAGCTCTAGATCTAGATTATAGTTTAATTTTACAATGCATCGCAGTATCAATTTAGGAGCAGATTCAAATGTCTTTGAGCACAGGACATGTGTGACAGAGGCGACACAAAAGTTGAGAACTTTGGGCATAGATTATCTTATATCAACAGCAAAAAATGGCCTGTAATATCGGAACAAAAGTCACAATGGTTGATTTATGAATATTTGCACTGAACCATACATTAATACTTCAGCTATTAGTCTGTGCGATGTTCTAAAATTATTTTGAGGTTGTCTAGATAAGAAAATCTTGCTGACAAAATGTAAAATAAAAAATGCTGATATGTTAATTGTCCTGTTTGGAAATAAGAAATTTGACTTGATGATATTGTGCACTTTTATATAGGCTTCTTGTTGGTTTAGGGAATGCTGTTTAGAAGCACAATACATAAGAGCTCTTAAATAGCTAGACAAATTTTATGTTATCCTAATAGGAGACACTTCCTCGCTAGAACTGTATATGAGACTGAGTGAAATGTATCTGAGATCTGAGCTGAAAGTATGGAATAAAGTAAATATTATGGTTAGTAATATTTAGTGTATTTAGAATAATACAATAACTATTAAGATATGGTAAAAAAAAATACTTGAAGATATATAAGGCTGAATTACTCTATTGCCAAGTTGCACTCGGGAATTCAGGTGACACTCGTGGACATTCGCCATCTCAGCAACAGTGAGAGGGGAAACACTACGTCAATATTTCTTTTTTCTTTTTCATGGGAGTTTTAGGTACAAAAACATTTGTAGCCTATTGGGGTCTGGTTTAACTTTACCCCCAACAACAACTTGACAAATTTATATAAGACTTATTTTTCGTTTTCTGGGGATTTTTAGGTACAAAAACATTTGTAGCCAATTGGGGTTTGGTTCAACTTACCCCCAACAACTTGATTAACTCCTTTTGTTAGGCTTAATCTTTTTAATGGTTTGTGTACTCTGTGCAATGGGCTCAGAACTGGAACAATAATATTGTCAATAAACTGACAATCGATAAGTTCTTGAGTAGTTAGGACATCTTCACTATCTTCTCTTTTATTTGGCATGTCACTGACATCAATATAATGGCAGTCATTTAGTTCCATATTTTTTAAGACATTTTCAATCAATACGTCCCTTATCTTCTATCTCTCTCATACTCTTATATCATTAATAATATAATTACAATCATTTAGTTCCATATTAGTTAAGACATTTTCAATTGCATTTCCCTTTTCTATCTCACTGATATCATTTATTATACATTGACAATACTTTTGTTCGTTATTAGTAAATAAGGCATTTTTAATTTCTTCTCTTATAGTTTCTATTCCACTGTCTGACTTATAATTATACTCATAATTTAAAATAGAATTTTCCATTTCTTATTTATAGTGCCCATCTCCCTGTATGGACAGTTTATTTCAAGTTCTCTTTTCGACTTGTTTTCTCCATCTCCCTTATTTCTTTCCTTTCCTCTGCTTCTATTACAATGAGATTCACTTCTAGAGTTCATCTCTCTAAATCTAGTTTGTGTTGATTTAAAACAAACTCTCGTAATTCCTCATCCGCAACTCCTAACATGTGGGCCTGTTCTATTATTACCTCAATTGACCTAGGTTTAAACTCGTCCATGGTAATCACAATTAATAAGAACTATTACTAAAAAGTTTAAATCAGCTCGTGGGGGTTAAGTTAAAGTAACGTTCAATTTACATTTGATAATAATTTGTAAAAAGATCGACACACAAAAAAAATTCCACCCTCAATCTCCATTACTGACAAGGCAATGTACACTCGACCCCGAATGCCCCGATACAACAGACAAAAACACTCTCGACTTATCTGTATCTGATGCAAGGAAAGAGATGACACGACGGTGTTACTTTAAGAATGTAGAACTTATGGAGTGTCGGGTCGATGTTCGGCCTCCTTGTAAGCACTTTGTTAATCAGCAGATATAGAGAATTAAACATATACAAAGCAAAATTATTTTTAAAAATCTACATAATACTAATAGTAATAATAATGTGTGCATACAAAAAAAATGATTATCTAGTCAAGTAGTAAAATAATAATTCAAAGAGATACCAGATATACAAATAATCAAATGGGTTAAATGCACGACGATCTAGTAATCCAACAGGTTAGATACAGTGGTACAGGCACTTGCTGTTTCCTTGGCGTATAACAATGACCAAGAGGGTGACGATGCGCGCAAGTCCAGTTTAATATCCAAAATGTATCAAAGGTAGATCATCCAATAGTGCTTGAGTAGTCGCCTTCATGTAAGATGAACACATTGTACGTGAGTGGATGACCTCAGCTCATATAATCCACAAGTATATAAAGCCGCTGAAAGATAAACTATACGACTTAAAATGGCCATAAGTAGAGAGAGGTCTACACATAGAGCCCTCTTCTGCACACGTGGTGTTTGGACAGCGAGCGTGTCACTAGAGTGGTGACGAACACTCAACGTAAAGACGTCTCATCTGTCTTCAAGCGACGTCTTAAATAAATACTGGTGCCGATATTTTCAATCACACATATAGTATCGGTGTCGTCTGAAGTCTTCAGTTTTACCCACACCGATGTAAGGTTCTCTCTTCAGGTGGTGATGTCAATAAAAATGGGCAGTGACGCATTCACCTCGGTATACAAGAATTAGCTGCAAGTCCAAATTAGTCGATGACAAATTAGGTTAACCAAATACGGTACTAGTAGAAATGTCTTGTTTCTTTGAATGGTATGTCATTTTATATAGAGTTGATGAAACATAATGATCTATACACATCTCTAGGCGTGGTCTACGTTGACGTAAACAATACTGGAGTATAAAACTTCATTCATATTCTATCTTGAGTTTACTATCAAAACAAACTTTCATGTGCTGATCGCTTGTTTAAGGTCAGGGTGAACTTAGGTCAACCAATAAAAAAATTGCAGGCTCCGGCTAGTGATTACTTAAATGACCTTTCGTAGAGTTCTTCAAAATGTAAAGAATGTCAATTTCCTCAGTGTGTCTCAAACACTCTCCAATTCTGATCAAAGAAAAGGATAAATGACAGGTACAACAGACACGGAACCTTACCGGACGAGAATAGAGTTGCACTAATGGCGAACGAATGTATGTAAAAATGCTTTAGAAAAAAAAATTGAATTTTAATTTGATTAAAATATAAAATGAATGGACTATAATTAGTATGTTTATGTGTTAAAGTTTAAAACTATCTTTGCGAAGCGAAGTTATATCATCTTGAGTTGAATTAGACCTAGAAAAAAAAGATTCGTAACATTTCGGTCTGCGCATGCGTGACCTTTGTATTAGATTACGCGATTAATAAATGAAACTATTAGAATATATCTCAACACGTCAATGAATGTATGCAAAATGCTTTAGAAAAACAAATTTGAATGTTTATTTGATTAAAAATGAAATTAATGGACTATAAATAGTATGTTCATGTGTTAAAATATAAAACTATATTTGCGAAGAAAAGTTCTATCCTCTTAGAGTTGAATTAGAGTTTTACACCTAGGAATAGAGAAATGTGTAACCATTCGGGTAATGTCTAATAAAAGAATGTACGTCAGGAATTCTAAATTCACAGATATAAAGAACGAATTTATGTAAAAATGTTTTTAAAACACAAATTTGAAGCTTAATTTTATTAAATATTGAAATCAATAGACTATATGTTGTATTTTCATGTGTCAAAGTAAAAAACTATCTGCGCAAAGTGTAATTCTTAAAATTAGATCTAGATCTAGATCCATTCGATTTTTTAATGTAAACATGGTAAACATAGCCTAGATAGATGAAGTTATAATGAATATTATAGAATTGGTCAAATTTGTTTTGAGGGTCTTAAATTTATTTTAGGGCTACAATACAGACACTACGGTCTAAGTTAGTACCCAAGGAATATTTCTGTAAAGTTTTATCAAGATTGGTCAAACGGTTTTGTTTTTTATTCGGCACATACATACACACATACATACATACATACATACATACATACACACATACATACATACAAACATACATACATACATACACACATACATACATACATACATACATACATACATACATACATACATACATACATACATACATACATACATACATACATACATACATAAATACATACATACATACATACATACGTACATACACCTTACATTCTACTATATAGTATAGGTAATAAGAGCAGGATATCCTGTATAAGATAAGAACAACTTCTTTTCTTAATCTGATTTGTACGTCCAAAAGTATTAAGAGATTCTTTCCGGTCGACTTATCTGTATGAACACAGTCAATTTCCTTTTTACAAAGTTTATAAGTACTGCACGCATTCCGCCCGATGAAGCAGCCATCCTTTTCATCAACTCACTCTGGCTGTGTGTCTGTCACCAATTTTGTATACATTAATTTTCCAACTTTCCATTCTTGAATCAAGTTAAAACTTTCTTGGTTGACATGAATCAACTAAATAATAATTCAACATTTATTTATCAATTAGTCATAATTAATTAACTTTTATATACATGAGACAGTAATTACTAAGGGGAGATAAGCTACCTGCACAGAATTAGGTCGACGCTTTAAAATGTCAAACTAACAATAGATAAGAATAATTTTAAACTTTTGGCTTGCTCAGTGGCTTGCACATCGGTTTGAGGAGGATGCAGCCTTTGATTTTGAACACAAGGTGAACACTTTTTTTTTTATGGCTTTAAAAAAATATTGAAAAGCTTGTACCTGAAACACCTTCTTTCGCAACTGTTTCACACAAGCAATTAAATCATATTACTATGAGTGTGCTCTCTAGTCCAGACCTTCCACGGAACGACGGGGAATGGGAGAGGGCAGCGTATGAATCTGGCACCATCGAGAAGTCTGGACGACTTTCCAACGCGCATACCACACGACCAGGCAGCCACCCAGCAAATGTGAACCTGTCATTGAAAGAGAATAACAGAGGGAAGTGGAGAAAAGCCGTCAATAGATAATCTGTTGTGCCCTACTGGACATTTTTAAAAGTGTGGAGTCCCCGAGGCTGTCGCCCGTCTGCCCTGTTCCAAGTCAAGCCCTGTGTAGAAGTCAAATAAATGTCATATAATTGGCTTGTACCTATGCAAACATTGAACTGTATCATTCGCTAAACATATACGCTCATTTTGTTTATAATTTATACTTTAAAATACTCAACTGATATAGGAGTTGTAATGTTTTCTTTGTGCATTATGTATTTTTGAATTTAATAAAAGAAAGAAATTACAAATTATACTAATATTAAAAATTGTACGAATATTATCTGTCATTCGTCGGCTAAAAGGATCAATTATGTTATCCTATCACTTGCTGAGAGATAGGTGATTCATACACTTGACTCTTCGAGTGAATTGTTAGGCATTGTTTATATTAGAATTTCCGGGCATCTTATAACATATATAAAATTTCCATTTTTGTTCAGATACTAGTGGTGTCATTGTGTCTTTATCGAATCTTTCACCTAGCTCTTAAAGTAAGTTTATATTACTTGACGAAATTACGTTTTAGGTACTGTCGACTTCCTGCGTTTGCATTTTTTTACGAAGTGTTTTCTAGATATGATATTTATTAAGATCTTTATCATCATTAGGCACATTGAGTAATTTACGTTGACGCTTGAGGACCCATTAAAAGTTATTATAATAGCTATAATAACAACACTGCAACCACACGACACAAACAGCTCAAAGAACTTGACAACCCAAGGCTCAAAAATAGCTTAACACTTTAATGTCAAATAAATCAAAGCCAATTATGTACAATTAGCAACACGTAACACTGATTGTACAGTATTCACCTTTGATAACCTTACCGCCGTATCAACTTTGAACTAATGGCATCTCCAGCTATTATTGGGCTCAATTGGGTTCTCATCACGCTGGACTCAATGTTGCTATTTTTTTTAAGTGACTTTGCCTCATCCGGAACATTGTTACACCCTGCATGACTATATCTGACATGACGGGAGCTGCACTGTGGTGACAAGCAATTTGTGGATTGCTGCCTGGTCATATGGTATGAGCTCGGATCATGTTATCTTGGTGGCCAGGGTTTGATCTATACGAGCCGAAATCCCAAGTAACTGACATGATAAAGGGTCACGTGTATATATGGGATTACACCACAAATTAAGTACGAAATGTAATAAATAAAAAAAAAAAAGCTATTTTCTTTTACATAAAACGTACGTTTAAACACAAACATATTTTACAAATTTAAAATATGTATCTTCCTTTTTAAGGCAAGAATAAGCAAATAGGTCAACTGTCAGAAACTATTTAGATCTATCTATCTATCTATCTATCTATCTATCTATCTATTTATCTATCTATCAATCTATCTATCTATCGGCGGTGTCAGATTAGAGATCAACACTGGCACCATAAGGAGAAAGATAGCTGGGAACAGATTGCCTCTCTAATAGAAACGGAGACAAAGGCCGTGGGGCGAACTTTTGATTCCAAGAGGAAAGCCTTTGTAGAAGACAGTCACTTAAAACGTAAATAACAGATAAACCCATGTTGACAACGGTATGTAGGTTGCAACTGAGTTCATGTAGCTATGTTTACTATACATTGTTTAGACAAAGTAGAAAATGGACAAATCCTTTCTTAATGTTCTTGAAATCATCATGTATTCTAGAGAATGTCAAATTTTACACTTTGCAGGTTATTACTATCACGAATATGTATTATTGTTAACGTTATCGTGATTGCTTTTAAAATGCATTTACAAAAAAGGTTTACGACTTGAATTTATCTTATCTTATATAATACAGACGTTACTTCAAAAAAGAGGATAATTACGTCCTACGCGTCATGCATTTAGTCATGCATATTAACCAATGACTTAAATTCTGCCACGTCACTGGTTAGCTCAGGCAACCCATTCCATGCTCTAATAGCACAAGAGAAGAAGGAGTATTTGTACAAATTTGTCCTAGCATATGGGACGAAGAATGTGCCTCTATCTTTGTGTCTTTCAGAGTATTTTATTAAATTGTGTTTTTTTTGTATTTGAAGATTACAGTATTTTATGTATAATTGCTACTTTACTTTTCAGTCTTCTGTCCTAAAGGCTTTCTAAATTTAGTTATTTTACTAAGGGTGTTACTCAAGTAAAATGTGAATATTCGTTTGTTATGAATCTCACTGCTCTATTTTGTGTCTGTTCCAGTTTCTTAATGTTTTCTTGAGTTAAAAGGTCCTTTTAAGGTTAAATAACATTTTAGTTTCATGATCTTATTTGATTTATAGAAATTTCTTTTAATAAACCCTAATGCTTTGTTTGATTTTTTAAAATAGTTTCATCAATATGGGGATTCCATGACAGTTTTTCATTTATTATAACACCTAGGTATTTTGCGTTTTTAGTCTGTGTTACTGGTTTGCCATGAATAAGATAAGTGGAATTAATTTGTTTTAGTTTTTTTTTGTTACTCTTAACAACTGACATTTTTCTGGGTGGAAAGACATGCTCCAATTAGATCTCCATTTCTGTAATTCATCTAATTCTCTTTGTAAAATATCTGTGTCTTGTGTTGTTTTTATTGTTCTATATATTATGCAATCGTCTGCAAAAAATCTAACTTTTGTTCCTGAAGTAATGCAATTTGGTAAATCATTTATGTAAATTAAGAATAGTAGTGGACCTAAGACTTTTCCTTGAGGTACACCTGAGTACTATTATCGGTGCTGATTCTCTCCATGGGTCCGAGTATGCTAGTGCTGTACTATGGACGGCTTTTTAAGTTAAGTTTTGTACTGATAAGGCGGTGGTCTGTTTTACACTCGTTTCATATTTGCTGACATGTATGTCCTGGAGGTCAATTTGTTTGATTTGTCTTGACTAGGGATGCACCCAGGAAGTTTGCTGTCTTGTTGGGGGACGGAATATTGTAATATTAATAAACAGAAATATATATATATATATATAAAATTTACTTCCTAGTCCAAACCTCCCGCACAAAGATAGGGGATGGCAGCGTGCATGGCATGAAACTATGAACCCGGGAACATCGAGAAAACCCAACGACGATCCATCGCGCATACCGCACGATCAGCGATCCATTAGATTTTGTTTTTTATTCGCCAATACATTTTGTATACAATATTTCAGACAAAAGTTTCAAATCTCTAACTTCTGAATAACGAATAAGATGAAAAACAAGAGTACTATTGAAAATTAATTTGTTTCTTAATATAAATACTTCTATGTGCAAATAAGAACAACTGTGACATAATACAAAAGAAAATATTCAAAATTGTATTAAATAGTTTTGTAACATATTTATTTTCATTTATTCGTATTAAACGTCCATAGGGTCAATTGTAAAATGAAACCTTATTCTTTTTTTTTCTCTTGTTAAACTACACACTTAATGTAATTCATAATTTTTGTTTTGTTTTGGTAAGATATTTAAATGTTTTATTAGTAGCGAAAAATTACAGCTAATAATTACATGTATAGAAAAGAGGATGCAATTTACTATTCACAGGCATACTATAACACACGTGTGTATGTGTAACATACATTATCCTATACCTAACACTTGAAAGGAGTCACCACATTTCAAAATCCTATTTCTTTAGCTTGTTACGCATTTTAGACCATGTTGACAAGTGAGATTAAGATTAAAGTATAGTATACTTTTAGATCTATTAATATAGAATAAGAGAGAGACCTCAACAAAAATGCTGCCCAGGACCTTCACTTACTAAAATCATAGACTTTTATACACATCATATATATAAATTGCGTTTTTTTTTTGTCTTGCGCTTTTATGTCGCCGCTATTTTGTCCGCGCTGTTTTGTCGGGTCATCTTAAGAGAGATAAATATGAGAGGTGACAAATTCTTTGCAAACATCGTCGATAGATATGCATTTTAAATCGTCATAAAGCAAATGATTATTTTTGTTATCTCTAAATTAATCCTTTACACATTTAGAAAGTTACTGAAATAAAATCATTTTATCACTATGTGTGTAACTTAGGTCTATATGCGATTTTGTTCTGGGAAAATCATATACATTGCCTACAACTTTAAAAAAAAAGAATAATATAATGAACTAGTATACACTTCCATACTTCGATGAGTACAGTCAAATAATAAATCTGTGTTACCAAAACGCCAGAAACCTTTTTAAAAAATATCTGTTTATTTATTTATTTTTTTAGAATACTGGAATATATTGTACATACAACTTAATCACGTTGAAACATACCAAACTACATTTGAAAACAATAAAAACGATGTCGTAGCAAGCACGTCACGAAGGGGGGGATTCTTTACACCCATCACACACACAGTGAATGCTCATAGTAGATCTTGAAAAAACAAAAATAAATAAATAACACACTTAATGGAGACATCATCATTCTCTTGAATCTGGAACAATATTTACTATCTTGCTACGGCACTGATCAGAGATTGGAATGGAAGTGATAATATTGCAACATTCTTACGACATGCCAACTACAATTAACAGTATTACAACAAAGCAAATAATATTTAGTCATTACTATTGTATATTAATATTAATTCTAAAAATTAAATTAAAAAAATATTGTGAAACGTTGGATCAATTTTTATAATCATTCCATAATGTTTTAATTTTAAAAAAACTAATAAAAAAGAGATTAGAAATATAAAATACAAAAGCTTGTTAAAATATAACAATATAGATCTTATTCGAAGCGTTAGATTATCACAGATTATTTCACCGAGAAATAATACATTGGAAAAAAATTTATCATTCTCTCTCTCCTTCTCAACTTTTTTTAGCATGTTAATGCTGAATTTAAAAGAAAGTATTTTAGTAGATTATAGCAAAATATTATCATTGAAAAACAAATACATCACAGAGTACTTCAGTAACCATGGGTTTTCAACCGAGTATAGTAAATAAGAGCAGTTTCGCCGGGCTTAATATCTAAGCCACACGAGCAGGCCAGGTGCTGGACTTACTTGTCAGAGACTATTTGAGACGCATCCCATTAGGAGTATTTTATAGACAATGGGGCATTAACCCCATTGACACCCCTGGCCATGACAACCTTTAAAACCAATATAAGAGGGGGGAGGGGAAACCACGTGACGTCATGTGTTTAAAAAAAATCTGAACTAATTAAAAAAAAAAATTCGATTTTTATTCTGAATCCATGTTATAAGGCAGTACGTCGATTATAGTAAACAAACGATGTACATACACATATCAGCGAAAACATATACTCAAACATATTCAAATACTCTTACAATTAGAAGATAAGTAAAAGTTAATAATTGTTATTATGAACAGCTTTGTATAAGATATCCCACTTCATCTCAAACGCTAAACATAAAGACATAAGTTCATAAAATTGTGTAAGATAATGCAGGTGAAGAATACTGAATATATTTTTTTCTTTAAATTTCTACTTCTGTGCTATAAATATATCTGCACAACCGATTACTGGAATTTACGTGTTTAATTGTCCAACTGGAGTAACTAGGCTAGTAACACAATCAACCAAATAATATCACACAAATACGTTTAACATAATCATCATTTCAACAGTAAAAATATGTCTATTTCATAATTAGATCACAAAGCATATGGCTCTATAAGCGATATATATGTAGACATCGGTATTCAAACCCACAATTCGCAAAACATGTTCATATTAAGCAAAAAGTAAGAGACTCATACAATGTGAATACTGTGAATCAAAATTCCTATTAATGCTAATTGTGAATAGGAACTTGTAAAGTCTTTTATATGATCGAATATAGTGAAACGTTACTTTGGAGCAATGAGTTGTCAAGTTCTTTAAGTTGGTGGTGTATGGTGCAGTTTGCAGAGAGCCTGGATAGTGAGATTCGTAACAATATCATCATTTTAATTGTAATACTGGATTACTTCCCATGCATCGAATTTCAACAGGCTGTGTATATCAAAATAACAAAGAAACTGAAATTTGGAGTAAACAATCAGTGTGGCGCATCATATAATTTTAAGCAACTCACTGTACCTTAGAAATAAAACTAAAAAAAAACAAACAAAAAAAACATCCTACTCGTAAGATAAATATAGAGCTGAAGCTAGGTGATGAAACAAATGTGATACATACACATATATGTATGAAGCGTAAGATAATAGCAATTAATTTCTATACAAAAATGACAATAGTACTGAAACTCATTAGCTTTTATACACCTAAATGATGTTGTCTTACTAGTTATTGATATCTCTTACGATTTCTAAATAATTTTTAATTGTGTCGACACCAATACAAAAAGTCCGTCGTCAAAGAAATAGCTTGCATTGATGGATCTCTGGTGTTAACGGTAAGATCTTTATAACACAGAACTGCTACGACGATTTTCTTTTTCAAACAAAATATCATTTCGCCTAGCATCTTCAACATTGAGTGATTGTTCTAAACACAGAAAAAAAAATTAAATTATAACAACAGTATATATTCACATGATAAATGTAAACGTTTATAATGTGCACTCCAGTGTACTGGGAGGCACACCTAAAAAATCTATTTACGTTAATATTTATCAGAAATTTATCAAACTGGGAGGCACACCAAAAAAATCTATTTACGTTAATATTTATCAGAAATTTATCAAACTGGTATGGTTGATACAGTAATTCATCCTGATTTCAAAAAACATAGAAAAAATGTGTTTGACTTTAGTGGTTGCCATGGAAACGGCCGCCATCTTGTTTTTTGTATATGATTTTTAAAATGCTATTTTAACTAATAGACAAATATGAGTCAAATCTGTTTCATTTGAAAAAGAAAACAATGCTATTTTAACTAATAGACAAATATGAGTCAAATCTGTTTCATTTGAAAAAGAAAACAACAAAGAATAAAGTGACATCTCAAAATTTATTATATTTTAATATTTGTTTTTAACATGTAACAGTAAAGTTGATCGTTCATTTTTTTAAAGAAAAAAATATTTTTTTTACATTCATTTCAACAGAAAATGAAAACCTAACAAGATATTTAAAAAATCAAGATGTCACATGAAAGTATTACAATAGATCTTTAAGTGTTTCAAATTTCATGTAAATATCTGTAATGTTTCTAAAGATTTATAAATTTTAGTGAATGCATTTTTGGAAAACAGCCATTTTGAGAAAAACTGATTTTAAATAAAATGATGTTTGTAAAACTAAGTTAACTAACTATATTTGAATATATAACACTTGTAAGTTAAAGAACAACATGTAAACTAGTGATATTCAAAATTTCACATCATTAAACCAACTAATTTTTAAGCTATAAGACTTTTAAGAAGACTAATCAAGAAAAAACAGAAATGAGAAAAAAATAAAAAATTGGGAACTTATATAAAAGATTTAAAATTGTCCAGATGAATATGAAACTCCTTCAGCTTCAATAAACTGCAATTCTTTACCTGCCTTAGCCTCCTTTCTTAATAACAGTCTCCTTTTTACAACTTGTTGTTTTTTATAAGCTGCATTTTTCAAGCGGATTCTTAAGTCTCAATAATCCAAGTCGCTGGCTGCTTTTGCTTACCTGGCAGTTGAAAAAAATTTTTATTTCACTACCAAAAGAAAAGCCAAAATTGCATTGTCCTGCTGCAGCTAAAACAGAAAAGTTAACTTTTTTTAGTGAAGAAAATCTTGATTTGCTGCAAATATTCCAAATATATGAATGAAAAGACTCATTCGCATTTTGAGTTGAGCCAAGCAAACATCGTTGTAGAAGTTGTGGCTCTGACAATCTTTTGTATATAGGCTTCAGATGTTCTGCTAGTAAGTCATAATTGAGAGGCGTATGTATATGGAGGTTGTATTTACCAGGCTTTACATTTTTTGCCTCACAAGACTTATAAAAACACCAAGAATCTGCACCTGAAGGATACAGATGATGGATGCATCGACCTCTTATCGGTCGAAAAATTGTGATACATGCTCGCAAGTATAGCATTTCTCATTTGCTTAGCATCATTGTGTTTCCGTATCGCTCTGGTGTAATACTTGGACAGTTTTTTTATTGTTTGTTGTGTAAGTTTTCCTACATCATTACCTCCAAGTGAAATTCCTTTCTTGCTACAATCTGTAACCAAATTACAGAGTGCAGTGCCCATCCTTTTTCCCACATGGTTGACACACTCTTCTTTTGTTATAGATACATCTCCATAGGGTTTTGTTTCACAGACTTTATTAAAGGCTTTAGATACACCATCTGAAAACATAGTGGTGTAGCGCAATTTTAACTTCTCAATAGATCTCCTCCACAAGATCTCGGCCGCATGTGTTTCCATCATTCCAGATGATCCTGAAAAATTTAAAACAAAAGTTAATGGAAAGACAATAAACTGTTTTGTATGCTGTTTTTAAATAATTAAAAAAAAACATGTCAGTATAAAAATGAAACTAGATTTTAATTACTGTAAAAGGTTTTAAAACAATAGAAAAATATCTCACCTGTATAGTTGATATCACAATCAGGTTTGTGGGATTCAAACCATTCTTTGTAGTGTGCAGGAGATTGTGCTTTTAGTCTAGTACCAGTTGTGCTACAAGTTTGGCAAAAGCTAGATAGTAATTCAAAATCAATGACATAGCCTGTCAATACATCTATGACACAGCTAACACCTATCATTGATTTATGTCCTCTGGTCATCCAAGTACCATCAAATGAAACGGCAATGTCCAAAATGTCATCATCACTTAGAGCTGAATTGCTATTTTGTGCATGTTCCTTTCTTACAAGTTGAATAGTTTTACTATGCAAAGCCTGACGAGCATCTTCAGCATCCTTATAAATGAAATTTGTCCTATTGTAGACATGTTTGGCTGATAGACCCGGTAGGTCTAAATGTTTACAGAATTTGTTGAAAGTTAATGGTCCTAGTCCACACAACGAGGAGGCAACAACAGCAGATGTGTTGATGGAAATTATTTTATCATTGAGTGAGCGTTCAGATGTAAAAACATCGTTCACCACAGTGCCACAATTATCACAGTAAAGTTTCAGTTTTAATACAAGCCCGAAACGACTGCTGTCATCTGAATTCAAAGTTAGACCATCAGCATTACAATAAGGACACAAAAGAGGTGAAAGCAATTTTTCAATTTGACTAATGTCAATGATTGTTCTATATGTCTGTTTAGCTGACTGATCATTAAATAGAGAGCTAGAGCTTCCAAAGTCCATAGCAGGAATATCAACAGTTTTTTTGGAACTTGTTTGCATAGACAACAACACCGACGAGTTAGCTGGAGTTGAAGGAGCTGGTGTTACTTTGTCTAGATCTAGTTCATGATCTTTTCGACATAAGCCTACAGTGTTCTTCATCTTGGCAATCTTGCGAGCCTCTAGAAGTTGTTTACTTCTTTTTTTAATCTTCCCATGGCTAATACTAGAGCTAGAATGTCTAGAGCAGTAGAGCTAGATGATACTAATGATAGTAAATGTGATGATAATTATGGATAAGACTTAGATTTAGTCAAGCTCAAATAAGAATGAACTTGAAGACAATCACTGAACAAGTCATAATCGTAGAAGTCTAAGCTCTAGAATATTATCAATATATATCTAGACTATATATTTTATATATCGAATCTAGATAAATCTAGACTAGAATAATATGATATCCACAGGCAATCCAGCAGAGTCGCAAGAGAGACTAGTCTGACTAGTTATAGTATTAGAATTATTAGATGTACAACAATTTTTCACATACGATTATTTCAAAACGCTGTAGGCAGTTCAGCCATTTATTTTCTATAACCTGAGGTACACAAAGTCACTAGGGGAATTCTAAGAATAGACCAATCAGAACGCAGCATTTATAAGCGGGTCTATATTTACACCAAAACTAATCAAAAAGAGTACGTAAGTTTCTAAATATAGCGAAAATGTGCTAATAAAAGATTAAGAAGTGGTGCCAAATCTTAAAAGACTTTTGGACGCTGAACAAATTGATACCAAATATGACTATTTTATTTGCAATTCACAAAAATTTTTAAACCTGTAACTATGGAGAATTTGTGCATTTTCTTATAAAATCGTCATTAATATACACCCGAAAAATGTAAAAAAAAATGTTTTAAAGCATTATTTAAAAAAAAAATTAAAGTACTTGTCAAGTAAATAAATGGATAAGCTCTCTAAATATGTTTAAATCTAAAAATTGATTTTTGGGTCCAAAATTTCGATTTCCAAAGGTAATCCTCCCCTTATAGAGTAGAGTTTTGTTCGTTTGCTTGGACACAGCGCCATGTAGTGTTAGCAGGGGCGTGTGTCGTGTGCTGCTAAAAGTTTTCTGGTGAACGACACATACAGATTTTAGTGTCTCCAATAGGTTTGAGTTGTTTGCCACAGACAACATGTAGGAATTAATTCTAAGGGACTAGGCTAAGAACGGCAGGGAGCGTGTTCCCCAAGAAGCCACCTGTGCACTGTTCTCAGCAGGCGCCGCTTTCTCCTCCTCCAGTTGGTCAGTCCATTCTTGAGACGATGTCGTGATCGTTTCGTTGACTTCTTCCTGACCGCTGTAGCTGACGCTCGCCTTCTGACACCTGTAGAGGTAGTGGCGATCCCTGTAGTTGTCATCAGAGCAGCTAATCCTGCACGCCGCTTCAGCAGACCTTCTCGATGGACGTCCCATGACATACTTGTAGACCCAGACGTAGCCCTGGTTGCAAACATATTGTCATTGTCAGCCGTGTCACTAAGGTATGCCCATGAGGCACCCTTGCAAATGTTCAGTGTGTAAAAGTTCATTATGTGCTAAATCGGTTCCAGCTGAAATTGGTTTACCATCGTTCATCGTTACTCTCGCTGGGGAAAACAGAAGTATCGAAGTCCACTAGTTTCACACCCTGTTGGTGGGTTTCATGACATTTGCATTCCCTTCGTGATGCACCGCATGTACAGCTCCTGTTCAACTCCTAGTAGCAGTCATCAAGCTTTAAGGTCTCTTCGTAGACTCTGGACGATTGACAGAGTTCTTTAAGGTCCGAAGCGACAGGCTGGACGTAGGCCCAAGTTGTCATGATCTGTTCAGCTTCAGTCACAAAGCAGACTTCTTCTCTATTTTTCCAATGTCTCTTTCTTTTCAGGTCTGTTACAATCGTTGAAATCATGGTAGAAATCGTTTTTACATTTCTCATCATTATAGCAGGACTCGTTATCGTTGTCAAAGAGAGCACCCACATCACCAATGCATTCATATTAACTATTAGTACAATCATAGTATTGAAGGAGTGAGGTATCCTTGTTGAATAGTGATTGACTTCTCTCTTTAAGGGTCGAGCTGGCCTTGCACAGTATTTATCAGTTTGTACATGAAATGATGTATCGAATCATGCATGTTAATAATATTTTTCGTCTTCTTCTCGTAACAAGTTCGCATGGTGATCAGGAGCTCATCAATATCTGGTTCTACCTCAAACAGGTAGCTCTGGGGATCCTCCCCTTCATCAACACGGTCTTTTCTTTGGCCCCCAACGATCTTCAGCGCTCTGGCTCGGAACTTTTCTTTCAACTGTTTGTGGCTCAATTCGTCTACCTTCCTCAGCGTTGTCATTCTTTCCTTTCGTTGAGCTGCCCAAATCCCACTTCCAGGCACCAATTGCTGTAAATCTAGTGCCAGCAACGAAATGTAGGAGGTAATAACGATGTATTTATCATAAGCTATCAACAAATAGAGTTGGACTTCTGCTATCAAGTCACAGGGAGTAATGTCTTAAGTTCTAAGAGTTCTACTTAATACTAGAACAGACCATCGACACACTTCCCTGTGTCGCTTCAAGTCTTTCAAACAGTTTATTAGTATCACACAGGAGAGCTATTAGCCCCACACTGTTAAGACTCTCATAACTTCCGCCGGATCTACAACAGTCCTTCTTCCTAGTATAAACATATGTAGAGAGAGAGAGAGAGGAGAAAGAGAGAGAGAGATAGATAGATAGATATAATCGGCCGCCTCTAGGGTTGTGTTGCCATCTGCGTACGAGATTACAAAATGCCGCCTTCAGCCCCCCCCCCATTTTTTTAAATAATAAATATATGTCTTAGATATATAAATCAAGACTCTGATTTGAGACTTTAAAACAAAAATGCATTAGGATTTCAGTCAAAATATTTATTGTATACTATATCTTT
Organism: Biomphalaria pfeifferi; assembly: GCA_030265305.1. Classification (NCBI taxonomy): domain Eukaryota; kingdom Metazoa; phylum Mollusca; class Gastropoda; family Planorbidae; genus Biomphalaria; species Biomphalaria pfeifferi. The sequence goes on along the minus strand of JASAOG010000009.1, from coordinate 3,158,776 downwards.
TAGCTTTCATAATTGCACTGTTAACGCATCTCTGCCATCTAAGATCTTTTTTATTTTCAGCTTTAATATTTTTGACAATGGTTGTCTATTACGAGGTCACAAATTCCTACTCTAGTTCTATTAGTAATTGGATCAAAAACTCAGAAAATGAAGTACACAACAACGAATGGTACTAGTCATTAGTTGTTTTTTTGTTATATTTCATCGGAGTGGGGGTGGGGGAATTTTTTTTCGGGGGAGTGTGAAGTCCAATTCCCCTACCTGATTATGCCCAATGCTTATTTAGAACATTTTTGACAATATTAAAAAAAAACAAACTTTTAATATAATATTTTCTTCTTGTATCCTACCTTGTTCATTCCTATTCGTCATTTCCTAAAGAAAAAAGAAAATAAAACTATAAACTACACTATTAATACATGCTAGGCTATACCCTTTGTTGTTGTGGATGATGCCTTTGGAAGTATTACACTAACAAATTTAAAACGAATTTAATTTGGAAAACTTGGATACTGTAAGAATGTGTTGAAGCCTTATTCTATTGCTAACTACAATAGCAAACTGTTTTGTATGCCAATGAAAAATATTTTTTTTTTTTTTTTGTATTGAGTTTTAACAGAATTATTCATTAAAAAATGCAACTCTTCATATGAAAATGACAAAATGAACTACGCATACCAAGTATTGCGATGACGTGGAGGCCAATAAGAGGAAAGCGCAAACAGGGACGTCCTCGCATAGCTTGGCGACACACCTTCATGGAGGACCTCAGAACAGTGGACACCAGGTGAGAGGAGGCTTCAGACATTGCAAGTGACATATCTTTATGGAGACAGCTTGCTGCCCTATTCGTCGAACGGCGCAGGAGGACCTAAGTCTAAGTAAGTCTTCATATGTGGGATGTGGGGCTGTTTGAAAAACCGCTAGGCTCCCCTATCAAAGGAGTCTTGAGTTTGAAAATCAAATCAAATAGAGTTATGTTTGTTGAGCGGCTTAAAGTAAAATGAAAACCTCCCAGATACCTCCTTCCTCCCCTCCTGATCCAGTTAGAGATGTGACGCTCTGACACTGACTCGAAGCACGTTGCTTTATGCAAATGAAATTTAAAAAATACAAACTCGTAAAGCAGGCTACCATTTAAAAATACCTCAATAAAACAAAATAAATTAACTTACAGCTGGTGCATTTCTTTTTATATGAGCACGTACACATTTCAGACGTCTACAATGAGAGAAAGAAAAAAATATAAAGTTGTAAGAATTAAAACGTGTTTTGACACATAGCTCACATATGATATTTACTATGGATCATTCGACCCCAATAGAATGGAGAGTTGGAGTTGAGTAGTACAGCACTTGGTATCCAAACCAAGAAGCTTTGGGTTCGAAACGCGGTGAAGACAGGAATTTTAAAAAGTCAGGACTCCCCTGAGTCAACGAAAGTCTATTGCATGCTTGACATTTGTTTTGAAAAGTTAACTGTATTTGACCGTTGTACTGGCCACATGGAACTCTACTAAGCCTTTTTCCATTGAAACAAATGAACTTAACATTTTCTGCCCTAAAGGTCGCAAAATCTATTTGGTGTACTTTACCTACCTTGTTAATTAAAAATGCATGCTATAGTAATAATATAATTAAATACATTATTTGTGGTAGAAAACTAAGAACTTTTAGATATCCTTTATAATCTAATTACATAATGGGATATAAGAAACATATCTATATATAAAGTGAGTGTTTTTATATCGCTGTCACGCTATGAGCATAAAAGAAAGGAAATGTTGTTCCGGCTTGTTAGCTATGATGTTATTACACTAATTACAGAAGAATATCTGAAACATTTCGGGAGATCTTGCTAAAACAGCCCCATGAATTCCTGAAATTATAAACAAGGTCACGTTTCGCAACGACATTGTATTAATCAAATGTGGCGATACAGTGTACAGCAGTAGTATTAATATTAAAGATAAGTATGGAAATACATTAAAAAATGCAATAGATGGATATAGTGGTGTTTCGTTGTACTGGTAAAATGGTTACATTTGAACATTTTCAGTTATTTGTAAAGTAACTATGAGGAGTAATATATATTAGACAAAAAATTATATATTTTTGTTAAAGTTTTTGCTATGCTTATCATATATTTACAAATGAGATATGTACAATCTGATTATTAAATGAAAATCCGCTGCCAAGGACAGACATAGACGGTGAAAAAAAAATCTTAATTTACCACAGGCAGACAATGGTAATGCTTGCACTTGCATGTGTCAAAATATGTAGGTCACAGTTTGGGCTAAGTAACCACGGAAAATACTGCATTCCTCATTTATCTTCGCACTTGAAGACAAACTTTATTATTTTTATTTTCTAGCATTATGAAAAGTAATTATGCTTAAGAACAAAATAGTTTTACGGCTAGGGGGTAATCGAATATGGGGAATAGTACAAAAGTGTCTCTGAGCTAAAACAAAAACAAGAACCACTGACTTAAAAAAAGATGTAACTTAATTTAAGTAAAAGACGTCGGTTCTCGTATAAGATTAAATTCCAGAAGCTACTTAGAAATTGATCTCAACATTGCCATCTAATTATAGCTTATAATTTCGAAACGGTTGTATGGACAAGAATGATAACTTACAGATGCGGCCCAATTACCCGGATTCCACTGTACAATCAACTTACCTTATGCTGTAAAACAATCTGGGGAAAAAATAAAAACTTGGTAAAATAAGTTTTAAGTTTAAATATATATATATATATATATATATATATATATATATTCATATTAATCTCTGACATAGAATGAAGTCTATTGAAAACATATTTTGATACGAAATATATTTCTCTTACAAGCAGATAATCCTAATTTGTCTTGTTTTTTTAGAGATTCGGAGTTTGTGATGTACAAACATGTTAAATTATAAAGATTTGTAAAACATATTTCAAATGGATATTGGTTTTAAATTTTTAAAACTTTATTTAAAGAAAAAAGTTTGTATGTTTGTTATAAATTTTTGTATCTTTATATTAAAAAATAGTAATAGTCTATCTACTGTTAAGCAAACATTAAAAATATAAAAATTCAGTCAATATATTTCAATTAATAATTTACTGTTAACAATAAAAATATTTACTTACATTAAGCATATACACACAATAATCAGTATTGAAAGTGTAATATGAAATTCATCTCTAAAAGATTTGAAATCATCATAATCACCTACAATGAAAGAAAATTAAAAAAAAAATCCTTAATATTGCCTATTACATATAACATTAACATCAATTTTCAGATTAAGCACATTTTTAATCTATATGCGACGAATAATTCATACCAGTTCTCCTTCTTATTTAGTGGTATCAGAGTATGAAATGGATCTCGTGAATCAACCAGAAAAAAACAATGACTTTAAAGAATTAAGTTTCTAATTAACATGAACGACTAGATTATAAATATATAGTTAAAAATAAAGCATATTGCTACAAAATAATTTTAAGGAACTACTTCTTAATAATAATAAGTTGTATATTTTATATTATCAAAAAAACAGCTATCCATATTTATACAGACGGATCGGCTTTCAAAGCTACCATCAATGCTGGTCTTGGTGCCTTCCTGGTCTTCCCTAAAAATAAACACTTTGAGATAAGCGCACCCTGTGGCTCAACCAATGGGCATCAGGAAACACAGGCAGAGCCATGTACAGAGAAATGACTACGTCTAACAAACTGGACAGTATTAACTCCCCCGAAAAGAACAATCTACAATCTTCCAACTAAGAACAGGACACACACCACTATTAAATTACCACCTGAACAAAATAAACTCCACACAACTACCCCTTTGCAGACACTGCGCCCACCCCTTTGAAACCGTAAACCATATCCTCTTTTAATGTCGCTCCCTGATCCACCTTAGGCAGACCCAACTTCCACTACAGCCCAACATAACCAACACCCTGTACGGCAGAGCTGAACAACTGAAGAAAACAGCGCACTTTTTTTCCTTGGCACAGTCTGCAAAAGAGTTCACAGCTCAGCAGCAATAAAGCTGGCTAGAAGAAGAAGAAGAAGAAAGTATCTTTTATATAGCGCTACTCTCATGTTAAAAGCATGTTCAGAGCGCTATGGCCCAATCTGCGTAGTTGACTAGTTGGAGGGGGGGGGGGGGGGAAGAGGGGGTATCTGGTAGAAGGTTTTCCGTGCTGCTTTTAGTCCTTTAGGTGATCAGTAAACATAACTCTGCCCGAGTCGGGTGTCGAACCTCGAACCCTTTTCATAGTTAGTCAAGCTAAGCCAAGTTCAAGCCTATTTAGCCTATCGACCCTTTGTTTGTGATGTTTCCATGATTAATATCGTATATTATATTTGTGTAAGTATTTCTCGTGTCACAGTGTGTAAAGTTAGTCGGATGGGTCGTGTGTGTGAGATGGGTAAACTTTAATGTAACCACGAGTTGGTGGTCAGCCATTGTTCAGTTTTTAAATAAGGCTTTGAAAGTTGAAGAGTGAGAAAAGTAGAGAGACAATTGATCAAAAGACTTGTATGCTTTTAAGTACCTTACACCTTGTTAAAATTATCGTTTTTCTTTTGGGTGTCTACATACACATAAGTTAAAGCTAAAATATGTGTATATTTCATTTAAAAAGTTACATTTAGTTTTTGAGTACAATAAATTTGTTTACGTTTTCTATAAATTCGCAATGAACAAGAAAAACATGAAATATTATTTAAAAAAACAAACGCTTATACGAAGTGTAATTGTATCTATTAGTTTGGATTTGTCATGTAGTTACATTTGTAATAGATCTAGATCCACAACAAGGGGGGGTATCTTTAAAAGAAAATAGAAACATTCTGTGCGAATAACAATATTTCACAATTATCTTTTATTTACAGCTAGTTCATGCTGTTAATGATTCTAAGACCTTAATTTGAACTCGATGCTCGCGCCTTCTCAAGCCGACGTACTAACCACTCTGTTGGTGAGGTGCTTAAAACTAGAGCAGATGGCATAATTGTATATTGTTTGTTTAAATTTAGAGAGGCAACCTATAGACGGTACTATTTCAGCTTATACTACCAAAAAAAAATTACCAATAGTTAATTAACTAATTGGTTACTTTTTTTATATTGATTCTTGTGTTGTAAAGTAAAAGAAAGAATTGTGAAAAAAATTCAGTTTGATTGGGTAGTGGAGAAATAACGTTTACAAACTTTCTACCAGAGAGACAGACAGACAGACAGGGAATCTGGGTAGCGCTTAGAGCATTATTTCCGGTATTGAAATGAAAAAAAAATGCATTCTGAGATATCAAGTATCCTGCTATTAAAACAATTTAGTTCGAAAACCAAACCTGCTATTCAATTCACTTTATAAAGAGAGGCCAGCAAAGGACAAAGATTGTCTATGCTCATGGACTTTGTTCACTGTTTTTTGCTTTAGATTTTATATCGAAAAGGGAAGTTTTAACGTCAGAACCATCTGTTGGTTTTAAACTAAAAAGAAACTCATTTTTTTGGTGCTTTTTTTTTTCTTAAACAAGATCAAAACCCCCTTATCTACGCTCATAGGATTTGGTGACTAGTTTGTTTTAGAATAATATTGAAGAGAGAGGTTTTAACCTCAAAAATCACTTCTACGGTGTTTCAAACTCAAAACCATATGGAAGGGGTTTGAAACTTAAAGCCCTCTGAAGAAGGGTTAAATTCAACATCCTCCTGGCTACGTTTATAGAATTTTAGTGACTTTAGTTAGCTTCAATTTTATATTGAAGAGGAGGGTATCTTTAAAAAAAAAAGGGGGGAGGTTTTAAACTCAAACTCATCCCTGGCTACGGTCATGGAATTTGATGACTGTCGTTTGCATTATTTTTTGTTTTATGAGATGATGTTTTAAGATAATTTTGGACATATTTTGTATTCTATATATTTAATTAATTACGAATAACGATATCTTCAATGCCTTTGTATGATTGAACTTTTAAGTTAGGTATATGTGAGGTGAGTGGTTAACTGACATAAACCGCATGGCTAGCTTACTTATGTAATAGTAAGTTTAAGGCTGGGGAGTGGGGTGAAATACGAGTTATAAGACAGATGGATTTATATAAGCTTTTTACGTCTAAATGTCCCGGGACACTGATACATTGTTTAAAATATTCACACACAAAAATTGGGCTACGCAAGCACATGATAAGAGGCGCTTTATAAGTTCAATAATACGATATTGGTTACAAAAATATTATATTTAAACTATACTATTTATATAGATGAAACTAATATTTAAAAAAGAAAGAAAGAAAAAACTTACAAACCTTTTATAAAAGTACAATGAACATACTTTTCATTGAAGCCGCACAAACTAAATGTAAAATCGACTTCTGAAGGAGATTCAACACTTAGATCAATTAAATTATAACTTCCTTCTTTATTGTCTGTCCACAGTGTTGTTTTATTGTTATTGGTTATAAGCAGTTGAGGACGAGCCTTCTGTGTAAAGGGGACGTTATATGAGATTTTGATTGTGGGGTCAGTTACACTTCTTAAGCAGAACTTTGTATCAACATTTATGTCGTTGATTTTAAGAACACTGGAAACGTTTGTAAAATCTAGAAGATAAATATAAAATTAATGCATTACATATTTGTAAAAAGTATAAAGTACAAAAAATAAATAAGTGTTTAAAGTATCAACTTGATCGGAGAATGCGTGAGGGAGAAATAGCTTCAACAGTCATTTAAGGGGACTAAACCCAACAGATATATCTGTTAAAACTGAAGAATTAGTTTCCCATGTTGTTATTAAACATAATAATGAACTAACAGTAATTAATTATCTAATAAGTTGCTATTTTTCTTTTATTGATTTATGTTTTGTCTATGCTAAGTAAATATTTTAATAAATTCTTTTCATTCTTTTTGTGTATTTCTTTCATTCTATAACAGTAACATAAAAAGGACACAGACAAACCACGATGTATCAAACACAGCTACTGCTGCGAATTTCGAATTAAAAAAATCTTCCATTTTATTATTATTTTTTTTAATAAAACAAAGTTTATACGAAAGGTATTTATATCAATTAGCTTGTATGAGTCATGTAATTAAATTTCTAGTAGATCTAGATCAACAACAATAAATCCGTACGATTAGAAAAATGTTTACCATTTTTTTTATTAGAGTCCTATTTCATGCTTACAGCTATCTCTATACGCGATAATCTTATCACTTATATCTGAAACATATGGAGGGGGGTGGAGAGAAGGGGATCTATGTGTGAAGACGTTTAATATACCATTGATTAGGTTCTTATCTTATCTTATCTTATATAATACAGACGTTACTTCAAAAAAGAAGATGATTACGTCCTACGCGTCATGCATTTAGTCATGCATATTAACCAATGACTTAAATTCTGCCAAGTCACTGGTTTTTCTGGATAGCTCAGGCAACCCATTCCATGCTCTAATAGCACTAGGGAAGAAGGAGTATTTGTACAAATTTGTCCTAGCATATGGGACGAGGAATGTGCCTTTATTTTTGTGTCTTTCAGAGTATTTTATTAAATTTTGTTTTTGTATTTGAAGATTATGGTTCAGTGTTTTATGTATAATTGCTACTTTACTTTTGAGTCTTCTGTCCTGAAGGCTTTACATTTTTTGGGGGGCGCCAAATTGACTTCGCTCTGGGCCACAATTTAATGTTGGCCCTGTAGGGAAGCTATTTTTTTCAACTAAACACCAAACAATCATGTTAACAAATATTTACAAAATATCTGAATTAACTCACAATTATAATAACATTAATATATATAAATTTAGTATAAAGTGAAAAACTTTTTTTTTTAACATTGGATCTGAAAATTGACACTTATCTCCGTTTCAAAGCATCCAATATTAGATACAACTTAAAACATGTGTTACGTAACTTGTCAATGGATGTTATTTGTTGTGAATGCAACAACTTTATTACAAAGTTTATATCAACTTATTCTGTCTGTGGTAAAAAAAAGGTGTACACGCCCAATCTAGGATCAAGATGAAATTGCGCAAAATTATTTCTTATATAATTTTATATATAATTTTAAAAAAAACGGCGAAAAAAATAAAATTACGCTAAAAAGTCAATAAGCTTCGGGATCAAGACTTTTCTTACATTGTAAGGTTCAGATAATCATTTTGTCGTGTACTATATAGAAAGAAAAGCGCGTCAAATTTAAATTGAAGGTTGGAACAGGTTGATAATGAGATGTATATTTAAGGCATTTGAGCATGTACATTCGCAATGGGCTTGATTAAAAGAACACACTTTTAGCCAAGTATATCTTTTCATTAGACCTATTGTCAGCTATCACCTAGAGTCAAATACAGATAAATCCTATTCACTTTTCTGTTAACCATCGATATATGTAGTCACATAGAGATAATTACTAGTACGATATAATGGAATTGCACTGTCCACAACGCTGTCGGTAGTGTCTGGTATGCTCTCTGAGCTGTCCTTAAGTGGCATCGTCGGTTCTGGGTTCGAACACTGCCCACTGCCATCCCCCGTCATTCTTCGGGAGGTTCGGTCTAGGATCTAATTACCTTGAAATGTAAAGAAGCATCCGAAAAATGTAAAACAGAAACAAACCGAGTTACATACCTACGTTCAGAGCCATCTCTATATGTGTATGATGTCTGGTGTATGTATATACGGAGAGTATTGAGCTGAGGAGATGTGGCATGGATTGAACATGACCCCGTGTAGAGCAGATCTACATATGCTCCTACGAAACTTCAGACCAACGAAATGAGTCAGCGCACGCGCTGTTTGATACAACGAGGTCTGTTTGTATCGCTTTGCTGATAACATACAGTTTCACCTATGTTCGTAACATTGGGAAGCCTGATGGCATTACTGAAGATCTTTCGGCGTTCAGGTAGCAACATGACAGCTCTTACTTTTGTGTCACTTTCTTGGTGTCTTAATGTTAAGTTGAAGACAAGGGATGCTTTCCCTTTATCCGTTCCAATACAGTAGCAGGCATCAGTTTGTTTACTTTGACACCCCATCACGAAACGAATTAGACAATACTGTAAAATAAACAACCACACTGAATTAGGTTAAGTGTTTAGTAATAACAAATTAGCTATGAATATTTACATTTATCAGAAGGTTTCGCAAAATTCATATTTGTAAAAAAAATCAAAGATTAAATGGACATCTTTAAAAAAAAATAAGATTAAAGTTTGCTTATATAATATTTAATTACTATGAGATGAAAGTGATAGCATGTCTAACATGTCTAAATGTATGCGATGTTTTAGTAAACCCTTTAAGCAATATTGTTTGTTTTGAAAAACTTTAGACTGTTATCCTTAAAAAAATATAAAATAACATGTCGCTTAGAATTTCTATTGACATCGCTTAAAATGCGCATTATTTTACAACAAATTTAATCAAAAACATTATTTACATTTATTAAAGTACTCGAAAGTCCTAATGCTAACCTTCGACCTTATTTTAAGAGAGGTTTTGAGCTATACGATTAAACCTTAACATTCTTTAAATAAATTAATCTGTCTATAGTGTTAAAAGCACTTTAACATTACATTTCTGTTAAATACACGGATTGCATTATTTCTTGTCACGTAGACTTTGGTTCTGTAAATAGCTCACATCCTAATCCCCTTTATGATATAACTCTTCCTTGGAAGACACTGCGCCCACCCTTATGAAACTGAAAACCATATCCTCTTGGAATGCCCCTTCCTAATCCACCTTAAGCAGACCCTACTACCACTACAGCCCAACATAACCAACACCCTGTGCCGAACAACTAAAGAAAACAACACATCATATTTCCTTGGCACCGTCTGCAAAGTAGTTTACAGTTCAGCAGCAATAAAGTTGGCTAGAAGAAGAAGAATGTTGTTTTCTCATCGCCTTATCTGCCTGCCTCTTTTTTTATATAGATGATGGCTTTAAAATATTTGTTATAACCATGCTCCCGCGCCGACACTGATGGTGCGACCATCAACATGAGTAATAAACGACATATTGATTCCAGAAGAAGGACTGTTTTAGATCCGGCTGAATTGATCTGCAAGTTATGTGAGTGTGAGCTGTCTGGGAATAAGTGCCGTCCTGCGTGCTACCAGTGAATAGTATGGAGGTCTTGGATCGACACTGGAAAGTTTGTTGGTGGTCTGTACTAATGCTTAGGTAGAAAAGGACTTGTATAACTTAAGACAAGACTCCATGTGACTTGATATCTGAAGTCCATGTATCGCTGTGTATTTAATAACTAAAAAAATTAATCGTTTTTAAATACCTCCTTTGGTTTATTGCTTGCCTTAGATTTACAACAATTGGTGTCTAAAAGTGGGATTTGGGCTGCTCATCGAAAGAAAAAATGAGAAATCTGAGGATGCTAGACGAAGTGATTACTCAAGACAACATAATTATTTATACATACGAATATTTAATTTTAGTAAAACTTACGAATAGTAGACCAAACGTAAAGTAGTAATACTACGCACATACGAACTTACAAATTCGAAAGTATAACCTATTAGAATACTAAGACAGACAAAAAAAATAAAAAGAAACATTTCTTTTTCTACATGTTAGGACTAATTCATATAAGTGCTCTTTCTTCCCTAGTGACATAATATGATGGTCCGTGATGCTCGAAGTCAGAAAAATTAATAAGTTTAAGTCTCAAATTAACATACACAACTAGGTTAACACAAAGTTGTTAGGCGCAATTATATTCTCTTGTGAGTAAATGTCTGTAATTAAAAAAAAAAATGGTTTGAGTAATTAGATCCCGACTGCACTATGGAGGAGCTAGCCTTTTTCAGTTTCATTCCATGTGTTTTGATCATCCATAATTCACGATCCATCAATTGTCATTAAGATGTGATAGCAGGATGTTAATGCTCGGGAAATGTCAACGTACAATAGATTGAAGTTTGATTATGATGCTTACAAAGAAAAAGATATTCTAATATAATTTACTCACATAGTTTGGTGTTTTAGAATTTTCGCTAACAAATTCAAATCCGACAGCACTGAGTCCTTGTTTTGTTGTGTTTACTTGCCCTTTGATCACAAACTGGTCTAAACCCTCAACATAGCCAATGTGACACTTTGGTTCATTTTCTTCCGAATAATTGTCAAACAGAAGTATACACTCTTCTAAAGGAATAGATACCACAATCACTGTATTAATACTATTACATTTACAGTGTATCGATATGAATAGATGATATAGCTAATTCTAAATTAGAGGAAGTTGTAATTAAACTCAACTACTCAATAATGGTAATATATATATATAACACATGTATTGCTTCTTCATTCTCGGAAGGAAATGGTCACGTCCAGACGAATCACTGGTCTTAGTTTCTTCTTGAGTCGGGGAGGAATCTGGTATGACTAATCAAGCCAAGTCTGGAACGGCGAAGTCTACCACATTTTGGTGGCTGAGTGGTTAAGCGCTTCGCTTCCGAACCTGGGTTCCTGGGTTCGAATTTCGGAGAAGAAGCTGATTTTTAGGGCGTTCCTAGTTTACACAACTCTAATGGGGAAGCAAAAGCGTTGGTCTTTATGCTGGCCACTTGACTCCCTGCTCTTACACCGTTGGTCAAATATACATATTAGCTTAACATCATCTGCCCTACAGATCGCAAGTTCTGACAGGACGGGGGGGGGGGGGAACTTTAAAAATTGCCACAGTTCATACATATTAATGCATCTGTTTTTGGTCTAACTGATAGTGCAGTTTTTTTTTTTTCTTGACAAAGACCACTTAGTTTTTATTTATTCATTTATTTTTTTGCTACTAGCTTACTAGAAGCACTGTCTGTCTCCATACTTTTCGAATTTAGATATTTCCTCCCACATACTTTAATTGATGTTCTCAAGTGTCGTTTGCAGACATTCTTATGTTTCGCTTATCTTCTCTGTTGGTTAGTATTGGGCGGCAAAGAAGATTTCTTGAGGAATTCTTCCATCTGACATGCGGGTGACATATCCGATCCAACGCAGACTTCTCTGTGTCAAAAGAGTATAAATATTGTGCATCTTGGCCATATCCATACGCCCTGATTGAAAACACGATGTCTCCAGCAGACGCACATTATGAAGAATATTTAATCTATTCCTGTAGAGTTTTGCCGTTGCTGCAGTCGCCTTACCAAGTCTTTTAGTCGACATAGTCTTTAAATTTCTGGCGTTAGTTAACCCAAGGTAAGTCAATTCCTGGATCACAGTCAGGGTGAGATTTTAAATATGTGTATAGTTATATAAGATCACAAAACGTAACGAGACTATATTGAGTTATATAAATAATAAATATATATAAACTATTAAATACTTTACTATTAACAGTGGGCAATATTTAACTCTAATCATCTTGCTCAGTTTGTATTTGGGTATATGTTTTGTCTTTAATCTGCTCTGTCCTCAAATGTCGTTGAGAACGTGGTGCTAATATGTATGACATGGGCGTAGCCGGGGGTGGGTTGGGGTTCAACTCCCCCCCACGAAAAAAATCCTGGCTACGCCCATGATGTGAACCATGGCTTTTTAAAGCGAGGATTGCCTTAAAGTCATCTTCAAGTTCACAGGGAATTTGAGATGTGCTCTTCCTTGATCATGATTTATGTATGACCTTGAGTTTTTAACAAAACAGTGTATATTTCATTAAGAATAGAGTAAGACCATATCATTATTTTTTTTATATGTATGAGGCCGTGTAATGTAACAGTATTTCATAAAGAGTAAACAAAAAAACATATTCTCAACACATATTTTAATAAAAGTTTAAACAATTTAGGCATATCATAATTGGTAATTCTGTATATTTGTAATTCGTGTTTGAACATAGGCACTAAATGTATAGTGTCTCTGGCATTTATATTAATAAAAACTGAACTTAAAAATTCTGAAGTATACATGCAGCTTTAGATTTTAAAATTTCGGGATAGGAATCTGCAGAATAGAACAGGTTTTCAAATTGTAACGATAGAAAAAAAGACACACACACAAGGATGAATGTCTGTGTGTATAATCTATTTTTACTTATATAAGTCAGTAGGAATGTATTTGCGAATGACCTGCAGAGTGCTAGTTTTAGACAAGGACAGAGGCCAGTGTTTAATATATGCTAATAAGATAAAAAAACAGTTTTGTGTTCGTCTTGACCGAGATATTTAGTGTTTTGTAATTTAAGGTGACACTAGGGTCATTTTAAGATAGGTGTTAAACTAAGATAGTTTCTATAGAACTAGTTATAATAGGAGCTGTAACATATATATATATTGGTTGATACCTTGGCCACATTTCTCGCAGGTATACGTTGGTATATAAGAGACGAAATATACAGTTGCATATAAAAGGTTGAACATCAACTTTAGTAAGCTCCTTTCTTCCATCTATTGTTACAAAGTTCTGAAAAAAAAAGGGTTTAAGTTAAAGAATCGTTAACCTAGAGTCACAGTCGGATCGGGGGGGGGGGAATATTTTTGTAGTGAATACACACAATTTTTGTGTACACCAGGGGTTCTCGACCGCCTTGGGAGTCGATTGACGTTTTGCCAAGGGTCGCCTAAGACCATCGAAAATGTGGATTGTTATTGTCTATTCTTCTATTGATGTATGTGTGTGTGGGGAGGGGGGGTCGCGGCAGAGTGGGGGATTGTAAAAAGGGGTCGCTGAGCATAAAAGGTTGAGAACCGCTGGAGTCACATTATAATAGGACTACGACCATTACAAAAAGGCTACGCCCTTTGATTTGTTCTCAGGCTATAGAATGTTTATATAGGTCGGAACCACATTTCCTTCTTTCACCTTCCAATAAATAAGCTGCACTTCAACTTGGCTGCTAAGATACTTTTAGCCCGTAATTTCTAGTTATCTGTTACGTTGAATTGAAACGGTCCGCTCTCTTTCTATCTGTCTGTCTTTCAATCTCTATAAGGCATCCTTACTGATAGATAGATAGATAGATAGATAGATAGATAGATAGATAGATAGATAGATAGATAGATAGATAGATAGTTAGATAGATCTGGACATTTTCGCACTTAAGACCAATGTCTTCCGGATCTGCGAAAGAGACATAAAACCTGCTCTTCTTTATATTTGTGGACGTCTGTTAACCCTATATGTATATATACGTTTAGGTGAGTATTTATACTTTGTGTTCAAGTTAAGGTTTAAATCAGGGGTGTGCAACCTTTTTCTACCAAGGGCCGCATTAAAAAAATGTATGTGTGGACTGCGGGCCGCATACATTTTTTTTTACTCCTAATTGAGGAATTACAACAACAGTTAGCAATTTCTGGAACTAATTTTACGAATATTTTTTTTTTTATTTTGTTATTGTCTTTTTACATCACAACATTACACCACAAATGTACAATAATACTTAATGTGAAGCATTTAACTGTTTACATCCGAGCATAATGTTCTGTAACTGTAGAACTAGCTTACTAGTTGCTTTGTTCTTGCGACTGCTGTCAAATTACAGTCAGTGAGCATCGACCTGTTCTAACACTTCATAATTTTGAAACAAACGAAATAAAGCGTGTTCACAGATGAATTTGGTTCCGAATAATGTGAAAGCTTCGCAGCAAAGCTTTCTTAAGTATGTGAATACAGCTTATGGCAGTCATCTAACTTCTGTGGAAGAATTAACTGGAATTACTCTTTCAGGTCATATTTTGCTTGTAGGTATGTCATCTGGAGCTAATTCATTAAATGGTGAGCTGATGGTTTTAAAAACCAGCTCCAATTTCTTGACGTCTCAAAATTTGCTTTCAAATTCCACAATTAAGGAATCTAAATAGGTCTTTTAATCTCATCCACCCTTGATCATAAGTTCTTAATCCGCTAGTCGATAGAGTATGATGGAGCGATTTGTGCATCCAAACATACATGCATATATGGACCCATTGAGGGTCACAACAGTCTTTGTTAAAACATGTATTCTTACAAAGCTTACTTCAATCCCATGTGTCTGTTTGGCACAGATAGTGTACACCTTATTTCGGCTACTTCCCATTCACTGATCAAGTTACAATTTTGCACAATTGCCCATTGTCCCTAAAAAATAAAATTTAATAAATAAAAACTATTAAACAAATTACATAATTATTTATCATTAATTATTTGTATACAGAAAAAGGGAGTTTTTAGTTTGACTGTTCATTGAAAAGCATAACATAACGACTAACCTATTAAGTAAAATTTAGAAAAAATCTTGAATTATATTTAATGATATCAAAAGTAAACTAATGTGATATAGATCTAAATAGATCGAGTGTTTCAATAATAGTTCGTCACACATTAATACCTATTGGGACACAGCTATTATTTAATGTAAACTGAGGTGTTCATTCGTCAATCTATTTCTGACACAGACTTTCTTCAATCATTTTAAGGATTCTGTTGGAGCTCTACGGTAACATGGGTGAAGTCAAAGCACCATCCATACACACTGTATTTTGTGTAGAAATGTGAAACTAGAAGTAGAAAAAAAAGTGTGGTTTAGAAAAGGTTAAAGTCAAAAGGATTCGAAATGGTGATATTGAACAGTTTTTGTGAGGTTTTTTTTGCAATGGAAGCTGTAATTAGTGTAATTAAATCAATTAGTTTGGATCAGTCATTTATAACAGATCTTGATTAACAATAATAATTCTGTCCGATTAGAAATATTTTAATAATTTGTTTTTGTTTAGCGCAATTTCAGGCTTATAGCTTTTTTTTTTTCAATGCGCTATGAACATGTCTAGAAAAGTTGTAAAGTGATTGGGGGGGGGGGGGGCAAAACGGTACCTATATGCATTAGTGTAAACAAAGTATTACGGAATATTTCAACTTATACCACCACATCTGTCAAGTACAGTTTTTCCCTTGTTCGATAACAAACAAAATAATTAATTACCATTAGTTACTTTACAACGTGGTTAATTTTGTTTCATAAATTCCGTTGTTGTTGTTTTTTTCAGGAACAAGAAATAATTTGGCAAAGTTAAAAACTTGATCCGAGATGGGAGGTGGGGGAAACAACGTACAGAAACAATTGACCAGACAGACAAACAGACAGTATAACAATATTTCCCTTCAGCCGTTTGTAATTCATATTACGTAAGATATTTATGTGTCAAAGTTGTTTATTTATCATAAGCATTTTTTGATTTATAAGCTTTTAATTAAGTACTAGTAAGATAATATAAAATATTGAGTCTAAATCGATAATTTTTTTCCTTCCTTCCGACTCATATGCCCGCTTAAGCATTTGATACTATTGATATCCCTTTGCGTCAATATTCAAATAGAATTTGTTTACTACAATGAACATTAAACTTTTTAAATCGTGTTTTAAAAACCTCCCCCCCCCCCCCCGCCTTTCTAGACCTTGTTACGAGAGAAAATCCGTTTTCAATACGCTGCCCTTGAAGTGTTATTTTACTTTCTAAATTATCATTTCCATATCTCTTAATCGTAACCAATCTCAAATGGATCAATTTTCATCCCCACACCATGACCCAGTTTCCCTTAGTGCAACAGTAACTTATTATAAAGCTCGTGACTCATCAGAGCTTAGAGCAACACTAGCTAACACGTCCTCAATATCTCTAGTGACGAGAGGGAGTTGTGTGATTGTGGGAACACTGGGGAGTCTATAAAAAAGATTTTTTTTTTAATTTAATTCCACGACTACACAAAATATAGTCAACGCGCATCTGCATAAACACATTCTATTAGATCGATAAGGAGAAAATGATCTACTTACTGGTTGAATCCTGTTAAGACTTGATCAATACTGTTTGTAGGTCAGACTGGTGTGTAGCGAAATAGAGGTTCTCAAACATTTTTGATCCAGGAACAAATGTAAAAAAAAACCCCACTTTTTGTTAAGTGTTTTTTGAAATTATATATTTGAAAAAAAAAAATAAAGACAATATTTTTATAATCACTCTAGAACAGCGGTTCTCAACCTTTTATCCTCGCCGAACCCCTTTTTCCAATCCCCTACTCTGCCGCGACCCCCCTTCCCCCCACACACAAACAGCAATAAAATAATAGACAATAGCAATCCATATTTTCGATGGCGACACCTGGCAAAACGTCAATCGACCCCCCGCAAGTGTCGCGATCCACAGGTTAAGAACCCCTGCTCTAGAATCTAGATCAACATGAAGAGATTTTGTGAGTGTATTTAGATTATGTATGGTGCAGTGTTTGTAAAGTGCAACTGCTAATCTACTTTGGTCTTTTTCTTTTATTTGTCGAAGTTCATTACGACTGAATAAATTAATATTTTCACATTTGTACATCTCCGTACAGGGCAAGACCCTGCTTGTACCATTCCACTCAACTCTAATGTGTGCCAGAATTCATGTGGACAAAAGTAAAGGACTTCGTGTTGGCCGTGGTCCAAGCTATAGATGTCCTGAATAGTATCAGCGAGTCTAGAGATCACAAGGTCTGAGAAACAACTTTTTAGTCGACAGATTTCTGAATGTAGAACACATTAAAAAGTTGACAGCGTTTTTCTTTCAAAACCTATAGTTGGACGGAGTTGGAATCTGCAGCCGAAAAAACAAAGACGATATTTAATGACCATTTGTTACGTAAATTTGGACTTCATGCATTTCCAAAAAATATATGCTAAAATGCGTCATAATTAAATGTCTGTAAGTTAGTTATATTTTTCATTACATACAACCTTTCTTCTTTGCCTAACTAGGGTCCTCTAGAGGTTCTCAAAACTTGTTTTTAACCCGTGGACCCCTAATGAATGCATAGTATACAAGTTACCAATGTAAAAAAAAAAAAGAAACAACAACATATTATTGACAAAAGTGTTTATTGCTTTTGTTTGAAAAACATTTTTTAAATATTAATGACTTCGATGATGTGATTGAGATTAATAATAATAAGCTGGTCCTGCGTAAGGAAATCTGTGATTGGGATCTGAGTTAGTACACCCGCAAGTGTATAGTACCCAGTCGGGAATATCCAGGTGAAGAATGTTTTCAAATATTCTGTTTAGGTTGTCATACGATACTGCATAATAGACTTATTAAACAGTATTGAGAAGCGAGTTGATTACTATCAAAATTATCCAATCGGCGAAACTGGCTTTTAGTAAAGAAATTATTTAACTGAATACATTTTTTATCTTTATGTGGACCCCATTTGGTCGTCTCGTAGATCCCTGGGGGAAGGGGTCATCGGACCACACTCTTAGACCCACTGCTCTAGACCCTAGCTGGCTGAGGCGCGAACATACATATCTCTAATGCACTTGGCGTGTTGTGTTTTTTATCAGGCGATGAGAGAAGGGGAAATAACCTTGCTTAGGTTTTACACGCAAGCGAGTGACGTACTCTTTATTGTTTCGATTTATTTAACGATGGATATTAAAACTGCATTTTTTGCAGCACTGCCTGCCTTTAAAAATAAAACAACTATATGTTTGGCATTGGAAGGTTGAAATAAATATATTCTGTATATTGGAAATACACTTTCGCATTCATTTTATCTAGTTATAATATCTCATTGCGTTTCATAAGCACGAAGTATTCATATGACAATTCCGACATATTTTCCATAAAAGAAATGTCAACCTTAATCATTCTGTTTTAGAATTTCTTGAAGAAACATTTATACAAATCACAAGCTGTTAGACGAAAAATACAATTAAACGACTGGCATGTCCAATGGTCAATCTATTCTACTACAGGATATAAAAAAATGTCAATAATAACTAGTCCAACGATCCTTATCATTTTAAACTCTGTGGCATTCCATATTTTCGTTAACTTTATACAATTAAAATTATAGCCTAATTCTTAAATATCTTATAAGGATTGTCAAATCTGCATATTTGATCAAGAAACAATATAGATTTACAGCAAGTCAACAAAGTTCTACAGTAAATAAATATGTTTGTTTATTTACCATGACAAACACATAACAGCCTTCTGCATTGATATTGTCTTGTTGTTAATTATACTAATCCTTTCACCAGCAACCTGAGTACAGACCAACGACAGCCTTCCCCGCTTCGCACCAGGTCCCCACTACAGTCTACAGTCACCACAAAACTAGGCTCCTTAGTTTCCACAAATTCAGACTCTCCACAATCACTGGATACAATGATACAAAAGGACAGGGCCTCCTTTTCCCAGACGTGTGGTAACCATAGTTTTGACAACCATTTGTAGATTAGTGTATTTTGTAATTTTTTATAAGAAAATAAATTGTAGGCCCTATAATAGTAAAACAATTTGAAAAAAAAGTTAACCAAATAAAATTTAAATGAATCAATCAATTGATTGCTGCTATCATGATTTTTTCTCCATAGTAGACTAAATTTAACAAACAAACAAGCATGCAAAGAAACATAAATCTACACATTGCTGACATTGCACAAAGCTCTTGGCAGTTGTTTTGGCAGAAATCCAAACATAATATGTGCACTAGTGAACACAGAATAGTAATTAGTAGCTACCAGGAAAGATAAAGAAAAATTCTATTTGTAAGACATTCTAGTAACACTAATAATTTATATTGGAAAAAACAACGAAAATATAGGAACCTACGCTTGGAAATTAAGCGTTTATGGAAATTATTTAAAACATCAATATACCCCATTGTCATATCAACCGAGGGGATAATAACAACTGACCTCACATATGCCTTCAAGGCCCTTAACATTCCTAGGAACATTCTCGTTACCTGACATCAAAGGGCGGCACTCCATTCACTAACAACTTCATTAGAGCCGACACAGACAGTCGTTAGGCGTGTATTAGACAAACAATGGCTCTATCCAATTGTGTATCTCTCATAATGACAAGTGGACAACATTAATACATTACATATAGAAGCTTCAGTGGGTATTAGCAATTAAGCTGTGAATGTAAATATAGAAGTGATGCTATGTGCAGAAACAAATGATGATACATACATATTAAACATAAATGAACAGCTTCAACAGGGACCAAGTTTTTAAATGAGAGAAAGTAGTGTATTAAATGCGACGAAAAGCTTTTATATAGCGCTGCTTTCATGCTTATAGCATGCCCAGAGCGCTTTGGTCCAATCCCATTTGTGGACCAGTTGGGCGGAAGGGGGGATCTGGGAGAAGGTTTTCCGTGCTGCCTTTAAACGCTCAGTAACACAACTCTGCTCGGTTTGGATGTCGAACCTCGAACCCCCTTCATAGGTAGCCAAGCCAAGCCAAGTTCAAGCGTAGTTGGCCTCTTGACCACGCTTCAAGCATATATAGAGAGTTACTTCTTCGTGGTTAAAGATGAGCCCAATCTCATTTCATATAAACTCGGAGATGGCTATGGACTCATGGGGTCCAATCTTCGTTTTAAAAAGCCGGCCACTTACAAGGCACGTGTAGGTTGGCGCTATTGCAATGTTGTCTGCTTTTACTCTTTTTTTTTAACTTTCTCTCTCTCTCTCTCTTTGTTCTTTTCTGATGGCTGTCTTAATTGCGCCGTAGCTTGAGACACTAACACTCAAGACTCAACACCAAGAAGAATGATGAAAGGCTGATATTTCCCATTTCATGAGTGTCCATCTTTAAATCTCTTGTCTTGACCCTAATAAAAGTTGTTTTTTTCCGGCTCACAATAGCCCATATTGGTAGATGTACATATTTATTTATGTATTAATGCAATTGAAATAATTATATAGCATTTAACATTAGTTTAAATAAGAAAGAATTAGTTTCGATATAAGACAATAAACCATACAAGACCATTAGAAGACGAGATGGTAGATTGTACTTTTTTGACATTATTGACAATAGCAGTAGCCTTTGAACCAAAACTAATTCCCTATACCTTATGCACTTGTCAGATAATGGAATGAATGCTTCAAAGGAAACTGTGCTGCGAAACGACTTTTCTTTTTACACTTTTTGCATGTACTATGCGGGGCAATATTAAGATCCAAAAGATATACCACAAGATCTACGTTCTCTATTGATACTTGTTAAAGTTTTTTTTTAGCAATTTGTCCTGTTAGCTTTTAACAATGAGTCCTGTGAGCTTTTAACATTTTGTCCTGTGAGCTTTTAACATTTTGTCCTGTGAGCTTTTAACATTTTGTCCTGTGAGCTTTTAACATTTTGTCCTGTGAGCTTTTCACATTTTGTCCTGTGAGCTTTTAACAATTTGTCCTGTGAGCTTTTAACATTTTGTCCTGTGAGCTTTTAACATTTTGTCCTGTGAGCTTTTAACATTTTGTCCTGTGAGCTTTTAACAATTTGTCCTGTGAGCTTTTAACATTTTGTCCTGTGAGCTTTGACATTATTGTATCTTCTTTAATAGCATTATTTGCACCATCTACTTGTAGCACCTTCATTCCTTTTATTCTGTTCAGGGTGTGCTCGTTAGCGCGAAAGATACTTGCTATTTCTTCTACATCTCTTATTCAATCTGAACGTATGCCACGTACACCTCTGATAAACTTATGACGACGGTTCTCAAAATCGAATTTTTTGTTGTTAATTTTTTTTTTCAACTCAGTGAAACGTTTCAATCTATCTATACATCAATCTATCTATACATCAATCTATCTATACATCAATCTATCTATACATCAATCTATCTATTGTTTGACTTTTTGTATTTAAAAAAAATATAGGATTCTCAGATTACCTTTGGTAAGGTTAAGAAAGATCGAATAATTATGTTACTCAAACAGGTCTTTATCTATGTTAAATCTGACAATGAATAATTAATCAAAATTCTCCTCACCTTAAGGCACTAAAGCTTTAGATGTTATCGCTCATTACGCTAGCATCTGCCACTTTTAATACTAAGTTCTGTACTCCACAACAATACAACAGACTGCTAAGCGCAAGAATGAACTAAAAGAGACTTTATTTTTAGTAAGAGTAGACATAAAAGCTGTCTTTTTAATTAGTCATATCCTGACTTGAAGGTTTCAAAAAATATCTACAACAAATGATGATGTGATATAAACATATTATCACAGCATTTGAAACGAAATCTTCCCTAAATAAAACAAAAGGTTTATTATCCCTCTGTTATAAAGAGTTAAAGGTACTTGCATTGTCAGTAGTTGTTATTCTTAACTCTTTCTCTCCGAAATTATTTACCACATTCTGTTGGAATCAACGTTGGTATCGTCATTCAGGAGAGAAAGAGTTGATGAGGCAGTACTAAAGATGCCATGAACGGAAACATTTTATTGATTTGTGTTCAACGTCCAGATCTCAAATCTATAACCTCATGTTCAACCATACAACAAGTGAGCTTAGAGCAATGAAGTAATCATCTAACATGATCTAATCACTCCCGTGACAAAAAAGAAGCTAAATTAAAAAAAAAAAAAATTCGTTATTGAATGTAGAATTGTGTTATCGTTTTTATTTAAATAATTTCAATCATAAAATAGGAAACATTTTCTAAATTGTTTATAGTGAACAAAGAATAGATTTTCAAAATCGTTTACAGTGAACAAAGAATAGATTTTCAAAATCGTTTACAGTGAAAAAAAGAATATATTTTCTAAATTGTTTACAGTGAAAAAACAATAGATTTCTAAATTGTTTACAGTTAAATTCTTTTTATGTACTGTTGTTTGCAAGGACTGTAGTAAGTATAGTAATTTTAAAAGACACAACAGGATACAACTTCTATATTAAGATTGAAGCTAAAGATATACTTTTATATCATTTACTGACAACTCGCGCTCACAAAACTTCAATAAGTAAAGGACAAATAGCAATAACAAGGACATAACATAGCAGATATGGCCGACATAGTTAAGTAGTCATAACTTGATACTTGCATGCGCTGACTGTGTTCTAAATAGGAAGGAAAACGACAATTGGGGCGTGGTACCCTGGCTCTTCAAAGCATATCACTCAGTGCTCATTTTAATTTTTTTTCTCATCCCTTATCTCAGTTTAAAAGATAAAGTGTCATATTTTTAAAACAACTTACATTTTGCCTACGGTTTATTTGTTAGCATTTGTTTCTAATTATAGAAATAATAAAGATGGTTGTATTATGACTAATAGGGGAAATGGGATGACGTGGTTATGGTACTGGCTATACATGTGGGTCCTTAACAATAAAGAACAGCATCCCGTTTGTATACATACACGATGACTTTAACATAAAAGATACATTTTTAGATAATAAGTAAATTAGCTCATTGACCATCAATTTATTTCAAATTTCTCAAGTGCAGATTTATTTTATTACTGTGTGTACCGGATTTCAAACTAATATCATAATCTGTCTTATTAAATTATTATAGTTATCTTTTAATAGTCTTTGACTTTAAAATTGTCTTTAAATTTAACTTTTTTTTTTACCAATTAGGAAGCTCTTGACAACAAGTTTTTTTTTTTTTTATTCTTTCATATATTTTTTAGTAAACTTGGCAGGCGAACTTTTTCAAGTGCTCTCAGAGATCCTAAAGAGATGGCGTCCATGAGCTAATTATAATCTAGAAGTTTAAAAAACACAACCTATTTGACTAATTAATTTTTTCACCCTGACACATTCTAAATGTCTGTATTGTGATGTAGGGTTATTTCATGTAGGTTTATGGTGGTGTATTATAGGTTCAAATGTTCTACGTTTATTTAGCTTGTAAGTAAAAGCAGAGTATTATTTCTTGAATAAGATATAACTTAAAAACAACCGTTTCATCTAGGACGATTTAACAAACTATTTACGCATCTACCCTCATCATTGTTTGTGAACCTCCACTTTGCAGACATAGACTAAAACTGCTTTATTGATCCTTATGGAAATTCGTTGACTAGGTTTTCTCTCATGTAATATTTTTCTTCTGTTTACTAATATCTTTCTGGTGATGAGTATATTTTATTGGCGTATTTCTGGAACATGACGTTTTTTTTTGTGCATGGACAGAATTCTACATAAACCATCAAGCCTCACTCTGTCAAATGCTTTGGTGAGACTGATGAAGGGAAAATACAGGTCGTGGTTCTGCTCTCTGTATTTTTACTGCATTTGATACAATAGGAAATCATGTACGATTTACTTTTCCAAGACAGAAGACCACACTGTCTTTCAGATAGCACATTTTCTACTCTGGGATCGGTCAGTCTGCCAAAAAGTATCCCGGCTAGTTTTCTCTTGGTAATGTAACGCTACGGTAAGTGTAGCGAAAATGTACTTTTTCTCTTATTTGGAACAGCTCCTATTCCGTCAGTTTGTCTCTGGTACAAATTGTGACACGTTATTTCTTCCTCACCCATTCTCGGATAAAATCAAAACTTCGCACAATTATTCTTATCTTATCTTATCTTATATAATACAGACGTTACTTCAAAAAAGAAGATGATTACGTTCTACTAGTCATGCATTTAGTCATGCATATTAACCAATGACTTAAATTCTGCCAAAACACTGGTTTTCCTGGCTAGCTCAGGCAACCCATTCCATGCTCTAATAGCACTAGGGAAGAAGGAGTATTTGTACAAATTTGTCCTAGCTTATGTGTCGAGGAATGTGCCTTTATCTTTGTGTCTTTCAGAGTATTTTATTAAATTTTGTTTCTGTATTTGAAGATTATGGTTCAGGGTTTTATGTATAGTTGCTACTTTACTTTTGAGTCTTCTGTCCTGAAGGCTTTCTAAATTTAGTGATTTTACTAAAGGTGTTACATTGGTTAAGTGTGAATATTCGTTTGTTATGAATCTCACTGCTCTATTTTGTGTTTGTTCCAGTTTCTTAATGTTTTCTTGAGTTGAGGGATCCCCTCTTATATGTTGTCTTTCAATCGCTGTTTCTGTCTGCCTCTTCTTCTAAGATGTGTATAATACCATAAGGACATATACAATCTTATCAAGAGTGTCTCTTGTTAGTATTTTCTCTTGAAATTCTTAGATGTATTTGTAACAATTTTAATTGTTGGTTGTCTTTTTTATTTCGTATATTAACAGATGATGGTGCTCAACAAGGTCCATTACATGTGTCACTAATATACATGTGTTAGTTTTAGTGTTTACTGATAATGGTTGGCTCTAATTGGCATAGTGAATAGTTATGATTTTGTGCTTATATGACAGTGATGATGAATTTTTCATTGAAATTCATTATCCTTATTTGGATTTGGTTTTTATCAATTCCTTATCCATGTGGTAAGTAAAAATTTTAAGAAAAATAATTATTTAGATTTTATAAGAAAAAACATTTTTTTTAAATTTTACTACCAAAAAATATGAACTGTTTTTAAATAATCGAAAAAACTAATATAAGAAAGACTAAAGAATATTTCTTTGTTTCCTATACACATATACACTTGCACACAGGTATCATTACATAAAATAATAGAAAAATGAGTTTATGTATAGAAGAAAAACACATTTATTCCAGCATGTCTTAAGTTGTCTAGTAAGTAAACTTAGTTGCTGCTGGATCTGGTAGGATATAGCAAAGGATTCGATTTTTAAGATTAAGAATGTGTTTAGCGTTTCAATTAATATTTTAATCCTAATTGCCCCTGCATATTTTTCAAAATTAGGTGCAGACAAAACCGTTGTCCTAAGGCGGTCTGTTTTTCTTTTCGTCTTCTGTGCTTGTCTTCATTAGAGGCTTACCTTTGGTTCTCAAATTTGTGCCGGAGGGCATTTGCTAGAGCTCTTCAACTGTCTCTTTCAGAGGCCATCTGCAGTCAGCTAATTTTCTCTTTGCTAGTGAAGGCAAAATCGCGATTGAGTTGATCTGTATAGAGTTTACGGGGGTAGGATGGACTGGTGCACCTCTGTTGCGCAGTCCTCCTTTAAATCACCAAAGAAGATCAACTTTGGAATACAGTCATACCACGTCATAAGTGTCCAACCTAGCCAATTTGTTAAATGGCAATTAGTGCATCTATAATGTCCATAAATTCCTCCAACAGAATAAGATCATACGTAATGTAATAATGCTATGAAAAGCCCATCATGAGCAAGGCACCTTTGGAAGTGTTTGAGGAGCATTAGATGCCTTTAAAAGAGCTTTCTCTACTTACAGCATACAAATGAGTGGTGAGAACCACCACTTTATAATCATTCATTTCTCTTGCTTGTTGAAGATACCTATTCCCCTAAACTTTCAGTTTGACGCGAGCAAAAGTGCTGTTGACTTTAAGCAGTCGGTTGTCTATTTCTATGGAAAGTAACGCAACGTTGGACACTATGCTGCCCAGATAATTAAAGCTCTCAACATCCTTCACGTTGATTAGTGGAGTAGGGTTCCGTTTGTGAACTTCCGGTTTTCTTTTTGGTTGATGAACAGACCGGATAAGGTAGCAGTCTCAGCAAACTCATGGACGGCTAGTTGAAACTATTGCTCGGTGTGTGTATAATATGTATAACATATATGGAAAGGATTTTAAAAAACAATTACGGTAATATCCCCCCTCGCCAATTTTTCCAACTGGTCCAGATAAGTCATAGGATCCTAGCGTATTGAAAAACGTTAAAACTTAACAAACACATTTAGTAAAAATATTTCTAATCGCACAGATTTTATTGTTATTCTACATGTAATTAAAACTGTATTACATGACTGATTAAAAAATAATTGATGCATTTTCACTTCTTAAAACCTTTTTTTTATGTGTATAAGTATTTTTTTTAATCTTTTTTGTGTTTTAAATAGATGGGTTGTTAAGATTCGTACTGTTTATGGAATAGGAAAATAAACAATATAATGCATTAAATCAAATTAACGGGATTAGCCGGAGGATCAAGCTTATTATTTAAGTATAATCTTTTCAATAAGAAATGTACTAGTGTTGCTGAAGAACTCCACAGACAAGGCACTTTTTAAGTCCGAGGTGACATTAAAGCTTATCTAAGGTTATTATGTGTTGCGCCTAAAAAAGATAATTAAATGGACGACTAGGTAGAGGAAACGCGGGCCATATTGTCCATAAAAGAAAACTGATCGTGTCGCTTTATTGAATACATTAATTGCTTATTCTCGGATGTAAATAAATGTCCAGATACTCGAACAGGTGGGCTTATCCATAGGATGTATGTCACAACGTTATTTAGATGGTTGTTGGGTGACATTGGGTTCATATTAAGGTTAAAAGTGTTCACCTTTAGAAACCATGAGTTATGAGCTACACGCATAATATCAAAATAGGATATCTACTGTATATATCTACACTATGGCCTCAATTTTAATGTGGTGACTACGTATTTATATGTGGGGAAAATGAAAAGAGAAAGAGATGGGAATAAGGAAATAACTAGATGTAATATTTCAGCGTATAGCTATTACAGGCGTTTTGCACATTCGAATGGTGTGTATTGAAATATTGTAAAACCCCGTAGATAAAATTATTTTAAAAATGTGTGGTAAAATATTTATGCAAAACTATTTAAATATTTATTAAACTGTTTTTTTACTTTTACAGATATGACATTTTGCGACTCAGTCGAAGAAGGATCAACAGTTGTAATTACAATGCCAACAAATATGTCAACAATTACCAACGCAAATAATATTGTTGTATTTAAAAATCATATTGAAGTATGTATTTGTTTTATAGACCTTTGGTTATGTGATCTAAGATCTACCATAGCATGCAATATGGACAATGTAAGTTACAATCTAATAGTGACAGCTAACAACACGATGAGATCTACAAACAACGATGATAACGAAGAATGTTGGGGAATCTCTTATATGCCGAAAATGATTAATAATTGTTGTTTTCAAATATTTAGTAAGTTACTTATCAGATTAAATAATTATTAAGAAATGTAGCTCTTAGTTTGACAGGATTTGTATATTTCCTTCCCTTAATGGGCCATACAGGAGATGTTAAATGATGCGGCGGTCTTCCATTCTGCAGATATGGCCTGCTATTTATTGTCCACATTTCTGAGGTAGAGAAACGTAGGAAAGGATGGCAGCTCGACTGATCCCTCGTCTATTCCAAACAATTTTAGACAGTCTGCCATTGAATGCCTGGCCTTGACGATACGCAGGTCGATTTCATTATAGATCTTTCCGTTTCTAGAGAGTGTGCTGCAAATGTAGATGAATCTGTCCACTGCGTTTATATCATGTCCATTTATCTTGATGCTTGGATCCGAGTAGGCTATACCAGGAGCAGTCAAATATAAGAATTTAGACTTTTGTGTTTATGATATGGCCAAATTCTGAGCATGCTCTTGAGAAGTCCCTGACGATGCTCTGCAGATCATGTTCAGAGCAGACATTTAGAGCATAGTAGTCAGCAAATAGCATGCCCATGAATACAGTTGATTTTAGTTTTGATTTTGCTTTGAGCCGTCTCGGGTTGAAACAAATTTATACGTTATATTTATCGCATTATTCTCTCTATTCGTCAATGCATCTGGCAGCAGAGCAGAGAACAAAAAACTAAAACTGTGTGGGTGAAGGTCACAGCCTTGTTTTAGCCCATTTGATACTTCAAAGGGCTCTGATGATAATCCAATTTCCTGAACACGAGCCTTTATGTCATTATGAAAAATCTATTAAATATAAACAACAATGGAACTGCCTTGTAAAATACTTAAGCAATTAGACTCCTAAACTCAGGCCTCTGACAACAATACGAATCTACTAAAAATTAACAAAGCTATATAAAAATAGAATCATCGTACTCCATATTGATGAATATGCTAACAAATCAAGCAAAACATTAGTTCGTCCATCGAGGTTCCATGATGCCCACTTTTGTCACCCAGGGAGCTGAGGGCTTAGCACTGAGGTTTTTTGCCTTCTCATGTGACTGGTGAGAACTATGTGAGCCCGGAATGTTCGGCTGCACACTGGGTAGGTTATTCCAGCAGGAGCAAGTGTCATTGGCCTTGCTTTTCTTCTCTGGCGCTTTTCTTCTGCCAGCACTATTCTTTTTTCCTCAGCAACATGTGCGCCAGTTTTCACATGATCCTCTGTCAAGTGCCTCTGTCTCCCGGGGGGCTGAGTCAATGAACACTTCCAGAAAAGTTTTAACCCCCCCCCCCCCTCCAAAGTTCTGGATCTGCTAGTGTCTATTCATCTATCTATAAATATACACACAGACACACTTACACACACATACACACACACAATATATATATATATATATATATATATATATATATATATATATATATATATATATATATATATGACGTCCCGATATAAAAAAAAACAGGTAAAGCTGAAAATTTGACCTGTGAATCAAGATCTGAAGAAAAAATTCACGTTTCATGTGCTGCAACAAGGATATTTCCAGAGGCATTTTGTTATTTTACTATAAGCCGCAATTCTTTACAGGTATTGTTGACATCTTATGTAACTTAGATTATTTAGGTATATGAAAATGCTTATAAAATAATTCTAATGTAATGTTCTAATAGGTAAAACACACAATTCTTTTTAAATCAAAACCATCGTTTAGACAGTTTATTGTTTGATTTTTGTTTGTTTGTTTGTTTTTAGTCACAAATGTATAAGCCAAAAAAAAAACAAATTGTTGGACATGAGCATCAAGCTGGGCTTGTTTTTAGCTTTGCACACAGTTAGAGCCAGTTGATTATGCTATAGTAATGTCACATCTGACTGCACATTCAGAAAATTTTATTCACTATATCAAAATAGTAAAATAAAAAGTTATAGATTTCAAACTAAGTTTCAAGTTAATCTTTTGGCCAGTTGTTATGTAAACAGATACACTGAAAGAAACAAAAAATAATCCAAATATTTTTCAAAGCAAAGGGGACGAATTGTTGTTTCTAGAAATTATTTTATAAGAAGACTTTAAAAGAAAAAAGGAGCGAAAAATGGTAAGTTAATGGTAGTGCATTAATTGTTCATCATTATTTCATCCTGTCAGTCGAGCAGCTCAATTAATTGTGTCAAGATTTAAACAGTTATATCAGTGTAAATTCTGACAGCAAACATAGAATGGCCAGGCGGTTGAAAACTGTCCTGGTAATCGATCAATATTGTGCAGGTTTCAGAGAAAAAAATTGTTTGTCATATCAGATTTTATTTAGAATTGCATTTATATTGCGTTTTTTTATGCTCTCATGTACAGTGCGTTAGGGTTACTTCTCTATTTCAGCACCAGTGGGAGAAAGTGGTATCTGGTAGAAGGTTTCCCTGCTTTTTAATGCTGAGGAAAATCAATTCTGCTTGACTCGGGTATTTAACTTTTCAACCGGTTAATGCCTCTCGTTATGTTTGGAGCATTTTGAGAATCGAACCAGTGACACAGTCAGTTATTACTTTCTTTTCGGCCAGCAAAGAATGTATACGTATGCTGTTATTTATTGGTATATTCATTTTATGAACATCTAGATCTAATTCTAAACCTAAAGTTCTGATTTAGAACTCTTATATTTAGTTTAAGAATAGTTGTGCTACTAAAATGTAAATGTAGTCTATATTAGATTTACGTAGAAACGTGAATGTCTGTTACTGTAACAAATTTAAATTTACTCAGTTATGACATAATTATTGTAATAAGGCTGACTACGCCATGTTGGCAAATAACTCTTTTACCAAATTTACATTTATTTATTTTTTTATTTAAAAAATTTAAACGGCCAAACATAGAGTTTTCTTCTTGTGGCAATTTCTTTTTCTTTGCTATATGCATCAACTGTTAAATTTCTAGGAAAATTGTTAGTTTTGTTTTTGAGGTCAGCTGTCCAGGTTCCTGGATTCTGGTTTCAAGAAAAAGTAACTTTAATAGAGGTATCGCAAAAAGACTAACACCGATGTAAACAATCCAGAAAAAAATGCTTCCTATGACACTATTTAAGGAGTGTAAAATATGCCATTGAATTATATTTCATCTGAATTTTTTTCAGCGCTGGATTACTTATGTTATAGCATTGAGTTAGAAAGTATTACAATCAAGAAAAATATGTGCTTCAATAAAGGCATACAAGTATCTCTTAACTCGTATGTGTCTTGTAATTTGAGAGGCAAAAGTGCTCTCCAAAATATCGTGACAATTTTTACTGAATATATATCTCCTCCTTCATGATCTCATTTCCTATGGACTGTAGATGACTGTAAAGTCCAATCCTAACTTTAAAAAGCGGCCGCATAAATGGCATGGGTAGATTTGGTCAGTTGCAGATAGGCCTGCATCTTCTCTCATCTTTTTGTTTATTCGGCGCTCTTTCATCCTAGCCACTCTTCTTGCTTCAAATCTCGAGACTCCGAGACTCACAGCTTCACGCCATAACCAGGAAGAAAACCTACCAAAATGCAGACAAAGGCACTAATGTTCATCTGTGGCCCAACAAACTTTGCTGAAATCTTTACTAACGTGGCCGCATTAAATTTAAGGAGGGAGAGGGCGCTAATGGCGACTTCTGAGCGTTAAAAAAGGGGCGACTCTAAGCTACCCACCACAATATTAGTAAACCAGTGGAGATGGAGAGAGGAACCGTATTAAAATGCGTTCGTTCCCACATTTTGCGGCCAATTTGTCTAAAACAGCTGGGCTCTCCACTGATAGAATTCCCATTAAAAGGATTAGTACTTGCCATCCGTGGAGGAGATTGCCAGCCCCAAAAATTAGTCTGTCCCTTATAGGGATGGAAGGAGCCACCAAGAGGCGATAAGACCTGCCATACTCCAAAACATGGCAACAGATACATTATACCCTACCCATCAGATGCCATTTTCTGCTTTGGGTCGGTATTGAGGGACCCCGATAGATCTGGGTATGGAGCCTTTATAGTCTATCAAGACCGGACAGAACCAGATTAGCTTCACTGCATGCTCCATGGACGCTGAATTAACAGGGATAACTTAAAACCCAAAATGAAACTGGTGCCAATACTGTGGTGCTAGACACAGACTCTTGCTCCAGTCTCCTAGCTGGGTGGCGGCGGGGGAGGGTTGCCAGTAATAGAAGAAGCAGTCGGAGCAGCAGATACCATCCGCCGAGCCATTGGAGCTGTCATTTTTATGCAGTGGGCGTCCTCACATTGCGTCGTGAGGGGCAAAGAAACGGCAGACGCCCTCGCAAGAGGGTACTTTGGCAGCCACACACTTCGAAGCACCAAGCACATTATTACAGGAAATGGCAGAAATCCGAGCACTCATTCATGAGAAGTAGTTAGAGTCCTCTTGTACGACTGGCCCCAGCTCCGAGAGGGGGGACGTGTCTAAGCAGTCACTCGACTTGTATGGTAGCTTTGAGAAATTTAGCCGAACGGCCCAGTTTCTTGCCAGAGCATTACGGGAGGGTTGAGTCTTTCCTACTCTGATTTTTCAATAGGGGTTCATCTCAGTTCTATAGTTATATTTTTTTCATGCAAATATTTATCAGATTTTGATCTATATGAACTAAGCATGCATTCCACAAGACCTGATGGAAATAATATATGTTTAATGTTCTATACAAAACACTTGAAAGTAAAATAATTGTAAAAATAATTGTAAATATTAAAGAGTGTTTAAAAATGTGTAGGTAACATGTAACAAAAATGAAAGTGCTATAGGTATATAAGAAACGTGGATTAGGACATGCATTGACCTCCAACCGCGTTCAAATCGCTAGTATTCTTATTTTTTTCCACACTGAAATAAATAAAATAAAGTAAAATACACTGGGGACACACACACACATCAAATACGACATAAAAAAAAATACAAAAAAATATTAAAAAACAGAAAATTTCAAATTTTGGGGATAAGGGGTTACGCGATGTTAAAATGGACTAAGATCATTCTGCTACATAGACGTTCTGAACCCTTTGGGTTGGGATTTATTGATTTTACCATCACAAAAGAGATACAAGACACCGATAGCAAAGATAAACAGACACAACCACTCTTTTGTTGCCCTGGCAATCACATCAATAAATAGAAACAATCTGATGTGAATATACATTTTGTTTTTTTATAAATACAATATTTTGTTTGGTGTAATATACTAGTTGTAAGTTGTATTGTTGTTGTTATTATCAACGTCAGTTGAATGGAGACCATATAAATCACAAAAAGTTTTAGATAAGAGACTATTTACACAGATGAAATACACAATAATCCAAGCTATGTTTTGCAGTTTTAAACATTTCTTTTTTTTTAAATTAGGTAGATACTACGATTATGCATGCGTCCAACTTAAAATATCAGGCAGGAAATTTCTCAGATGATTTATTTTACTACAATGCTTCCTGTGACATTCAGCGTAATATTACATTGCCAACTGTTGGCAGCTATACAGTACATGTGTCCATGTTTCCCAACATAACTGGAACTCTAAAAGATTCAAAATATGGATTGAACAAAACTCTGAACATTAAATTTGGTAAGTTCAGTGAAGGTGTTAAATGAAGCAATCAGTTATTTCATTGTGTCACATATTGTATTACAAAAATATGGAATTTTAGTAAAGTGAACATTTATGATAACTTTGCATTTCAATAAAAAACACAAATAGAGAATGGGATTTTATATTTGTTATCTACGAATTAATTATAAAACAAGATAAAACAAGCAAAATATAAAATCATTAAAAAAAAAGAAAACTTATCTAAGGGGAAAAACTTCACATTTACAAGTATGTTTTTACTAATGTAGAAGCATTTTCCCGATTTAATATGAAACTAAACAAATAATATCAATAATTATTTGAGTTATTGTTTTTTTTTTAATTTATTCATGTTATGCTAGTTAATGAATAATTGCAGAAAGTTTCAAATTAATCCGAGAATGGATGAGGAGGAAAATAACGTCTACAGTTATTAAAGTGGACAAAAAAACACACGTTTTAACTATATTTATGAATACTGAAGAATTAATTTCACTTGTTGGTACCAACCAAATAATATCCAGCAAATTTTGACTATTTTTTAAAAAAGTTTGTATGCATTGTTTACGCCAATGATGTCCAACTAAATTCTTCCTTGGTCCAAAAAAATATAAGACGTTCGTGTCGCAGGCCGCATATAACACATACGGAAACAAAGACGTAGCAACCTTTGCGTGAAAGGGCTCAATGGGCCCAGGCAAAGTACCAATATGGGACCATAGGGAAAAAATATTTTAAACGCTGAAATTTATCAAACTTTAAGATAACTTTACTAAGCATCCACCGTGTATTTTTCATTATCAAATCATCTGTCTGCTGAAAAATGTAGAAATAAATTAAATAAACAAAACATACTGAATAAGTAAATCGGATTTGGTCACACTTAACCTCGTGAGGGGCGCCAAAAATCATATTCTTGAGCCCGTCTGATGGGTACCTTACTACGCTACCTTTGCAAGTTAAAATTGATAGATTTTCTTGTCTCATTTTGGTAATTATTATTGTCAGGTGGATGTTTACAAGAAATATCAATGACCCAGTATTAATGTCACTAGAAATAAAAACATTTACTTTTCTTAAGGCAAGAAAATTAACATTATTATTATTCTACTGTATAATGAATGCAATCCAGAGAAGAAAGATTTTTATTAAAAGATTCCTATCCTAAAGAAATACATTTTTTTCTATATATATTTTTTCGGGTGGTTTTTGCTTTAAAGTTGCTAGTTTTCAAGTCTCAGTGTCAGCGCTTTGGTGGGCTGGATAACAAAATGTCGCTGGCATTACTGGTCTACGCCAATAAATAATTGTGCAAAGTTTCATCGTGATTCGAAAATGTGTGTCGGAAAAATTAATTAAGTGTTCCAACCTTTTACTAGACACAGATACAGCGTACAGTGTTCCTACCCAAAATACGATTAGAACACAAACAAGTCAGACCACTAATCTTAAACAATTGTTGTACAAGTTTTACATTTTTTTTGCTCATTATGGGTTGCTTACGAACGACTACTGCAGATCTATAGTAAACACTTATTGATAACAGTTATTTCTAAAATAATCCAGAAAAAACTATATCTCTCATGAAATCACAAGTTTATTATTTTTATAGAAACCATACAGTAATAGCCAACAAAAATTCGTCCTCTTCAACTATAACAACTAACACAAACACCAGTCCAGGAAAATAACAACCGACTACCATTTCACTCTACCTTACAAGGAAAACTTACATTCAAAAACATTACGTGTATACTGTTCACATTCATACCGGAGGAAAATAAACAAAGGGATATAACTCTTTCATACCAGTATATCAAGAAAGAAATTACACATTCACTGTCGCCATACCAGCCCCTGCCAGAATGAATGAATGAACTAATTCATGAGTAAATGAATGAATGAACTAATTCATGAGTAAATGAATGAATGAACTAATTCATGAGTAAATGAATGAATGAATCATTGAATCAATGAATAAATCAATCTATATATGTTTGTATGAATGTATGTATGTATGTATGTATATATGTATTTTTGTATGTATGTATGTATGTATTTATCTATCTATCTATCTATCTAGTCATCTAATATGTAAATGTAGATTTTAAATCCATTACTTTAATATTTTACTTTAACTTATTTTTACCTTTCCAAAAAAAAAAAATTCAGAAAGTCCATCTATCTCGTTTTTAAATTGTACTGAAAGCATTGAAAAAGACGTCCTTATCAACTGTTTATGTGCAATGAAAGGCTTAGGGTCGAAAAGCTTCACTTTTAGTTGGTTCAATACCAGTACCAGTGGTGGCGCTTTGCTCTCTAATGCATCTCTCTTGACATTTGAAGCTACCAAGTACGACGCAGGTAACACAACGTTTGTAGTGCTTCATAGCTTTTGAGTTTTACTTTTTTTTTGTATCGGGACTTGAAGAATACCTAAAATTTGAGGAATTTTTTAAATAAAATAATGTCTTATTAAAATGTTTAAACAACAGAATTAAAGGTAAAATTTTAGCTTTTTTTTTTTTTGACTGTAGACTTGATCGCACCCTCAAACCTATGTAAGTTATTTGATTAAGTTTACAGAAAAGTTGCTCTCAACCATCTGATTGCCCCTCTATAAGAACTTTATAAGACCAAATTTTGTTCTTTATATGTATTGAAAAGTCGCGCATTATATCATTCAAGAAAAAAAAAATTTTTTTTTTGGAATAAGTTTCAATGTTAGTTTTAAAGATGTGATATAATTTATATATATTATTATTAATAACATCATTTTAATATTTCTTGCTGTTATTATTCAGATAACAGTAGTGTTACTGTGTGATAAAATAAGTTTTTAAATAAGTTTTAAATTCTTGTTTAACAGCTTTTCTTTGCGTAGCAAGAAGTGAGACGTTAAATATCAATTTTACAAAAGTCTATAACGTCACTCTTAAAACAACATACAGTGAGTCTTATACGCTTAGCTTAAACTGCTTTTTTTTTATTTTTTATTGTAAATTGATTCTCATCATTACTAGTCTCATAATTTTATTCTTTAATCTGTATATCTAAAGGGTATATGCCATATGCTTGTCTCAATTAAGTTTTAAATTAAATATAGAGTTTCGAAATTGATGATACAATGTCCAGCAGAAAGTAAATGTGGTTAAAAATCAGCCCGATTATATAACTCCCACAAAGTGTCGCTTAAATTTCAATAAATCTAGTACACATTTAGAAAAACAATAGCATACTTCCTTAGCACTGTCAACCGTATCACTTGCATCACTCATTGTTACGTCATTAGATTAATGAACGTCAGATGCGATGAACATTTAGGGATATCAAAAACAATTGTATTGAACCGCATACACATCGTACAGTAGTAAAGATCGATCAGCGGATATCACAACACTCGAGATCGATCAGCGGATATCACAACACTCGAGATCGATCGTCTTTCTATTTTTCCCCCGTTGGTTTTCAAACAAATATTGAATGTAAAGCTCATACGGGAAGATGGTCCAAAATAATATGTCTAAGCGTTGAATCTAACACATCAGTTCATACGAGAACAAGAAATCAAATGAAAGCATGAGCATTAGCTAGGTTCGTGAACGTTGCCGGGGACATAGAAGCTTCCTAAGTTTCAACGGTGTTCTGATTTTCTCAGGGTTGACTCCTGAAGCCTTTCCAGTGTTTGGATATAGCCGTAAGGCAGAAAAGGTTTTAATTTAGAGTTTTCTTTTCGCTATCGGATTCCCAGCACCCCCCCGTACTGGTTAAGGCTCATGCCACAGGAATTATTTCATAGGTACTGGACCGCTTATATCCATAATCATTTCGGCAATAACAACCTTACTAAACCACCCCATTAAATAAGTTTACATGGTAGCGACTAAACAACCAAATATCCTCTAGTAATTGCTTTCTCGTTATAATGTCTTTAGTAGCCTACAAAGTTACTTGTCATAAACAAAAAATAAATACGACTTTATTTTGTCTGATAAGTATTCTGTTCTATAACCTAGCTACGTTAACTTTTATTTAATAACTTATCATTAATAATTATTTGATAATTGTTTATTCATTAAACTAAATTGAAGCTTCTGTATTTATTTCCTTGTTAAAATATTCCACTTTAAATAATTACCTCATATACATAAAGAGAAACATCATTTCACCTACAACAGTGAAACTTCACACAACTTATTCTTACATAAATGGTTTCGATTGTCTTATTTATTTAAAAAAATAGAAAGCTCTTGTATCAAAAAAACACTGTTCTATTTTTTTTATACTGACTATAGTATCAACAATCACAACATCGGTAAGCATACACACTGCAGCAATTAGCACTGACAGTTTCACATTAGGCAAGTTTGTTTGTTTGTTGTTTTTTAAACTTTCGATTAAAGTCATATATTTTTATTTTAAATAATAGAGATGAATTAAAGTCTTTAAAAAAAATGTCATACTATCTTTTAAATGACTTCAAATATGTGTTCATTTTTTTACAACAATTCTTGATGTTTTTTTTTTCTATAAATAAAACAAGGGTATTAAAAAAAAAACAACTAATAATAATTGCCCTTTTTTGGTTGAAATATATGAGAAAAGTACTATACATGGCTACGCTGGCTCAACTATGACCTATATATAGTGTCATTACTAGGGTATACAAAACAATAAGCATGCTTAACTAATTAATATTCCAAATTAACTTCATATTTTTTTTTTATTTCAATAGGAACCTATGTGTCAATAGTTATAACAGTTATTACCATTATCTCCATATTTTTTACCACCGTTTTGGTATCACGCTTTGGAAGTAAGTCATTATTTGTTTTTCTTAAAGTGATGAAAATAGAATATTATAGTTATTATAAATTTGGTTTTTTATTGCATGGATTTCTTGAACATAGAACTCAGTACATCAACTTAGTTGAAGATTATAAAGTACATCTTTGTTTTAAATTGACAAGATATATTTTTAAAAGTTATTTGTTCTTTCAACAACTTGGAATTGTTAAAGAACAGTAAAAATCAACTAGCAATTTCAAAGTGAAATGTCTGCACTACAGCAGAGCTACTACCTAACTGGTAAAGTGGACACCGCTAAGACCTGAAAAAAAAGTCGGTAGATTCTAATCCAAAAGATTCAGTGGCATCTCTAGCGAATGCAAGGGTTTTGGACCGGACTAAAAGACAAATTCAAATCAAACAAAACAAAAAAAATAAAAAAATTCTAATTTTGAAATAGCAGACCATTTACTAAAATGTCAGTGGCTATATATCTTAATAGGTTTATGCACACCTGATTTATAAATTAGTCAAGGCACAAATGATTTTGTTTGAAGGTACATCAATATGTCCAAATCATTACATTATGCTATATATCAAAAGCGTTAACCCATACTTTGTACTATGTCAGTGCAAGCTACAATGGATATGAACACTGCTTTATTTTTAATAATAACCTGCTTTTGAAATGGTGGCTTGCTTCTTGTTTTAGGAAGTCAACCA
This sequence comes from Biomphalaria pfeifferi, assembly GCA_030265305.1. Lineage (NCBI taxonomy): Eukaryota > Metazoa > Mollusca > Gastropoda > Planorbidae > Biomphalaria > Biomphalaria pfeifferi. The sequence continues at coordinate 3,119,928 of JASAOG010000009.1, read as the reverse complement.
ATAGTAAAAGGTTATCAAATGACCGCAAGTTTTCAAAAAAAAACAAAAAACAGCGGCGTCATTTGACAAGGATTGATCATATATAACAGCTCAACGACAAACCTCCTGTAATTTTTCACAACATTAGACCTGGGTTGACTCAGATGTGCCGAAAGATCCCGAAATTTAAAAATCCCTGTTTTCACATGGATTCGAACCCGTGTCCCCCGGTTTCGAAGCCAAGCGCTTTACCGCTAAGCCACGTATCAATAGCTAATAAATCAACACAGAGTGTTTAAAAAAATTGTAACATCATTGCGATGCATAACAAACGACTAATATATGGAAATACGATTGGGTCTCAGGACGTTGTCTACCATTAACAATAAAAAAACATTATTTGTAACTATTAATAAAAGATTCACATATTTGACTTTTAAACCCTACTGACTGTTACTTAACCCAGGGCTATACCAAATGTAATGACGTACTTAATGTAACTATGGGGCCATGTATTTGTTTTTAAGCAGATAGTGCTGCGTGTTGTTAAATATGTAGGTCACAGTTGGGGCTAAGTAGCCACGGGAAATACAGCATTCTTCAAAAGTCTTACGACTTGAAGTCAAGCCTTATTATTGTAGTTATGTGGGATACTACTTCAGGCCGCATCGTCCGTCACATGACTTTTCCCCTAGATGGCGTCGTGTGCCCGCGCTTAATAGGCAAAACAAAGTGGATACTATCCACCCAACCGGGTATCTCTTGTCACTGTAGTGTCCGTACGTTACTGGACCTACGTTGTCTACACTCCTTTACTGTGCCTGGTTCTACACCATGTGTTTTCGTAGGGCTGCAGGTTTGTAGTGTAAAATAAACGGATCTAAATCGCCGACAACTTGCCTTCATCAATTATTTCTTCTATACCACATTATTATTATCTAAAGATAAACCTTATCTTGATATTTAGTTTATATCTTAAATTGATCTAATCATATCGGAGGTTTGATGTGAACCTGGCCTAACTAATGTCTTTTAATGAATATCTAATTGTTTTGAAAAGGGTCAATCTCATATTTATATCTTCAGAAAAAAAAAATTCCCTTTTGTGAAGTGTCCTGATATATTGGGCTGCTGCAGTTCACGTTATAATATGAAAAACTACTTATTAATTGTTGTTTTAAATTCTGTCAGATTTATATGCATACTAAATAAGTTTTTTCTCTTAAGAAAACATAAAACATTTTTTTTTGGTGTAAATTTAGTATGACAGAAATGATTAAACTTAGCAATACAAATGTAAAAAAAAATGACAAAAATGTAAAACACTTTGCATTAATGTGTCAAAAATATGGATGATGACTGTCTCTCCTATTAAAGAACCTCCAGTTTTTGTTACTATTAACAGTGAATAGCTGTAAAAGTGGTGCATTTTTATGAAAAAACTTCTTGTATAAGTGATTTAAAAAATTTGATTTTTCACTTTCAGAAAAGTAAAAAGTAGCAGATGCATCAGAACATTGAATTATCTAAAATATCATGATGTCCGATTTTTCTTTTCTTTTCTAGTTTCTGAAATCTAAACGGGACGGACGGACGAACAAACAGGCCACACAAAATTAATGGCGTCTTTTCACTTTCAGGGGGCCGCTAAAATGTTAATGATGAAGCGTGGTTGAGAGGCTAAGTACGCTTAAACCTAGCTCGTCTTGGCTACCTACCGAGTCGAGCAGAGTTGTGTTTCCTACATGCAGCACGGAAAATTTTCTCCCAGATACCCCCTCCCACTGGTCCACATATGAGATTAGACCATAGCGCTCTGAGCATGCTATAAGGGTAAAAGTAGCGCCATTTAAAAGCTATAATAATAATAATTATTAGTATGATTAATTATTAAATATTATAACACGTTTTCTAACAAATTAATATATTTCTAACAGACTGTCGGTCAAGATACATGTCTAAAAAACTTAAAGAGGAGTAAGTGTAAATTATTCATATATAACAGAGTGCATGAATGGAACATCACGTGCAGATACACTTATTTCTTTGAAAACTATCAACTGTTATACTAGAACAGACCTCTCCGCGGTAAAGTTTAAGATGTATCAACTTACTAGTATTATAATCATCAAATTATATTTTAAAGTTGGTAATTGTCTTTTTATTTCAGAAAATTTTCGGAATTATTTTACGCTACAGGTAATACTTATTGTAAGGACCAAAGGAAACAAAAATCTATTATTAAAAAAACAAAAACAAAAAAAAACTTGATTATTCTCTTTCTTATCAATATCTAAAAATAAAGACACGATTATTTCCCCTCTCCGATACGTCATTATTATGCAGTAATATCTTTTTAATTATTTATTTTCAGAAGATTTTAATAATGAAGATATGTATATTTTGAAGAAAAAAGTAACAAGGAAATCTCCAAGTAATTAATGTGTTTTATTAGAATAACCAGTAAAACTTTTTAAACCCCAATGACGATTTCATACTCACGAAATTAGTTGTTTTTTTTTCATTTGGAAAGGATCTCATTTAGCATGTGTGTCCTTGTTGAAGACTGGAAATGCTACATCTGTTCCAATAAAATTTAACGATGAATTGTATGCAAGAATCTCATTCACAGGTACAAGGTCTTTTCAGTTAAGATTGAACAAAAAAAGTGTTATATTCTACAATAGTATTGTTTTTATATTGAGAATAAAAAAAAATGAAAATAAACAGTAATAAATAAATAAACGTAACTGAAAATAGATGCAGTCTTGAAACTATTGCTACATATTTGTAAAAAAAAATACAGTCAATTTATATTTCTTTTTTTTTTTTGGGGGGGGGGGATGGGTTGCAATCAAATAAAGTATTTTCTTATTTAATATTTATTTTCATGTCTTGTTTTTCTTTTGGCTATGTGGTTCTTTTTACATATGTTACTCTATGTCACCAGCTGGAAAGTTTCTTTTAACCATAAATGATTTTCATTAATTAAAAAAATCAGTAAGCCTTTTGTCACGTATTACGAATTGAATTCTAATTTTAAATTGGCTTGCCTAGGGGAACGTGACAATAGAAAAAGCAGTTGTGTCACTTATCTTAAGTCTGAATTTAATCAAAGACTTACAATGAATAACAAAAAAAAAATAACACAAGAAATCGGAAGGTAAAATATCAACTGAATGTTTAATAAAATATAACTCGAATAGTACTTTGAACTGAATCACATCAAGCAAGAAAAAAAAAAAAACATTTACTCAATACAAAATGGAAGGGTTGACCAAAACCCTTTTACAAAAATGGCATGTAAAAATATTACAATACCAGAGTTTGAAAATATAATTACAAATACAAGCAAGGCCTTGAAAAAAGAAAAATCTTAACTTACACGATCAATTGGTATACCACGCACGGGTCACGCAATGTCTCCGCTATTCTGTCTCACGGCTGTCTCCGTATGTCTGTCCGTCAACGTTACACGGGCGGTCTTTATATAATCTACCGCGCGTCGATATCAAGACAAATCTAGTAATTTCTAGAACAGAAAAAGTCATCAACACCCAGATCTAGAATGCTCTTCAATAAGACAGAAGAAAAAAAAAACCACCCTCCTTTCAACCAGAGGTACACACATAGGTCAAGGACCGGTCACTGTCTGTGTGGCTTGACTCACCGCGAAGAATAAAATAAAAAAACTTATTACACAAAGGGGAAGACAACCTACAGGTCAAAAAAAAAATATAGTATCTAGGCATTGTTACCTAGATACGTAACACCTCCCTCCTAAAAATAAAAAGTTTACATTTCCACGAAATGGAAATCTTTTTAGAATAATTACCAAAATGATATTTACATTACCGAATGTATTTATCATGATATATATAAAAAAATATACATCAAAATACTTTTTACAATCTAGATAAGGCATCGGCGATAACATTTTCGCTGCCTTTTATGTGTTTAAGATCTAGGTTGTACTCTTGTAAAAATAAACTCCACCTGAGAAGTCGTTGATTCTTGCCAGACATTTTGTGGATAAATATAAGGGGATTGTGGTCAGTAAATACAACCAGTGGCCATCTGGACCCACTGATATAAAAATCAAAGTGTTGTATAGAAAGAATCAACCCAAGACATTCTTTTTCCACAGTAGAATAATTTCTTTGATGTCTATTAAATTTCTTGGAAAAGAAACAAATAGGGTGCTCTACTTGGAAATTATCTTCTTGGTAAAGGACTGACCCAACACCTGTGTCACTGGCGTCAATAGCTAACCTAAAAGGTTTTCCGAAGTCAGGAGCCATCAAAATGGGGGAGCTAGATAATATCTGCTTAATTTGGTTAAAGGCTTTCTGACATTCATCCGTCCAAGTAAATCGGACGTTCTTTCTCAGGAGGTTTGTTAAAGGACTGGCAATGACAGAAAAATTTTCGCAAAATTTTCTATAATATCCAGACATTCCCAAAAATCTTCGGAGTTGTTTCCGATCAGCAGGGATAGGGAAAGCTTGGATAGCTTCTACTTTGGCCATTACAGGTTTCACCTGGCCTTGTCCTACAATATGGCCTAAGTATTGGATGGAAGCCTGGCAAAAATCACTCTTACTCAGGTTTACAGTAATTTTTGCATGTAAAAGTTTAGTAAAAAGACAATGCAGTTGTTTACAATGGCTAGAAAAATCTTGGCTAAAAATTACTACATCGTCTATGTATGCGTGGCAATTCTCCATGTCAGCAAGCAGGGCATTTATCATTCTCTGGAAAGTGGCAGGAGCATTCTTCATGCCAAATGGCATCACTTTGTATTGGTACAGACCATCAGGGGTGACAAAGGCGGAGATTTCCTTTGCCCTATCAGTCAGGGGAACCTGCCAATAACCTGAAAGTAGGTCTATTTTGGTGATGTACTTAGCGTCACCAATACGATCTATGAGATCGTCTATCCTAGGGATAGGAAACGAATCGGTCTTTGTTACAGCATTTACCTTACGGTAGTCTGTACAAAAACGATAAGTCTTGTCCTGTTTAGGTATCAAGACACATGGGGAGCTCCAGCTACTGGAACTTGGTTCAATGAGGTCATTTTCAAGCATATACTTGATTTCTGACCTAAGTATGGCAAGTTTTTCAGGGTTGACCCTGTAAGGATGCTGCTTGACTGGAGTAGCCTCGCCAACATCTACATTATGCATTATAACATTAGTCTGTTTTGGTACATCAGAAAAAATGTCATTAAATTCATTAATGAGTTTCATGATAACTGGCCTTTCTGTCGAAGACAGATGAGACAGTTTTACATCCAAATTCCGTAATACAAAAGAATTAGGTATTTTGTATTGTCCAAATTTCTCCTTTACAATATCATCATCAATAGGAGAAACATGGCTATTTGAACAACTTTTGACTGTATTTAAAACACAATTACTCTTCTCTGAGTGATCTGGCCGAGATACATAAGGCTTCAGCATGTTTATATGACATAGCTGAGTCTTTTTCCTACGGTCAGGAGTTTTGATTGTGTAATTGAGGTCACTAATTTTGGTCTCAATTTCATTGCACTGTACTGTGCAAGCGCTGACTTTTGAAGGAGCTTTTTCGTTTCTCTTCCTCAATTTCCAGCAATCGTCAATTTTATGGCCTTCTCGTTTGCAGTAGGAACAAGTAGCTTTACTTGTAGTAGGTTTTCTGTCATTTGTACTGCTGTTTTTGATGGAGTTGTTAGCAATGGACTCAGGCTGTTTGACTTGTTTTGGCTTGACATCCGTCGTATACTTGGCAAATTGATGTGATATTATATAATCGTCTGCCAACACTGCAGCCTTGTGCACATCTTCCTCGCCACGATCAGCTATATGCGTACGGACGTCCAGCCGCACACAACTCTTGAACTCTTCCATCAGCATTAGGTTCTTGAATTTTGCAAAGTCGGTGCCGATTTCCCTGGAAGTGAGCCATTTCTCAAAGCGTCGCTCCTTTTCCCGCAGGAATTCTACATGGGTTTGGCCATCCGATTTGCGACAATCCCTGAACTGCTTTCGGTAAGCTTCCGGAACAAGTTCATATGCCTTAAGAATTAAGGCCTTAACAACATTATAATCTTTTTGTTGTTCAATGGTCAAAGAACAAAATACCTCTGCAGCTCTACCAGTCAAAACTGTTTGCAGCAAAGTGGGCCACAAAGTTTCAGGTACATTAAAATTTTCACAGCAAGTTCAAATTGTGGAAAATAATTGTCAATTGTGGCTTCATTAAAGCGTGGAATTATTTTCAAAAATTTTGTTGCTTCAGCAGTATGACTGGCAGGGGAAGAATCTGGTCTTACATTAGCAGCTAACTCTAATTTTTTTAACTCTATTTGTAATTTCATTTCCATTTCTTTCTGCTCTCTAGCCGCTGCAAGCTCTAATTCTTTTTGTTTAATTTCTCTCTGCTCTCTAGCCGCTGCAAGCTCTAATTCTTTTTGTTTCCCCAAGATAATTTCCTTCTCTTTTAAAGCTAACTGGGCTTCTATTTCCATTTGTTTTAGTTTTATCTGAAGTTCTAAATCTGATTTACCCTCATCGGGTCTAAGGGTTTCTAAAAGGTCTTCAGAAAACACTTCCTCGTCTACATAATGGATTACAATGTTATCTCTGATTTCTTGTTTAAGGGCATTTGATTTTATTTTTAACCCTAAATGTTTAGAAATAAGGACCAGTTCCTTCCTAGTAAAAGCATCAAGCTCTTCCACAGAGGGATTTGCAAGAAAAACCTGAATATCCATGGCTAACTAACAACTATTACAAGCAAACAAAAAAAAATATACAATGTAAATATACAGTACGAAATCAGTACAACAAAAAACCTTAAGAGAGTTTGGTCAATACTATTGATACTTTACTTCCGACTCTTTGACACAAAAAAAAATTATTTTTTTTTTTTTTTAAAGTCAACTTCGCCTTTACAAAATTACTCAAGTAAGACGAAAATAGGTTCAGAAAAATATCCCGGACGAAAGCCCTCAAACTTCTTTTGTCACGTATTACGAATTGAATTCTAATTTTTAAATGGCTTGCCTAGGGGAACGTGACAATAGAAAAAGCTGTTGTGTCACTTATCTTAAGTCTGAATTTAATCAAAGACTTACAATGAATAACAAAAAAAAATGACACAAGAAATCGGAAGGTAAAATATCAACTTAATGTTTAATGCATTGTTCATTTCATTGTATTTATTTTTACTTCTCAATTACAATTTTTTGCCTTGTTTTCTGAATCAAAATGTCTACTGTTCAAATCCCAGCGAACACAACATAGTTCATATTTGGGTTCCGCAAACTCTAATGGGTACCTGATAAAAGATGGATAGGAAAGGAATTTGGCATATTTGCTTGTTAACCTGTCTCCCATAGAAACAGAGCCTTATATATAATCATGCAGATAGATCGCAAAGTATGAAACGCCTACCTTTAAGGTTACTTAAAGTTGAATTATATCTATCATGTATTGTTAACATTAATAATTATGCCATTTTTTTCAAAAATAAAAACATAAGAAGCAGGTCATTACCACATACCAGAAGAATTGTCTACATCATCAATAACGTCCTTAGTAAATGTTGTAGAAACAACATGTTCAGAGTTTCAGCTGCAAAGAGTTGCACATGACATGAAATCAGGTAATATAACAACGAATAGTTTTGTACACTGATATGCTTATTGTGTAATACTTTGATTATTATCTCATTTCTAAAAAAATGGTTGTAAAAGAGGTAGTTAAAAAATCCTTTGTAAATAAAGTAAATATAAATGGAAACAATTAATAGCGTGCTAATCTATCTTCTCGTGATAGTAATGGCATATATTTACATTTGATATTGTAATTTTAGGCTAAATATGGTTAGGGTTATTTGTTTAGAAGGATGTTGGCTAGTAAGTGAGCTTTTAATTATAGTACCAAAGTGTCATTTTCAACCCTTAGTTTTAAGCCTCTCACCTGCCCCTCCCCTTAAAAAAATTATATCGGTATAATAAACTTTTGTATAATATTTAGTTAGGTAGTTTTAATAGCACATTTAGTTGATATATCTTAGTCTCGCGTTACTATTTTTTCTTTATAGCAAAATCACACAGGAAATTTAAACTGGAAATACATAATGTAGAAATTATAGATTTAATGTTTTTTAGTAAAGTGACTATAAAAATGAATGTAGAAATGTGTAATTTACTGTTTAGCCTTGTAACAAGAACGTTATTATTTCATTTGAAATCTCTTCAATATAAAATGTATTAATACTGTGTTATTGTATTTTTATAACATTCTCTCCGACAAACACTCAGGTCTCAGCAACACAAGATGTTTATAGTTTTGCTAAAATTAAGGAAGACGTCAATGATTACGAAACTATTACCTAACAACTGAAAGTCATTGTTTAAAACTATTTAGAATATAAATGTGTATTTTGATCTCAAATTGTTTTGGAACAAGAACGAATGCTTGAAATGAAAGGAAGAATAAAACTTCAATAGTAAAATATATAATTTATTTATAAGAAGAACGAATAAAAAGCTAATTTATCTAACTTGTATTAGTGTATTAAATGTGCTTATAAACAAATGACTTGGTTTTGTGTTGAATCACTGCATCGGATGCACTTTTAACATTTTAATTTTCACGATTCTAAGGTATTCATTCAAACGACAAGAAATGACCGGGTAGAGATATAAGTTGCATTAAAAGCTTGCTTTACTAGGTATGGGCTTTTATACTGTAATTTAATTTGCAAAACAAAAAAATAAAGTTACAAAAATAACATTAGAAAAAGGCTACAACATAAAAAAAAGTAAATAATACCTGAAAATACATTATACATATTTTTCTCTTCCCTTATAGCTTAATAGAAGATTTTAAAATATTTACTCGTACAAATTTATTTATAAAAAATGTCTTTTAAAGCTATACTTGTCTTTGAACCTACGTTGTAACAACTTTTTCAGGTACTCGCTTTATTGGCTATTCCCCAAAAATTGTTCATATTGTTACAACTAGAGATACAATATACCACAAAGATACTTGGTGCACACACAATGTGTAATCGAACTTTAATAATAAATAATAATAATTGGACTTGTTTTCGAGTCCAAAGATGAATGAATAATGCAATATTTCCCGTCGCTACGCAGCCCCAGCTGTGACCTTCATATTTTGCCACATTCACAATAAATAAGATAATGCGAAACGTATAAAGAGCTAGAGAAGGTATTAATTACTGTTAGAACCTATAGACTTACATACCCACAACAAGCAGTAGGTATTGGATCAGTATAAAGAGCAATATTTAATATCACCCCTGGAGGCGCGGTGGCTGAGCGGTAAAATGCTTGGTTTACGAACCGGGGTCCCGGGTTTGAATCCTTGTGAAGACTGGCATTTTTAATTTCGAGTTCCTTTGGTGCGTCCAAGTTTAACCAGCTCTAATGGGTACCTGACATTAGTCGAGGAAAAGTAAATGCGGTTTAGTCGTTGTGCTATTAATTAACTCAAACTGGGGAACTACAAAGAGACATCCTATCGGAGAATGGAGAGTTAATTCAACACATTATGGCTTTGTGATGTTCTGTGACTTGCAAGTATACAGTATGTACAATTATAATATAGATTTAGTAATATATAGGGTGCGTCAAAAAATGTATACACACTTTGAACTGTCAAAGACAATTTATTTCCCGTTCTAAAATGATAATTTCTGGACATGGAAAGCTTAATGTCCAGTTAGAAGAATAAATGTGATTAATGTCAGTAGTGTTCAAACTGGTGGCCTTCAGCATCTGTAATTGCAACATGGCGGACCTGCGTTTGAGTTTTAAAGAGAGGAAGCAGATAATTAAGTGGTACTGGAAGTTTGAGAATGTTGCTGCGGTTCGAAGACAGTGGAGACATGAGTATGGTACAGAACCACCTTCAATATTAACAATTACACGTCTACGAGACGAATTCGAAATTTATGTAACAGTGTGTGATGTGCATAAGGGTCGATCAGGGCGACCTCGTACAGCTACAAGTGATGAGTCCACAACTGCGGTCTTGGAACTGTTTCAGCGTTCATCTCAAAAAATCATCAAGGTAAGCGGCACGTGAGAGTGATGTAAGTGCTAGTAGTGTGCTAAGCATTCCGAGGAATGATATTCAGGCGGTGTGCGCAGAAATCTCAGTGGACACTTTGGTACGATGTACGGAATCTATAACCTCACTCTGTCTGTCTGGTAAAAAAAAGTTAGTACACGTTATTTCTCCCACATCCAATGATGAAGCTGAAATTGTGTACAATTACATGCCAACACAAGTATCAATAAAATAAAGAACAACAATTAGTTAATTAACTATACAATCTTCTCTAATCATTGTTACGAATTTCTCTGCTTCTGGCTAGATGTACTAGTAGACACACAAATAAAAATACTGCAAAGAACTTGACAACTAACTTTCAGCAGCATATAACTTTATTGACTATTAACTCAAATAATTCGTCGCTGTAACAGGTAACGTAGAAGACAGCACAATATCTGGTAGTTCACTGTACTGCGTTACACTCAAACTCTTCTCAATTTGCAGCGAGCCATATTCCGCTCTACTCAGCTGTTCCGAGACGTTCTCAAGTCTACCGAATCGGAGCCGTACACATCATACTTCGACTCAAGTCGAGTGTAGAGTATAGAGTTTAACGACTGTAGTCCACTCCAGTTGACTCTACCCTAGTTAACTTGCATCAAGTCGTACATATCTCTTCTCTACAGTCTCGAACAGTAGACAACAGTAACGACGACTGACTTTTCATATTAATTCTATGTAAAATTTATCATTTTATCTTATATTGTGTTTAAATTATAAGTAAATCTAAATAATCTTTCTGTTGATATAAATATTTTTTTTTATTTGTCATAGTATGCAATTTATAAACGCAAGAAAAATGTTTATAAATTTATATTTATTAGCTATCTTTGGTGAACAAGAGTGTTTGTCGGGAGAATTTATCATCACAAGTTCTATTGACAAAGAGTATCCTAAAGCAATTTGTCATTTTAATGTTATATATATTGCCGTAATATTTTATTTTCTGTTTATTTTGTTGCATGAACCTTTGAAAAAAAGTTAAATAATATATTTTTAATTTTTCTGTATTTTAATGTTGTATAGTTTTCTTGCTCACATGTGTGCATTTTTAGATCGCATTTATGTTTTCCCGAAAACGACATTATGAAACAGTTATATGACAAATATTAAGTTTAAGTAAAGTACTTCTTTTAAACATTACGATGTATGACCGAAGCACTGGCGGATCCAGGGGGTCGAGCGGTAGGGGCGATCGCCCCCCTTCCACTCGACCGACCCCCCCCCCCCCCCTGAAGTCGATGTAATGGTCTTCTGTTTCTATGGCTGACGGCTAACGAGTATGCCGTGTGGCCAGCACAACGACAAAACGTTGTTACGTGACCAATTCATATCCCGAAGGCCGAACCATTCGACCACTGAGACAACACTCCTACTTGACTAATGTACCATATCAGCAGTACGAACCGCCTAACGTTCGTTGATATAGCCCTAGGATTTGTATTATTTAATATGGCTGTGACACAGTGTTCTATGTTTTTCTTTATTTTCATTAACGGCTGCATTTTAACGATCAACCTAACATACTTTTTTTAGACAGTGATTTAGTGTATCTCTTACTATGAAATTTCACGCCCAGCTCTTCCTGTCTTGTCTTTTTTTTAATTTCTTTATTTTCTTTTTTTACTTTTAATAAAAGGCCCTTATTTCAGCGATCATAATACAAACACTCATATTTTGGGTCTGTTAATTATGGTATCATTTTCACTTAATCCCTCCCCCTTCCGGACAAAAACAAAAAGTTTAACTTCGTACACTCTGTAACTTTTCTTCGACTTCTCAATGCAATCTCTCTCTGTCTCTCTCTCTTTATATATATATATCTTATTGCAAGAAATTTACTGTATTACAAACCGCATGCAAATCGCTTCATCATTTATAATGTTTACGTTACTTAGTTGACGATATAAGGCGCAATAACAATAGAGTGGAAAAGCGCTTGGCTTCCGAACTGAGGGATCCGAGTTCAAAGATGGTATTTTTAATTTCGTAATCTTTAGGGCGCCTCTGTGTCATACCAGCTCTAATGAGTACATGACAATAGTTGGGGAAAAGTAAAGTCGGTTGGACATCGTGCTGGCCACATGACACACTCATTAACCTTGGGTCACAGAAATAGATTACCACATCAGCTGCCGATTAGATTTCAAAGTCTGAAAGGAAAACTTTACTTCTTTTTTTTTAGTTTATGAGTAGCTCTAACACAGTCTGAGTAAGAAACGAACGAGAGAGAGAGAGAGAGAGATAGAGAGAGAGAGAGAGAGAGAGAGAGACAGTAGGAGCAAGATGACAACCCTGCTTCACGCCATTTTCTATTGGGAAGTAATCAGAAAGGGCACCATTGTCTGATCTGGCCTTTTTGTCCCTCGTGAAACTCGGAAAAAACAGAAGTCATGTTTCAGAAGTCACCCAATAATACTAAGCTCCAAGGATCAGCCCTTTAATTAACATGGTAGACCACTTCACATATCTAGGTAGTATAGTGTGAAATGACACCTCACTTTCAAGGGAAGTTGATAACCGTCTGGCCAGGACCAGTAGCGCTTTTGGACGCCTTCAGGCGAGAGTTTGGCGGAACAAATCGCTCCGCCTGCCAACAACAATCAAAGTCTACCGGGCGGTGGCAAGACCGCACTACAAATAGTGATGTCCTTGCGAACGCCGGCCGGTATGGACAGTATAGAGGGACTTTTTATGGTCCGACAGTTGCGCTGGGTAGGGCACGTCTCCCGTATGGGAGACGAACGTATGCCAAATGCAGTCTTTTTTTGTTGAGCTAAAAGGTGGTCGCCCCACGGAAACGCTTCAAAGATCAGCTTAGGCGCCAACTTTCCTTACATAGAAGACAGCATCTGATTGCATGCGTCCTCAGAATGAGATACTTGGAGGTCACTCACGAAGGCAGCGGGATACACATTTGAGACCAAAAGAAAATCCACTGCCGAGGACAAACGCAGACTTCGAAAAGAAAATCTAAATCGACCACCTGCGGACAATGGTTATGCTTGCCCTGGATTTGGCAAAATATGTAGGCTGCGCAGCCACGGGAAATACTGCATTCCTCACTAATCTTTTGACTCGAAGACAAGCCTTATTATTATTATTATTTTATACAGAGAGAGAGAGAGAGAGTAAAAGCTACACCTGTATTTCTATTTCTTCTAAATAGTGCTACTTTCATGCCTATTAGCATGCTCACAGCGCCGTGGTCCAATCTCATTTGTTGATCAGTGGGGTTGGGGGTATCTGGGAGAGATCAGCCTTTAGCCACTCAGTAAACACAACTCTACCCGAGTCGGGTGTTGAACCTCGAACCCCCTTAATGAGGTAGCCAAGCCAGGTTTAAGCTTACTTAGCCTCTCGTCCACGCTTCCCAAAAAATGATTAAAGCATACGACAATGAGAATGCTAAGAGCAAGAAATGGCGCTACACAAAAGCAATTGGTAAAATGGTTTCCAGATGCATATTATTATTATTATTAGCGCGCATACCACACGACCAGGCAGCCATCCTGTAAATAATTGAAAGAAAATGACAGAGATGAATAGAGAAAGACGGTCAACAGTTCATTGTTGTGCGCTAATGGCCTTTCGGTCTGTAGTCCAGTATGCCCTTCCCTAAAATCGGGCCATGTGTAGAAGTCAAAAAATGTAAAATAATTTGCTTGTACCTATGCGAACATTAAACAGTATTATCTGATTAACATATACCCACATTTTCTTCATAACTTATACTTTAAATTGCCAATCTGATATAAGAATTTGAATGCTTTCTAGTGCATTATGCATTTTTGAATCTAACAAAGAAACAAGGTTACAAAGACAGTTTGTATGGAAACACAAACTGAAAATGGGCCCCCCAAATGGTCCACCCTGGCAGGTTTCAATATTTTCAGAAAGAACATCAGAATGAAATTATATCAAAGAGAAATGATAAAGAAGAATGGAGAAAGAAGGTAGACTGATCTTGTGTTGTCTACAGATAAGTGCATAGCAGTTGTATAGCGATAATATGAAAAACAACTTATTAATTGTTGTTTTAAATTATGTCAAACTTATATACAAACCAAATAGATTTTTTCTCTTTAAAAACAGTAAACGTTTATTGTGTTAAATGTAGTAGTTACTTTTTTCATTTCGCAATAGAAATTTTTAAAAAATCTAAAACCGTTTACATTAATGTGTTAAAAATATAATAAATGGTCATTTTTTTCCTAAGCACCTCCCGTAATTGTTACTATTTATAATGAATAGTTGTAAAAGTTGTTTGTTTTAATGAAAAAAAACGGCTTGTATAAGTGATTTAAAAAAAATTAGATTCTTTGCTTTCAGAAAATAAAAAAAAAGTAGCCGTTGCATAAAAACTTTGAATGTCTAAAATATTTTGATTGCGGATTTTCACTATCTTTTCTAGTTTACGAGATCTAAACGGGATGGACGGAAGGTTGGACGGACAGACATTCCAAACAAAACTAATAGCGTAGTTTCCCTTTCGGGGGTAGCTAATAAAGTACACAATTAGAGAATGCTGTCAGTCATTGGTTGGCTATAAGGATCAAGGCAATTTCTAAAAGATATGTGATTCATATACTTGACTTTTCGAGTGATTGGTTAAACATAGTTTAGATCTGAATTTCCGCCATCTTACTAATGCTGAAGGATTTAAAGTTATTTTTTTTCTTCAGATACTCATGTTGTTATTGTGTCTTCAGTGAATCTTTCAGTAGCTCTTAAAGTAAAGCTTTATTACTTGACAAAGTCACGTTCTAGGTACTTCGACGACTTGACGTTAAGTGCTTTTTTTTTCACAGGCGTTTTCTAGATATGGTATTTAAAAAGACTCTTATAATGTTAAGACAAATTTAATAACGTACATTGGGGACTGAAAGCCCATTATAATTTATTATAAAAGATTTGCTTGAGAGTACATACATTTTTTTTCCTAGCTGTTCTGTTTTTTTTCGGGCAATTGTTTGTAGACAAGTAAAAGAAACATTCATCAGATATCTTCTTTATAATAGCTCCTATCTATCCTCTATATTCGTATTTAGTAGGGAATAAGCTTGCTTAAGTTACAACTAAAATGTCATTTTGTAAAATCGAGAATGCTGAAATTAGTGATAGTCACAACATATTATAAGCTAAGATTACTCTAATAGACTAGTTGACTCATTTGAAGTGTGTGTTTAAAAGACTAAGGCTAAAACACTGCAATCATCCTTGATCCTAGCAATCGAAGACATTGCCATTATTTTTATCAGTTCTACAGAAAATAGTGATTGTCATTATTTAAACCATTTGAACAATGGAGCATTTGTTCGCACATAAAAGTGTGTATATATGGATTTTTTTGTCATCACTTCAATATTGTTGTGGTAAGTGAGACAATGTTAATTTTAAAAAATCATTGTTTGAAACCAATAATGAATTCTTTTAACCTTTTAAACCGGTGTTTCTCAAACATTTAGCAATGACATTCCCCCCCCCCCCCCACATATATACTTATATACTAAAGATTTAGAGAACACTTAAATAAACCCATGTGGACGACTGCCTGGTATGCAACATATGTGAGAAAATTACGTAGGTTGCAACTGAGTTCAAGTAGTTATGTACCATCTCTATATGTATATATTGTTTAGGTAAAGTAGGGATTGGACAAATCAATTTCTAATTTTCTTGAAATTATCATGTAGTCTTAGAGAATGCCGATTTATTTTGCACTATACTGGTTATTATTGTTATTATTAACACGTATGAGCATCTTTTATTTACGTTATATTGGTCTCTTTTACACACAAAAATATAAAATAAATGACGACGTAATCATGAAGACGAGGCCTCAAGACAATTTATTCTAAGACACTATGAACCTAGAATGTTTTACACGTATCTATATTAGTTCAACAAGTTAGGCAAAGTAAAAAAAGTACTAATAAAAAGTCTGATATATCTTATCTATCTATCTATCTATCTATCTATCTATCTATCTATCTATCTTTCTATCTATCTATCTATCTATCTATCTATCTATCTATCTATCTATCTATTTATATCTACATCTATCTATCTATCTATCTACTTAATTAAGTTACAACTGTCATGCTCTACCTATATTTAAAAAAAAATTACATTTTTAAAAAGAGAATGCATCTATTCAGTATGAATATAAACAAAATTTAATGTAAAGCAATAATTAATATGAAGTGTTTCATATACACATGAACTTCAGTACGGCACAGCAAATGTAAAACTTGTAACTAAAGGGGAAATTTTCTTTTTTTTCTTTCATTTATTTAAACTTTAAATAAGAGGTTTGCTGTTAACAACATTTTATAACATTTTATAACATCAGTAGGCGAGCTGTGCATGTACGTCACTTTTACATTACCCTAACCCTTTAATCCGTTGGTACAGTTTGGCTGCATGGCGCTCAAGTCGAATGGGACTACCAGCGTCATCACTCATCACCTAGGAAATGCCGTGGAACATTTTTAAACACTGTGGGGCATGTAGAGAAATTGGGTCATCCACTGCACCCCAAACCTACTCAAGTTGTCTGGAATCAGCTCTGCCAATTGATATAGCTGTCAAAGAACGATAAAGTGAGGCTGAAAATCTCCCCCACAGTAATAAATTTTCATCGTGCAAGCCACATTTTCACTCCCATGTGCATCAATCAAAAAGCCCTGCGGCGATAAGCAAGTGGTTAAGTGGCAGGTGTGGATACACTGGCAGCTATAGCTACAAACCGGCTCAGACAGCACTTGAACTCCGCAACCGTCTGAGCGTCTAAGAAGCCCTTTTAATGAATGCCCTGCATACCTCTTAAGCACGAGAAAAGGGCTAGAAAAGATACATTGCCTGTCCTCCGTGACCCTGGCAAGTCTCCGGCGACTTTCGGAGAGAAACAAATCAAACAGACAACTCAAGAAGACACTAATCCAAACACATGAACTCACACTTGGCGCATGGAATATCTGACTCTCTTTGACCCTGCTGAATCAAACAGTCAAGAAAGTACGGCTCTCGTGGTTGGGGAACTAGCCAGATACAATGTAAATATTGCTGCCCTGAGTAAAACGCGACTTTGCGTGGACAGTTAAAAGAAGTTGACGCAGGCTACAATTTGATATGAATTGGCAAAAATAGCGACGAAAAGCTGGTGTTGCCTTTGCGATGAAATCCAAGTTAGTCAATAAGTTAGCAGGATTACCAAAAGGCATACATGACCGTCTAATGACCTTACACCTACCCTGACCTCAAGGTGACTTGCAACTCTAATAAGTGCCTATGTCCCAACTATGTCCAACCAAGACAACATCAACGAAAATTTCTACTCGGATCTGAACTCTGCAATAAACAAATAGCCAAAGACAGACAAACTCATAATACTGGGCGACTTCAATGACAGGAGAGGCTCTGACTGAAAAACCTGGAGTAATGTTCTGGGCAAACACGGAATATGTCACTGCAATAGCAATGGGGCATTGTTATTAGCAATGTGCAAAGCCCACAAATACTTTTCCAGCAACCTCACAGAAAACAAAAATATTGGATGCAGGAGATAGTTGTTGTTAGTTTTTTTTTCATAGTT
The DNA here is from genome assembly GCA_030265305.1 of Biomphalaria pfeifferi. NCBI lineage: Eukaryota > Metazoa > Mollusca > Gastropoda > Planorbidae > Biomphalaria > Biomphalaria pfeifferi. Next base: position 3,102,210 of record JASAOG010000009.1, on the reverse strand, counting down.
TCTGACATTTTTTTCTGAATAAACTAAACCTGCATTTTTACCTGCCAGAGCTGACAACTCCGAGAGCTAGTTTTTGTGTTTGTGTATTTGTAACCTTGGATTTTTTTTATATTGATTTTTATTTTGTCAGATTCAAGAAATAATTGTGCAAAATTTCGACTTTATCTCAAATTGAGTGTAAATAACTAGTGCGAATCTAGAAGATAAATGGACATAGTGAATTTATATAATCATTTCAAATATTGTATTAAAATCATCTGTATTATACATATTTATCCTCTGAAATTAGGGTAGATAATAAACTTTAAACTAAACTTGTAATAAATTGATTTTAATTAAGTTTAAAAAAAATGGTATTTAAAATTTTTATTTATTTCACAGATGCGCAAATATGTCCACAATATGTCGAAGAAGGATCAACAGCTGTATTACACATTTCAAATGCTTCTACAATAATAAACATAAGTTCTATAACTGTTTATAATAATTTTGATTTCTGTGGTTGTATTATAAAGTACATGATGTGTGGTTTGAATAAAAAAAATAGCATAACATGCAACATGCATCATGTTCATGATAATGTACTACTAACAGCAAATAATGTTTTGAGATCTACAAACAACCATAGCAAAGTATGCTGGTCAGTCCGCTATTTCTCTATTGACGACTTTCCACAGATTCTACAGACTCTACAGTGTTGTTTTGGAGTATATAGTAAGGTTGAAAAAAAAAAGTTATCGTATGACTTATTTTAGCGTTTAGCCTAGTATTCTCATCTGGACATGGAAGCAGTGGGATCAATAGGGTCAGCTCATTGTGCCCCCCATCCACCGTCTCTTAGTTCTAAATAAAAACATTTCTCGTTAGCTAATTCCCAACAGTCATTGATTGTTTAAAGAAATGTTAAATAATTGTCGCTTTCATTTTGAAAGTGTTTTTTTTTTTTTTTTTGGAAAATTCATCAGTAGTTGTTGACAATTTATCAATAGTTTATACATGTATAAATATATACAATTATGAAAAATAGACAGTCTAACATTGACTTACGTCTATATTAGATCCTTATAGACGTTTTTGTCGGAAAATAGTGTATGTTATATTGTCATGGTTGTAAAGACGTCTGAATGAATTCAAACTTTTAAAAAATAGATTGAAAAGTATAAAACTAAAAAAAAAAAAGGTTTATAAGCTAAACATTTTAAAGCGTACAAAAACTAATAAACTGCTGTTGAAAAAAAAATTCCCTATTCTGGATCTCAAAATTGCAAACTTATCAATAACTTTATCATAGCCTATTAATACCTTCTTATATTATATATTCAATAGACCATATTGCTAAATATGAAAGTCGTGTTTTTTAGTACTTCAATTTTAAAGGCATCTTTAACATGACTTCGAAAGCATGGTAAGAAACGAAAGGTCATAATGGTAATACTGTCCAGTGTTTTGCTTATTGAAGATTAATATTTGATGCTGATATTTATATTCAAATGAAAAATCAGCATATAAAGCTACTTGTTTTAAAATGAACATAAACTTCCAAAAAATTATCATTATACTATTATAGCTTTTATATAGCGCTACTTTCATGATTATAGCATGCTCAGAGTGCTTTGGTCCAATCTCATTTGTGGACCAGTGCGGGGGGTGGGGTGGGGGTGGAGGGGGTATCTAGGAGTTGGTTTTTCGTACTGCCTTTTTTAAATTCATTCTAAGTCTTCTTAGCATCGTTGCTGTTCATTCTTATACGTATTCTTTCACTACTTGATCACATTAACAAAACAATACCTTTTATTTAATAAATACTCATTGTCTATATGGTAATGAAATGAAGCTGCTTTTCTAGAAACAATGTGACATCAAGCAGCCTGTTCAAGATGTTCCTCCATTTTTGTTATATTTCTTTTTAAGTCAAGGATAGCAATACTCTCTTAGTCATTTCTTTTGTATCGAAAGTCCAACTGCCAATGTTTTTCATTTTTCAAAGCCAAATGAATATTTTTTAAATGTCTCGTGATTTTTTTTGGGACACTTAATGTCCAAAATATTTGGTTTTTAAAGGTTATTTGGTAAACACTATCGGTCGGCTGCCGAACGTTAGGGTGCTTTTTAATAGCTTTGATGAAAACAATTCTTTAAATTAATGCCAAGTCCATATACATGCATAGAAAATAAATACACGTACATATAGGTAGGGTTACGTATAATTATTTTTATTTTATTTTCTATTTAGTAGTTTACCCCTGCAGCAGGGAATTTTATATTCATGCAGCTAAAACAGCACACTTTTTTTTCCTTGGCACAGTCTGCAAAAGAGCTCACAGCTCAGCAGCCATAATGCTTTCTAAAGAAGAAGAAGAAGAATATCCATGCAGCCACTATATGGCTGAAACTATGGTTTAACGTTTTTCTGGAGATACAAAGTATGGTTAACTTATTTGACATCTTTTCTTATCTTATCTTATAAAACGAACGATCAAGTGTAACTCTAATATCAAGAAAGCTTCAACCCAGTCTAATAAAGGTCAAACAGTCCTTACAAAAGTTAAAGGCAAAATAGTTATGGCTATCCAGGAAGGATTATCGAGAATGAAAACAATACTTACATCTTACATAAAAGTGGCAAACTGTAATTACAATAAAAAAAAATCTCGTATAAAAATTTAGTACATAAAATTTATAAATAAAAAGCGGAGATATTTTTGTGCAAATGCATAACACAACATTGTGTATAAGTTGTGCGCTCTAGTTGTCTAAAGAGCAAATAATAAAACTGATCAACCTGTCAACCTATCTTTGTTTAAGGTATTTTCTTTTTTAGGAATATTCTATTTACTTACTCTTGTCTGACTGTCTATCATGTAATGCTGTTGAGTGATACTGGTTTGTAAGACAATAAAACGTGTCTACAAATATAGGTGTATTTAATGTTAACTTTTTTTTCAATTCAAAATACAAACAGGTAAAGCTAAAAATTTGAATTGTGTATCAAGATCTGAAGATAATGTCAATATAGTGTGTACCGCAACGAAAATTTTCCCCGAGGCAGTTTGTTCTTTTAAAATAAACCGCAATTCTCATCAGGTAAGGAAACTGTGTCCGATGTTGTAACTCTCACCTTTGTTAACTCTTTCTCTCTGTAATTATTTTCCTCGTTCCGATAGTATTATTCGTTTTGCTCATTTGTATTTCACTATCCTGTTATGATTCAACTTCAATAACTTTTTTGTTTGTTATCAGAAAATGTTATATTTGACATTGAGTTATAGGAGAATGCATGCTACTTTTACACAACGCAAATTTAAAGTTTATAATCCAAAAATACACTTAGTTTAATGAGAGTCGAATCAACATTGGCATCGTCAATTAGCAAAAGAAAGAGTTAATTAAATATTTTAGATGTAATACCCGAGTAGATAAATAAAAAATTAATTTAAAATTGAAACATATTGTTACGTTATTTGTATCCACTTAGACATGTTGGTGGAGTCGTGGCTGAGTAATAAAGCGCTCGACTTCCAAACCATGGGGTCTTGGGTTCGTAATTCGATAAAGACTGTTTTTTATTTATTTTTAGAACTCCCATGGATCCAACCATCGTAGTAACCAAGTAATAATCTACAAATTTATTTTTAAAATATATATATCGTAAAAGTTTAAATTTAGAAACAAAAATAATATATCGTAAATACATAAATAAATTATGGGTTTAATATAGCGCTACTTTCATGCTTATAGCATGCTTCGAGCGCAATGGTCCAATCTCATTTGCGGTCCAGCAAAGAAAGGGGGTTTCTGGGAGAAGTTCTTCCGTGCTGCCTTTTTGCGTTCAGCAAACACAACTCTGCTTGAGTCGGGTGATAAACCTCTAGCCCCCTTCATAGGTAGCCAAGCCAGTCCAAGTTCAAGCGCACTTAGCCTCTCGACCACATAACTAAGGCCTTAGACTCATAGGATAAGAAAAGATAAAAAGAAAAAGAAGATCCCAATAGTATGACAGTTGTAGGAAATAGAAAATATATTGACTGTCCCCACTCAAAAAAACGCTAGTGCTATGGAACAAGAAAAATATTCTCTACTAGTCAACCGGCATCGCCGCTATTTTGAGGGCCTGCCTTAGGCACCTGCAACCTATGCAACCGCAGTAGACCCAGCACTTTCATAGGACCCGCACTTTAATAGCACCCGCTCTAATTCAAGGTGTAAAAATTATTAATTAAAATGTTATTATTATTATAACATAAAACAGATTTCCCTCGCCCTACTGTCGAATTACCAGGAGCTCCTGAAAATCTCCCGAAATCGCAAAATATAAGAAACAATAATAAAAATATATGGAATAAAATAGACAAAAATTGTCATTTTGGGATGTTATTCAATTTGGAAAACGTCAATCCTACGGGCAAGAAATAAAAACGGCATTATGTATTAGCCTTAACTGTGTAATCTGGTGAAAGACGCTTCTCGCGCCTAAAACTAATGAAGAATTACTTGAGGTTAACAATTCTCAAAGATAATTGAAACATTTGGTAATCCTTGCTATTCAGGCTTGATCTATGTAGGAAAAAGAACAGAATTATCATGATATACTGCATGACTTTGCTACACGCAAGGCTCGTTAAGAAATTCTCTACGTAGTAAAAATTGAACAAAATGCATAGACAAATTTATTTTCTAATACAAACTATTAAATTTTACTTATTATCCGCTTCCCTACCCAAACTTGACCCCTCGAAATGCGTTTCGCATACGGCCCCACAATGGTTAAGTCCGGCCATGCTATATATATATATATATATATATATATATATATATATATATATATATATATATATATATACACATATATATATATATGTGTGTGTGTGTGTGTGTATATAGTAGATTAGTCCAAACCTCCCGAAGGACAAAGGGGGATAGGAGCGGGCAGGGTTTGATACATTTAAACGACAGTTAAGCGCACAGCTAGTCATCCGTAATGTGAATACTACTCTTGTTTTCTCGTGGACTATCCCCAGAAATAAAAGAGTGGTCTTTCCTTTACTTCTCGTCCAAACTCTTGAGGGAAGAAGAGAATTATTTACAGAAGATTCTGAGATATACTCGAATCTATTTGAGTAATAAGAGAATTAAACTGTCTAACTTCTACAGGCGAGAAAATACAAGGAAGCAGGAGATGGTTTTAAATCAGAAGTTTGAACTCAGGTTATCACAAGTTTAATTACATGGCTGATGCAAACTAGTTGATTACAATTACACTTTTAAGCTTTTTTTTTTTAAAATTATTTTGTTAAATTGTTCTTGTTTTTGTTTTTTTTCCAAGAAAGCTTTTTAGAAAACAGACAAGACTTGATTCAGAAATAATAATAGTATATTAGCTTTATATACTAGAACCTGTCTTCGAGTACAAAGATTAAAGAGAACACACATATACCTTTTTATTTTGCCACATCTAGAGGACTGTTACAATGATCCACCAGAAGTCGATTAGGTTCTTTTTCGCCGTCTAATTCAAATTAAATATAAGTAAAATGTACTAAAATTAATATAAGATTTGTTTTAATTTTTTTTCACTTAAACATAGCTAATGAAATATTTTTCCTCAATTAGATGTTGAGTACAGTTATGCAAGCGTCCAACTCCATATACTGGCCTGCTGATTCATTACATGGCGTATTTTACTACAGTGCTACTTGTCAGTTTTGTTATAACATTTCAATGGAAACAGTTGGCAATTATACAGTACACGTGTCAATGTTTCCAAACATTAGCAATGAAGCACGGATTGATATAGCTCATGGAATAAATACAACTTTAAACATCACATTCGGTAAGTACAGGAAATAAAATATTACATCATGTCACATTCTAAATACTGTGTAAATTACACTTAGCAGTCCTAAGGTTTCGAATCAGTCAAAAACGGTTATTACCAGTGTCTAGAACGTCGAAGGAACGTGCATAATAAATACTATGTGAATTCGTACGACAGTTTAAGAAATTTTTTGATCAATGAATGAGTCATTGGTATTCTACAATATGTAATAGATTGAAGATAAACATTTTTCTGTATTGATAAATCTGTTGAAAATGATTTTTTGTTTTGAAATTGAACTTTTGATTAACTGTAAATAATATATACACTAAACTGTTGTTAAATAAAAACGTTGTATACAATGTACCATCTTTTAACACCAAGCCAATGAAGCTTCATTTTCACTTCTTGATGATGTAATGATGTTTTATTGCATTGTAGCCTCAGAATATAAATGGTTTTAACCACTCAATGATCATGTATAAGGTCACGGTTTAAATCCTGGAGTATACTTTAGGGATCTTTGGGCTCTTTGAGCTCTAAAGGGTACCTGACATTAGTTTTGGAAAAGAGAAGGTGGTTGATCGTTGTGCTGACCAAATGACACCCTCGTTAACCGTGGGCTACTGATGTAACAAGAACAGTTATGTCCTAGAGATCGAAAGGTGTGAAAATGGAAGATGACGTTACTTTGATACAAGATACTAATATTAAAAAAATGTGTAAATGAATTTTTATTTCAACAAATTAGAAAGTCCGTCAATCCAATTTCAAAATTGCCTTAAGTACGTGGAACAAGACGCTATAGTGAAATGCTCATGTAAGATAAAAGGCTTGGGATCAAACAACGCCACCTACAGTTGGTTCAACGCCAGCAGTAACGTATTACTCTCCAACACATCTCTCTTGACATTCCCAGCTACTAAATACGACTCAGGTAAAATTATTTTTGCATTTCTTTAATTTTTTTCTGCCTTTTTATTTTCTGCTAACACTAAAAATTTGAAGATACCAAAAAAAAAGTAAAATTAATTAATTAAAAATTACGAATTTTCCAGCGTTGTTCTAATTAGTAAATAAAGTGCACATACAAAATTTAGGAAAGATTGGCATCGAGTTCGCCATATTTTTATAACAGAAGAATTGTATTAAGCTTTATAGTTTCGATTGTAGATAATTTCACAATTTGCCTATCTATTATAATTGTTTTTTTTATTTATCTATTTTGAATGTCGACATTTTTTTGTCCTATTTAACGTTAAGAAAAATCGTATTCAAAGAGCCTCTTTTCTTAGAGTGGTCTTTTATTGAAATTTAATTCAAAGGATTTTAAGGATCGTAACTCGTGTGGTAACTATGCTATCAGTACTCTCGTCCTGATGATCAAGAGTTCGTTCCTGCAAGCTGCATTCCAGAAGTCTGTACTAGGATGAAATTATCTTCACTATGACGAAACGTTTGAAGCTTATAAAATAAACAAAACCATTTTAATTTATTATTTTTTCAAAATGTTTGCATTGGTATATCATATCTTCAGATAATTAGTACTTCGATTAGAAATAACTTTTTAATGACTTTTATTTCCCCAGCATTTCTTTGCAAAGCAATGATTTATGCGCTGACTCTCACTATGGACAAGTTATTTCATGTAAAAGTAATACAAATATTAAGTAAGTGTCTATAACAAACGTAAGTCATTTCTTATACTATAAACAATATATTTCCATGTGTTTTTGTCCATCTAGACATATGTGAGATGCGTGGTCTGGAGGCTAAGTACGCTTATCAAGTACGCTTGGCTTGGCTACCTATGAAAGGTGGCTCTAGGTTCGACACCCGACTCGATCGGAGTTGTGTTTTCTGAGCGCCTAAAGACAACACGGAAAAACTTCTCCCAGTTACACCTTTCCTTTACTGATCCACAAATGAGATTGGACCATAGGGCTCTAAGTATACTGTAAGCATGAAATTGGCGCTATATAAAAGCTATATTTTAAATTTGTAGACATGTGCTCTGCATATCTCGTGTAGGGTTATCTGAAGAGGCATCCACATAGTTTATCATGAACCAAAGCCTGTCAACGACACATTTATCTCTATTTAGATTATAATCAGAACTGAGTTTCAATATTTCGTTTATACGATTTCATTGTATCTGCAAGCTTATTTATTGCACTTCTCCTTTGACGTTAGCAGGTTCAACAAAACATTTATTTTAAAGGTACCATTCCAAGGGAATGTTCATTAAATGATGCAACTTTATAAATAGTTTATAAAACCATGTATCATATCAGTTTTACAAATCAGAAATTTGAAGAATCAATATAAAAAAAAAATGCTGGCATATGTTAAACAAGCCGCTTTTCTCAAGTAGTACATTTCACTATTGAAATTGATTATGAAACTACTATGCTATGATTCAGTGATATCTAGTCTACTCCTAGCAGGTCATTTGCGGCATGCGACAAAATGCTATCAGACCCTTTTTAGACCTATGCCAACAGTTGACAATGAAGCCCCAGTGGATTGGTACCATTGTACTCAATAATCTTTTGCTGTGCAGTTGCATATAACACATTCCTCAATAGTTTGGGAACGACTGTTAGACACGAATAGTATCCAGAATCAGTTTCAAAACATTATAATGCTGTATTCTAAAAGCCGAAATAAAAATTACCCAAAAAAATTTATCATCTTAGATATACATTTCTTGTTCATCATTATCATTATCTGTCCCTTGACTTTCTTCGTAAGGGGGCCTGTAACAGTTCACGTACCAAAACCTCTCCACTTTTTCTGGCCAGCAGCTGTTTTTAGCAGGATATCAAGAGAGAAGCTGGTCCATTCATTTACATTGTCCAGCCAGCTTTTCTTTGGACGCCTCTTTCTTCGAGCTAGCTCCCTCTACTTTACTCTAAATAATGACTTTTGAGAGGGAGTCGTGTCTCAAAGTATGACCAGACAAGCTCAACTAGAGTGTTGACTTGCTTCTTGCTCATACCCTAACAGCATTGGTAGCATTGCAAAAGTAATCTAGAAACATTATAAAAATAAATACATTTTAGAAGCTAGAAAAAAAGGACCTGGATCTTGTTCGGCATCCTAGGTTATAAAAGTTATCTCTTCTTTTTTTTTAGTCAACTGCCAATTGATGTTGTCTTAACATCACCATTTTTCTTTTCTGTAATGTCCCATGAAAGAAGATCTTTGAGAGCCATAAACGTGTGATGTGGCCATAGAGTTTGACTTTTTTTTCCATTGGTTAGCAGGTCACACATACACAAACTCACGTAAATAGAAAACAGAAACACTTTAAATTACTACATGACCTTACGAAGATGACTTATTCACTATTAACTTTACATAAACGCACTGTTGAAGGGGAGACATCGAAGTAAATAGCTCACTTTGTGTGAAGGCAGTCTTTTGGTCTAGCTATATGTCCATGTCTTATGAATTCATGCAAATCGCCAATAACCAAAGCGGCTCAAATTGTAGGTCGAAAACTCCGAACATTTTTTGGTGAATTTAAATGATTTATTAAACAAGGATTGCATCTTCACTTCTGTTTTCGCCAAATGGGTGAGTTACATACTTTCTTTGTAATTACTAATTACTGTTAGATAATCTATTTATATTCTTGTATATTTTTTAGTGGTTTGTTTCTATTTGCATATCCATCGTGCTCCCATTGAAGTTTTTTTAGCCTTCACTTTTTATCTTCATCAAGATCAGTTTTGGAACGAGAACATTTTAGTGTGTGCTAACTCGGACAGCTTACACTAAGACTACGAGACAAACCTTTAAGACTCAAAGAAAAGCCATCATTGAAGACAGACGCAGAAGAAAGAAAGAAAAACAAAAAACAGACCACCAGCGTACAACGGCTTTACCTGCACGATTTACGGGAAAATATGCAGGTCGCAACTGGGTTTGCCTAGACATGTAAAAAGCTGCACTCATCCTTTAATCCTAAACATCAAAGACATTGCCATCATTCTTATATTTCAATCTCTTGACTTATTTAATATGATGTAATATGAACTTAATCCTCTATAAAAAGTGCATCAACCTAACGATTAAATTGTTGTTCAGTATGACCCTCAGTTAATTTACTGTCAATGTTACACCACAAATCGAATTATTTCCCCTTGTGAGCTAATCAATAACATAGTCAGTTTGCTTTATAGTAGGGGGTCATTTATTTTCTAATTTATTAGTACTTGGTGTAGCCTGTTTATGAACACATAATTGATAAAGGAGAGTATTTTGAGAACATATGGGAAATACTCGGCCCAGCGATTCAGGTTTTCTTCATTATCTATCAATACTTTTGTCCCAACAGCACGGCCAGCTTTAGGCATAGGCAAACTATTTAGCCATCTAGGGCCTCCAATCGGTGGCGGCATCGCATAGAACTAAAAACATTGCAAAACTTGTAACAAATCTCAAATATAGCAGAGCTCTAGGGCTCTATGTCTAGCTCTATAATTCTCTACGTTGACTCATTGTTTGTTGAGAAATGTCTAAATCTACTTGTTGGACTACTTATGATAAAAGACCCTTGTTTTTTAATAAATTGCGTAATTTGATTTTTTTCTGTGTTTATTTTTATTTTTCTATTTTATTTGGGCCACCAAATTCACTAGGACCCCATCAGCATTTTTTAGTGGGGATTAGCCCAACATTATGGACCCAAAGACCTCTAATGTGGCATGGAAAAAGGTCTTCATGTCGTGCTTGTCATTGACTTTCTGTAATTTTTACACTTTCTTGCTGAACTTGTATTTGGCGTAACTGGTTTGTTACATTTTATCGAATGTATGTAAATGCATTATTGATGGACTTTGGAATTTGGGTTGTCCACATACATTTTGTGGAGCTTGTGTTTTTCTTCTAATAGTTCTCTGATCTTAGTACTGTTTTCATCTAACCAGTCCTGATGCTTTCTCTCCATGATGCCAAGTATTCTTAGTGCTGTGCTATGGTTGACTCTTTGAAATATTTCCAGCTTTTGTCTACATCAGATTCAGCAAAACAAGTGGACTCTATCTCATCCCTAATCAATTTTTCAGGCTGGCTATTCTGGACGTGTTAAGCCTTTTTTGGAGGTTTATATTTCTGAGAAGAGTCTCTTTGGTTGTATCCGACAGTTGACAGTTTTGTAATGATACTGCGCTGGTCTATTTTACACTCGATACACAGCCAGATTAGCTGACACGTTTGCCCTGGAGGGCATGCATCCATAAAGATCGCTTTCTCGTTGAGAGACTAAATACTGTGTTTGATATATTGATATATAGACAGACAGACAGACAGACAGATAGGTAGATAGATAGTTAGATAGTTAGTTAGATAGATAGATAGATAAATAGATAGATAGATTGATTGATAGATAGATAGATAGATAGACACATTCATCACAAACCTATGTCATTCCCAATTATAAAGAAAAAAATAATGCTATTAAATAATAAATAAACATGTCTTTATTACTTTAAAGAAGAAATGTGTCTAAATAAACACTATCTATGGTGAACAACCAAGGATAATATGGACATAAGAACCACAGTGACAGGTCACGTATACATAAAAACATATATGAGTACATGCTTGAAAATCAAAGAGCATCATCATAGATCCTAGCAATGGAATTGAGATGCTACAGAAAGATCCTACGTATCACATTTAAGGATCGCATCACTAATCCAAGAGATTAGACACAGGGTTAATGCAGCGATTGGACCTCATGATGACCTGCTAACTATCTTAAAAAAAACTCAAGCTTTAAAATATATGGTCATATTAATAGGTTTTCGGGGCTCGCAAAAATCTTCCTTTAGGAAACAGTTTCAGGAAAAAGAAGAAGAAATTGCTTTAAGTTAGTTTTATTTTCATTTTTCTAAGATATTTGAGATAACATTTAAGACTTTCGACACTGTATAATATTAGAAAGAGAAATATAAACATTAATAAAAAGCAATTTGCTATTTAATATAAATACTGCTAGCAAACAATCTTAAAACAAATGTGACATTTTAAGTATCACATAAATGAAACATCATAACTTACATTAAAGATTTTAATAGTATGCATTAGATAATATTATTGTCTTAAAAAATAAATTACAAATAAAAAGTGATAATGCCTTTTTTTTAATCGGGTGTGTGTGTTGGCCAACTACTCTTATTGGGTAGTAATGTGGTTCATTTTTTATTTTTTTTATTTAGTGGACATTATTTATTTTCGAAATGTATTTTTAATATTGTTTCAGCAAAATTATTAGATAACATTTACATTTATAGAAATAGAATGACATAAACTCCTGCCAGCAATACAACATGTACAATCGTTATGTAGCCTTTATCTTTAAAAAAAAAAGTTCTCTTCAGAAAGTGGCTCACCAATAGCAACCAACCAAACAGGTATTTCTAATAGAGATAAACATTATAACTTAACTTGCTTCAAAGGTAAAAGGGTAAAAAATATTAACAGTTTCATTAACTATAAAAGTAAAACATTAGGTGTCCCCTTTCAGACCTTGTGATCTATGGGGCAGATGACGTTAAGGTCATCTATTTTTATGGCCAACAGTTAACGAGCAGGGTTTCATGTGGCCAGCACAACGACCAATCGCCTTTACTTTCCCCAACTCAAGTCAGGTACCCATTAGAGATGGGTGGACTCAGAGGCGCCCTAAAAATCCCGAAATTAAAAATCCCATGTCTGCAAAGATTCGAACCCAGGTACTTAGGTACAGAAGCCGAACCACTTAGCCACTGCACTCCCCCCCCCCCACACACACATTAACTATAATTTTTTTTTTTTAAAGTTATATATATCCCACAACAAATTTTCACAGGTCTGTAATACTAATATTTGCTGGAGTTGAGTAAAGAATCTAGTCAAAGTGGATTGTGTGCACTTTAGAGGAGAATATGATAATTTAGCTTTAACAACGTTGAATGACAGACACATATTTTATTTTCAATAAATTTGTTTTGATAGATAAATCTTAATCACATTTATAAAAGCTGTTATAAAATATTTTCTACAATCGATTTTAATATCACTATATAAATTGAGAAAAGCAAATAGATCCCATATCAAATATGCGTAGGTTTATGAAAAGTTGAAATATTTAATAATAACAGTCACATGGTAAATCTGACACCAGGATGTCTGTATTGCAGTGTATTTAAACAGCTGAACATTCAATATAAATAAATACATCTGCTTATAGCACGTTTTGTTCAGGAAAGTAGCGTAACATTTTAAATATAACTTAGAATGGTGAATAATATCAGCGGCACTCTATAAATGATATACAAGTGCCTAAAAACCATCACTGGAACCGAGGCTCATGACCAGGGCCTGCCATAGGCATAGGCAAACTAGGAATCCGCCTGAGGCCTATTATTGGTGGAAGCCGCGCACAGAACTGTAAAAATTTTTGTTTAGAGAATAAATAGCAGAATTTTTCCTCAGTGTTATTGTTGGGTACACTCTATTCTACGGCCTCCTTCAGTCGCGAAGCTACTATGAATCATCTCGGTAAGATGAATGCCTGGGCATTAGCTGTGGTCGGAACGATGTCGCCCACAGATCAGTTCCCCCTTCTCAAAGCAGCTGATGTATCCAAAGGAACGGCAGTGCCGATACAGTTTCGGGTCAGCGGCGTCGCAGGTTCTGCCAGAGTGTACTGGGTGCTGCGAACTGCCTTAGGGTCGCCAGCTCCGGATTTTTCCTCAGGGTTGACTCCCGAAGCCTTCCCCATGATTGGGTATAGCTGAAAGGCAACAGAGGTTTGAATTCAGGTTTTCCTTCTCCTAGGTGGGTAGCCAGCCATGGGTAACGAGCCCCTCCTGCCCGAAGCTTACTGGTTAAGGCGCCAGATACTCGCCTTTGCCCCTTCTCACTAACTGGTTTTTATTAAACTGTGTATTAACACTTTTTTCGCTGTTAAATTGTATTTTTATATTTTATTCGGGGCCAGCAAATTCACTAAGGCTTCGAATTATTTAAGGCCGGCCCTGCTATGACTATATAAATATTAAGTATTACATAAAAATCCATGTTTATTTAGTGCTAATAAATGTAGTATTTTAAAAGGTAACTAAATCGCCATGCGCTGGAACGCGTTTTTTTTTTCTTTTCAACCTAATGATTCATTATTGCTATTAGATTTGTTTATAATAGGGCACAGGAATGTGGAAAACATCTGTATAAGTTTGAATCTGGGTACAAGGTTACATTGGTAAGCCATTCATCAGGAACAGGAATGAAAATGAAGTTATTGCAACAAAGACAGAACATCTTGTCCTATAAAATGCACAGTATCACAAAAAATCTAACAACACCACAACGCAGTTTATACTATTGTGTATAGCAACATTAGCATGAATAAGACAATCATCATAAAAAGTGTTAGAACATTTTGTAGAATAATTTAAACTTCCACGGAAACAAAATAATGCAGTTTTAATTCATGAGCTGAATAAGATCCATATTGTTGTAAATTATAGAATGGATAATTTAGAAAAATAAAATTTTAGATGAATGGAGGTCATGCTCCAATAATTCAAATATCATCACCGGGTAAAAATACAAAGAAAGGTATTTCACTGGGAGATAAAAATGTGTATATTGTATATGTGTATAAGAATATTTAAAAAAATATATACATTTTATTTTCTTATTCTATGACCTAAAATTGCAACATGAGTCTTTAAAGTATGTATAAATACAAAGAAATAGTCAAAATACTTGTAGTTCTACTGTTACGCAAAATAAATAATCTTACGCTTGCTTTAAATAAGAATAATTAGCGTAACAAGTATCATTGAACATCAGACTTCAACTAATTGAGAAGTGGCAGACATTCTAGTTCACGGTGAGGATTAATCGGGTAAAAAAAAAATCCTTTTTTAATATTTTGACTTTTTTTCTCTAAATATATTTGCACAACCCATTACTGACATCATTATGTTTAAGTGTCAGACTAGAAAGTAAACTAAAGCAAAACACATGCCTACACACACTTACATGTCATAACACATCGTATCTTAGAATATCTATTTTATCCTCTAATATTTCTCACTCTATTAGGTCCTACAAGCGATATAAATTGATAAAATATGTAGTCATAATGATTTTTTATAGTTTTCAACATCTTCAATGGAAAGAAAAATATGAGCGAGGCAAATATGTAGTTCACTATTGGCACCTATCTCTGTTTTACATATACATATTACATATATATATATACAGTGCTTTTTTGTGACGGTGCGCACCGGTGCGGGGTACCGGCACCTTTTTTCTTTGTGATAAAAAAATATTACTTTTCTTGTATTTTAACATCTATTATTGATTTATTAGTAGTTCAAATTAGGCAGTTCATTATTGAGTACCGGAAAAAAAAGCTATATATGTATATGTAATTAGAGACAATACACACATAATCCGGTCACACACAGCAGAAAATTAAAGTATTCTTTCATAATGAAAGCTGTTGTAAAAGGGTCGCTCGTTCTAATTTATTAAAAATAAAACATTCAGCTCTCCAAATTGTATTCTAAGTTTTTTACGTATATATAATAATTCTTTACGAAATTAAAACTTAAAGTAAATGTACCAATTCATTTATATAGCTTCTTTTGGTTTTAATGTTGCATAACGACTTTGGCATTTTAGGTATTTTCTGATTATAATGCCTTGCTATCTAGTAGGTACCTTATTTTTATGTGGCTCAGTTCTGGTAAATCTTATTCATGTAGCTGCCGTCTTTAAGGTAAAGCAATTTCATGTACGTGGAGTCTTTTAGGTAAAGCAAATGTATGTAGCTGGAGTTTTTAAGGTAAAGCTAATACATGATGGTGGAGTTTTAAAAGAAAAGCTAATTCATGTAGATTATTTGTAGATAAAGTTCTTAATAAATCTTTTTTTAAAACTGAATTTTACACTCGTTTTTGCCATGCCATGACTTTGTATTATCATTAGCCAGTCTTGCAATAAAATCTATTGTTATATTATTAATTGAAATAACTAGGTAAAAAAATACCTTAATTAGCATAGAGAAAAAAAAATCTGCTTCATTGCACATGATACTATTTAAATGATGATAGCTCTTTGAATGCTCTAATGACAATAGTGAAAGTTATCCGTACTAATTATAATGTATCAAACTTGAATGATATACTTAATAGCACGCTTTAGTTTTGGTATCAGATCGAGGTTCTCAATGTGTTCATCGGTTCCCACAAAGAATCCGTTTGCGTGTGGATAGTATTTACGGCTATCAGTGGACGAGCTGAAATTTTTTTTTTTTTTTTTAACAATACAAAATATATAGAAGTTTTACTATAATATCCACTTATTAAACAAAAAGAAATTAACTATCAATAGTCATAGAATGCAATAGAAAAATAAATACTTTTTAAAATAAAATCTTATTTAAGGGAAAGAATCTCTAATTACTGCCATGTGTCTAACAATTAACAGTGATTAGCTCCCTTTCTTATCTCCCTTATGTATTCTCAGATAAAGTTGATACGGTTAACGATTTTTTAATGTAGGTGTCAAAATATAAACCAATAAACAAAAAGACTCAATTTGTCAATTAATTATTGGTAATTAAATACATTTTTGATATCGAAAAAAGGGAAATAACTTGTATACTATTGGTAGATATATTTTTAAGGATGGAGTTCTTCAACTTTAGATAAGCTTTGTTTTTTGTTGTTTTTTTTAAAGAGAATTTTTAAATTTTTGTTTTATCTTCAATTCTACAAGTTTCTAAGAAATATACAAAGGGAACCCACTCTGCTCTATTAGGAACAAAAAACCTTTTTAAGATATTTGAATACAATGACCATTTGTGTTTACGACATGTTTTTTTTTTTTATTAATTACAAAGGAAACTTACAAACAATAAGCAAAATGTAGGCTTTAAGTTTGCTTTTAAAGCAAATATTTTTAATAAATAAATACATAGGCACATTTCAAACAAGATAACAGATTTGTTCTAAATGTATTCCTACGCCAAGCCTACCTGAATTGTTCTCATCCGGCACCATGATCATGTCCTAGAAATAAAGAAGAAATACATTTTACGATCATAAAAATTGTAATAATAAGACTTACCCAAGAGTCTGAAGATTAATGGGGAGTTCAGTATTTCCCGTGGCTACGCTGCCCCAGCTGAGACATATATGCCACATCCAGGGCAAGCATAACATCTGGTTAGCTATTAGGGATCACAAGAAACAATGATTCGTTTGACGACTTCTTCCAACTACTGTTCTGTAAATCATCTGTGATATAATACTCCTTATGTCGACTTGCTCTATACCTGGATCTGTCCTTGATTTTTTCTCCCAACTCGCTTAGCCTACATACATTAATCTATCATAGAAGTGAACGACCTGCGGCTCTCTTGCATTCCTCTAGATCAGAAGACAATATGGAGTTGATCCTGATGTCCCAGCCAGCCAGCCATATGTTTGTAATAATTAGTTGTACAATGTTCACCTCAAATACGATGAAAATCTGGTCGTCGGCTACAGTCGGAGCATAAAGAGTAGGTTTTCGACCTCCATGCATCTGAAATTTCAAAGTATGTAATATATTTATAATACAGTTTAATATTAACGGTGTGGTAGTTTGTACCAGAAAGTACCTCTGTGTTCTGCAAACTGCCTAAATGTCAACGGTTCCTGTTTCTTTCTCTGCGACAGCCAGGGTTGTCTCCTGATTCTTTCTCTGGGGCAGCTAGGGTTGTCTCCTTATTCTTTCTCTGGACAGCCAGGGTTGTCTCCTGATTCTTTCTCTGGGACAGCCAGGGTTGTCTCCTGATTCTTTCTCTGCGACAGCCAGGGTTGTCTCCTGATTCTTTCTCTGGGGCAGCTAGGGTTGTCTCCTTATTCTTTCTCTGGGACAGCCAGGGTTGTCTCCTGATTCTTTCTCTGGGACAGCCAGGGTTGTCTCCTGATTCTTCATATGGAACGTTAACTCTTAACGCCTTTCTCTTATTGTTGTATAGCAGCAAGGTAGCAGAGACAGGGATTTAGATTTCTCATTCTTCTTGGTGGGTAGCAAGCTAATGAGAAACCAGCGCTATATGTCCGAAGTTTATTGGTTTAGGTGCCAGTTGCTTTTTCTTCTGTCAATGATAACAGTTTATCAGGACCTAATATCTGAGCTACACAGGAGTTAAACTGATTTTTAAAGCTTATTTGAGAAGCATGCAGTGTTAAGCAGTTTATAGGTAGGTGGTGCTTCTGTCTTCACATAATGGCTGGCCATTTAAACATTTTTTATTAAAACTTAAGCAGGTCATAGAATACGATTGTATGACATTTAATAATCACTTGTAAACATTTTACCTTTAGATAAATCCTTAAACCTAAGCTCAACTTTACAATAACTTACCCTTTCAGACCTTGTGGTCTATAGGGCAGATAACGTAAAGGTCATCTGTTTTTGTGGTCCAAGGTTAAGAAGGTGGAATGTGGCCAGCACAACGACCAACCACCTTTACTTTTCCCCAACTAAAGTGATGTACCCATTATAGATAGGTAGACTCAGAGGCGCCCAAAGATCTCGAAATTAAATATCCAAGTCTTTATCAGGATTCGAACCCTTGACACATGACTGTTCAGCCACCGCGAATCCCAATAAGAGATTATAAGAGACTAAGGCAGAAAGAGTTTACAAAAAGTATATTAAAATTAAACACTTAACCCAAAAAGTAAGCAGACAGCTGCAGAGTGAATACATAAACAATGTAATATCTAAAGATGACAACAAAAACCTATGGTCATATATTAAGTCTAAGAAAATGGAAACAACAGGAATAGCGCCATTAAAAGATGAACATAACATCATACATAATGATAATGAAACTAAAGCAAACATCCTAAACAAATATATTGCATCAGCATTCTCAGCCCCAGGAGACAAAGACATATTACTGAATTTGAACCAAGTAGACAACATAGAAAATATAGTAGTACAAGAAAATAGAATTCAAAAACTATTAGCCAACACCAAACCAAATAAAGCGTCTGGACCTGATAGTATTCCAGCTAGATTACTCAAAGAACTAAGCAATGAGCTAGCCCCAGTGTTCAAAATACTCTTTCAGGCTTCACTTAACCAGGGCAGAGTACCAAAGGACTGGAAAGAAGCTAATGTCACCCCCCTAATTAAAAAAGGAGAAAAATCTGACCCAGGAAACTACAGATCAGTATCACTTACCAGCATCACATGTAAAATCCTAGAACACATAATATGTAGCAACATCATAAACCACTTAGACAAAGAAAATGTCCTCACATCATACCAACAAGACTTTAGGAAATATAGATAATGTGAAACACAACTAATAGGACTAATTGATAATTTTTCTAAAGGTTTAGATAATAGTGAACAAATAGATGCTCTCTAACTAGATTTTTCTAAGGCTTTTGACAAAGTTCACCACCACAGTTTGCTTAAAAAATTAAAATATTTTGGCATTAATGGTCCACTGCATCAGTGGGTTAAAGATTTTCTGGTAGGGAGAGAACAAACTGTAATAATAAATGGCTCTAAATCAACACCGATAACAGTAAACTCAGGTGTACCTCAAGGAACAGTCTTGGGTCCACTACTATTTTTAATTTACATGAATGATTTACCAAATTGCATTACTTCAGGAACAAAAGTCAGATTATTTGCAGACGATTGCATAATATATAGAAGAATAAAAACAACACAAGACACAGATATTTTACAAAGAGAATTAGATGAATTACAGAAATGGGAATCAAATTGGAGCATGTCTTTCCACCCAGAAAAATGTCAGTTGTTAAGAGTAACAAAAAAACTAAAACAAATTAATTCCACTTATCTTATTCATGGCAAACCAGTAACACAGACTAAAAAAGCAAAATACCTCGATGTTAATAAATAAAAAAAACTGTCATGGAATCCACATATTGATGAAACTATAAAAAAATCAAACAAAGCATTAGGATTTATTAAAAGAAATTTCTATAAATCAAATATGAACATAAAACTGAAATGTTATTTAACCTTGGTTAGGCCAATAATAGAATATGCATCCTCCATTTGGGACCCCTCAACTCAAGAAAACATTAAGAAACTGGAACAGACACAAAATAGAGAAGTGAGATTCATAACAAATGAATATTCACATTTGACTAAAGTAACACCTATAGTAAGATCACTAAATTTAGAAAGCCTTCAGGACAGAAGACTCAAAAGTAAAGTAGCAATTATACATAAAACACTGAACCATAATCTTCAAATACAAAAACAAAATTTAATAAAATACTCTAAAAGACACAAAGATAAAGGCACATTCCTCGTCCCATATGCTAGGACACATTTGTAAAAATACTCCTTCTTCCCTAGTGCTATTAGACCATGGAATGGGTTGCCTGAGCTAGCCAGGAAAACCAGTGACTTTGCAAAATTTAAGTCATTGGTTAATATGCATGACGCTTAGGACGTAATCATCTTCTTTTTTGAAGTAACGTCTGTATTATATAAGATAAGAAGATAAGAAGATATTGCCAATATGACTTACTTGAAATCTCTTTCTTTTAGTTTTAACTTTGTGGCTGTAACAAAAAAATAAGTTGGAATTATAAGTTGGTATTTTTAAGTCATTACTAAGATAGGTATATTGATAGCTGATAATACAGCGTTTTAGCGACACAGAATAAACAATTTATTTATTTTTTTACCTAAAAGTTTATAATAAATGATTATAATAAGTTTTATACAAGCAAAATAAATCACAATGTTTTAATAACTTAATATTTAAAAGAGACAAAAAATAATTTACATTTGATCTAAATACAAATATTAATACCTTTTAATACTTAATTAATCAATGCGATTTTTATGTGAGCAAAATATTTCATACAAATACATATAAATATATAGACTGTCCCAAAAGACTCAATTCTATGCTCGTTTAAATATACAAGACATTTAAGGATTATGTGAATTAACCGTTTCTCTAAATAATTCTTTTATTTTTAAGAATATTAATCACACCATTACCATATTATCATGATATATGACAAATGTCTATATTCGTTCGTATTTGTTTTTCTATGGCCTTCGGGAATATCATTAAACATTATGGCTAAGGTCTTAGTGGTACTTCTAAGTCAAAATCTAATTGTGAAAGTATCTTATTACGATATCATGCTTTCATAAGTGCTACAGAGATGACGCGGTAACTGAAAAATTAGAAAGTCTTGTAGAAGTTTAACCTAACAAACATGAATCAAGAAACAAAAATACTCCGTTAGCCAGCTATTTATTGGTAATTAATTATTGTAGTTGAATATCAAATAGTAGAAACAACATTTACATTATTCGTAGATTTAGTTTTAAGAACGGAACTCTTTAGATTTTTAATATTTTCCTTGCTTTGGAGATGGTTTAATTAAACATGTTTGACTTATTGCTAAATAAAGCTGTATTTGTGAACTCTAAACTTCCTTCTAATACAACATACATTTAACGAGTTTCAATCAAACTATACAATACCATTCATGACTCAAAGAAATTAAAGTACGAAACAATTACTTTAGCTAACTATGACCTTATGATATGTCCTCTCAATATTTTTACATTAACGCAATTCATTTGAAAAAAAAAAACAGCTTACATTTCACAAAAGTACAGAAAACGTATTTAGATGATTAGAAGACAAGTTCTATTTCTCTAAAACACTCGTAAACTATTGGAAAACAACACTATCACTGTCATTTGGTTTTCTGTCAACCAGTCTATCTGCAGGTAAAGATTTTAGATTTGATTTCAACATAACCTTTTAACGAACACACGTAAATAAGAAACTTACAAGTAAATCCATATAGCGAGCCTGAAAGAAATATGGAAGATATTATAATGATACTTAGAGAAAAAAATCTTTTAGCATAAATATTGCCTAAATATAAAATATGTATGTTAATAATAAAAGAATTAATTAAATTATTATATCTTTTCGACCAAGAGACAATCTTTTCCCTTTGCAACTTCTTGTGTGACTAAAGAGGCCAAACCTTGATACACAGCTGCGATCGCAGGTCAGGCATATATAATCACCAGGCGCCGTTGCATTTTCACCCTTCTTTCTGCTTCTGTTGTGTATGACATCAGCAATCTGTGACCCCTCCTTTATGCTCTCTCTCCATGTGGATCTGTCCAGTACCACCTCTTCCGAGTTGCCATTGTCGTATTTGCATATATCCGTATAACGTAAAAGTGGGCGACCAGCGGCTCTCCTGCCCTCTATTAGATCGCCATACAGGATGTCCTGTGGAAGTCGACCTACTGGCATTCTACGAACGTGGCCAAGCCAGCCAAGGCGTCTGCTACTGATAACAGAGCGAATGTCCTGGCACCCTGCTCTTTGTAGCACTTCCTCATTGGTTATTATAATTATTATACATTCTTAAATAATCAATTGAGATGTTCACAAACATGTATTTACAGTATGATTACGATGACAATGGAAAGGGCGAAGAAGCCTGATAGTATTCCAATAGTTGGACCGTTGCGATCATAATGTTCACCTAAAAATGAAAGGAAAAAAATATTTTATTGAACTTAAGGATGTTAATAAAATTTTTATACAGACATATTCTAAACGCTGTTAAGAAACAATATATTTTAAAATTCATGATGTCACCACGTCATATATATATATAAATATACATTTATTTAGCAACATTCTTTCTGTGTGTAAGATAATTGTACACACTGTCTCTGCCCGATCAATTTTCTAGTCAAGTTGAAACTTAATGAATATATAGGAGGCGCGGTGTCTGAGTGGTAATGCGCTTAGCTTATGAACCGGGGGCAATAGTTCGAATTGTAATTAAGATTCGGATTTTTAATTTCAAGAAGCTTTGGCGCAGCTGAGTCTACTCAGCTCTAATCGTTACCTGGCATAATTGGAGAAAAGTATATATATATATATATATATTATAGCTTTTATATAGCGCTACTTTCATGCTTATAGCATGCTCAGAGTGCTTTTGGTCATGTGTGGACCAGTGTGGGGGGGGGGGGAGGGGGTATCTAGGAGTTGGTTTTCCGTGCTGCCTTTAAGCGCTAAGTAAACACAGCTCTACCCGAGTCGGGTGTCGAACCTCGAGCCCCCTTCTAGGTATCCAAGCCAAGCCAAGTTCAAGCGTACTTGGCCTCTCGACCTCGCTTACCACGTAAAGACGGAGGATCTTTGTGCTGATCACATGACACCCTCGTAAACCGTGGGACACAGAAACAGATGACCTTTACATCATCTGCCCCAAGGATCGCTAGGTCTGAAAGGGGAACTTTTTACGAGAGCATGAGGCATAGGTTTTTGAAATAAGTGAGGTTGTACAATAACATAGCAGTGGAAAAAAATCAAATATCCAATACAATACAAACAAGTGTTCATCTATTATGTTTGAAATACACATAATGATCTAACATGACAAACAATTTTAACAAGTCAAATCAGAACAAACCAACTGATAAACTCAATGATACTTACGAAAGAACAAAGTAAACCATTTCAAGCTGAACTCCAAAGAAACTCGAAAGAAACAATTCAGTTGGACGTAAAGAAAACAAAACCATGAACTAGCAAGTCTTTGACAAATCAGTAGCAGGAAAAAAGGTTACAGCCTTTGGTGATAATAACTTCCGATCCTGCATACGTATCAAGGATCGGCTTCTATCAACACTAGAGAAGTGGCGAAGGGAAAAATAAACATTTTCTATCGGAACCTAATAGGCCACATCTACGACATGCGTACAATATGTCAAACGTAAAACGAAACAACAACAGCAAATTAGGACAGTTCCAAAACCTAAAGCGAATTAAAGACGGCAATAGCGATGTCAAAATGTATTACTAACAAATTCTTACAAGAGTTACAAGTCTCCATAGCGTTGAAAGATTATTATTAAACAACCAATGTTGTGGCTATTGTTAGAAAAAAAATTAAGACAAAAATAAAGCTTAAGTTAGTATACTAAAAAAGGCGTGATGACCAATTTGTAAAAGGTCCTGGTTTCAAATCCTGGTGAAGATAGGAATTTTTAATTTCGTTATCTTTGGGTGCCTCTGACTCCACCCAGGTTAAATGGATCCTGACATTAGTTAGGAAAAGTAAAAGCGGTTGGTCATTGTGCTGGTCAAAAAACACTCTCGTTAAAAGAGGAACTTTACTTTTCTTTGAAATATAAATGAAACGCATGCAGCTGTAATGTAAACATAGAGTTGAAGCTAGGTGCTGAAACAAATGATACATACATATATTAAACATAAATAAATAACAGCACCAGGGACCAAGTTTTTAAGAGAGAAAGTAGTGAATTAAAATGCTACGAAAATAAGATTCGAATCCAGAGTCACAGGTTCGAGCCTCGGTCGGCGCATGCCCTTATTTTCGTAGCATTTTAATTCACTACTTTCTCTCTTAAAAACTTGGTCCCTGGTGCTGTTATTTATTTATGTTTAATATAAGCTGTAATGTAATGACATAAAAAAGGCATTATCGCCAAAGGGACAATGTATGAAGAAAAGAGGTTCAATGCACTCTCATACAACAATCATCTTAGCAAAAGTGGCGTAGCTAGGGTAGAGGGAGAAGGGGGAAAATTTGATAATCCCCCCCCCCCGGGTCCCCATTTGAGGGCCCCAAATTAGTGTTGTTTTTTTATTTAGTATTATATATTAAGCGAAATGCAGGGGCCTCCAAAGGCCTCTAGCCTCCCCCCCAACACACACCAGCCTCAAAATGATGGAAAATTCCTAGCTACGCCCCTGCTTAGCAACGATTCTAACCTAAATATGTCATTAGAGAATTTTTTTTAAAAAAAACGTAATATTTAGCACACTGATATTTAAATGTCCACTTAACAAGTACAATAAATTACCGCTTTCGATCTAAGGAGCAGATGATGTAAAGGCCATCCGTTTCGAAGGCCAACGTTTAACCAGTGTGTCCTGCGGCCAGCATAACGCCCAACCTCTTTGCCTTTCAAACTAATATCAGTTTCACCTTAAAGTTTAAAGGACTCAATGTCATCCTAAGAGGCGAAATTAAAAATCGCTGGCTTAACCTAGATTCAAATCTGGGTAGGGATAAGGATATTACGTTAAATTAAAGATTATGCAATAGAAAATAAATTCGTCTTTCCATTTTATTCATTCTTTACTAAGTACAAAATCACCCCAAAATGACATTTTTGTCTGTTTTTAAGGAGATTTGCATGGGTTTTCAAAAGTTTTTTATAATTTCAGGAGAATTTCATGACTTTTTCGTATATTTTGCAATTTTAGGAAAATTCAGGTACCCTTTAAGTAATAAGTTAAAATGGTTTCATTTAATAATTTACACCTAGAATTCGTGCGGGGCTCACTGTGGCCGAATGGATTGCAGTGGCCTAAGACCGGCCCTGTCTCAAATTACACTTAATTGAAGTGTTATCTATATAAAATACAATAAAATTTTGTAGCATGCAAAATAGTTTATGAGCTACTGTTACCAAAAACCGCTAGGCTAAATATCAATGCGATGTGAATTCGAATTCCTACTCGATCTGCGTTAAGCTTGATGGATACCTTGGAACATATCTCAATTAAAAGGCTGTAACATAAAGAATGTCCATTATGAAGGTTTTAATAAAATATAATTAATTGCATGTTTTCTAGTTTTTTGGGTAGATCTTGGTAGATCTTTCCTATTTTCAATTTTTATTCTAATTTCTCTTTAATTTTTAGCCTTATAAAATATACTATTTAATTATATTATATATATATATATATATATATATATATATATATATATATATATACTGTGCGACTAAAGACATTATTGAAACTTAAAGAAACCCAACTCTCGGATGGGGATACTAAAGAGATTGGAGTGGAAATGAAGAGGATTATCAGAGGATAAAAAGACTAGCCCAAAAAACTTTTGTAATACGTATATACCTAAGTTTTATACTAGCAACAACTACTACAAACAAACCTTTTATGAACGTACAAAACACTATCTTTTCACTGAAGCCGCACAAGTTGAACGTGAAATAGACATCTGAAGCAGCCTCTACACTTAGACCTGGTAATGTAAAACTTCCTTCCTTAGTGTCCCTCCATAAATCTGTCTTGTTGTCACTTGTAATTCTCAGCTCAGTGCGAAGATTTTGGCTTGTCAGGACATCATAGGAAATGTGTAGGGTCGAGCCAGGTACACTCTTGAGGCATTTCTCGGTATGGACTTTTTTCCCGTTGATATTGAGAACGTAGCTAACGTTGGTCAGATCTGAAAAAATGAATGAAAATGAGAAAATTGTGTACAGAACAAGTTCCACTAAATGTAACCAAAGCAGGATAGACCTTCTCTGATCTTAAAGTTAATACCTGTATTTTAATGTTTTACCTAATTGGGTCACATTGGGTAGCTTAATGTCATTGCTGAAGATCTCTTGGCGATCAGATAACAACATAACAGCCCTTGCTTGGGCATTACGGTCCTGGTACGTTAATGTCATGTTGAAGACAATATTGAAAACGTTTCTCTGGTCTGTCGCTACACAGTAACATAAATCTGTTTGGTTATTGTTGCACTCCTTTACAAAACGAATTAAGCAAAACTGAAAGTAAAGAGTTTGAATAAGGATTAATTTCAGTCATAAACTAAATAATTTATGGACAAAGACATAAACCTATAAGATTAAGAGAGAAGACTTAGACTTAGACTTAGGTACACCCGCGCCGTTCGGCGCACTGGGCGGCAAGCTGTCTTTATAAAGATCTGTCATTGGCAATGTCTGAAGCATCCTCCCACCTGGTGTCCACTGTTCTGAGGTCCTCCATGAAGGTGTGTCGCCATGTAATACGGGGATGTCCCTGTTTGCGCTTTCCTCGCATTGGCTTCTTTGTTATCGCAACTCTTGGTTTGAGACCCGATCTATGTAACTCCTAAAATCTGTCTCAGCCATTTTTGTTGAGCCACATTTAGTTTTTCACTATTTTGACAGATGACTTCCATGTCTTACATGCATATGTAGCAGTTGGAATGACGATTGTGTTGAGAAGGTGTATTTTTGTCTCGAGTCCAATGGCTTGGCTTGTCGAAATAGGCTGCAGCCTTTGGAAAATGCTCATTCCCTTTCCTATTCGGCACGCTACATCATGGTAGGCAACTCCATTATTTGTCATGATGCTGCCAAGGTACGTGAACTTGTCCAGCTCTTCAAGCTTTGACTTGCCAAATCTAACAGAAGAGAGAAGATCGTTCGAAATAAATATAAAGCAGTATATGGGAATGAAAGTTTAACTCTGCTTCTCTCAGTTAGACTATGCTTGTTTACTAATAAGATTTAGATGCGTGAATGTTAAAGATCCATTTGTTTTTTGTTTTTTTAAGATTAGTTTTTGTATAGTCACACAGAGGCGTGGTGAGCAAAACTTGCACCCAGGGCAAGACACCTTATTGGACCCGCCCCCCCATATCCATAAACAAAGTCTATTTCATTGCAAGAAGATCTGGTGGAAATGATAATGTCATTGTAAAAGTAAAAGAAAGTTTCCCCTTTCAGACTTTACGATCTATGTGGCAGATTATGTTTAGCCCATCTGTTTCTTTGGCCAACGCTTAACGAGCAAGGTCTCATGTGGCTAGCACAAAGACCAACCACCTTTATTTTACCTAACTGAAGACAGATATTTAGTTTTTAATATAATTGACTAGCATAGTAGCATTACACCGGATACGCCCATTGTTTTTTTCCTATGCTTTATAATGGCGGATGATTCTTTACTCTTTATTTTCGCCACAAATTAACGTCTTCCCAAACACATGATCAGTACATTAATGAAACAGGGATATAGATAGATAGATAAGATAGATAGATATATAAGATAGATAGATAGATAGATAGATAGATTAGTTATCGATTACAAAAATTAAACTAAAGATATGTTTAGCACATATGTTTTCTTCCAATAATGAATCATTTTTACACTCCATATCATATCTTTGCTTGTGTGACAGTTTTGAGGCATAGATCAGCTACCAGCATCTTAAATTTTAAATTATCTGATTATCTGATTAGTACCAGGGCTCAGAATATTTGCAACTAACTAATCCCATAGACGAAAAATAGCAACAGAAAGAAAAAAAAAATCAAATTTACATGCTTGCAGAGTAAGCAAAATAGTGTTGTGCTCCAATCAATACTTGTAACACACATGCAAGTCCGCACAGTTGTTCGGCTTTCTAGACTCTCTTTAAATAACTGATGTAACGCTTTACAACTTTACAACTTTTTTACAGGGGAAAATGGTCACCGGGTCTTCAACTCTAAGCGTCTCTATTGTCACTCCTTCTAAAGAAAGAGAGGCGGTGGAAAGAGCTAAAGAAACAGAGGCGGTGGAGAGAGCTAAAGAGGCAGAAGCAAGAGCTAAAGAGAAAGAAGCTGATGTAGAAATACACAAATGGTCGCGATGTTAGCGCCGTCCCCAGTTATTCAATAGGTTCTGGTTCAGTACTAGTTATAAAATAAAACAATGAAACCACTAGATCAAACACATAAACTTTAATCAGCTTTACTGCATATCACACACGCTAATCTCTGTCTGACATTCAACACACTTCCGGTCATTTGAGCAGATTGTAAAAATAGATTATACATACATACACACATTCATCCGTGACAATCACGATATTATTACTAAAATTACTATAAATTTTGTTAGGCGCTTCCGTGGTGTATAATGCTAATAAGCCAAGCTGAGGTAACACTCAACGTTTTACGTAATCCAATAACACCGGCGAAAACCGAACAATCTATCAGGTTTAGTTGTGATATAATAAGGCATGGATTATTCCCCTTACGAAGTTTATATAAGGGCATGAAGACCGCGTTTAGTTGCCACTTGCTCCTGAGCTACCAGGTTGACCACTGAACCTGTATTTTTTTTTCTGTTAGGCATGGGTCTTATGATACTCGGGAGAAGTGTGCCCTGCTCTGGAGATCTTTGGGGCTAAGTATATCTTTGATCATTATTGTATTATTGTGATTAATTAGTAGACATAGCTTCAAATGATTTCCAGGCAATATATTTTTACTCTGATGTTATGCATCCTGTGATACTCCCAAATATGACATATTTTTTCTAGCCTCCTCTCTGTGGGATTTAACTCTGTATTGAATCATAAGATAGGCTTTACGAAACGGAGGTCTATAGGTGGGATTTTATGTAGCGTGTAGGCTCATATGTTTCCCTGAAGCCTATACTTCATCAGGACCCTTTTGTTGTTTTTTCTGGCTAAAAGTGGCTCTGTCAGCCAGAAGCTTGTAACCGCAGAGTGACCAAAAGTGGTCATGTTTTGACTTGAGGCCTGTGGCTTTCATTTTTGTGTTTACACTGACAGTTGATTGTATTTTCATTTGTAACATATGACTAGGGCAGTTCGCCATACTATTTTAAAATGTGTAACTTTTGTTTATTTTGTTTTGAGAAGGCGTGTTAGTAGACGGCCCTTTATTTACACATGTAGTTTACTCTTCGTGTAAATAAACTTTGTATACATGTTTACCTGCGACTTTAAGTCTTGTTTTTCACACATTAGTTTCATTGTATACCTAGAGGTTAAACTTATTAACCTAGTAAAAAATAGGGGCCAGCACACATTTAACACTGATCTGTTTATTAAAAATACCTACATTTGGCTATAAGTCTAATTGAAATATTTTAGCTATACCCGCTAATAGGTAAATTAATTGATATGTTTTGTAGAATGGGGTGCTCTTTTAGAATCAATCCACATTGCTATGTAAACTGGGGTGCTCTTACAAGCAACCTCATTTAATATGTAACATTAGTCAACGCTGATACTGAATGTCGAGCGCGTTTAGCAGCCAAGAAGGGAACAGTCGAATGTCAGCTAACTCTCTACGTTTATATAATCTCTACGATATGCTAGAAGTAGTCTGTTATTTCCTTCTGTAGTAACATTTATTCTGTTTTTTTACTAGTCATGCCATTGCCAAATATTCACCTATTTCCGAAACAAATAATTAATTCCAAATCGGGCAATTACAATCTGTATCATAACAACAGTAAATTAGAAAAAAAAAAGAAAGTTGTTTAAATATAACAAACATTGATTTAGATGTATTGTTTACTTTCATAATGGTACTCTAACTTGTTACGTAAATATATTGGTATTCAAATAAGATGACATTCATTTTGAGTTTCTTACTTACAATGATTGCATTCCAATATTCTAACATTTTCAATACAGTGATCGTATATTTATATGACGGTATTCTAATATGTAGACTTAAAGGTGATGGTGTTTTAGTATGTTGACTTACATATGATGATATTCTAATATGTAGACTTCAAGGTGATGGAATTCTAGTATGTTGACTTACATATGATGGTATTCTAATATGTAGACTCAAAGGTGATGGTGTTCTAGTATGTTGACTTACATATGATGGTATTCCCAACTGTTTTCCAGCAACATTCTCAAGCCCAACTGCAACGACATTTTTGTCCGTTATATTCACTCGGCCTTTCACCACATATTTCTCTAACCCATCAACGTAACCAATGTTACATCTTGCTTTATTTTCCACAGTATGGTTTGCAAATAGGAGTATGCACTCTTCTGTAAGAAAAAATTCCATATACATTTTGCTAGTAATATTATACAATACAAAATGTAATAATTAACAAACATATTCATTAATATCTAGACTGGAACGGACACACGGCATGTTAGGCTATAAGGCCTTCCTTGTTGGCATCCTGAAAAGGGACCGCCATATTATAATAATATATAACAATTAATTATTTTTTTTTTATAAAAATGTATTGATGTATTAATATTATTAAGCGCGTTATTATTGAAGCTTGACGTGGGCAGGGGACCACCAAAATAATGCGCCTCCTCGACATACTTTTTGTAACTTTGTGCTGTGTCGTAAAATAAATTGAGTGTGCCCAACTCTAATGGGTACCTGACTTTAGTTGGGGAAAGTATAGGCGGTTGGTTGGTCGTTGTGCTGGCCATATGACACCCTGCTCGTTAACCGTTGGCCAAAGAAACTGATGACCATAACATCTTCTGCCCTATATTGATCATTGTAGACAGCACTTTATAGAACCTTCGTTGTAAGATGTGAGGCATTCTATGTTTATTTATTATAATTTATTATTATTTCATTGATTGACTAGGTAAAGTGGGGTGACGGCCCTTGAGTTTTGTTATTGTTTTCAGGAACAGGACTTTTGTGATTGAATAGATGGAGTACAATATAAGGCAGTTTTTCTAGTTGATGTATATTTAGATATTCAGCTTTTGTTGGCGTTATCTACAGTTTTTATTTATTCATATTGCTTTAATAAATATTTCTTATTTCTAACGCATCCCTGGAGTTCTTGAATTGTTGCATACGTTAGGTGTCCATGTCTAAGTCATAGGCCAAGGAGTTCACAACAGGCCGTATGGTCTGAAAGGAAAACTACTGTTTTTTATAGTACACAAACCTTCATTACACGGATGTGTTTGTTGATTGTTTCTTGATTGTTTGTAATTGTTTATTTATGTGTACACAAAGTAAATATCTTTAATTGAAACTCTCACTTCCTCCGAGAACAGAAGAACACTGAGAACTAAATTCTATGGTACAATGCTGGAGAACGAAGAAGAGCTGCATGCAAGACAAAGCACCTTCAACTTAACACACGACTTGAAGCTAAATTGCCATGTACGGAAACAAGCCACTGAATTTCTACATGACACTTGCATACAATTTAACTTTGTGAAATATTGTGTCTGAGTTGTGTTTGTATGTGTTTGTGTGTAAAAGCTTCTTTCTGAAGTAACGTCTGCATTATATAAGATAAGAAGATAAGGTAAGAAAATCTATTTATTTTTTTTTTGTAATTATTCATTTTAGCCTATTATAATTCTTGCAAAAAGTTTGCATATTTATATTTTAAGATATGTAAAGTGTTCGCGAAAAATGAGTAAAGTAAATTAAAATACAAAACTATTAATATTTTATGATATCTAAAGTAATTCTTGCAAAACAACTGAGAAATATTTTTCAGCGATATTTTGACTGCGCTATTTTGTTCGCGCTATTTCGTAGGCGCTGTTTATTCCGCAGTTTTGTTGATTGTAGGAATTCATATGATTATTCCTTTCATTTTCATGTATAATTGTATTCAGATTATACGATCTTACACAAAAGTATTCAGACTATGTATAAGTCTACAGTATGTGTTTTGTTATGATATATTAATACAACTACAATAATTACCGCCTGACAGCCTATTATAAATATTTTTCATAATTTTTCCAGAAGATCTCCCTTTATCTTCATCAATTCCTTCGTCTCTGAACCGTTGCGGCACCCATAAGATCTGTTAACCATCTTTCTTCACTTCACTCTGTCTTTCGCCTTGTACAGAATCTCTCTCAATGACAGGCCCATCCATTATTCTATATTGTCTTTCTATCGCTTTCTCTGTCTGCCTCGCCTTTTTTTCCTGATACTGTTCCTTGAGGGAACTGTCTTTGCAAGCCCTGAGGACTTTGGGATAGAGTTGTAGTTTACGTTTTGTGGCAGTAGTTTACAGGTCAATGTAATGTCCAATCACTTTTTTAATCCTGTTTCTATTTTTATTTTCACTTGTCATACGGTCTTTGTGTGTGATACCTATCATCTCAATTTCATTACTAAGATTCTGCTTTCTGCATCTGCAGTCAGCGTCCGAAACTAGCAAGCTTATAAGAATAGGGGCATGACCAGGGAGTTCATTAGTCTGTCGAGGGGTATCCCTTCGTCTTTACACATTACTCTAGCTCAGTGGATGGCAACCTTTTGAGTTGGAAGAGCCAAAAATTACAATTTACAAAATTTCAATGTTTTTAAAGAGCCACGCATTTTTCTCTTCCAAACAATAAAAGTACTCGCATAAACACATTTTTTTTAAATTAAAAGAATAGAATCTTTTATTCCTAAGAAAAATATCTATTTATCTGTATGTTCATATTTATATTTATATTGGATTATTAGATAATTATTTATTATTTAAGTATAAAATTTAAACAATTAAACATTTACATACAGCACTAAGTTGCACTTCAATAACAAACAATTGAGCAAAGGAACTCAGTAGTAACTATGGCTTGGTATGTTTTTAGATAGTTTAGATACATTTGGCTCATAGCAAGTTTTCAGTTTCAATCACGACTCTAAATTTACATTTTGTTAGTTGACTTCGTAATTTAAAAAAAATATAATCAATTAAGAGAACGCTTGATCTCACGAATATGCCGTTCCGACGATAGTCAGCCTTCCAAAATGCTAACCTTTTCACCTGACAGTAGCAATATAAGTGCCTAATCTCGCGGCATTTCTTTAAAAGCTGTCCACTTTTGCTGCGTTACATACATTCCTGGAGCTTCAACTCTTCCATCTTGATTTTCCACTCGGTAAATATTTTGCTCCAGAAAACATTACTTTTTCAATCGATCAATTGCATGTTTAGAGATCCAGTATCATTTCCAAATGGCTCAATGTGAATTTCGTTACTATTTGTGTTGAGAGGATTTTTTTTTTTATAAATGCTACAGTCATTTTGTTTGTTTGGAATCGCTCAAATCTGTCAACAAATTCCTCTTTATTTTTTGTTCTCTGTGAAAGTAATTCGTGTCAAAAGTTCCACTGGGTTTTTTCGCGATATTGCTTTACAAATTGAAAAACGTTTCATCCCCTTACCTTGGGAAAGCCATCGCACTTTATTTTGAAGAAAGAAAAGTCGGAATTTTTATTTTGTTAAAAATTCTTTAAACTGACTATAATAGAGTTCTTTTGACAAGTTGCTGTTAAAAATCTTAATTACCGAATTCATGTTTGGACACAAAGCGCTTCATGGTAGGGCTATATTACGCATTGAAACAAAAGAATAAGGTGGCTTTTTTTTTTGCTCCAAAGAATCATTGTTGCCCCTTTATTTTTTATTATCATACTTCTGGCTCGATTAGTTGCTATTATATTTTCTTTAAGGCATTAGCTGTATCTTCTCCTCTAGTTTGTCACGAAAGCGGTAGCAATCCTAGAAGTTCTTCTTTTAAACCTTGGGATGACAGATTATCAGACTTCTTCTTGAAACTGTCAGGTTAAGTAGAGCCTTTGGCTCTTGGAACTCTAGGCCAGCAAAAGTGAACAAGAGCTCCCTCTCACCGGCCTGAATGAGAAGAACAGTGTACACTGTTCTGTCTGACGGGTGGGTCAGACTCGTGGCAAGAGGCCGCGTACACTAAGACCCCCGCCATTTTCCCTTTCTATACCAGGCTAACCGTGCGGGACACGCAATTTATGTAACGGCCCCTTGAGGAACAGCGCCTGCCTGGATTGTGACAAGGTTGTGGGAGCTTTTTTACAACTACGCGCAGTGCAATGAGGATGCTCTCGCACCCCCTTAGGCACCCCCACGGGAGTCTTGTTACCCTTTAGTCTAATCTTTTCCTCCTACGATCGTTTCCACCCGGGCGCCACTATGAGGCAGGGTAGAATGCCCGGGATATTATCAGACAAAAAGGGCAACTTGTGCCGTGTATTTTATGTTGCAATGCTCATATATATCAAGTGATGCGGCAGAAAAAAGTTGAATATCTTCCATCTGCAAATATGTTACATTTCAACACATTGGGACGGGGTGCGCTGAAAGGCGAATACACGTGGCTGAAAGAATCTGTGTCTGATACTCGTTAGTCGAATCAGAACGATTTAAAGAGCCGCAGCTGAACACCCAAAGGGACGCATGTGGCTAGCGAGCCGCAGGTTGCCGACCCCTGCTCTAGCTAGATGTTAGCTAAAGTATACAATTGCCCAATTTAGATTTTCAAATGTTCTTCAATTAGTAGTGACTTTTAAAAGTTACAACGTTACAGCACTCACGAAAACACACTAACACACATATTCTCTCTTACCTTCAACACATCTCTCACAAGCGTAGAATGAAATGCAGATAGTGAGATAGAGTGTTGAATAAATTGAGAGCCGAAAAAAATGTGCTGATTTCGCTTTTTCCATCTAAAGTTTCTCTTCAGTCTATCCTGTAATGCATTTGAAAAATCTAATGTTTTATTCTTTAAGCAATTAAAATACTTTTTTAAAATCCTTTTAAAAAAGCTTTCCTAAAGGGGAAGAATTTTCCTTTTAAAACTTTATAAATATCGTACAAGTTATTTCCCTTATTCGATATGAAACAAAATAATTAATTAACAATCATTATTGAATATTGTTCTGTTAGGTACAAAAATAATTAGTATCGACTTAATTAGAGAATGCGTGAAGGAGAAATAGCGTTAACAATTATTTAAAGGGACCAAATCCAACAAATTAAGCCATATCTGTGAATACTAAAGGGTTCGTCTCCCATGTTGGTATAAAAAAGAGAAAGATAAATAAGATAATTAATTGAAAAATTGGTTACTTATTATTAATTCGGACCTTGTTATGCCAATGAATAAATATGTGAAGTTTCAACTTGATCCTAAAGTAGGTGTTTGGGAAATAAAGAGTACACACATTTTACCAGACTGACAGACAGATAGACAGATTAAGAGAGTTGATATAAGCATTGTTAAAAGTCTATAAAATTTTAATATATCAGAGCGAGTGAGAGACAGAGAAAAGAGAGAGACACACACACACAGAGAGAGGCAGAGTGATAAAGAGACAGGGAGAGACAGAGAGATAGACAGAGACACGGTGATACAGAGAGATAGACAGAGACACGGTGATACAGAGAGATAGACAGAGACACGGTGATACAGAGAGATAGACAGAGGCACGGTGATACAGAGAGATAGACAGAGACACGGTGATACAGAGAGATAGACAGAGACACGGTGATAAAGAGAGATGTTTTATTTGACCCATGAACATTTACAGAAATCTAGTGAGCAAACAGATTATACAATGCAAATATATTAAAATAAATAATTGTAAATATCTATATAAATTATTGAGACTTCTGACTCTTATCACTTATGATGAAGAAACATTGTCCCTACAAGTCATTCTAAAAAGTTTAAAGTAAACAAAGATTATTCTTTTTTTAAAACATTCAGTCGAAGACACAAACTCGGGCCAGTATCTATTAAATACTCTGAAGAACTGTGTTGAAAGTGTTAGGTTGTCATGGAACAAAACGGCAAGTGTAACATTTGATGAAGTCCGTGCTTTAAGGAAGAAAAATACATGAAATAAACGAATAAAATGCAATCCCAAACTCTAAACTGCATCTAATATCAAACATGTTTTTGACCCAATTATCTCAGTAATCATACCTATTAGAGAGCTAGACGTCTTAACCACAGGCAGTTCTGATGTTTGGCACCACAGAAGTATCCGATGGTTTAGCACGGGCAAGATATTGAGATGTATATAGGATCTCAAGAAAGAAATTTTTAAGCATCTTTATGGACATTGACTTTGACTTTGTTACTAATATTTCTAATGAAGAGCGGAAGACAGACTTCTCGATTTACAGTGCATGTTAAGGTTTTTCAAACAAAGGTGTCTAATTTCTCAAGGCAAGCAAGTGAAAACTTGTTTTGTCATTTTCCTTTGCTGAAAGGTGAAAATATTTCTAGTGAAATGGTTGAAATGTACACGACTTATTTGGGTTCCTTAATTATGGAGTCTGAAAGCACATTATCTTGGAACCCGATTTTCAATACCATCAGCTCACCATTTAGTGCAGAAGCTAACTCAGCTTCAGAGAACATACCTCCAAGCAAATTATGATGAGTTAGAGAAGTTAGGGTCAGTCAGATCTTTCGCAGGAGTTTTATGGGTGCCAGAAACTGTATTTCCACACTGCAAAATTTTCACATTACTTGGGTCCAGTGATATCTGTGAACAAGCATTTATTTTGTTGTTTGAATATTAACTGGTGTAAGAACAGGGTCGATGCTGACTGAATGTAATTTGACACCAGTCACAATGATAACAAATATTAAGCTGGTTCCAGTTACAGAAAACTATTCACAAGAGTTGACAGTTGCATAGTTCACATTAAGTACAGCTGTATATTTGTGGTGAAATGTTGTGACGTAACAAGATAACGATAAAAAAATCATAAAATGAGTTTCCGATAACATTGCTAAATCTTGTTGCACTGCCTCTAGTGGCAGAGTAAAAATATGATAAGTAAATGTATAATACAGTATAAATGTGAATTAAAAGACATTATACACAGTAGGCTAGCGTATTGATTTAAATTTGTAAGTTCACACACACACACATACATGTATATATATATATATATTCCCAATTTTTTTTTATGCGGCCCTCGAAAAACAAAAGGTTGCCCACCCATGATCTAGACAAACAACAATCTGTGCGATTAATACAACTTTTACCAATTGTTTTTGATTAGCGCTATTTCAAACTTTTAGCTTTCTCAATACACTATGATTCTATTACTTATCTGGGTCAGTTGGGGAGAATGGGGGGGGGGGGGGGAGAGAAAGAAAGGAAATCTGGATGGCTGATGCAACGGTTACTTTTGTTTTTTTCTGAAAGTGAAAAATATTTTTTTTTTAAATCAACTATCCAAGCAGCTGTTCTTTTTACCCACACCATTTTTGCAATTATTCAATATTAGAAGTTAAAAAACACGGGAGACTATTTAGTAAGGGTCCTTATGATACTGCATATTTTTAACATATGTCTATTGAGTGTTTGATTTTCTTTTTGTTAAAAAAGCATGTAAATATGAAATGTATGACTAACTTAAGTAGTTTGAAACAAAATGTTTCTTTTTTTAAAGACAAACAATTTATTTAGTATGCATGGGCTATAAGTTAACAATAATTTAAAATAACAGCTAATAAGTAATATTGCATTATGTGCATAGCACTACCATTACATACACCCTATTGTGCGTATACGAACTAAGGGAAAGAGTTCATTGGTTGAGGCTTTGAATTACAAACATAAAGAATGACAAAGCACCATATCGGGTCTTTCGTCATTGCATGACTCATGTGATTACTATAGTTTGATTTAATATTTTAAAGAGGGGGGGGGGTGAATCTCGCCCCCTTCTTGGAATAGGTTGACATAATTTCGCTTTAGTTTTTTCCGGATTTTTATCCGAATTTCTCCCTAAAATTTCTCATTTGTAGGTTTGCTTTATTTTTTTTTTAGGGGGGGGGGCAAACATAATAAAGTGTGATGTAATGTAATTTAATGACTGCAGTTTAGCTTATGTCATTTCTTAGAGGGGTTGGTTAACCTCAACTTCTCCTCAGAATAAACCAATTCATGGAATTAGATTCCTGCAGTTCTAGTTTAGTTGGTTGGTGTAACTGGAAGGGGTTTTTTAGTTAAGTTTTAACATAAGATACCCATAGGCAACATTCATGGAATGGGGTGTTTGTAGGTTGTTGTTTTTTTTTGTCATTGGAGAGGGGTAACCTTAAAACCTCATGGAATAATTGACTTAATTTTTCGATTTATTTTTTTACTTTAATTAAAAATGGATTTTCACTTCAAAGCCTCCATTTTGTGGACAGTAGATTTTCTACAGTGTTTAAGAAATACGACTAAATCAAAAGCAAGGACACTACTTTAAGGAGGGGTGAATTTATTTCCTGAGAATAGGGTTTGAAGTTCGATATCTCAATCGCAGTCTATGTCCATGATTATATCTCATTGTCTCAAAACGGTGTCGGTTCAAATTAGGACAACCTGGTCATGCAAGCTATACATGTTGTACATCTCCAGCCTGGCAATAGCAACAAACGACTACTAAACATGACCCAGTTTAACAAACAAGCAGAGATAACTTTCAGTCTCGTGTAGGCTAAAAAAAAACAAAAGCAAGACTTCTACGCTACCATGGTGTGAATAGAGACCTAGAGACTTCATCGGATACTATATATAGAAAAAAAAAGTTATAAAATTAGACTCATACCACTACACAAGCACTTAGAACTACACACTTACCGGTTAAATCCAGACTTTTGTGTCTTCAGTACACGCGTTATCCTTGAGTGTGATAGATGAATTGAGGTCAAAGCACATCTGTTGCTTAGGATGCAACTCAAAACGTAACTTTACACGCGAAGTGTATATTTAAGCTATGATAAAATCTAAGCAATAATAACAAAGTATTAAAAGCTAATTTTTCTAAGAAAAAAACATAGATGAAATCTCAAACATATAATTATAAGTATAACTATATGACACTAGTTCTACTAGCCTCGCTCTAAGTCACCACTTCACCTTCACATATCCATTAGTCTGTTGGACAGTTGGGGCACCACACACAATTTAACGACCATCTTTCTCCATACTTCTTTTTCTTGGATAGAGCCTCTTTCAATAGCAGGCCAGTCCTTTCTTTAATGTTGACTTCCATTGCTTTCTCCGAGATCAGAAAGTTTATCTTGAGATTCAGCAACATTAATAAGTGATGTACATGACCAGTGAATATTTCTTTATCAATGTAGACTTATATAACATATACTATCTAGATTCTAGATCTATCTATAATAATTAGGGGAAAACAAATGTCAGCCAGATTTAAGATTGCCTACAAAATAAATAATAACATTTAATGTTACAAACAACTACGCAAAGTTGCTCATATTTGGTTCATGTCATCCCAGCGGTTTTATTATTCAGTATTATATAAAATATAACGTTAAAATATTTGTCACGTATATTATGTCTATTGGTAAAACGTTTGGCTTACGAAGCTTGGGTCCCGCGTTCAAATCCTGGTGAAGACTGGGATTTTGAATTTGGTGATCTGTGGGCGCCTCTGAGTTAACCCAGCTCTAATGTGTACCTAACATTAGTTGGGGAAAGTAAAGGCAGTTAGCCGTTTTGCTGGTCACATGACGCCCTCTTTAACCGTTGGCCACATCATCTGCCCAATAGATCGTTTGGTCTGAAAGGGACATTTTTCTTTAATATTATGCCTATAATATGTAGACGTATATTAAATATAATCTATTACATTTACAACTCAAACTCCCATGGAACCAAACTTTCACACAAGTACACTATGACTAACATAAAACTTTATTAGCAATTGTTCTGGAATACACCCAAAAGTTAACTAAAACTGTGAACACAGTGCAGTCGTATACAATAGCAGCAAAGTAGGTCAAAGTCTAGCTTGAAAGTAAACATAAAAATTGCATAAAGCTTTAAAGTACAAAAGCGTAGCATACATGATACATGTAACCAATGGCTTGGGTGGGGGGGGGGGTTAAGATTTTTCCATTTTTTTCTTCACATACATACACAAACACATACACATACACAAACACATACACATACACAAACACATACACATACACAAACACATACACATACACATACACAAACACATACACATACACAAACACATTCGTTTTTTATTTATATTTTTATACAGCGCCGGAGTTGGTGTTACCATTGCAAGTGATGGTGTTACATTTGCAGCATTGGTGTTACCATTGCAAGTGATGGTGTTACATTTGCAGCATTGGTGTTACCATTGCAAGTGATGGTGTTACATTTGCAGCATTGGTGTTACCATTGCAAGTGATGGTGTTACATTTGCAGCATTGGTGTTACCATTGCAAGTGATGGTGTTACATTTGCAGCATTGGTGTTACCATTGCAAGTGATGGTGTTACATTTGCAGCATTGGTGTTACCATTGCAAGTGATGGTGTTACATTTGCAGCATTGGTGTTACCATTGCAAGTGATGGTGTTACATTTGCAGCATTGGTGTTACCATTGTAAGTGATGGTGTTACATTTGCAGCATTGGTGTTACCATTGCAAGTGATGGTGTTACATTTGCAGCATTGGTGTTACCATTGCAAGTGATGGTGTTACATTTGCAGCATTGATGTTTCCATTGCAAGTGATGGTGTTAAATTTGCAGCATTGGTGTTACCATTGCAAGTGATGGTGTTACATTTGCAGCATTGGTTTTACCATTGCAAGTGATGGTGTTACATTTGCAGCATTGATGTTTCCATTGCAAGTGATGGTGTTAAATTTGCAGCATTGGTGTTACCATTGCAAGTGATGGTGTTACATTTGCAGCATTGGTTTTACCATTGCAAGTGATGGTGTTACATTTGCAGCATTGGTGTTACCATTGCAAGTGATGGTGTTACATTTGCAGCATTGGTGTTACCATTGCAAGTGATGGTGTTACATTTGCAGCATTGGTGTTACCATTGCAAGTGATGGTGTTACATTTGCAGCATTGGTGTTACCATTGCAAGTGATGGTGTTACATTTGCAGCATTGATGTTTCCATTGCAAGTGATGGTGTTAAATTTGCAGCATTGGTGTTACCATTGCAAGTGATGGTGTTAAATTTGCAGCATTGGTGTTACCATTGCAAGTGATGGTGTTACATTTGCAGCATTGGTTTTACCATTGCAAGTGATGGTGTTACATTTGCAGCATTGGTGTTACCATTGCAAGTGATGGTGTTACATTTGCAGTATTTGTTTTGCCAAGTGATGATGTAACCATTACCAGTATTGATGTCACCATTACCAGTATTGATGTTACCATTGCAAGTGACGGTGTTACATTTGCAGTATTTGTGTTACCATTGCCAGGAATGGTTTTACCATAGCAAGTGATAGTTTTTTATTACCAGTGTTTGCGTTTCATTTCTCAGTTTAGAAGAATCATTGGCATTTCTTGATTTCTATTTCCAGTGTTGGTATTTCATAGCCATTTTTCAAGTATCATTAACAATGTGAACCTGTTTCTTATTCTAGTGGACAGTTGATGTCCACATGTTACTGTCTGTATCGTAAAAATGTGAGCCCTGAAAGAAGTTGCTTACATTTTACTTATCAATAGCTAAAATAATAAGGTTGCAAAACTAATATAAATGGTAATAATATAAATAATTACCAACTGGATACATTACTACAGGGGCGTGTAACTAGGGATTTTGGGGACATGAAATAATGTACGCAAAAATATATAAGCCCTAAATCAAATTGGTTCAGTATATCAGTAAACTTTTTAAAAAATTATCATTAAGACTCTTTTAATAAATAATAGCGTTGTTTATTAGTTAATTAATGCAAAAGTTACAATTCTCAATTGATATCGCTACACGTCGTGCATTATCTGCATCGAAGATAACATCATCTACAAGGATACTTTCTAGTATTTGTGACTTCACTGACATTAAAGCTCCTGAGATAGTTTTTGATTAACTTGAGCCTTGAGAAGGATCTCTCACAAGACGCAATGGAAGTGGCCTGAGTTAGCAATATTTGGAGGAGGTTGCAAGGTTTGAGCACACGTAATTATCATTTGAAGCCTGTTTCCTCAATATGTCTATTGGTGATTATATTACTGGTTTGTTGATGAAAAGTGCTCGTGCATCAATGACATCATTGAAAAAGCGATTTGCCATTTATTTCATCATACAAACAGGAAAAGTAGCACAGTTTGTCATAAGCGTGTCCTCATCTAACAGGTGTCTTGGTTCAAGAAATCCAAAGGTATCCATTTTCTTTCCAGCCTTTGGAATCTGCCCTTCATCTCCATATGAAATCTGCCCAGCACTTCTGTCGCAACACGTTTGAATTGTAGTTGTTATGATGACAGGGAATCTATAGTATTCATTACCTTCTTTTTCTTTTTCGATGAATTGGGTTTTTGTCATTTTCTCATCATTTTGCAGAAAGCATGAAAGGGTACTAATTTCTTTAGCAGCTTCCCGTATATGCAGTCCAGACTTTTGTAGTTTCTTCTGAACTATATTAATTGGGCGCAAGAGCTTTGACCAGAATTTCAGATAGGCAAAAAAAAAAAAATTCCACTGCATGAAGAAAATTCTGTGCTAATATTATATGATTACGTAATTGTTGGTTGTTTATGTTTTGTGCTAAAGAAAAGTTTCATATCTCGTAATGCTCGAGTATAGAGGTACTCTGAAAAGCGGACTTCCCTATTAAACAATACAAGTGCTGACAAGTAGAAGACTCAGGGAATCATTCCAACTGATCCCAAACTATTGAAACCATCAGTATGGTTGAAAATGCAGAGACATTACTCAACGAACGACAGATGAAAAGCAAAATGAAATACGACGAAAACGCAAGACTACCTAAAGATTATTCTGTCGGAGAGTTCGTTTAAGTCAAACATGACAGAAAGCAGTTGTCATTAAAAAAACATTTATCACCCAGATTTTACACCAGATTTTACTCCATAAAGACAAACGATGGAAAAACATACAAATGAAATCAACGCTTTTTGAACACAATTTTCCAAAAAGACATTTCTGGGCACTATGATACCGAAGGAGACAATGAACTGCAAACTGTTGGAACAAAAAGACAGTTATAGATCAACCTCTAGAGAACTTGTTGTGCCAGTCAAGACAACCAGAAGAGGACGAATTGTTAAAGTTCCTAGTAGATATCAGTCTTAAGAACTTTAAAAGGAAGGATGTGCTAATATTATATGATATTACGTCATTGTTTGTTGTTTATGTTTTGTGCGAAAGCAAAAGGATTAGATGGAAATAAAAGGAGAGTTTCCATTGGATTGAGGAAAGATGAATAGAGGGGTAATAACTCGAGTGTTAATTTTAATTCTGAATTATAGACGCCAAACCCGAATAATGGAATATTCTAGCATTATTAAGAATAACTTTTGAATCTGCTGTACTCGATTCTGTAAATTTTGCTTCAGGGTTAATTAGTGTAGCCATAAAATACTCGCCATTTAGATCTATTATTAGTAAAGGTAACAAGATATCTGGAATTCTCTGTATATCATGCAGTTTTATTCGTGGCAACAAAGTTTAGAATGTAAAACTAACTTTAAGAAAAAACTTTGATCTCTGTGGGAAAAAATATTATTGAAATGTCAACAAAGTCAACGTACTGATAGACCTAGATCTAGGTTTAGTCTTTGTTATAAATGTTATCCATAAATGTTAAAAAAAAGACTCCCGTTGACACTATTTGTCAATCAAATATATTAATGTATGTATTCACAAATAAATTTCGGACACCCATTTGTCCCCCTTTCCCCCTTTAGAAACATTTAAATGAAAACATTTAAAATGATTATATATATATATTTATATATATATATATATATATATATATATATATTGTTATAAACCTGGTGGTGGCACAAATAGGGGTAGTGGTGTGTGTGTAGTCGGCCGACGCAAATCACCCCAGGCCAGCGCTAGACGAGCGGTCAACCGTGACGAGTTACGACGGTCAACCGAGTCGAGTGTCAACAGGACGGTTCGGGAAGGATCGCTCAGGAGAGTCACGAGAGCTGTAGCCAACTGACCACCTAGAAACGTCGAGCAGAGTCCCTCTCGCATAATTTAACTGTAACCCTAGACAAAACAAATCATAAGTAACAACGTGGAGGCCAAAACATAGCGTTGTATCTTCATGGAAGACCTAAAATCTTTGGAATTAATGCCGAGGATCAATCTCTGTGGAAATTCATTTTTCTTCTAAAGCGCCCAACACAGACCCTGTGATTTTCTTACTTCGCAAGTTTCTTTAAGTATACAGACACACGTGAAAAAGAATTGTACGTTGAAGGTATCATAGTGTGTAGAGCAGCGGTTCTCAACCTTTTATGCTCGGCGACCCCTTTTTACAATCCCCCACTCTGCCGCGACCCCCGCATACACACACGCACATACAGCAATAGAAGAATAGACAATAACAATCCTTATTTTCGATGGTCTTAGGCGACCCCTGGCAAATCGTCAATCGACCCCCAAGGGGGTAGCGAACCACAGGTTGAGAACTGCTGGTGTAGAGAGTGAACAAAAAACAACT
This sequence comes from Biomphalaria pfeifferi, assembly GCA_030265305.1. Lineage (NCBI taxonomy): Eukaryota > Metazoa > Mollusca > Gastropoda > Planorbidae > Biomphalaria > Biomphalaria pfeifferi. Next base: position 3,057,450 of record JASAOG010000009.1, on the reverse strand, counting down.
TATAGTTCCTTTATCTGCCACGTTCAGACCACAAAGTAAAAACTAAAACTCTTTCCGGTCAACGTATCCGTAAACACTTTACTAATTAACATTTATCTTGAAACAATCACACGTAATATTTTTCTTGAGGACAGAAATGGAAAATTATTATTTTTTTTAATTTACTATACTACCTCTACTTGTGTTATTCTTCTTTTATGAAGATAATTAATTACAAAATTATTCTTATAACCCTGTTGTCAAGGCGCACTTATAGACTGTATTGCAAACAGAAATATCTATAATATAAAGAAGAAAGTAGGGCGTATGTACGTATGAATGTCCCAAATCTGGATAAAACTTGGCATAAATGTCATTTGGATACTAAATGGAAAAGCAACATATGTAAAGTAGCCCTAAAACAATCTGAAGACCCTAAAATAAAATGTTGCTTAACTTCATTGATCTAGGTTATATAGCCATGTTTACGAGACAAGGCCGACAGGTCATGCATGCGTAGAAAATCTCTCGAAGGTTATATCTACATCTAGATCTAATTCAAAGATATATATCTAAAGCTACTCTTCGAAAAGATCTTTTTTTTTACTTTAACACATTAACATAAAAAATTTAGACTTTTAATTTCATTAATGAAATTAACCTTAATTAACCTTGTTGATTCAATTAGGATTTTTACATAAATTCGATCCTCAATGTTGCGACTTTACCGTCTTGACGTACATTTAATAGCCATTTATGATATCGCGCGCTTCTTACATTTGACACGCGCAGCACATAACATTATTACATTTACGCATTTGCTTCATTTATAACAATTATTTTGTCTGTGTTTTTCTAATACATTACATCAGTGACTATAAAGATAAACCAATATATATATATTTACACACACAATGCAAACACTTAACACTAAATATACAAGTCTTTGATTGAAAAGACCACTTAGCTGCCTCTTGTCACCACTCCGCGCTTACTAGGGTAGCATGCATTACAGTTTCAGATACGCAATTTAAAGGTGATATAAATTATGGTCTTAAGGTTTGGAAATCTTAATTCTAATTGTAGATAATTTTTTTTTCAAGTAAGATGTCTAGCTACGTCAATTTAGACGAAAATATGTTCGTTTGCACGCACAAAAAACTGTATTCCATGTCCGTACTTACCCCTAGGGGTGTCAACGTTGGTGTAAACACCCCTAAATCACATATTATTTTTTTTATCTGGTCTTCTAACTTTTTGATCCATTTTCTTAAATACAATGTAGGCCTACGAATCTTTATATTGTCTAATTTTATGCTCAGAAATTTTGCTTTTTATTAATTTTATTTTTTTATTTTATCTGAAACGTTACTTGTTCAAGACTTTTTTTTTTTTGATAGACAGCAGCAAATATTGTTGTCTTTTGTAAAATTAAAACAATTTTTTACCATTTAGGATGACCTTGACCAGAAGTGACAGAGTTTTTATACACTCACAAAGTAGGTCAGGCTGACGACCTTCTAGTAGTGCTGTGAAGCTGTACAATAAGATGGTGTTGATTGTATCTCAATGTCTAAAACACATATAAACCTATGAAATCACACTGGTATTTTCGAATGTTTTCTTCTATTAAGGTGGTGTGGGATATTATATAGATATAAAAATAGATATAGATAAATAAATATAGATAGATTAATACATAAATATATATGTATAAATATGTGTGTTACTATTGAGTGGATCTATTCTATAATTCATTAATGTAATGAATAAGACATAATTGAAGCAAATTTTTTCATAGCCTACACACCTTGCGACTTGTTTTTCTTCTTTGAAATGGAGATTTATGTTTGCAGATGTTTCTATTATTCTTCCTCTAGTTTGAATTAACATTTAAGAAATATTATTAGCCACTGAAATACCTGATAACTGTCACCGAAAACGGTTAATAATACTTTTAAAATATATATTATTGAGAAATGTAACAGTATTTTTCAATTTAAAATATTAATTTTTAATGTCTTACCAAGTTCGAAATACATCTATTCAAAAAGTATGTTACCTAGATAACGTCTAATTTTCCCATTTTGTTAGTGTCAGAGGAGTCACTATTCCATGTTGTTATATTTCTATAGTAAAACAAGGAATTTTAATAAATAAAAATCTAGACCATAATATGATTGTAAACTATTTCAATGGTGACTTACAATCGTAATTAGACATATAGCTGAATCTATATACAAGAAGTTATGTATTTACAAAGCTCTAGTCATGACCAATACTTTAATATTTGGTTCTAATTGCAGTCGTGGGAAGCTATGTCTTTGTACTAAAAGAAAAAAGCGATGATGTACTGTTTAGTAAAACGATATATCATCATTTGGATCATGTTTTCCTCCATTCCATTAAAATGTGGTAAGTTGATGTTAAAAATAGTTTGTTCACTTTATTTTAAATTTTTAAAATGTAAAATTAAGAATGCATTAATAGTATTACATTTCAACAGATAAATGTACGTTGTAAGTGTTACTTAAAATAATATGAATGTTAAAAGAAAAATGGTATAACGTGAAAGGTTTCTTGAAAATGCAGGTTGTAACTAGAAATTCGAACCATCTTATAAGCTGGTAACAATGCAATGTTTTTTAAATATATGATAGGACTTTGTAGTCTTCATTTAAGTCAGCATGTTTATCATCTGTTGCTTTTATTTGTTTTTAGCTAACATTTTTATTTAGAGTATTTATCTTAGTCTTATAATAATATGATATAAAAAAATTGGAATCAAATATCTTAGTATGTAACCCATTAATTGCTACAGGGCCTTGAATATAGCCAAAGGCCCAGTATAAATCAACACTTTTTTTTACGGATTGCAGACTGCAAAAGCCACGACAGCTTCGTAGAAAAAGTCTAACTTGAAAATGAATCAAAGATTTATTTAATTTTTTTACGATTTGTCTTTAATGATAAATTTTAATATTTTTTTCCTATTGATTTATTAGGTATATTTATAACTATTAAGAAACTATTTTATGCATAATTTCAAAACTTTACCATCTAAAAGTTTAAAAGAGTTTTAAATTAATAAAAGCTTTAAATGATATATGCCATTTCCTGAAAATCCATCTTATTGTTCCACAGGAATGCTTTATTGCGATTCAATCGAAGAAGGATCACCGGCGATATTACAAATTCCAACAAATGTTTCTACAATCAACAGCAATATTGACATTTATAAAAATTATAGACGCGAATGCATATGCTTTAGTAACATAAGGCAGTGTGATGTTATTCAGAATTCTAGTTTAACATGCAACTGGGACAATGTAATGAACAAAATAACTGTAACAGAAAAAAATATCACGAGATCTACGAATAAAAATTCAACAGAATGTTGGAATGTTAGGTATTCTCCAGAAAAGATTTACCAAGAGTGTTGTTTTCAAATATTTAGTAAGATTCAATGTAGATTAAATTATAATAACATTATGATTATTATAATGAAACTACATTTATATTGGGACATGGAACATTATATTTTACATGGCCTATTTTAATGTTCAACCTAACACAATTTCGTGTTCAATACCTATTTCAATCTCTCTCTATCTCTATCTCTCTCTTTCTATCTCTATCTCTATCTATCTCTATATCTCTTTCTCTCTCTCTCTCTCTCTCTATCTCTCTCTATCTCTATCTCTCTCTTTCTCTCTCTCTCTCTTTATCTCTCTCTGTCTCTCTCTCTCTCTCTTTCTGTTTTTTTTTTACTCCCAGATTAATAAAAGTCCCGCATCTTTCCGTATATATTCTTCTGCTATTATATTAATGTGGAGGCGCGGTGGCTGAGAGGTAAAGCACTTGTGGTCCAGGGTTTGAATCCTGGTGAAAACTGGGATTTTTAATTTCGGGATCTTTGGGCGCCTCTGAGTTCACCCAGCTCTAATGGGTACCTGACATCAGTTGGATATAAGAAAAGGGTCTGTCGTTGAGCTAGCCACATAATACTCTCGTTAATCGTTGTTCCACTTAAGCTGATGACATTTATATCATCTACCCTATAGACCTTAATGTCTGAAAGGGGAATACAAAATTATATTAATGTATAAGTTGGGTTCAATTCTTAGTTCTGTGAGTCTGGCTGGACTGAGCTCACTCTGCGGTTTGCACATCTGGATGGATTGTACAGTTCAATATACACATGCACGCTCATGACGACAACATTGTATGCCGTGACATAATCTATCTGTGACACTGTAACGATTCTGCATATCTATCTATCTATCTATCTATCTATCTATCTAATCTATCTATCTATCTATCTATCTATCTATCTATCTATCTATCTATCTATCTATCTATCTATCTATCTATCTGTCTATCTGTCTATCTGTCTATCTATCTATCCTATCTATCCTATCTATCCTATCTATCATATCTATCTATCTATCTATCTATCTATCTATCTATCTATCTATCTTATCTATCCTATCTATCCTATCTATCCTATCTATCCTATCTATCCTATCTATCTATCTATCTATCTATCTATCTATCTATCTATCTATCTTATCTATCCTATCTATCCTATCTATCTATCTATCTATCTATCTATCTATCTATTTATCTATCTATCTATCTATCTATCTATCTATTTATCTATCTATCTATCTATCTATCTATCTATTTATCTATCTATCTATCTATCTATCTATCTATCTATCTATCTATTTATCTATCTATCTATTTATCTATCTATCTTTCTATCTATCTTTCTATCTATCTATCTATGCTGTTGGTTCGAATATACTAATCCTAATTAAGATTATAAAATAAAATGTAAATGTAGTGGTTATTATCTTAACTATATTTTTCTTAAAACAAACTATTGTCTAAATATGTTTTACATAATGTGTTTAAATCATTTATAAAAAAGCGTATTCTAAATGTCTGATCTACTTTTAGGTTTTCGTGACTAAATAAAGTTTGTGTGGGTTTCTTTTAAAATTGGTAATGTAACAGAAAAAAACTGCTGAGCTCTATCCTTGTATGTTATTTCCCCTGCAGCCTTTGATCTCTGATGGGATGTCTGTCACAAGACAATAACATAGGTGCCAAAGTTAGGATTGTTCGGACTTGATTTTTATGTGTACCGAAATTAAATGTAGGATGTAAAAGACGCTTTATGTGGCGCCTTTTAGTGTACGAGCAATATCTTTTACAATTTAAGATTTTCATGTACTTGGAAATCGTTAAAAAGACACTAACGTATTTACATTACTTACATTGAAATTGTCATTAAAAATTTAATGTCCTGATGTGTGTATGTTGTTTCTGTCATTATGTTTTTTTGTTATAGTTTTTGTATAATTTTTGCTACAGTAGTAACACTTAGATAAAGTATTGCAGTCAAATTAAACTGCCATGTTAAGGATTAAGAAAACAATATTATCTTATCTTTATCTGCATGAACACTTTTGTTTCTTCTCTTTTCTTTATACTTTCTTTTTTAGAATTTATTTTGTTGTTTGTTTTTTTCGTTTGTGTCTGTTTGTGTACTTTTGTTGGCCTTTGTAAATTAGTGATGCATTTTTTTTATACTACAAAAAATAAATTTTTGCGTGTCTTCGTAATTCTAAAACTTTGCATAATATGCATTTTACATGTAATAATAAAATAAAAAAATGGCCACATTTTCCATAAGTATTATCTCTGATATCTGCCCATTACAGTAATTTATTTAAAACCATTTCATTTTTTAAAGTACTGCGGTGATACCAAACTTTTTTTTTTTCCGAGAGGTCGTTTGAATTTCCAACACGTTGGTCAGGAACCGTTTAAATACTATTTCGACTCTTTCTCTTGATTTAATATGGCACTTTCCTTCACTATAGGAAGAAATTTTCAATGATCGAATTGTACAGCGTCTTAAGTCAGATATGAGTATCTGGTATCACTGTAAAATAAACAAATAAAAAAAACAAAAAACTCATAGCAATTTTTTTACCTTTTCTGATAATAAACCAGAGTTGCACTTATGATATGTACTTCATTAGGCTTGTTTAATTTTTAGTTTTCTGCTGATTATCATTTCAGTATCATATTTAAAGTCTAAATTCACAAATAAACAACAGTGGCGTAGCTAGTTCAAATTTGAAAATCCTCCTGGACCCCCCACTCGAGTGTAACCCGAAATGAGTGTCCGAAATTTGTTTATGTTTACATTTAATATTACGCCATTATATCAAGTCATGATGTAGAATGTCAAAATGCAGTGGCCTCTAAAGAGGTAAATCCATCCGGGCCGCCTAATATTTAGCTACTCGATGGGAAGCGTGGTCTAGAGGTTAGGTACGTTTCAACTTTGCTTGGCTTGGCTACCTATCTAGGGGGTTCGGGGTTCGACACCCGACTCAAGCAGAGTTGTGTTTACTGAGCGCCTAAACGCAACACGGATGAACCTTTTCCCAGCTACTTCCTACCCCCACTGGTCCAGAAATGAGTTTGGACCACAGCGCTCTGAGCATGCTATAGGCATGAAGGTTACGCTATATAAAAGCTATACTTTATTTTATCTATTTAGAAGCATTACGATTTTTTAATATTTATTTACATTTAATAAAAACCATCAGGTAAAGCTGAAAACCTGACTTGTGTATCAAGATCTGAAGAGAGCGTTAATGTTTCTTGCACGGCAACGAACATTTTTCCAGAGGCAAGTTGTTTGTTTGCTATAAGCCGCAATACTGATCAGGTAATAATCATTTTACTTTAATAATTATATTGCCTATGTTTATATAATGATTTCTAATGCAATCTTCTAATATGTAGAATGTATATCCTTTGAAAATATGTGTCTTTAAATGAAGGGACACCCGAAATATGTAAATTTTTTTTAAAATGTGTAGGCGGACAAAATGTCAAAGTTAGTCGAAAGAAAGTGACGTCGCATGATCAAAGATGCAAGGTCAATGACCTGAATTATGTAAGGACTGTAAAAGGTGCGGAAAAGGGTGAAGGTTAAGATAGCGTGGTCGTGTAAGAAGATTCTAGAGGTTTTGGGAAGAAGACTATTTAAGTAGCAGAAGTTGCTTTTTTTCCTTTGAGTTTAGCAGGGGCAGCTAACCCAGAAATATATAGACACAGGAAGACTCACAAAAAGTTGTACGAGGTTAATACGTTAAGATCCAGAAAGCTACAGCCGTAGGTAATCGTGAACGAATTTGCTGCCATGCATGCAAAGTTACAGACACCTCATAATTAGCAGGAGATCAACGCGCTTTAAGACATAATAATTACATTTATATACTAGATATTTGTATGTAATTTAATTATCTTACAATCGCTTTTTTTTTATTAGGTCGTAAATACGATTATATATGCATCCAACTCCAAATACTGGCCAACTAATTCATCAGAGGACTTATTTTACTACAAGGCTACTTGTGAGTTTTATCGGGATATTACTTCGAAAACAGTTGGCAGTTATATAGTACAGGTGTCAATGTATCCCAACATTAACAATGAAACTAGCAGTGATAAAATATATGGAGTCAATAAAACTTTAAAGATCAAATTTGGTAAGTCTATTGTGCTGTCCAATTAGAAAATAATTGATTTACCATATTGCATTCTTTCATATTATAGAACTGATTCAATAAATTGAATTATGTGATTTAAATGAATATTACGAATGAAATACATCTTTTGTTATATTTATCTACTATTTAACAATAGCAGTAGCATAATATGTAAAAATAAAAAACTCATAGTTGACAAACAATTTCTATACATTTGATTTCAAGTCAGCATACATTCATTTTTCTTATAATACATAAAAAATCTATCTATCTATCTATCTATCTATCTATCTATCTATCTATCTATCTATCCATCTATCTATCTATCTATCTATTTATCTATTTATCTATCTATCTATCTATCTATCTATCTATCTATCTATCTATCTGACTACATCTTGAATGTTTGGTCTTTAAATGTAATCCTATTCTGAAAACACTTCAGAAGGTCCATCAATCGAATTCCCAAACTGTGTTGACAATGTTGAAGAGGACGTCATCGCAAACTGCTCATGTAAAATGAAGGGCTTGGGGTCAGAAAGCGCCACTTACAGTTGGCTGAATACCAGTGGTCATGTTGTACTCTCTAACACCTCTCTCCTGACATACGAAGCTACTGAATACAACACAGGTAATCTTTTACAGTAGATTAATTACTTTTTGTTTCATTTTTAGTTTGACTATTATTTTTTTGCCACATTAAAAACTTTAAAATCTGACTTGGAGACAATGCCAAATCACTTGTAAATGAGACTTATAATTTCTTGAAGTATGGTTTGGGACACGTCTATTTTGTTAATTGAGAATCTGCACTATTTTGGTATTTAAAAAAAAAAACGGATTATATATATATATACAAAGAAAGAGAAAGTCCCTTATCGTGGTCGGTTTTCAGACTAGTCGTTCTCATTCCACCTGTCTCATGCTTTCGTGACTTCCTTCTCTCTCACTAATGTCCACTCTATATCTCTTTTAATTACAGTAATAACGGTTACTAATTATATAGAAAAGGTTGAATATCAAAGTAATTAAATATTGATATTATTACTGAATGGAGTGATATTTGAGGTAAGTTTTATCGATTTCATTGATTCCGCATTCATTTTTAGTTATGATCTTGTATCAATATTTTATATTAATATTATTCAGATAATTATAGCGTGTCACTGACTTTTAAACAAAGGTTGCCCCTCATTTTCCCAGCTTTTCTTTGTATAGCCAGAAGTGAGAAGTTCAATGTTACTATTAGCAAGGTCTATAACGTAACTCTCATTACCACAAACAGTAAGTTGAACGTTTGTTGTGTTTCTTCTTTATTTCAATTTTTTAGTGTCATTTTGCATTGAATTTTTAATATTGTCCGTCGCTTATGTTGTTTTTTTTTATCGTTGTATCTATAGGCTTATCTGTACAGAGACATCAACGTCGTTTATTCAGAAGTTATCCTGAACGTCAAAAATCCGCACAGCATTTTTTTTTTGTGTAAACCCTCCCCCCTTGGCTTAGCTACGCTCAAAGAATTTTAGTGTATAATTTACTTTATTTTCATATTGATGAGGTATTTTTTAGCTTCAAACCCCGCTAAAGGGGCGGGGGGGGGGGGGGTAAACTCAAAACCCCTTTGGCTGCTCTCATAGAATTTTGAGTGTGTACTTTGCTTGTTTATACTGAAGAGCGGGGGGTATCGGAGGGGGTTTTAAAATCTAAATTTTCCTTAGCTATGCTCTTGGAATTTGGGGATTGTTGTTGGCATTTTTTTTTTATAGAAGAGGGGGGTTTAACTGCAAAATTCTCTGGTAGGGGGTTTTAAACTTAAAACACCCTTGGCTGCGCTGGGGCAAGTGATGGTTTAGTATTGCTGCGCTGGGGCAAGTGATGGTTTAGTATTGCTGCGCTGGGGCAAGTGATGGTTTAGTATGGCTGCGCTGGGGCAAGTGATGGTTTAGTATTGCTGCGCTGGGGCAAGTGATGGTTTAGTATTGCTGCGCTGGGGCAAGTGATAGTTTAGTATTGCTGCGCTGGGGCAAGTGATGGTTTAGTATTGCTGCACTGGGGCAAGTGATGGTTTAGTATTGCTGCGCTGGGGCAAGTGTTGGTTTAGTATTGCTGCGCTGCGGCAAGTGATGGTTTAGTATTGCTGCGCTGGGGCAAGTGATGGTTTAGCATTGCTGCGCTGGGGCAAGTGATGGTTTAGTAGTGCTGCGCTGGGGCAAGTGATGGTTTAGTATTGCTGCGCTGGGGCAAGTGATGGTTTAGTATTGTTGCGCTGGGGCAAGTGATGGATTAGTATTGCTGCGCTGGGGCAAGTGATGGTTTAGTATTGCTGCGCTGGGGCAAGTGATAGTTTAGTATTGCTGCGCTGGGGCAAGTGATGGTTTAGTATTGCTGCGCTGGGGCAAGTGATTGTTTAGTTTTAAAATCTCAGCTTGAATAAACAAAATCAAAGCGAAAATTGACTCCATCCTCAAAGGGGGGATTTCATTTCGGAGGGGGGGGTTAGAACCTCAACACCCACCTCCCTGGTCATGACTATGTCTCATATAAAATTTCCAAAAAGATATTCGGAAAGTAACACATTTCTGGTGCTTAAAAATATTTTTTTAACTCTTACAAAGAGAGATCTCCTCATAATAATATATAATTAGTAAATATCTAATTTCTTTTAATCAACTGCAGGCACAACGAGCTCAACAACAGCATCCTCAGGTAACATTAGATGTCTTTCCACTTTTATTTATTTTTTCATCATAGTAGTTTGAAAATGACTTTAAATGTATTGTCGTTAGTGTCTATTGTAATACGTATAGATTGCTACTATAAACCATGTCACAACTTTCCTATTATATTTATAATTATAACTCGATACAATCTACCTCAGGTCTCGATACGTCTAGGTGTCCCTGGTTCAATTCTAGTTAACGAAATAAAACAATGAAACCACTAGATCAAATACATAAACTTTCATCAGCTTTACTGCATATCACACACGCTGGTCTCTCTGTCTAAAAACCAAACACACTTCAGGTCATTTGCGCATATTTTAAAAATGGATTATTGTTACAAATGAGATGAGGTTGCTTGTAAGAGTACCCCATGTTACATATTAATGGGGATCGATTCTAAAAGAGCACCCCACTCAATATAACACAATTTTGATCAATTAATTTACCTATAAGCGGGTATAGCTAAAAATATTCAATTAGATTTATAGCTAGATTCAGGTATTTAGATCATAAGGTCAGTGTTAAAAGTGTGCTGGCACGTTCGTCCAGAGGTGTACTGGTCCCTTCTTGTACTGCCTAGGTTATTAGCTATAACCTCCAAGTATACAATTCAACTAATGTACGCGACAAAAGACTTTACAAAGTCGCAGGTAAACATATGTACAAAGTTTATTTACATGAGTAAAATAAATGTGTAAATACATGGCCAACATTCCACTGGCCGACACAAGAAAAAGTAAACAAATGATACTTAAAAATAATATGGCACACAGACCTAGTCATATGTTACATTATCGTCACATTCTGGAGAATACACATTTACATAAGTAAAATAAAGGTCACAGGCCTTAGGTCAACACATGACCACTTTTGACCATTCTGGGGTTACAAGCTTCAGGCTTACACTAGCCACTTTTAGCCAAAAAAAAAAACAACAAAAGGGTCATGATGAACTATAGGCTTCAGGGAAACCTATGAGCATACAAGCTTCATAGAATCCCACCTATAGACATCCGTTTGGTAAAGCCCATCTGATGATTCAATAAAGGCTGAATCCCTAAGAAAAAGGTTACAAAAATATGTCACGTTTGGGAGTACCCCAGGATGCAGAACATCAGGGTAAAAATATACTGCCTGGAAATCATTTAAGGCTATATCTACTAATAATTATACATTACACAAAATACAATCATACTAAAGATATACTTAGCCCAAAGATCTCCAGAGCAGGGCACACTTCTCCGAGTACCCCATGACACACGACCACTAACAGAAAAAAATACTATTCACAACACAGGTCAAGTGGTCAAGCTGGTAACTCAGAAGCAAGTGGCAACTAAGCACAGTTTGCAAGGCCTTTTATAAACTACTTAAGGGGAATCACTCCTAATTATACAAGTTATCAAAAATAGTTAGTTCCCCATTATGTCACAATTATACATACACACATTCATCTTTGACAAACCAATTGGGAAAAAAACAGTAATAAAAAAAATTACATTATCTTCGAGTTAGACTATAGAAGGAACTAATTATTTCACACGGATACACTGACCCATCTTTGACCTACATATTGTGCTATAACACAGGCAAATCTGTTGTTTTTTTTTAAATATTTATCAAACATGTTTTCAATATAATCATTTTTTTTCCTAATAGGAACATTCGTGTCAATAGTGATAACAATTGTTGCCATTATCACTATATTTTCAATCACTGTTTTAGTGTTTCGCTTCGGAAGTAAGTTCTGGTTCATTTACTATTCCTTAAAATTAAATTAAAGAATACTAATTTATAATTTTTTTAAATTTGATTTCCTATTACAATCAATTATTTGCTGTTTTAATTATTATTAAGAATGTCCTGGTTTTATATCCAAGGAGTATCATGTAGATAACTTTTTTATTATTATTTTTTTTAACGATCTGGAAATGTAAATGAATAGTAAAATCAACTTTTAGTTTTCAGTTACTTGTTAGTTCTACTGTACCGCCACATTACACTATTTTTAGAGTACAGATTATTTCGTTAATTATATAAACAATTTTTATTCAGACTTAGACTTAGATCCTCCCAACGCTGTTCGGCGCGTTAAGCCAGTAGCGTAGCTATGGTGGGGGTATGGGGGGAGAAATTTGAAAATTGATTTTTTTTTATTAAATATTTAATATTACTTCTTAATTTTATGTTATGATGTCAAATGTCAAAATTTTGGGGCCCCCTAAAGAGGTCAAGCCCTCCGGGGCCCCAAATGATGGCAAACTCCTACCTACACCATTGCAGTGTCCATACAGATCTGTCAATGGCAATGTCTAAAGCCTCTTCCCACCTGGTGCCTCTGAGGTCTTCCATGAAAGTATTGCGCCAAGCTATACGAGGTCGTCCATTTTGCGCTTTCCTATTTTGGCCTATATGAAGTCATTGCAGCTCTTGGCATGCGTAATTCATATTGTAGGAAGGCATGCCCTGCAAACCACATGCCACGCTCGGTCAATACGTCGTTAATTGGTCGAGTCCATGTTGGCATAGGATTTCTTTGTTTATTTCACGCAGTAGCAGAAAAACATACAAAAATTTATTAAAAGAAATGAAATAAACAATGACTCGGCTGTTGCATTGTCAGGAAAACCAGTGGCTTGGCAGAATTTAAGTCATTGGTTAATATGCATGACTAAATGCATGACGCGTAGGACGTAATCTACAATTAGATATTAAGTGACCTAGGAAGTCTTGTCTATAGCTTCACGACAATTACAACATACCTACGTGTGATATCTGCCGATAGATAAGTGAGGACAGCTGTCCTCGCCGAATTACGTGACCAGGACCGGAAGTGTGGCCGATCTACAACGTCGTTGAATTGAGTTCTCTGCCGGCAATGGCATTACAATATTTACATATGATTCCCGATTCTGGTTGCAACAATAAAAACAATAAGTTTTTATTTTAACTTAATACTAATTATAGACACTCTATGAATAATTGGTTTATTATTGTTTTATTATCCTCATCAATCAATTTGTTTAACATTATTTTATTAAATATATTAAAAGTATGATTAAGGAAATGTGTTCGCACCCGTCCGGATATAGCAGGTAAAGCTATTTAGAGAATAATACTTTACATTAGGCATGTCAAACACAGTGTTTGCGGGTCGCGTGCGGACCGCGACTACTTTGCATGCGGCCCGCTTGGCAACCTCAAGAATTATCAAAATAATGTTAAATTATTAAGCGTTTAATAGTCAACACTAATTTTCAGGTAAAAAAAAAACAACTTAAAGTGTGTACGTTTTCTAATTAACAACGGTATCATTCTAATAGATTTTGTTTCTTTAGTTTTCATGGTCCTTAAATTATAGCAGCTATTCAGATTCATAAGTCCACTTATCGGAAGCTTCAAGATTCAAAAAATATTTAGACATTCCATACAATCCTATGTAAGATGTCATGCTTATTTAAAGACAATATATTGTAGTACGTGTACAGCATGCTTCAGATCGGGTACAACTTATGAGGTCTACTAAAAAGCATTGTTATACACAATATTTGTATTCTAGACATTCAACTGAGTACTTACAGTAACGTAATCATAGAGCTAAGATAAATTTATTTCCGTATTTTGACAATACAGCGCTATACAAAAAATATGACTTCATATTGGTTTATAGCTTAATTTAATACACTAAATTGTTTAAGGGGATGCAATCTACGAATTAACCGAAAATCCCCTGAACTTTTATCAGTTTCCTCCCATTAACAAGATACAATATTAAAACAAGCAGCATTGTTATTAACTAAATTACTGTAATGCTAAAAAATATAACACGTTATGTAATTCAAAGTTTATCATTATGTCATGTATATTTAATGGTTTACGATTTTTTTTCTTTCATCCTAAAAGGATCTAAAGTAACGCACGTGTCCATGTCGAGGACTAAGAATGCTGCAACAGTTCCACTGAAAATACAAAGTGACGAACAAACGTATTCAAGGATATCAGACACAGGTACAAGTTCTTTGAAGTTTAGATTAAAGCTAAATCTCTTTTAATTTAGCAAGACCTTTACATAACATTTACTGATGTTGTTACTTGCTTCCATAAACACCAGATAATAGTGATTAGTGTGTCCCCTCCGTTTAAACTTTCCGTTTTAGACCTTGCGATCTATGAGGCAGATGTTAACTTCATCTGTTACTATGGCCAAGGAGCAGGGTGTCATGTGGCCAGCACAACGATCTTCCGCCTGTCCCCAACCCAGGACCCCAGGTTCCGAAAGCCAAATGCTTAACCACTCAGCCTCCGCGCCCTCTAGTGTTATCCGTTTTAACCATTCAATTGTTGATGGAATAGTAGTACAAATATATATTTATCAGTATCTATGCAATAAGTGTTAATTTTATAATTCTTTTTTTTATTAGGCTTATATAACTGGGAGTAGATTTTCATGCTGGTATGGTTGTTTTTTATTTTCTCTACAATTTTTATTGAAATTGTCGTTCAGTTTGTGCAGTCTCAATGTGTAAGCAATTTACGGCAGTAAATTCGAACACAAGACGGAAAAGTTACTGTTGTGTTAAATGAACACCATATATTCTTTAGCCATCCTTCCATTACGATGATTTCTAAAAAAGAGAAAGAAAAAGAGAGCTGCCCTGTTGGCTAGCCCGTCACTCCAGATTCTACCTCATCTCAAGACGAAACCAAAGCCAGTGACTTAACTGGGCGCATCCATTGTCTTCCGAGACAGAAGGAGCCATATATTTATATTTGGGAGGTGTGGTTGAGAGGGTAAGAAGGCTTGAACTTGGCTTGGTTTGGCTACCTATAAAGGTGGGCTGAGCATGCTATAAGCATGTTATTTTTATGGTAAGCATATGTGTGTATGCGTCTTCGAATAAATAATAATGTGGTTAAACGGAAACATAAGCTACTTAATGTTTTGTCTAGAAAATACACAGATCTGTGTTAAAATACATGACATATAATGTACTGCAAAAGTGTTGTTTCCACGTGCTGTGTTTCAGGTCTTCTGATATGATTCTAACTTGACATCAGTTTTCATCGTCAATCACACGGTAATGACTTGCTTTCAATATAAAAATAGATCTGCAATCTGCATTGAATATATATATATTATTGAAGGGTCCATAGTTCAAATTCCGGTGATGAAAAGAATTTTAAAATTCCTAAATCATAATAGGTACCCGACAAACCTTTAAGAAGCAAAGGATTTTAATTGTTGTGCTGACCACGTGACATCCTCGTTAACCGTCAGAAAGAGTTGCCTTTACTTTACTTACTGCTCAAATATTTCTTTAAAGTGTTGTTTACAAAAACTATTGTAAAACTTTTTTTTCATTTACAATAAAGAAACAGGTCATTACCACACAATAGAAAGATTGTCTACATCAACAATAGCATCGACTATGGATGGTATAGCACAAACATGTGCAAGGTTTCAGTTGCAAAGCTTAGCACTGGATATTAAATCAGGTATTTATAAATACATATTCTAGAGGATGTGATATGGGAGCTCATCGTTAAACCTTTACTATAACTTCAATGTATGACTGTTTGACTGTTTTTGATAAAGTGCGCAACTATTTTATTAAAATGTTACCCTGTCCTATAGTAACTGCACTAATTATGTTTTGTCATATTTTTATAAAGTTTCTTTTCAGTCCAGCACTAAAGTCTCAGCGTCACAAGGTGATTATAGTGATGCTAAAGTCCATGAAGACGTCAACGATTATGAAACTATTACATAACTGTCATATTCATCTTGTTTCATAGCAGTGTTTGAAACTATTTATACAATAAATGTGTGATTTGTGCTTTAACTGTTTTAGATAGAAATAGAAGGAGTGCTTTCAACAGTGTATGAAACGAAAAAGAAACCTCGACAAGTTAAACAGTCGCTAATAAAATAAGAGAATGTGTAAAGCCTAAGTAGAAAGTAAAATTAAAAGCTAATGTATGTAACTAAGCTTAGTTTAAATGAATGCGTTTACTACGGTACTATGCCTATGGCCCATTCACTCGAGAAGCGACTATGGATTATGAATTATCTCATTGAAATGAGATGAATACGTGGGATTAGCTATGTCACCCACACAGCAGTTCCTCATGCAGCTGATGCTTCCAAAGGAACGGCAAGTAGCCTTCAGTTTGGGGTCAGCGGAGTTGCAGGTTCTGTCAGGGTGTAGCACTGGGTGCTGCAAACTGCCTAAGGGTCGCCGGCTCTTAATATTTCCTCTGGGTTGACTCCCGAAACCTTTACCATGCAAGGCAGCTCACCTTTAAATTAAACGTTTTTCACCTCCCATATGGGTAGCCAGCCATCAAAGGCTAACAAACCCCCATTTGCCAGAAGCTACTGGTTTAGGCGCCAGTTACTCGCATTTGCACCTTCTCTTGTTAATGAAAACAGTTCAACCGGACTCAAATATCTAAGCCTCATGTGAAGGACAGGAGTTCGATTAGACCCATTGAAATCATTTTTTAGTGGGGTGCCTATATCCATTACCTTTTATCCGGCAAAGAAAACATAGATATTATGTTGCATATCAAGTTGTTGGTGAAGATACTATCATTGTATTATTGACAATGCCAAAGCAGGCAATCAAAATGAGCCATGATAAATATTTCAAGACAGTTATTTTTCCATGCCTGACGGAGATAAATGAGGCGTTTATTGCCTATATAATAAATTATGTGTTGAAAGAAATGCAGTTTTACCAATGTTGATTGATTGAACCTATACTTTGTTCTATATGAATGCATTTTTTCTTTGAATGTGCTTCTGAAGTAGTATATTGTAATATTAATGTCGATCGATTGTTGTGTGGTTTAAATCTAAATTTATGTAAGTTCAAACTAATTTAATAATTTATTTTTCTATATAATTGTACTAAATTATTGTTGTGTTTTTAATGTCAAATGAATTGCACAAATATTGAAAACTTCACATTACGTCTAGTAGTGAACAATACAAACTGTCAACCAACCAAAAACACGTGGAAAATGTAATGTAAGTGTGCTTGTGGGTGTGTTAAAGTTCTCCCTTTCAGACCTTATGGTCAATTGGGCAGATGATGTAAAGGTCATCTGTTTCTGTCGCCTACGGTCAACGAGGGTGTTATGCGGCCAGCATGTGTTAAAGTTTACTTACACTAGATTTGACTACAAACATACACGACATAAACATTAGTTTAAATAGTCTCTTGATGATCTGATGATGTAAACCTAAACTTAAACATGTAAAGTTACACAGGAAGTAATATTTTAAAGGCTAAATATAACAAGAAAAGCATTACACAAAAGGTAACTAAGGTTACACTATTTTTAAACACATATAATGGGTTATCTCCCTTCCTACAGCTCTAATATCCAAATATCTTATTAAAACTTTTTTAATGGGACATTCTTTATTTTTCGAAATTTTGGCTGACCCTGAAATGTGTCACACAATCTTTGTCAGCCGCGAGTGTGAACGAGAAATCCCGCTAAAATAATCAGGAACTAACTAGTGAGAATATGGCACACCTGGCTAAGTGGTTATATTGTATTCTCATTAAAACTTTTATAGAGATTAAACACATTATTTTTCTTGTTAACCATAACAAAATATAAAAAATTGAACTGATAATGTAATAGCTCTGAGAAAGCTTAAGTACACCAGCGTAGTTACGTAAAAAAAAATAACAAGTTGAACTAAGGGATAGGATATTTTTAGTGTCTATGTTAAAACTTTTTATTAGCCTATCTGTATTTTAAGCAAAAAATAGCACCGACTGATTTATGTACTAAGAGTTTTTGAATCTGCATACTATTTCGTGCACAGGTTTATTTTTCCTCATAAGGGTTCGGTTTTGACATTTTCTTAACCTACATTCATGAAAAAAACCAAGCAATCAATTACAATTTTGTATTATGTTGTCAATATTTCCCTGAAAAGCGGTGTCTTTTTTTTTATATAAAGCACAAAGAAAAATAATACAAAATTGCGTTTTTTTTTACCCCGAGATTATTTTGATTTCCTAAGTTTTGATTTTATGTCTGCTTTCTTTTGTAAAAAATCAAAACTTTGCGAAGAAGTATTTGTGCGTGAGTGACTGTCCGATAGAGGTGTTACCCCTTCCTAGTTCCCCCATACGCCCATCGGGGAGGAAGAAAATTTGTAAAACTGTTCGATCCGATTCAAGTCAAAAGTCTATGTTAGAGCACATAACGATACATGGGATGAAAAAAAATGGAGAGGGAAGGGAAAAAAATATAAAAGAGAGAAAGAGAGAAAGAGAGAGAGAGAAAGAGAGAGAGAGAGAGAGAGAAAGAGAGAGAGAGAAAGAGAGAGAGAGAAAGAGAGAGAGAGAAAGAGAGAGAAGAAAAAAAGAAAGTGGGCGTTACAATTCAATATAACAAGTACTATAAGACAAGGGGTGTTATGGGGATCTTTGACTCGCGGCTCGTAAAATGGAAGTTCAAATACAAAGAAGACGTAGTTTCTGTCCTAAATAAACCCTAGATAGCCAAGAAACAAATCAAAGAACGTACGGGTGTGCAATGCTAGTTTAAATCATAAATATTAACAATGTTTCCATCTCATGTCGTATTTTTTGTTTGACAAATATATAGGAAATTAAGAGCTCTTTAAACGCACGGCTTTGCCTTATATTAGACAATGTGCTAAATAACAAATTCTCCGGGGCGGGCGGAATCAACTTGATCGTTGAAAAATTCGGATGGATACAAACATTGCCATCGTTTAAAACGCTATCACTTTTCGCGCGATCACTAGTTATCAGTAATAATCTTTACATAAGTTCTCAATACGATTTCTGCTCGACACAATTTTTCCTGGAAACTTAGCACTTACCCTTTTAACCACTAACTACATCGACAAGTAAACCAAAAGTGTAACTGATTACGTAAAAATAAGAATTACCGAAAAAACAACGGAAGAAAAAAATGTGTTTCTATTTTGTATTGAGCGGTGTTCCCGGTGAAAACTGAAAACTAAAGCGAAACTAAAAGCTTCGCCTTTAACGGTATTACATTAACATGGGAAAGGAAAGCTCAACTGCGATGAATCATAAGCTTGTAACTACAAACCCTATAATTGTAGACTTGGTTGTATGGTATTGATATAGTCTGTCAAGATTAGTGTCATGATTACAATGAAAATAAAGGGGAGGAGAGAAGTCGGAAAGTTTTCTAATGCCTCACTTCCGCAGGGATTTCCTTTCTACGCTCAAGATATTTCGTTATATTTTTCGTTTGTCCAACATGTCTCTCTAGTAAGGCATTTATCCTTTCAGTGCGCTTATACCACGAAAATTTATTTTAAAAAAAAAATGATTTTCAAAAAGTTAGAATATCTGGAAACTTTAACGGATTATCTGTATCACTTTTTCGGTTTAAATAATTCCTTATTGTAGCAAAAAAAAAAAAGAAAATAAATATTAAAATAAAAATGTGTATTTAGTTTTAGCTATAATTCTTACAACATGTACTTATGTAACCCCCCCTCCCCATGGAAAAAGTAACGTTAGACCCTACTTATTCAGTCTAGAGTTCTTATAAGCACTAAATAGTCTGATAGTGAGCCGGCGCAAACAATATTTCCTGCATTTTGAGTTTAGCATCACATTAAGCTTAATTTCAGTGAGAACTTGAGAGGTTGAAACACTATCTTGCAAAAGTCTTGAACAGATACCTTCCTGTTGTGAGTTTGAACATATGTATTCCTAAGATTTATTCAGAAATGAGGAAATTCGAAACCGTCAAAATGGCGATCGAGCTTCACGATTACGTAAAAAAAGAAATGAAAGTTCACATTGTATCATAAGATCAACAAAAAGGCAAAGATACTTCTGTCGGGTACATTACCAGGTAAATGAAAGAGGCGCAGAGAAACGAACAGATGTGAAGCCAATATCATAGAATAGACAGGCTTACAGTATTAAGCGACTCTGGCCAATGAAAGAGAGGAATGAAAAAAGATGATTAACAGTTCATGTTTGGTGTCCCAACGGTCTGATGAGCAAAGTTAAGCCTTGAAACTATAGCTAGCCTACTTGCTAAGCTTTCTTTCTCCAAATATTTAAAAAATTCTTGTTTGTGAGCTGAAACATTTAATGTATATTGTAAATACTTTAAAGCTCTTCATTAATACAAATACCTTAGCATCCTGTCTCATACTGTTCTGATATATTTTATTCACGAGGTTATACTGTAATAATGTATAGTAATGTTTGCTTGTTTTTTTCGTTAAAATTGGTTTTACACACCAGCCACACAAACATGTGCACTAGCCAAAGTTAGAGCCTTTATTTTAAATTTCAATGCAATCTAAGCATCGAATTCAGAGTTTCAATTAAGCGCATTTGCAATGCGTTTCCTAACGCAAATACGAAGTATTAAGTTAATAGCAAAAGCTGTTATGATAAAATGTTAATATAAAATATGCGCTTAATTTGGCAAATCTAAATGCTAATAAAAGCTAACATTTATAATCATTTTTAACAAAAAAATCACTGCCAAAAGATATTCAGATGAAATTTGATTGGTAATACTGGATTTCTATTATAAGTTTTTTCTTTAATTTTCTAACTTATATTCAGTAATAAGATTACCTTATAATGGTTAATTGTTTTTAATACTTGGGCCCGTGGTCCATATTTATTTTTAGTGTGAACATAGGTTTGGCTAATTAAATCTAATATTTTAAAAACACAAATATATTCAAAATTTATTTGAAACGAAGAGGGTTTAATTATATTTTGGACAACTCCAATGTCTTGATTGTTAATACAGGGGACAGAGAGAAACGGGTGAAATAAAGTTTAATATACATACGTCTGAAATAATGAAACAAATAAGAAACTTAATGATATGTTCAGTATTTATTAAAGTAGTTTCATGTGATGGCAGAGTAATGTCCTGTTGTGATGTACATCCGTACTGATACTTGGTTTTTAAAATGGGAAAGAGCTTTGATTTTTGAAACTAAGAAGGTAAGTAATATAAAAATATATAGATCTTATTTAATTGATAGGCCTATATCCTACAAAAGCTGAACTAGCCTATTTAGTCTACTATACATTATTTCGATATAAAATGAAATATTTGAAATATATAAAGAAGTAAATTGTAAATAAGAAAAGAGATCCATATGTTTTTCTTATTTTTTTAAAAAAAAATAATTCTACGCCTTTTATAAATATGCCGATCATGTCAGATGACTAAACGTTAAAAGGAAAAAGCTCGAAGCAAATGTAAAAAAAAATGTAGTTTTGGTAAGCGTGGATAACTCTTGTCAGACTAAGCTTTTCATTCTTTTTATTGGTTTCATTTTTTTATATGTTTTTTTTCTAAATCATAATCATAGCAGTTTGTATAGAATTTGCTACAGCATTCTCTGATAGCAAATGACGCACTTCAAACTATCCCAATGAACAGCCTTTAAGCTCTAATTTAAGCCACAGGTGTGTAGGAAATGTTAACAAATACACACGTATAAACCCTTGATTTTTGTTTGTTTTATTTTCATTATTTTGGCTTTCACAATAAAAAGTTTAAAAAAAAATAATAATAATAAATAACTAATATTAACGTTATAATAAACTTATTCTTAAAGTGTCATCAAGTTTGTTAAAACTTAGAATAAATAAAATGTAAAAGGTAATAAATTCAGAATCGACGAATAAGTAAAAAGTAAAAGATATTAAATTCAGAATCGACGGTTGCATATGTTGTTAGTGTTCAACTTTACCTATAGTCGCCGTGTGATGATAACTTCCGTAGTAGGTAGTGCATCTGTAGTGACCAGACGCTGCAGAACTTTCACCATTCTTTCTACTTTACGCTATTTGTAATCCAAGGATCTATTCAGTGCCTCTTTCTCCCAAATGCTGGTGCTGAATTTGAAGAGCTTCACATAGTGTTTACATAAACTAGTATACTTTAGAAGTGAACGCCCTTCAGCTTTCTTGCGCTCTATTACATCATCATACAGAATATCTTGTTGGAGTCGACCTTGTGACATACCTGTACTTTAAACATGTCCAAGCCAGTCAAGACGTCAACAGTCGACTACTACCGATGATGGCGTAGATGTTTTGGCACCCTGCGCTTCGCAGCAATTTCTCATTACTTTTTTTTTATCGTGCCACCTTCTATTAAGAATCCACATTGAGCATTGGAATAGAAAGATATTCAGCTTTTTTTCCTGCCAAGACTATCTGTTTCAATGCTGTAAAGCAGAGGGATCATCAAACATGTCCAGTCCAAAGCCCATTTTTGACGGACCTGGATATGCTAGGCTAACAATATCACTTTAATTTAAGCATTTTACTGAAAAAGGTATGGGAATGTTTCATCGGAACAGTGGGACAACGGGTGACGGAAAGTTTGAAATATAATCAGTCAAAGAAATAGGAAAATTTAAAAAATAACAACGAAATGGAGCAACTGCAGATGCCTTAAAAGTGAATCTCAAGTACAGGTACATGTTAATGTATACGGTTGTGGGAATTTGTTCACACTAAGAGATTCCCCATTTTAAGTGTTTTACTTTATTCATTTAGTAATAGCGCTTATCTGATACTTTTAAAATAATGTAATATATTATTCTTGATGTCTTAAAATTTGCTCTTAGTCTCCACAATCAAGGAATCCAAATAAGTCTTTTAAACATTTCACTAGAAATAGTTTCACTTTTAAGCAAAGACAAATGACAAAACCTGTTTTACTTGATTGTCTGGAGAAATTGGAATGCTTTATTTAAAAGGATTTTACATGCACATGCATTTCAGGTGTAAACAACCCATTGCAATACTTACAATAAAAACCATGAAGTCTGTCTTCCATTCGTCATTAGAAATATTAGTAGCAACATCACAAGGAACATAACAATTCTTCTTCACTGAGATACCATGATCTTCTCAATTCGTTGCTCATGTTAATCCAGCGGATACTACTATGGTACCGAACATCGAAATGTTTTGTTTTCAAATCTTTAAGTACTACTTGAAACTGTCTGTGGTTAATACCCCTGAGTTTTTTCACTGAGATAATTTGGTCAATAAAAGGTTTGATATTCAATACAGCTTTGCGCAAAACTATTTTTCTCAGTCAAAGAAAAGGCTCAATCATTTGTTAAACATAGCATTAAAAAATAAATAATGGCCTGAGTTTGTGTGTTTGACTGAATGTTACGAAATATTGCCAACAAGAATATTCTTCGTTTACTTTCAACTTCTTAAAATGACACGTAGAGAGAATGTTTCCTTAGCATCTGCATCATAATCGATAAGAATCAGAATTTCCAATAATTTATATAAATATTAAAACTTATTTATTTTGATATATTTGAGATTTTTATATGTATAATCTTTTGGTACACATGATCTCTGTAGGTATCCGCGGGCCGCATAAAACACTCCGGCGGGCCACATGTTGCCCACGGACCGTAATTTACCCCCACCTGGTCTAAAATATTATGATGTTGGATTTTCAATGTCTTTTCTAGTTTACGAAATCTAAACGGGACGGACGGACGGACGGACAGACAGACAACACAAAACTAATAGCCACTAAAAAGCTTTATCATTGAGATATAGTCAAAATAAAACCTAAGTAGATTTATTGACAAATATCTTTTACTATCTTTTAAATGTTTATAAAACAAATTGAAGGGCGTAAAAGCTGCTAGAAAATATACAAAAGAAATTTATGCCAGAAAAAGACGTGCCAAGAAGCACTGGATACCAAGTCATATGATATATGGAAGTTTAGAAAAAATGCTACAAAAAATCAATGAAAGAATGGTTACTTGAGGGGTAACTAGGCTAAATGAATGGCAAAACAAAACTCGCGTGGGAGTGTCCAAGGGTACGCGAGATTAGCCCATTGCACAAACGGAGTTGAAGGAGAGCTCTGGCGACCCTGTCGATAATCCATGCGCCGTGCCTCAAGGGACCGTTTACACTAATGGCGAGTCCTCCACGGTTAGCTTGGTACAACATAGGAAAATGGCGAAGGTTCCCGGTGCACTCGGCCTTCGGCCTTGTCTAGCCCATGTGTCGGGTGCCAAATGCATCGGAAATAGCAATGCTTTACATAAGCCTTGACTTGGGTCCCTTCCAGACAGAACTGTGTGTTCACACAGGTTTTTTTAAAAATTTTTTGACACTCAAACAGGTTTTTTTTTCATACTCAGAGCTCAAAGAGCCTTTGGCTCAGCTCTTAGACGATCTAACGGATCTGCCACACCCTTCAAAATGTTGCATCCAACATCATAATACAAACCCTCACCTGCTACTATTATGGAAAGAGAACAAGGGGTTGGCCATAAATATATGAACTCAAAATTTGTAAGCAGTTGAGCGAAAATTGGGAATAGTTGGAGAAAGGTGTCCCAAACCGAGGCATCTAGAGCAGGTGTTCTTAACTTTTGAGTCGAGATCCCCTTAGGTGGTATAATGACAATTTTCTAGGGTTCACCTATGACCATCGGAAAAAAAAATTCTAAAAAACTTGACATTGTACGAAATTTTTCATAGGTAGCTATTTTTTTCACTTAAATTGTCTTTCGAGATTAGATGTTGCAAAGAACTGAATCAGAATTATTCCAAACTTATAATTGTCGCAGTTTAAATTACATAAGGCCTTGCAACGTGTGCTTAGTTGCCACTTGCTCCTGAGTTACTAACTTGACCACTGGACCTGTGTTGTGAGCTGTATATTATTTTTCAATGTGGTTTATGAGTGTAGTTATGTTAACAATTATGGGAAAGGCTTCGGGAGTCAACCATGAGAAAAAACCGTGACGTTGCGACAATAAGGCAGTTAGCAGCACCCAGTGCTACACTCTGGCAGAACCTGCGACGCTGCTTACCTTAAACTGTATCGGCACTGAGTGGAGAGGGGAAACTGATATGTGGGTGGCATCGTTTCGACTACAGCTAATGCCCATGCATTCATCTCATTTCCATGAGTCGTTTTTCCACTGAAGAAGGCCATAGAGTTATGTTAACAGACATGTCTTCATCTCTCTTGCTGTCTCTTTACTTTTGCATAAGCGAAGGTCTTGAAGAGCTTACTACTTATACAACAGCCTCGATACACTGAATACACTGAATAAAGATGCTTGGTAGCAGGCGATATGTTTATTAAATAAATAACTTGGCTGAACCAGCCTCAAAAACAATGGTACAATGTACACTCGAATAATAATATCACTAATAAAGTGACGACGAGGTTTTCACTTCGTTGTCATTATCAGACCGATTGCTTTCCCTTGCAAACGGCACGAGATGATTAAGTGATTACAAAATCACTTCATGTCACATTAAGTCTCAAACCCATACCCATCTATTGTAAATTTATACTCAAGTCTTTGTTGTTTGCATTAAATGAATATAAGCCTGTATGTATGCTAAGAAATTGTGCAAGTAAAGTCTACTTAACAAACCCTAGATAAAAGGCAGCAAACTCACATACGCACTCTACCTGTCACACAAAGAATAAAACATATTTTAGTTTTATGTTCTTATTTGATTCGTAATAATTTCATTTCATAAACCTTAAATCTTTGTCGTTGTTGTTTTTTTAATAGATTCATCACTATAGCAATTCCATGATAAGTTTTCAGTTATTATAACACCTTGATAACTGAGCTGTTAGTATTTATAGTTGGTTTTGCTGTGTTTTTAAAAAAAAATTTATACCTTAAAATCAGGCAAATTTATGGATGGAAAGACATCCTAAAATTTCATTACCATTTCTGTAAATCATTTAATAATCAATTAATGCTAAAGGTCATCAACTTGATCTAAATCAACAAATCTCCTAAAGACATAATGCTGTAAAAATGAAGATATAAAAACGGTTACAAAAACTGAATCTTTAATTACGATTTGAAATTGGATATTCTTAAATGCTTTATTTGTTGTTTGATTTAGACATCACATTAATTTTTCATCATAATAAATTTTCATGCAATATTTTATGGATTATAAAAATTTATTAGTGGCTTTTGAGGTTGTGGTAAAAGGTTTTATGTTACATAATAAATATAAAAAACATTTCCAATGATATAAATGTGTAAGATTAAGTTCATAAAGTTAATAACAAATGTGAAAATATTCAATAATTCAGTGATAAAATAAAAATGAAAGAAAGATATTAAAAAATACTAAACAATATAATAATAAATAAGGAATTATTATACATATATTTAAAAATAGGCAAGTTTTGTGTTCAAAAAGTGCTGATCTAGCTATGATATGAATATTCAATGGCAAAACTAAAATACACATAAGGAATGGCTGTGGGCATGGTAGAGGATTGCTGTCATTAGCCTTGACTGGCAAAAGAAGAACACTTTGCAACAAATTAACAGAAGATTTGACTAGAAAACTCGTAGGACGTATGCATTTCAGACCCTAATGAAAGCTACTACAAAAAATAGGTAGAAGAGAAAATGCAACAACCCTCAGGTAGACAAAAACCTTACTTAAATATTGCATTTTAAATGAGAATACAATAATATTTTTAAAAATCAATAAAGCAATTTTTTCAACAAATCGGTTTTGGGATTTTTATTTCACAAAATGATTCATATGGTGTGCCTATAAAAATAAAAGATTTACTGTATATCATATATTGAGGAAGGATTAAAAATGGTTTCTGTAAAATACTGTTTCTCAAAATTAAAGTTAGCTATTTTAAAGAATTTTTTTTTCCAAAATTCTGACTAAAAATTTCCTGCAAATATTTTCACACTATTAAATTAGACTAAAAAGACTATTTTAGTCATCCATACCAAAAAACATTAGTAAAATTTTCTTATTTCTCTGTCTCAAAACTTCTCACTACTTGTACTGTAGAATAAAAAGTAAAAATGAAACATTAAAATAACGTTTTTAAACGAAGTCAACTAATATTTCAATCAATTACACATTCATTAATGGAAAATATACCATTAAAAAAATAAATATCTAAATATTATTCTTAGTAATACAATTAATTTAAAAAAATATTTATAGCAGGACTAAAATAACTGGCTTTATACAGATCCTTAAAACATTAAATGTCAGTAAGTTATTTGCCTGCTTCGGGTGACAAGCACAAACAGGCACAAAATTTGACATATTTAGCTAAAAATGTTTCACTATAAGCATAACCCAATGCTTCAATAGGTTCTTAGTTTTGTGTTGTTGAAGATTTTTATTATAAAATAGGTACAAACAGCTAAATCAAAATAACAAGTAATCATTTCTAATGTATGCGTTTTTGAGATATCACATACTTGAGCAAATATACTTGAGGTTGTAGCGTAATCATCTTCATAGTCAGCAATATCAATGTTATGTAATAATCTCTCTTCACTAGTGCCAATGGATTTTGAAGCTATTATTTAAAAAAAACAATTTATATTAAACAATAATATCATATGCCTGGACCTGAATCGCGGCGTTCTACGTGTGTGTCATGGCCAGGGCATGCTACCCTGTCTCATAGTGGCGATCGGGTGAAAACGATTAATTCAAAAGGTAGAAAAACAAAACTCCAGTGGGGGTGCAATGTTCACTTTTGCTGGCCTAGAGTTCTAAGAGCCAAAGGCTCAACTCTACCTGACAGTTTCAAAAAGAGAAGAAAAAAAGGATGTGGCATGGCACAACCCCAACCTCTGAACTGGCCACTGTCCGTCTGGTACGTTTAGAAAAGAAGTAAGATGGGAGCTCCCAGTCTAAACTTGGTCAATGGACAAAAACTAATCAAGATAATGATGCCATCGGCGCAAATTCTCTACTGGACCTTGTAGAAGGTTTCTACTTTGACGAAACTCATATGATCATCAGCTTATCACTAAAGATTTATACCAAAACGTCTAACAGAACGCACTACGTTTAAAAATTTATAGATATTTAAAAGTTAATTGTTAATAGTAATGATTTGTATATAGCAATACGTTTTTTACATGTAATATTAAACTATATATATATATATATATATATATATAAATATTTACCAAACTTATCAACCAAAGTGTATTGGCTTTCATTAAATGTAACTCTCTTAAGTGCTGTAGGTAATTTGTTGATCGTTGTTATAAGTGACACAGAGGTTGATGATGAATTGCTGATGTCTCCATTGAAGTAAATGTTCTTCTCTGTTTCGTTCACTTTTAAATTAATACAAAACATATGAAGAAAGTGTAACATTAATTATACAGAAGACATTTTTTTGTTTTGTTTTTTTAGATCACTAAATACATATCTGATAGATAAAGCATAAACTTATTTTTTTATTACAAGCACTAGTTGTGTGATTCAAAAATTTATTTTGTAAAAATATACAATATTGTTACGAATCTCACTATCCAGGCTCTCTGCAAACTGCACCATACACCACCAACTTAAAGAACTTGACAACTCAGGGCTCCAAAGTACCTTAACACTTTAATTGTTGAATAAATAACAGCCAATACTGTACAATTGGCAGCAGGTAACATATGACTGTACAAATATCTCTCCGCCGTATCAACTCTTGCACTGGCCTCTCCGTCTCGTTCAGGGCTTGCACTGGGTACAACATTTCAGGACTGACTTCACACACTAGGCTCTGTTGTGTCGGACTCGATCACAGACCAAGATCAAGACGCCAGTCGTCTCAACTGTACTTGACAGTACTCCGCACTAAACAGTCGTAATGCTCCGTACAGAACCACACCGCTGAACTGTAGTCGACCGTGTTCTGAGCCCTGTCGTGTACCTTGCTGTATTGAGCCCCTTTTCTCGACCGTCTTGACTGCGATACCTCCGCCCTTATATAGGGTCCCTAATGGCCTTCTAGAACCGAACGGAACATCACTCGACTTTTCTAGCTTCGTCACATGACTACATTCCTCGTGACGCTCCCGAGCTCTGTTCACGACGGCGATCCTCGGCTGACCGTCGTAACTCGTCACGGTTGACCGCTCGTCTAGCGCTGGCCTGGGGCAATTTGCGTCGGCTGACTACACTCACACCACTACCCCCATCTGTGCCACCACCAGGTTTATAACAATATTAAATGTAATGTAATTAAGGTAAGTACAAAAACATTCTCCCAGACTTACTCTCCCTCCGCAGATCCAAAATAGAAATTGGACCATAACACACTGAGCATGCTATAAACATTAAAGTTATGCGTTGAAACACCCTCAAAACGGCAGATTTCAATATTTAAAAAAAGAATATCAGAAACTATGAACTGCAAACTATCTGAAACTACAAAAAGATACAACAAAAAGAGATGTGCTCGTGTCGAAAGTGTTACTGATACATTTGTAATATTATTTAGAGTAACGACTTGTTACCACGGGATATGGATATATATTTATGTTATTGTTATTGCGTTGATAATATTCATATGTATTTAATAAACTGATATTTATGAAGATAAAGTTAAATCCTAGGTGTCACTTACTGTTACGTATCTAGGCATTTTTTTTTGACCTGTTGCGGTCGAGAGACGGGGAGGTTGTCTGCCCCTTGTGTAATAAGTTTTTTTTTATTTTATTCGTCAAGCCACACAGACAGTGACCGGTCCTTGACCTGTGTGTGTACCTCTGGTTGAAAGGAGGGTGTTTTTTTTTTCTGTCTCTTTGAAGAGCGTTCTAGATCTGGGAAATTGATGACGTATTTGGTTCGAGAAATTCCTAGATTTGTCTTGAGATCGACGCGCGGTAGATTATATAAAGACCGCCCGCGTGACGTTGACGGACAGACATACGGAGACAGCCGTGGGACAGAATAGCGGAGACATTGCGCGACCCGTGCGTGGTATACCAATTGATCGTGTAAGTTAAGATTTTTCTTTTTTTTCAAGGCCTTGCTTGTATTTGTAATTATATTTTCAAACTATTGTATTGTAATATTTTTACAAGCCATTTTTGTAAAAGGGTTTTGGTCAACCCTTCCATTTTGTATTGAGTTATATTATGATTAAACATTAAGTTGATATTTTACCTTCCGATTTCTTGTGTCATTTTTTTTTTTATTCATTGTAAGTCTTTGATTAAATTCAGACTTTAGATAAGTGACACAACTACCTTTTTCTATTGTCACGTTCCCCTAGGCAAGCCATTTAAAAGTAGAATTCAATTTGTAATACGTGACAAAAGAAGTTTGGGGGCTCGTCCGGGATATTTTTCTGAACCTATTTTCGTCTTACTTGAGTAATTTTGTAAAGGCGAAGTTGACTTTAACAAAACATTTTTTGTGTCAAAGAGTCGGAAGTAAAGTATCAATAGTATTGACCAAACTCTCTTTTGTTGTACTGATTTTGTACTGTATATTTACGTTGTATACATTTTTTTTGCTTGTAATAGTTGTTAGTTAGCCATGGATATTCAGGTTTTTCTTGCAAATCCCTCTGTGGAAGAGCTTGATACTTTTACTAGGAAGGAACTGGTCCTTATTTCTAAACATTTAGGGTTAAAAATAAAATCAAATGCCCTTAAACAAGAAATCAGAGATAACATTGTAATCCATTATGTAGACGAGGAAGTGTTTTCTGAAGACCTTTTAGAAACCCTTAGACCCGATGAGGGTAAATCAGATTTAGAACTTCAGATAAAATTAAAACAGATGGAAATAGAAGCCCAGAAAGAAATTAAACAAAAAGAATTAGAGCTTGCAGCGGCTAGAGAGCAGAGAGAAATTAAACAAAAAGAATTAGAGCTTGCAGCGGCTCAGAAAGAAATGGAAATGAAATTACAAATAGAGTTAAAAAAATTAGAGTTAGCTGCTAATGTAAGACCAGATTCTTCCCCTGCCAGTAATACTGCTGAAGCAACAAAATTTTTGAAAATAATTCCACGCTTTAATGAAGCCACAATT
This sequence comes from Biomphalaria pfeifferi, assembly GCA_030265305.1. Lineage (NCBI taxonomy): Eukaryota > Metazoa > Mollusca > Gastropoda > Planorbidae > Biomphalaria > Biomphalaria pfeifferi. Next base: position 3,026,274 of record JASAOG010000009.1, on the reverse strand, counting down.
GACAATTATTTTCCACAATTTGAACTTGCTGTGAAAAATTTTAATGTACCTGAAACTTTGTGGCCCACTTTGCTGCAAACAGTTTTGACTGGTAGAGCTGCAGAGGTATTTTGTTCTTTGACCATTGAACAACAAAAAGATTATAATGTTGTTAAGGCCTTAATTCTTAAGGCATATGAACTTGTTCCGGAAGCTTACCGAAAGCAGTTCAGGGATTGTCGCAAATCGGATGGCCAAACCCATGTAGAATTCCTGCGGGAAAAGGAGCGACGCTTTGAAAAATGGCTCACTTCCAAGGAAATCGGCACCGACTTTGCCAAATTCAAGAACCTAATGCTGATGGAAGAGTTCAAGAGTTGTGTGCGGCTGGACGTCCGTACGCATATAGCTGATCGTGGCGAGGAAGATGTGCACAAGGCTGCAGTGTTGGCAGACGATTATATAATATCACATCAATTTGCCAAGTATACGACGGATGTCAAGCCAAAACAAGTCAAACAGCCTGAGTCCACTGCTAGCAACTCCATCAAGAACAGCAGTACAAATGACAGAAAACCTACTACAAGTAAAGCTACTTGTTCCTACTGCAAACGAGAAGGCCATAAAGTTGACGATTGTTGGAAATTGAGGAAGAGAAACGAAAAAGCTCCTTCAAAAGTCAGCGCTTGCACAGTACAGTAGTCGTCGAGGTTTACTCCCTCATCCTCAAGTCATATCAAGAATACCTCGACACCACCTGTTTCAAATGTATTGACTGTACAAGACTCTCCGAAAATGTCTCCACGATGTTCCAATGACTCAAACAAGAGTTTTTCAAATTCATCTTTACGATGTTCCAATGACTCAATCAAGAGTTTTTCAAATACATCAAGCCGATGTTCCAATGACTCAAACAAGAGTTTTTCAAATACATCAAGCCGATGTTCCCATGACTCAACCAAGAGTTTTTCAAATACGTCATTCCGATGTTCCCATGACTCCATCAAGAGTTCCCATAAGACATCACCCCGATGTTCCAATGACTCCATCAAGAGTTCTCCAAATACATCCACAAGATGTTCTACTGACTCAAGAAAGAGTTTCTCCACTGCGTCTCCTAGAGATGTCAATGACTCCAGCGAGAGTTCGACCCAAGTCCAGTCTGCATCAACCAAAATTGATGTTTTATTAGAGGATTTTAAGCCTTTCATTTCGGAAGGATTTGTATCACTACCCGGTGATTCTACAAGTCTACGACCTATCACCATTTTGAGAGACACAGGTGCCTCACAATCGCTACTTTTAGAGGGTATCTTACCCTTGTCAAAATCATCATCGACTGGGAAGAGCATCCTGTTACGAGGCGTAGAGCTTGGATGTATAGATGTGCCTCTACATCTAATCGACATAAAGTCAAATCTCATTACTGGACCGGTTGTTGTAGGTGTCCGACCAACATTACCATTGGAAGGCATCTCGTTGCTGTTAGGCAATGACTTAGCAGGTGGAAAGGTGATAGCCGAACCCATCGTCACTCAAACACCCGACTTATCTGCCACACCCGAGGAAGACCTAGAGTTATATCCAGCGTGTGCAGTAACAAGGGCAATGAGGTTGAAAGTATCTCAAGAAGAGAACGTTATCAAAGCCAACAGTAACCACGATGATGTGGACTTGAGCACCACATTCTTTGCTTCTCTTGAAGAAGAACCAACGCCAAATTCTGAAAAGCCGGCATCAACTCGAAAACAGTTGATTGAGGACCAAAAGAAGGATCCAGAGCTCGCCAAACTCCGAGAAACCGCAATGACATCACAAGAGGCAGAGCTAGCATCAACGTGCTACTACATCCAAGATGATATGCTCTTCAGGAAATGGAAACCTCCAGACGCATCCAACGAAGAAGAATGGAGAATATGCCATCAAATCGTGTTACCAGAAAGATACCGAGCGTACATCATGAATCTGGCTCATGACACACCAATGTCAGGTCATCTCGGCATCCACAAGACATACCACAAGATTATGTCACACTTCTTCTGGCCACGTTTGAAGAAAGATGTCATCCAGTACTGCCGATCCTGTCATGCCTGTCAGATGGTTGGCAAGCCAAATCAAAAGATCCCTGTTGCTCCTCTGAAGCCGATTCCAGCCTTTGAAGAACCTTTCAGCAGAGTACTTATTGACTGTGTTGGTCCTCTCCCAAGGACAAAAGCTGGCAACCAATACCTGTTGACCATTATGTGTGCTTCAACTCGTTTTCCTGAGGCTATTCCTCTAAGGAACATAAAAGCATCAAACATTGTAAAGGCCTTAATCAAGTTCTTTACTCTATTTGGTCTACCAAAGTCCATCCAATCGGACCAAGGAACGAATTTCACGGCCAATCTTTTCAAGCAAGTCATGACTCAGTTGGGCATCAAACACTGCATGTCGAGTGCGTATCATGCCGAGTCGCAAGGCGCTCTTGAGCGATTCCATCAGACTCTCAAGAACATGATCCGAACCTATTGCTTTGAGCACGAAAAAGACTGGGACGAAGGAATCCACATGCTACTGTTTGCAACCCGTGAATCCGTCCAGGAATCGTTGGGATTCAGCCCTTTTGACTTAGTCTTTGGACATTCGGTGCGCGGTCCCTTGAAATGTATAAAAGAGACTTTGTTGTCACCAACAGCCACTGAAGGACTTTTAGACTATGTAAGTAAGTTTAAAACTAGACTTTATGATGCTTGTGTTCTGGCCAAAAATAATTTACAAAACACCCAATCCAGCATGAAACGCTGGTATGATAGAAAGGCCCGTGTTAGAGAATTTTCTCCCGGGGATAAGGTGCTTGTATTTTTGCCCATACCAGGTCAACCCTTGCAAGCCAGATATTTTGGTCCCTATGAAATTGAGACCAAAATTAGTGACCTCAATTACACAATCAAAACCCCTGACCGTAGGAAAAAGACTCAGTTATGTCATATAAACATGCTGAAGCCTTATGTATCTCGGCCAGATCACTCAGAGAAGAGTAATTGTGTTTTAAATACAGTCAAAAGTTGTTCAAATAGCCATGTTTCTCCTATTGATGATGATATTGTAAAGGAGAAATTTGGACAATACAAAATACCTAATTCTTTTGTATTACAGAATTTGGATGTAAAACTGTCTCATCTGTCTTCGACAGAAAGGCCAGTTATCATGAAACTCATTAATGAATTTAATGACATTTTTTCTGATGTACCAAAACAGACTAATGTTATAATGCATGATGTAGATGTTGGCGAGGCTACTCCAGTCAAGCAGCATCCTTACAGGGTCAACCCTGAAAAACTTGCCATACTTAGGTCAGAAATCAAGTATATGCTTGAAAATGACCTCATTGAACCAAGTTCCAGTAGCTGGAGCTCCCCATGTGTCTTGATACCTAAACAGGACAAGACTTATCGTTTTTGTACAGACTACCGTAAGGTAAATGCTGTAACAAAGACCGATTCGTTTCCTATCCCTAGGATAGACGATCTCATAGATCGTATTGGTGACGCTAAGTACATCACCAAAATAGACCTACTTTCAGGTTATTGGCAGGTTCCCCTGACTGATAGGGCAAAGGAAATCTCCGCCTTTGTCACCCCTGATGGTCTGTACCAATACAAAGTGATGCCATTTGGCATGAAGAATGCTCCTGCCACTTTCCAGAGAATGATAAATGCCCTGCTTGCTGACATGGAGAATTGCCACGCATACATAGACGATGTAGTAATTTTTAGCCAAGATTTTTCTAGCCATTGTAAACAACTGCATTGTCTTTTTACTAAACTGTTACATGCAAAAATTACTGTAAACCTGAGTAAGAGTGATTTTTGCCAGGCTTCCATCCAATACTTAGGCCATATTGTAGGACAAGGCCAGGTGAAACCTGTAATGGCCAAAGTAGAAGCTATCCAAGCTTTCCCTATCCCTGCTGATCGGAAACAACTCCGAAGATTTTTGGGAATGTCTGGATATTATAGAAAATTTTGCGAAAATTTTTCTGTCATTGCCAGTCCTTTAACAAACCTCCTGAGAAAGAACGTCCGATTTACTTGGACGGATGAATGTCAGAAAGCCTTTAACCAGATCAAGCAGATATTATCTAGCTCTCCCATTTTGATGGCTCCTGACTTCGGAAAACCTTTTAGGTTAGCTATTGACGCCAGTGACACAGGTGTTGGGTCAGTCCTTTACCAAGAAGATAATTTCCAAGTAGAGCATCCTATTTGTTTCTTTTCCAAGAAATTTAATAGACATCAAAGAAATTATTCTACTGTGGAAAAAGAATGTCTTGGGTTGATTCTTTCTATACAACACTTTGATTTTTATATCAGTGGGTCTAGATGGCCACTGGTTGTATTTACTGACCACAATCCCCTTACATTTATCCACAAAATGTCTGGCAAGAACCAACGACTTCTCAGGTGGAGTTTATTTTTACAAGAGTACAACCTAGATCTTAAACACATAAAAGGCAGCGAAAATGTTATCGCCGATGCCTTATCTAGATTGTAAAAAGTATTTTGATGTATATTTTTTTTTATATATATCATGATAAATACATTCTGTAATGTAAATATCATTTTTGTAATTATTTTAAAAAGATTTCCATTTCGTGGAAATGTAAACTTTTTATTTTTAGGAGGGAGGTGTTACGTATCTAGGCATTTTTTTTTTCTTTCTTTGACCTGTTGCGGTCGAGAGACGGGGAGGTTGTCTGCCCCTTGTGTAATAAGTTTTTTTTTATTTTATTCGTCAAGCCACACAGACAGTGACCGGTCCTTGACCTGTGTGTGTACCTCTGGTTGAAAGGAGGGTGTTTTTTTTTTCTGTCTCTTTGAAGAGCGTTCTAGATCTGGGAAATTGATGACGTATTTGGTTCGAGAAATTCCTAGATTTGTCTTGAGATCGACGCGCGGTAGATTATATAAAGACCGCCCGCGTGACGTTGACGGACAGACATACGGAGACAGCCGTGGGACAGAATAGCGGAGACATTGCGCGACCCGTGCGTGGTATACCAATTGATCGTGTAAGTTAAGATTTTTCTTTTTTTTCAAGGCCTTGCTTGTATTTGTAATTATATTTTCAAACTATTGTATTGTAATATTTTTACAAGCCATTTTTGTAAAAGGGTTTTGGTCAACCCTTCCATTTTGTATTGAGTTATATTATGATTAAACATTAAGTTGATATTTTACCTTCCGATTTCTTGTGTCATTTTTTTTTTTATTCATTGTAAGTCTTTGATTAAATTCAGACTTTAGATAAGTGACACAACTACCTTTTTCTATTGTCACGTTCCCCTAGGCAAGCCATTTAAAAGTAGAATTCAATTTGTAATACGTGACACTTACAAAGACCGCATTACGAAAAACGAGATTAGAAATAGGATTAATACAGCAATTGGACCCCACGTTAACCTGCTAACCCCTGTCAAAAAACGAGAACTCACACTATGGATACATCACAAGGTCCTTTGGGCTCGCAAAGACCTTCCTTCCGAGAACAGTACCAGGAAGAAGATAAAGAGGTAGTCAAAGAAAGCGACGGGACGACAAAATCAAAGAATTGACAGACCTGTCAGTGAATGAAATTCTATCAAATGCAAAGGAATGGAGAAAGACAGTTGACAGATTTTGTGTGGTGCCCCAACGGTCCAAGGATTAGGAGAAGGTGAAGGTGAAGTTAAATGTGTCTTAAATACCATGATGTTGGATATCTTTTCTAGTTTACGAGATCTAAAGGGGACGGACTGGCAAACAGACAAACAACAAATAATCTAATATCGTCTATTTTTTTTTGGGGGGGGGGCCACTAAACAAAACAAAGAGTTGACGTGTCTGCAGTTGGGTTTTTGATAACTTGCAACAAATAATACCTAAAAAGTTCAATTAAGGTAAACGTGGTGTGTTTTATGTATAGCTCTCCAACTAGGTAAGGCTATAAATAAAAGAAGCAATATCAATGTAGCAAAACCCCTATTAAATCATCCCTATTAAATCATACATTTGCTGCAAAAACAAATAAATAGCTAGAACAAAAAGAAACTTCTTACCTGACTTATTGACTAAAGTGTATTGCCTATCATTTACAGAATATCTCTTCAACTTAATTGGACTACTGCACAATTCTGAATCTATTATTTTACTTTTAGGCTGTGCATATTTTCCTTTACAATGTGTGTCACTTGAATCTAAACAAAAATAATTTCAAAAAAGGTAGTGTATAAAAACTTTTTTGGCATATATTACACAAACTTTTAAGTCAGTGGAGTGACAAGTGCTGATTTGGGAAAGGGGGAAGGGCACAAAGGCTTTTTTTAAAGTAATGAAATATCTGTTATAATTACTTTATAGATCTAATTTAAAGTATTAAGGAAGAAAATCAACATTGTTTCCAATGTTGGATAAAAAGGATGAGTTTTTGTTTAATCTTCAAAGTAGTAACTTGTATTATATTTTGTAAGAGGCACCAGCAACAATAAGTTTCAATGAAGAAATTTCTTTAAGTCTACAAAAGAAGTTTCGAAATCGCTTATAATCTCTCTCTCTCTATATATATATATATCTATCTATCTCTATATATATATTATATATATATATATATATATAATTCTCTTCTTCCCTCAAGAGTTTAAACAAGAAGTAAAGAAAAGATCACTCTCTTATTTCTGCGGATAGTCAACGAGAAAACAAGAGTAGTATTCACATTACGGATGGCTGCCTGCACGCTGGACTGTCGTTTAAATTTATCAAACCCTGCCGCCCCCATCCCCCTTTATCCTGCGGGAGGTTTGGACTAGAAACTAATCTAAGTAATCTACTATGTATATATGTACATATGTAAATAGTAGGGCCGGACTTAACCATTGTGGGGCCTTATGCGAAACGGATTTCGCGGGACCAAGTTTGGGTAGGGAAGCGGATAATAAGTGAAATTTAAGAGTTTGCATTAGAAAATAAACTCGTTTATGCATTTTATTCATTCTTTACTACGTACAGAAATACTTTACGAGCCTTGCGTGTAGCGAAGTCATACAGTATATCATAATAATTATGTTTCCCACATAGATCCCGCTCAATAGCAAGAATTACCAAATGTTTCAATCTATCTTTGAGAATTGTTGACCTCATGTAATTCTTCATAAGTTTGATTCTTTCACCAGATTACACAATTACGGCTGATGCATAATCACCCGCGTAAGATTGGCGTTTTCCATGCTGAATAACACCCCAAAATGACAGTTAATGTCTATATATTTCCGTATATTTTAAGGACTTTTCGTATATTTTGCGATTTCGGGAGATTTCTAGGAACTCCTGGTAAATCAACAGGAGGGCGCGGGAAATCTGTTTTAAGTTATAAAATGGTTTAATTTAATAATGTATACACCTTGAATTAGAGCGAATCCTATGAAAGTGCGGGGCCCACTGCGGTCACATAGGTTGCAGTGGTCTAGGGCCGGCCCTGCAAAATATCGGCGTATGCTACGCCGCCGGTAGTTTAGTAATTAAAATTGATAATATTTTCTCATCTACAAGTTTTTCGTCTAGTCACTTACAAACGAAAATCATTGCTTATAAAGCAGGGATTCTCACCAAATGTGTTATTTTCAAGAGAATTAAGACTCGAATTTCTAGGCCAACGAAAGCCCCCTTATGCAGGCCTGACTAAAAAATGATTTGTCTAAGAGAGGTCCAAGTAGATGTGTATTTATCACATCCCTATACTAGTGGTTTGAGACCCGAAACGCTTGGGATTAGATGCGAGGTCCAAGGCGATGGAACTTTCACCATTTTTCTTCAATATACCACATCGTGTCGGAGTTTGCAATAGCACGGCTGCTTGAGAAAATACCTTCGGATTGTGACACTGTTATGGCTCTCTTTCCAAGTGATACATTGCGGATCTGTACCAAGGTATAGCAGCAGATAGCCTCTGAAAGAGACAGTTGGAGAGCCCTTATGAAGCTCGTAAGACATACACAGGAGGCTTCCAGAAAAGGCATTTAAGAAAGCAGTGGTGGTAGAAGAAACAAAGAAAACGTAAATATTTCTGACGTACGACGTCTTCAGTAGATGTCACCAAAATGTAGATCGCAACTGAGATTTTGTGTAGTTATGTGAAGCATCACATACAGCGGAAGTTTTCTGAATATAAGACATTGCCATTATATTAATTACGTCTATTGCGATAACAGAACATAACTTCTGTAGAAACTCATTAATCCATTTTTATTTAATTGTATTTCATCTTGACTTTTTAATTTTTTTAGGAACAGTCCATTGCATATTCAAGATGGTTTATCAGAAGTTCAGAATTTAGTGGGAAACTTAAAGCCAGTGCTCGGATCTGTACTTCCTTTACAACTAAATAAGAACATATCTTATAATATTAAACGGGAAATTCTTGAGTATTGGTTTCGCAAGGTTGTCATTGCCGGAAGTGATAATGAATATAAGCACTCCACTACCTATAAAATGCTTCATATTGGCATGCGCCTCAGATGGACTCTGACAACAGAGCCTATGACGCCGCTGACCCCAAACTGTATTGGTACTTGCGTTCTTTTAATTACCTCACTTGCGTGAAGGGAGGGGGGGCAGCTTTGTGGGGTACATCGTTCCGACCACAACTAATCCTCAGGGATGCATCTCATTTCTATGCAATGATCCATAGTCGCTTTTTGACTGAAGGAACCCATAACATGTGTCACGAGTCGAGTCTGTGACCTATTTTGACCAGTTTCCAGAAGCTTGAGGTCAAACCAGTACATGTGTCAAGCGTAAACAAGTTAATTTTAGGTATCCAATCAAAGAAAGAGGTTAAGGAAAAAAATAGCCCACGTCAGCTTCTAGAAGGTCAAAGTGACTAAAATAATTAGGGGAAAAGTTTCCAAGATTGTTCGATGTACGATTGAGAAAGGTATAAATTGAGGGAAAGTCAGTTAGACGGGGTTTATGCTCAGTCCTCGATTAGTAATGGTTATAAGTTTTGTGATATTAGCGGGTCCATTAGTTAAAGTTTAATTAGTTGAAGTTAAAGTTACACTAAGTGAAGTTTCATGTATCTTTAAGTTTTATTTAGGAAGTATCAAGTCAAGTTGTTATTGAATTGAGAAGTTAATTTTATGTGAAAGTTGAAGATGTATTATTCAAGAAGTTTTAAGAAAATACAGAGAGATGTTTCTTTCTTCATTTCATTGAATTGTCAAGATTGATAAAATAATCCCCGGCAAGTGTGATCGTCACATGTATGTATGTATGTATACATTAATTTAAATATATATATATATATATGTTATTTCAAAGGCGGGTCTAATGATTTACTTTAAAAATTCAACGTATATGTATTAAAATAAGAAAACTATTTTCATATATTTCGCCTGATTTCTTGAGATCGACAGTTATTTTGGTTTTAAAAATTAATTTTAGCTAAAATTTTATTTTTCCAAAAAGAGAAAAAAAAACAATTTGACACCGCTGTTTTCCATTTATGTCACTAAAACATTTCTTTGCAAACTTAAGATTGAGTCCATTGGACTAATTAAACATTTGAGCACCATTTTATTGTAGGCTGTACAAGTTTTTTCACCAAAGTAAAGGCCATCTGCAAGGCTCATTGCTAAGAAAGTGTAAACAATTTATAAAGCCCTTTTATAGCACAAACCAAACATACCCTCGGTAAACTTTTTTCATTTGTACAAATCTCCTAATGCAGTCAATTAAAGTTCTTACAGAGTTTAACCCCGTATTAAAATGTATTATACACAAATTGATGTCATTATTAAATTAATATTTCGTCTTCTTTTCTCAGCTAATGACTAACTATCCCAGTTTTGATATCTTATTATAATTAACATGGTCCTATTATGAAAGATAATATTTGTTTTGCTTCTAATTATTACACTTTATAAGTAGCTGACAAAGTGCAAATCCGGCATGCTATAGAATGCCTAAATTTTAAGAAAAAGTGAGAGACGATCTAGACATACAAATAGGTACTATTTCTCTGTTTGTATGGTGCTGCGGTAGTGGGAGAGATATTAAACATACACTACGGTCTCAGCCATGATCTAAGTCACATTTATGCCACGTTTTATCAAGATTGGTCAAATAGTTTTGAGTTATATGCTGAACATACATACATACCAAAAATAGATTTGATGGAATCTTCTTTAGGATACTAACGCAATGTTTTTAAGTCTATTAAGGAAAAGTGCGCCATTTTTTATTTTAGAATGTCAATGTTTTAAGGTTCACTCTATAACCAAGAGATTTTGCATCAATTTTGTTTTCGTACTTAAGTCATAATGAATATATTCACTTCAATATTAAATGTCTAAACGTAACAATTTGAGAAGTTAACTGCAAAAACTATAGTTTTATCAAAGATGCAATGTAAAAAGACATCGTGTGACCTGTATTGTTGTTGTTTTTTTTTGTTGTTTTTTTAAGACTGTATGGGCACTTAAGAGACTTTCTAGTTGAATCGTGATGTACAATAACTGTTAGAACTATCAGAACTTATAAGCTATTTGGTCGAATTTGTAGACCTTTTCCGATTGCTCATTTTCATCATAACAAATATGTTTCTAAAATAAATTTGCGTAATTTTTTTTTATATAGGGAATAATTTGCTGCGGGACTAGTTGACATATACTTTTATAGTAATAATACCTGTAGCATTCTTATAGTTTGCATAGTCCATATTTACGTTCTTCTTTTGATATGATTTTCCCATTTCTATTTTTGATGTATAAATTCTACAGTCTGATAACTTAAAATCCTGTACCACTGAATATGGATCTAGGCAAAGAAAAATTAGAATTTATGGATTAAAAATAAACAGGACAAATAAAATAAAAGCAATATTTTACTTGTAAGAAATTTTTAAATCTGAAGTATTTGTTTAGAGCTGCCATCAAAGTTTTTATCATTAATTCAACAACAAAAACTAATCACGTGAGATCAGTAAAAGTCATGCTTTAAAAAAAAAAGAAAAAAGAAAAGATAATTACCGAGACTTTTGTCTTTTTCTGATATATTTAGAGAATAAATATCAGTGTTGTCCATTTCTGCTACAAAAAAAAATGTAAAAAAAAATATCTATGAGATTTTAGCATTTATTAAAACATTTAAAACTTATATCAATTTCAATATAGAATTTCAATATAGAATGTAATGGTTTTCTTCATAAACATGGGTTACTTATGAAATGTAAACATTTACGTTATTTAGATTTCATTAGGTTAAAAAGTGTTTAATAATGCTAATGCTTTCATGAGGTTTGACCCCAAGATGCGAGAGAGTCATGGCCATTCGGCTTAAGGACACCCTTAACTGCCAACAAGGTAAACCCCTAGGTATACGTTAATAGCCAAACTGTCTTGGCAGCCTTGTAAGTGTCAATGTAAGGTCTAAAACAGAACAAAAAAACGGAGAGTGGTAGTTACTATTGATAAGCACTTGAGATAAAAAGCATAAGTTGGAACTCCAGGGAACACTACCGATGATAAGAGGGACTTTTCAACCTTAAACACACACACACAAAATAAAAGTTGCTATCCAGCAACAGCTTACGGCGCTAAGAGGAGACACCTTGTCTTGAGTTGTGTTGTCTAGTCAATATTAAGAAACAAATTTTGGTCTGTGATCATGCTTTGAAAATAAGTGTTGACAGGTATAGGGATTGACATAGTTAATTGTTATCACTAATGTTGTAGTGTACATATAGGTTTTGTATGATATATCAGTATATCACTTACACACACACACACACACATTTTTGAACGTCTCTCTTGCCAGTACATGGCCTCTCGAAAGCAAGTTCTATGCAGTACCTTTTGTGGTGACAGATGGAAACTTGAGTCTGTGAAGCCTCAGGGTAATCTGCAATGGTCTTGTAGGAGGTTTGGCCCCAAGAAGTGAGGCATGCATGGCCCGTCGGCGTGCGGACACGCCCTGCTAGCCACAAACCAAACCCTTACCTATAGGTTAATAGCCGAACTGCCTTGTGTGTGTCCCTGCAAGATCTAAAGCTAAGTAAGTAAACCCTGACAAAAATCCGGTTTTAGAGCCACGTAAGTGGGGGGGGGTGTACAACGGTGAGACTACTGCTATCTGGCAAACTCCTTCAGCCACCTGATCCTAAATAGTGATGGCTTAAATACATGGAGTTGGATTCGAAATAAGAAACAGTCTCGGCTCATGCATTGCGATGTTCCGAGTCCGAGCATCTCTATTAATGAAGATTTTAATGCCCGGGTTTGTGCTGAAAACGATGCGTGGCCAAAATATTTGGGACCTCATGGTGTTGGAAAGATTAATGCCAAATGCCAAAGGCTACTTAAGTTAGGTAGTTCTTATGAACTGCGTATAACAAATACATACTTCTCTGGCAAGTCACGCCACAAAGTCTCTTGGCGGCACCAACGCGCAAAAAGGTGGCACCAGCTTGACCTCTGCAACACTCGAAGAATGGATCTCAAAAGTGTCATAACTTCAGCTCATACCATAGTGCGGACTGCTACTCAGACCATTCATAACTCCTCATGAAGGCTTATACAGTCAACGTAGGACTAAGTGAGTAAACGTCAATGATGTAGGTGACTCAGAGAAGTCTGCAATCTGTTGCGAGCAAATGAACAGTTCATTCCCCTCGATAGGTAATGAAGAAGACATTTCTATTATTTGGGAGAAATTAAGAGATGCAATCTAAAATTGTTGGACCGTTGGGGTACCATGCAAGATTTGTCGATCGCCTTTCTCCATTTCTCTCTGTGTTTTGCCTAGATAGACCTCTTACTATGGCATGACCTCCCATCCTTTTATGTTGCCTTCCCATCGCTTTCTATGTATGTCTCTTTGACCTTTTTCTGCTACTGTTGCCTAAAAGAAGTCCATGCGATCCCAGAAGATTTTGTAATATTGCCATAGATTCATAGACAATAGGATTGTTTTTTTACTATAGTTAGCATCTCAACGTGAGTCTCAATCGCTGCAGTAACCCTGCCTCTAATCTCTTCGTTTGTGATGCCGTCTTTATATATGATACCTAGGATCCTTCTGTAGTATCTCAACTCCATTGCTGGGTTCTTCTTCTTTAGCTCTGCAGTCAGTGTCCAAGATAGAAGAATGTGGCAATGACCATTAAGCGCATCAGTCTGATTTTGATGCCGAGAATATGCCTTTGTCTTTCCATAACATATTATTTAAAGTTTTAAACTGTGCTATTTAGTTTATTAGCTCCTAGGTATTTGAAACTACTGACACTAGTCAGCTTTTCATCCCCCAATACAGGTTTTCGGGATTTATTTGCATACGAAATGCTGCGGAAATCTTGTCTATTCGTATCTGCTAGTCTGCTAGTTCTTCTGTCCCTACTGGTCATCTAACTGTCATCCGCGAAGCGCAAGTTAGTAATTCTTCATCTTCTAATGCCTACAGTACCTTCATAGTTCTCAAGAGTGTCTTTCATGATTCCTTTCAGCATCTATAGTAAGATTTAAACCATCTCTAAGGTGAGACTCTAGATAAGCTACTTAAACATAATGCATCAATGTTTCGTTCAAATTGTCATTTGTGTCTAGGATTTGCAGCAATACAAATATTTCAATTTGACTATATATTTTGTGTTAAGGGTTTTATTTTTTTTATTGTCAGTTTGTCTTGAGTCAATACTAACAAACAGGTTATGTCTGTATTTTATTGTGAGAACTGATGTAGCCCGGTATGGACTTGTGCTTATACTTTTGGTTTTTGGCTCAATAGCATGAAAGTGCATTTTTTTTTCTTTTTAATTAACACTTTAGTCTAGTGATATCTAACTCTATTAACTTAAGGTCATAACTCAATTGTCCATCAAAAGACTTTATTATACAAAAATATAGGGTCAATTTAAGTTTAACTTATTTAATATAGTCGTCTTTGCAACTCTAATTTTAAGCAGCGTGTGACATGTAAGACGGGAAAAAATGATCGGGCAAAAAAAATAGAGAAATCGTTTGATGAACAGACAATCAACCAATGGGGAAAATGTGATAGTGTTGCATGAGGTATTTGTTACATGTTTACATTCCTAAAAGATCTCGAAGCAGTGGACGCAAGTTGAAAAGAGTCTGGGTATTTTGCAGTAGACCGACTTGTATAAGCACAGCTTACTGACCAATGAACCAAAAGTCTAAGTCTTAGTAAGTCCTTTTGGGTTGATTTTATGTTCTGTGACATAATCATTACTGTCATTTGAACTTTTGCAACATTTACAAAACAAAAAAAATATTGTATACTGTTTTTACATGATCTGTCACAATTAGTTAAAGTGATGACATAGCATGTGCCCAAGAACTAGATGCATCTAAAATGCACCACTATATCTCCAATCTCTTTTAGTTTGAAATAATGGTGCAATAGAAAAATAGACATAGAATGATTTACCTTTTTGATATAATTCATCTCTGTTCAAGAGGATAAAAATAAATATTTGTTTACAAGAAGAATAAACAGCAGAATATTTTAACATTTTATAATTGTCACCTTTTTAAAAAATTAGGATGTATACATAATATATATATATGAAGATAGATTGTAAACTCAAAAACCTTAACGGAATAGCCAATCATTTATCATTCCTAATATATTTTATCATGTAGAGTTATTTTAAATGCTATGTGAATAATAAATTCTATTTTTTCCTAAAATAAATCCCCTCATTAATACAAAGAACTTTTTAGTACAAGCTTTATTGTTATAATTCTCAACCCCTACTCAAAAATTAAAATAAAAAAATCAAGTATTATTTACATTTAATAATTATATTTTTAAAAAATGCATATGTGCTTAATGCCACAATAATGATATATGAAATTATTGACTTACTTGTGCAATGAAGTACACCAAGAACACATGCAAGAAAGTATTTCTTTAAAATTGCCTGAAACAATCAATATCATTGAAGCCAATGTGTAAAAATTTACCAATTATAATATTAAAACTATATGCTTTTCTAAATACTAAAATATTAGTAGTAAGTACATGTTGACCGAGACTCTCGGTTGAATGATTTGTTAAAGAAGTATTGCGATAAGCTGCAATGAATATAAAACGTTAATAAGCCAATTATCCCAGTGTTTAAACTTCTCAGAACTAGGGGTCTTAACCACAGGCACTGGCTTAGCATTGGCAATGTATTGATAATAATATGAAATATTAAGGTAGAAATTGTTATGTTTCTTGAAGGACATTGACTGTGACTTTGTCAGTGGCGTAGATAGGGTATTTAATGCCATGCGTGGCAGTTTCTCATGATACCCTCCAAAAAAAAACAAAGTTTTAAAACATCTAAAAGTTTCTAATTTCGAAATAAAGTGTATTCATTATTTAACATTGCTATTTCGCAAATAATATATGTAACGAAAAACGATTATACAAGTAAATTTCACGTGCTTTTTCGGCGTCAAGCTATCGATAATTTTATATAAATGAGTTTTTTTTCCATTAATTCTTCAATGAACGAAATTGCCTAACTAGTGAGTCGTAAATTCATCATCGTTGATTGTAAGTATTTCTTTATCAAAGTAAGTTTGCAAAAAACTTTGCTTGCATGTAGTCACACTTACCAAAATAGTAAATACATATGCAAATCAAGATGACAATATTCGGGGATAGACATATTTTTTTTATATGAAACTCCAAAGCTCAATACATTCTTGTTTTATAATATGGAGACTTCTGGAGAAACTGCTACAATTACCTGAAGCCCCCAGTCTAAATTCGTTTTTGTCTATGTCGCTGGAAGAACCATCGAGATTTCCATCTGAGAATTCAATAAGTGCGACTAAAATTCCTATTTATTATGACGTTTTTCTTATCGGGTTATTTCATGAACAATACGGTCCAAAGAAGGTATTTTCATCAGTAGCTCTTTCTTGTGGCCAATATGTCTATAAGGCTGTGCGTGACAATGTATCATACAATTTTGATTCAAATTCTAGATGTTAGGTGTACTGTTGGAAAATAATCAAGAAATATTTGCTTTCTATACTTTCTGTATTTTTTTTTGTTTCGTTTTCATGAACTTTTATATTTCAATAATTTCGTTCTTATTGTTTTGGGACCTGGACATATTCGTCTCTCAAGCATGGATCCTATTTGGATAGTAATTTCAAGCCAGGATATTTCTTTGATTTTTGTACTGCTAATTTTTTTTCAACCCATGAATTGCCAGATTCTGCTTTAAGAGAAAACGCATGATGTTCAAGATTCTCAACAAAAAATCTCTCCACATTGTTCCCTCTTGCTTATTTAAATCTTGAGCTTTGCTGCGATTATCGTTGGTTAGTAACAGAAACATTTCAAGTTCCCTCCAAACAAGTGATGTGTGGCTAAGGGACTAGAACCGATTGGTTACGGCTTGGCCACCTTACCTTAGCAGGGTTGGGTTTGCTGAGTGGTTGGAAAACTTTCTCCCTGATATCCCCTCGTCCCACTGGTTCATAAAAAAGATAGATCATTACTAATTAGTAATTTTAAAAAAAGACACCCTTATAAACTTGTCAGTGCATGGAACAATGAAGTAACTTCATATAAGGCTTAAAAAATGTGTTGCCTTCAGAGATTTAAAGGAATCTGTTAAAATTTGATACAAGCTGATCTACAGCTTACATTTCATTTAATTTAAGAAACTTATAGGCCATAAGAAACTACCCAAACAAATAAAAGTGTTTGTTTTTATTAATGTAATAATAATGTGTAGTTTTAATGAGAAAGTTTGTCCTCAGTTTGATGCCCCCACCACTTGATGCCCTGTTCGGCCCGCACCACCCGCACATTGCTAGCTACGCTACATGACTTTGTTACTAAAATTTCTAAAGAAAGTTGATAGACAGACTTCTATATAATTGAAAGTACTGCAAATTGGTTGCCTGCACATTAAATATATGTGCATGTTAAACTTTTTCAAACAAAGCTTTCCTATTTCTCAAGACAAGCAATTGAAAAAAGGTTTTGCAATTTTCCTTTGTTAAAAATTGAAACCATTTCTAGTTCAAAGACTACGTAATGCATAACCTAATTGTATTCATTGAATTTGAAATTTGAAAGTAAATTTTAAGATATCAAGAACTTAAAACCATTTTCAATACCTTCAGTTTATAATTTACTACAAAAACTGATTTAGCTCTCGAGGATACACCTCAATATTGCAGTTAGCTCAGGAAATCTAAGAGCATTTAAGTATGACTTTTGAATTGCTTCGTACTCATAAGTTTAGTGCAAAACTTCTTATATTCATCTAACATCAAATAGATACATAATATCTACGTTACAAGGTAAAACATACACTTCGTAACATAGTGAAAGCCGTACTTTTTTCTAATCAACTTGAAGACATTGTCCTAATACAGTGTTTCCCAATCTTTTGACAACTGTGTTCCCTTTTATAACTTTTGCAACTTTAATTACCCTTTAATTAACTTTCACCCATATTCTTGCATTGGAAAAATAAAATTGTTTATTAGCATTTATATGCTTATTACATTAAAAACCGAAACAACATATTATTGATCAATAAAAATATGTCAACATGCGTTGTGGCTTGCAAAGTTTAGGAGCGACGGCTACTTTTTGTTTTCTAAAAACAAAAACATTTAGTTTATAGAATTAATTATGCAAGCGATTTTTCATAAAAATACACCAATTCTAAAACAATTTAAGTAAATGTAAGGGAGAGAATGTTACAATATGTTAATTTAAAGATATAAATTTTTGTGTATTTTTAGTATCAGTAAGTCAAATATATTTATAAATTGTACAACAAATATAAATATTAGTTAAAGTTGTTTTTTTTTTCTGGTTAACAAGCTGCTAAAATTAAAGAAAAAAATTATCTTTGTTTATAAAGGCTAAAAATGCACTTTGTATGAGCACCAGCTAACGGTCCTTTGAAACAAAAGCTCACCGGCCGTTAAAACCTTTAAAACTCTTGATAAAGATCTTTAGCATTCCAATTCAAGATTGGTTGCTCGAAATAAAAAGAAGCCATTATCAGATTAATAAAAACCTTTATCAGGACAGCTTTTTAAGTTTCACTCTGACACTATGTAGAATATTCGTGTTACACAAATAACAAAATAGTGTTTAAGAGGAAAGACATATTAGGAACTCCATTTATTACGTAAACACAAGCGGTGTTGCACTGACGCGCTAGTGTGCAAATGTACATATAATACCAATATGTTACAATCCCTAACTTTAATAAATTTTTATCGCGCAACTTACATTCTCATCTCCCATTTTCATCAATCAAAAAAGCCCTGCGGTTATAAGCAAGTGGGGAAGTGGCAGGTGTGGATACACTCGCAGCCATAGCTACAAACCTACACGTAGGCGGCCCAGACCATGTGGCGCTTGTCAGTGACTGGGACAGCACTGGAACTCGTCAGCCGTCTGAGCAGCTAAAAATGAGGAAGGGGCTACAAAAAGTGCCCTAAAATGCCTGTCCCCCAATACCCTGGCCAATCTTCCGCGACTGGTGGAAATCCGACTAATGCGGAAGAAACAAATCAAACACAAACCTAAAGAAAAAAAATCAAAACACATGCACTCACACTCGGCGCCTGAAATAGCGAGGAAAGACGTGAAGCTAATGTTGGCTTCGCGGTGAAATCCAAATTAATCAACAAGTTAGCAGGATTACCAAAAGACATAAATGACCGTCTGATGACATGACCTCAAGGCGACACACAACTCTAATAAATGCCTATGCCCCAACTATGTCTAACCAAGACAACATCAAAGAAGACTTCTACTTGGACCAGAACTCTGCAAAATAATCAAAACGCCCAAAACAGACAAACTCATAATACTGGGCAACTTCAATGCCAGGGTAGGCTCTGACTGGAAAACCTGGAGTAATGTTCTGGGCAGACACGGAAATGGTCACTGCAACAGCAATGGTGCATTGTTACTTGAAATGTGCACAGCCCACAAGCTGACAATAACTAATACCCTTTTCTAGCTCCCTCACAGAAAAAGACATTGTGGATGCATCCCAGGTCCAAACACTGGCATCAAAAAGACTATATCATTGTCTGATAGTCTGATAGACAAGACGTCAAAGTCACTAAAGCATTATGCGGAGCTGACTGTTGGGCTGATGATCGCCTAATCCAACCCAAGCTAAAAATATACATCAAACCACCTAGACGGCCTTAATAATGCAAGCATGCAAAGCGCCTAGATGTCGGTAAGCTCACAAACCCAGATATCAAGCAAGAGCTCATCAACAAACTAGACAGTGAAATTGAAACCCTGCACATGAACAAGGATAAACCACTCACTCACTGACCCACCCCATCTCAATGAAGTAATGTAATTCTGTCACGTCAGTTTTAGAACCCCTGTAATATTTTGTGACTAGTAATCACTGAACCATTCCGTGCATGATTCGCACGAGATTTTTGTTTCCTGGTCGGGGACTGACCACGAGGTGGATATCTCAGTTGATTTTAGACTCTGGTAAGAGAGGAGTGTTTTGGATATTAATGTACAAGTAGAGTGTCATTGAATTGATTTGTATTCAGCACCAATTTTCTTGGATGTATTTTGTGATGGCTGAAGTCGCCAATATCTTTGTAAATTATCATTTGTGTGTAATAAAAACCATGTCTGCTACAAGTGAGTCTATTAATTATTATAAATATTGTGGTCAAAGAGTTCAGCATGTTAATGTTCATTCAGAGACATTCGCGTCATCACGCTTATAACAAAACCAGGCTGTGACATATGGTGGCCAGTAAAGGTGTCTTCAAGACAGTGAACCTACACTTCTCGTTTGGCGCAAGAATATACATTAGACCGGAACAATTTTTTTTCTCAAGATGGCGTCAAATTAAGCGTGAACTGAATCCAGATTGCTCACAAGATCTACAAGGCAATTAAGGACACAGTACGACACGATACAGAGCACACTTGCCAAGCCTCTGTCTAGACAAGATTCCAACACTGAACAGTATGTTGTGTGCTAGACACGCACGGACTCAAAGCGCAAATATCACTCAAGCGAAACAAGTCACAAGTATTCAAGTAGATCATCATTGAGCTAGATAGAGCCTGCAAATTTATTTTTTTTTTGTTTGTTCGCCGGTTGACCTTTACACACAGGCCACGTAGGCCCCGCCTCCTAGAGATGTGGAGATTGCAGTAGGTGGAATCAACTCTATATCAAAGGACATACCATTCAAAGAAACAAATTGATATTTCTACTAGAACCGTATTTGTTAAACCTAATTCGTCATATGTCATTGACTAATGTGGACTTGCAGCTACTTCTTGTATACCTGGTCAATGCTTATTTCTCCACTATTGTCGACATCTTGAGATTCAGCACGGCGTGAGAGCACCATCTGCAGTGTTACGTGCGCATCTTAGTGTAAATGTGAAAAACGTACGCATCTTAGTGTAAATGTGAAATGGTGCGAATGCGTGTTGAAAGAAAAAAGAAAAAAAAAAAAAAAATGGAGGAATATGTACAAGAAAGTGTTTTCAGTGTTAATAAAGATTAAAGTATTTATAAACGGTGATTTGTCGTTTCCATGTCTAAAGAGTCTCATCTAATATGAAGACGTAACAAGTGGCGCCCAACGTGGGGCTGTAAACCTTTGCCGAATTCCAAACATTTTCAAAAATGTTGTCGTTAGTTGACAGTGGAACTGTGTGCCCCTATCTGACAGTACCTCTTCAGGAAATCCAAACCGTGTAAATAATGTATATAACGCTTGAACTATATCACTGGCTTCAATTCTTTTTAGTGGAATAGCTTCTGGCCATCTTGAGCACACGTCTATCACAGTTAGAATATATCGATGACCCCTATTTGATATCACCGGCATGGGTCCAATCAAATCAATCGCAATCTTACCTGGTATATCTACCTTTTGTAATGGAGCTCTGATTTTTTTAGTGCCTTTCATTTGACAAACTTTGCACGACAACACATAATTTTTTATGTCTTTACTACTAGATGGCCAATAAAAGTCCCTAAATATTCTTTGTTTCGTTTTGTGAATTCCCATGTGGCCTGCATATGCTTCATCATGCCCATTCTTCAATATGACATTTCTAAATTCAGCTGGTACAACAACCTGTATAATTTTTCTTCCTTGTGACTCAATTTCTCTTACCAAAATTCCTCTTTCTATATAAAATTTTCCTCCTCTACCTCCTTTCTGGGCCAACTGACGCGTCTCTGGGTCATTTTTTTGTTCTGTAATAAACCTTTCCTTGTTGAATACTACATTATTAAGTTCTAATGTTTCTGCGTTTTCTAATAATCCTTCTTCTTTTTCGTTCTTATCTGGTAACTGAAATAATTTTTCCAGATCTCCTGCATCCAGGTCCTTACATTTGGATCGAGTTATACTCATTCCGAAACACTTCTTCCAATTTACCATATCCTTTTCATTGCAATTCTTTATACCTGGAATATTTCCAATAATGGTCTATTACACATGCATCCACAATTCCAGTAAAATATGGTGTATCAATTTTAATTCTAGCAACTGGTAATTGTACCGTCTTCCCATCAAACATCACACAATTCCTGGTTTTGCCGGTATAGTCTTGTTCTTCTACTAATTTCTTATTAACACCCACTATTGTACTGCCTGAATCTCGTATCGTCCTTGCTATTTTGTTTCTCACGAAGGTCTCAAAATACTCAAGGCTTCCGGCACATGTTAACATTGACAAACTTTGATCTCTTCTATCTCTTACTCCGCCGAATCGTCCCTGTACATTTCTTTGGTATCGACCTCGGTTACTATAAAACTGACCTTGTCTACTACCAATTTGGTTCCTTCCTTGCCCTCTAAACCTATTTTGTTCATCATATCTAAATCGTCTGCCGTTGTTGATGTAGTTGTCTCGTGTATCTCTTGTTCTGTTAAATGCAACTATTTCTTCTATGTCACTTCCTCTGGATAGTTTCTTATCGGGATGTGCCACCTTATAGGCCCTTATCAGTCTTACTATGTCTTCTATGGATTTTGGTTTCCTCTCCAACAAAAATATTTTTAATTCCTCCTGACACTCATAAATTGCTTTGTCAATCATTAGAAATGTCTTTAGACCGTCAAATGTCTTTTCTATTTTAGCGGTTTCAGTCCAATTTTCAAAACTACTGGTCATTCTGTCCAGGAATGTCTGTGGGTCATCATTTGTTTCGATCGCACAGTTAACAAATTGTTCACGGTAGTACGCCTCTGTTTTTCCGTACGTTCGCAGTAATTGTTCTTTCACCACGCTATAGTTGCTCTGGTTCATGCATATCTTTGATGGAACCTCTGCTACAAATGACTTTGATAATAAGAATGACCATTTGTCTTCGGGGTATTCCAGTTCTCTCATTTCAATTTCAAATTTCTTCAAAAAAATGTCTATGTCCATTTTAGCTTCTTCAAATATCGCACCTTTATATTTTGCTAGTTTATTCCCTGTTGTGTCACTCTTTCTTTTATCACTTTCTTTTTCTTGGTTTGTTTTTAACTTTTTCTCTGCTGTCTCTTTTTCAAACGCTAATCTTTCTCTTTCAATGGCAACTAATTCATTTTTCTTTTCCCTTTCAATTGTTACGTGCGCATCTTAGTGTAAATGTGAAAAACGTACGCATCTTAGTGTAAATGTGAAATGGTGCGAATGCGTGTTGAAAGAAAAAAGAAAAAAAAAACCAAAATGGAGGAATATGTACAAGAAAGTGTTTTCAGTGTTAATAAAGATTAAAGTATTTATAAACGGTGATTTGTCGTTTCCATGTCTAAAGAGTCTCATCTAATATGAAGACGTAACATGCAGAAACCGAAGACAGCTGATACACTTGTGTGGGTGAAAAATTCAAGGCGTCGCTTGAAGACAGTTAATACGTCGTTTCTACGTGAGCGCTCGTCACCAACTCTTATCACGCTCCTGCATTGTCGAGGTTTCACCTTACATTGCTATACAGAAGGTCCTACATTTAGACCTCTGTTCACTTATGGTCATTATATTTTTTTTCAGCGACTTTACATATTTGGATTATCTAAGCTGAAGTCTTCTACTTAAGTACTGTTGGATTATTGGTATAAATGTGCAAGTACTTTTGGATTATTTATCTTTGACGTTGAAGTTGGACTAACTTGGACTAACTTGTACCTATTGCCGCTTTCCTAGTCATCGTTATAAGTCGAAGGAACAACACGTGCCTGTATTACTACACTTACCTTTTGGATTATCTTATTGGATTATTTGAATTATACTTATTAGATAAGTCACCTATTGGATTATCTACACTACTACGCTATGTTGGAAAGAGGATGTAAGTTAACTATTTAAGATTGAAATTTTATCTTGAGTATTGATATTGACATTGAATTTCCTTATTTCTATATATTTGTTACTTTCAAGGGTGGCTGGAGAGGGACTATTTTATGATCTATCATAATAATAGGATCTATTAGGGAACATCCTATCTGTTCTTTTACCTTCAATAAGACCCAACGCGTTTGAGGTCATCCTTGTTGGTAGGGAGGTACTAGATCATATTGGGAAATATTTATTAGCTGTTTTAGTCTTGTTTGTGTATTTTGTCAAAGTATTCTGTTTGTATTTATATTGTTTGTGTAAATCTTTGTATCTACATATCTGTAATTCTCCTGTCCTATTTCTTCTTTTTAGTGATTTCTTTTTATAGCAGACTGTGTCGTCATTCATATTGTTTCTGTATTTGTCCTTTTTGATACATTTGTATATATAATTTTTTACTTCTTATTAATTTAATTTTTTTTTTTTTCTATTATAACTGGCATAAACAATAGCCATACATGCTTCATATTGAGTAATATTTGAGCTATTGCATTTGTGAATATAATTGATTTGATACATATAATTATTTGAATATATGACTATTAAGAAAGTTAATTGAACTTGTATTTATTTTGTAAAAATACACTTTAGATAATTCACACACATTCTTCCAGTGTAACATATCTCATTTTGCAATTTTATATTTTGATTAATTTACTTCCTTAACTTCTCATTAATCATAAATTAATACATTAACAAATAACCATGGCATCATATGATAAAATTCTAGAACTTGTGAAGGTGATGGAACTAGAAGGGGAGGAGAAAAAGGAATTTATCAAAAAAGAATTAGAAAAATTAGAAAGAGAAAAAGAAAAGGCTGAAAAGAAAGAAAGGGAGGAAAAAGATAGAATAGATAAAAAAGAAAAAGAGGAAAGAGATAGGGCTGAAAAAGATAAAGATAGGGAAGAAAGAGCTGCGGAAAGAGCTCATCAAAAAGAACTAAAAGAACTAGAGACTAAACAAAAAGAATTAGAGGCAAAACAAAAAGAAAGTCAGGACAAAGTAGAGTTAGCTAAATTAGAAGCAGCCAAAATTAATCCCAACATTATTACCCAGCAAACTATTAACAAACCATTCATTTCCAAATTTCATAAATTTAATATTAAGGAGGAGACATTAGAAAATCACCTAGTTCAGTCTGAACATATTTCATCCACTTACAACTTAAATAATGAGGATATGGCAAAACATCTTTTGGCTAATTTATCTGGAGAACCCCTAAACATAATAAGCACACTCACAACTGAACAAAAAAAAGACTATCTTGCTGTTAAAACTAGACTTTTGGAACATTTTGGAAAAAGTGAAGACTATTATAGAAAACTCTTTAAAAAAATTAAACTAAATAAAGATGGAGACTTTAATAGAATTATCTTTGACATGAAGGCAAATATGCTTAAGTGGTTAGAACTAGCTAAATGTGACATTAAAGATCCAATTCAAATTTTAGACATGATCCTAATTGACAATGTACTATCCAATGTAACAGATTTAGTGTTCACTTTTCTTAAAGAAAAGAAAGTAAAAACAGAAACTGATCTCATTACTAATTTAAACCTTTTCAAAGATAGCCATCCTGGTCATACCATGGATAAAAGAGACCTACATCAACTAGCCGCAACAGTCAGTACATCAAACAGTAATACTAATGATAGATTTAAATTTTCTAACTCTAAGACTTGCTTTAATTGTGGCAAGAAAGGCCATGTTAAAAGCCAATGCAGACAAACTAATACTAGCAACTTTAGATATAGAAGTTACACTAATTACCATAACCCTAGCAAATACAATCAAAATAATTACAACAATCCTAGGAACAATAATAACCAATATACAAACTACAGATCAAACCAGAGTGCAAGCCCTAGAGAAAGAAGGAGCCTTAGAAATAACAACTTCTATTACAAAAATTATAATACTAACAGACAATCAAGGAGGGACACATACAACCATCAGTCTAACTACAATACTAACTATCAAAACAAAAACAGAAATAGAGGCAATAACAATAACAACAATGTTCAAAGAGAAGAGAATGTTGCTTACTTACAAGCAGACATGTCTAAAGTAAATGTCTTTCCATCCTATGTAAATTCAGTAGAGATTAAAGCAATGAGAGATTCTGGTGCAACAACATCAATAGTAAGATCCAATCTAGTCAAACCAGAACAATATTTAAAAGAAACTGTTAAGGTGATCTATGCCAATGTACAAAAATTTGACATATGTAAAACTGCCAAGGTCTGGATTGAATCTCACTGGATTACTGGCGAGATAAAAGTAGTTGTAATGGATACCCCTGCCCAAGACCTCATAATATGGAACTCACATGGTGTTCAATATTTGACAATAACTCAACTAGATTCATAAATAAAAAATAGACAAAAAAATTGGTATCTACATCAACATGAAATAGCAGCTGTACAAACTAGATCACACACAAAAATAGTGCCAGAGATTGAATTGCCTACTGCAACAGAAAGAGTCATATCTGAAACCTATAGTTCATATAAGTAGAACATTATCTAAAGCAGAAAGAAAATATTCAATAATAGAAAAAGAACTATTAGCTATAGTATGGAGCATAGTCAAACTGAAACACTATTTATTAGGAAGATTTTTTACAATTAAATGTGACCATAAACCATTGTTAGCACTTAAAAGAAAAGAACTAAAGAATAACAGAATAAATAGATGGTCATTAATTTTATCTGATTACAAGTTTGACCTACAAAGTATACCTGGTCATGAAAATGTATTAGCTGATTTTTTGTCAAGACAGGTAGATCATGAAACAGATACCAATGAGGATAATGATATTGTACATATCAGTCAAAGTATTTTAACTGAATAACTTCATAATACAATTAGAAAC